>OX327691.1:16680020-17349603 GCA_946807835.1 Ailanthus altissimus
TTAATGTCTTTCTGGAAGCAAGAGGGTGCAAATTGTCAAAAGAAAAAGAGAAAAAAATCGACAACAATTGCAAATGTGAACGCACGCATATATACGGTCAACAAGTTAATAGACAAAATATTAAGTAATGACAACTACACTCCCACTAACGTCTGACGGTCACTGATGCAAGTGATGGACACGCGTCGATTGATGAGGATCGCAGTGGTATACGTGTCATGAAAAGGTGCTGGCCAGATGAGAAGTGGACGTGTAATTTTTAATTCAAAGTAAAAATTGATAATTGAAATTAACCATATGGTTGATTGAGTGAGATAATTAAGGGCTCAGGCTCCTATATAATGGCTAAGGTGGCTGAAGCTATGTCACAAAGGAAGGCCGAGAGATAAACACCAGAGAGAAAAAAAGAAGTGAGCGCTTTTGAGAGCTGAGCGAAGAGAGTGATTTTGATTTTCCTTTAGTTCTTTTTCACAATTCTCCCCCCTCTGTTAATCCCCGCTTCTCTGAATCCCTTTCTGTTAATCATCTGTCTTTCAAAAAAAAAAAAATTGATTTTTGGGTTTGTTTTTCAAACAAAAACTGGATAAAAAGCAAACTTAGAAGGGTTTCGAAAGCCGGGTGTTTTCAGAATCGAGATCCAGGTTTTTTTATACTTTGTTTTCTGGTAAATTTTAGCTAAATCATCTATCTCTTACTCTTTTTTTTTTTGTTGTGTTTAGTTGAATCAGCTTGGAGGGTTGTTTTTGATCCCTCGTAGTTGGTTTTAGGATCTTGGAAAATTAAAGGGGTTGTTTATTTTAAACCTCTTTTATCTTTTTCTTTCTCAAAACTTTTAAGAATTGTTCTTTAATTATTAAAGAAGAAGGATCAGGTTGTTTTTCTTTGCTTTCTAACAAATTTATCTTAGTGTTTGATCGGTTTTAGTGTATCGAAGAAAAGGCAGCTACGATGGATTTCTACAGCAGCAGACCAGTACAGGCAGATCCCTTTGGGGGTGAACTTATGGAAGCACTTGAACCTTTTATGAAAAGTGCTTCTGCTTCTTCTTCTTATTCTTCTTCTAATAATCCTTCTCCTTCTCCTTCTCCCTCTCCCCCCTCTACTTCTCACAACTACTTATCTTTCTCTTCATCTTTCCCAACATCACAAACACAGCCCAATTTGTATCCTGATGTTTGCTCCACATCTTCAACCCAATTCTTTTCAAGCGGGTTGTCGATGATCAATGACCCTTTGTTAGGTCTCCAGCAGCAGCAGCAACAACAACAGGGCTCAATCGGGCTAAATAACCTCAACCCGGTTCAAATTCAGCAGATTCCAACCCAGATCCGGCTCCAAAATCTAAGCTTTTGGCAACAGGAGCAGCAAAATTCTCAACTTTATAATCAAGGCCTGAACTTTCTCGATCCAAAGCCAATCCCGATGAAGCAAGTGGGTTGCTCTCCGCCGAAACCTACGAAGCTCTACAGAGGAGTGAGACAGCGTCACTGGGGCAAGTGGGTTGCCGAGATCCGTTTACCCAAGAACCGGACCCGCCTCTGGCTCGGCACTTTTGACACTGCCGAAGAAGCCGCGTTGGCCTATGACAAGGCTGCTTACAAGTTACGTGGCGACTTCGCTAGGCTCAACTTCCCTAACCTTCGTCATAACGGGTCTCACATCGGTGGCGAGTTCGGCGAGTACAAGCCTCTCCATTCCTCGGTTGATGCGAAATTGGCAGCCATCTGTGAAAGCTTGGCTGAGTCGCAGAAACAAGGAAAGAGAGAGAAGCAAGGTAACTCGGCCGAAAAGAAACGACGCCGTTCTGTGGAAGAGCCTAAGAAAAAGAATGCCGACGTGGAAGAAGTTGTTGGCGTTAAGATTGAGAGCAGTTCAAGTGATGGGTCGGCGGGGTCTTCTCCTTCGTCAGATTTAACAATCCAGGATTGTGCTGAACCGGCTTGGGATATTACTCCAGAGAATTTCTTGTTGCAAAAGTACCCATCATATGAGATTGATTGGGCTTCTATTTTATCTTGATTTAGTTATTATGCATCTCTCTTTGTCTATGTTGTTTTTACCTTGTAATTTTAGTGGTGTTAGGGTTTAGAAGAGTTTTAGGGTCTTCCATTGGCTGCTGCAATGGAGTTTTTGGCAGTTGCAGGGCCAAGTTCTTTTTTGTCTCCTAGTATTTTGGGTTAATTTTATTACTATGTTTATATGATATATCTCCACCATGGGCAGCTGGTTTTTGTCATGCTGAACTAGGGAGTATGTGTTTCTATTTTTCTGTATCCATAGAAGTCTGTTAGTGTCATGTAATTGATCTTTAATTTATGGTATTGTAGTAGTAATCTTCTTTTTTTGGGTATACCAACCTCTTTTACATTCGATCACATTGATCTGGCGGTTTTGTATTCTCCACATTACTGAATAAAAAACTTGTGTATAGGGTGATTAAAAATGATTGATCTTCACGGCTAACTCCACGGTTCAATTCAAAACATTATGAGAACCCAGATATAGATACTGAGCATTAGAGCCAAGATTTAATGCCATTCATTGTGTTGTGGTCGAAATTCTCCTGGGTGTCTCGTGACCTACATGTTGCAAATTTTTAGAACTTCAACAAGAATGGAATTTTCATCAATTTATAGCCATGGACACCAGGCAAATTTCCGTTGCCAGTGGCATCTATGGGCGATTCAATTTTTTCAATCCGAGTAATCATTGGTCTCCAGGCACTTAGATTGTTAAATCTTGAAAGGTAAATGGCATAAAGTTTCTCGACTGGGATGATGATTATTTTTCTGCCCATGAAGTTATTTGAGAAATCTTCCTTGGAATATTAAATCTATTTTGTGTATGGCGAAATTAATATGAAGTTACTAACTTGGTTGTCTTGAACGAGCAAATCTAACAAACTTTGTAGTTGGTTCAATGAATTTATTCTTCACGAGATTTCAAAAATTTGTCTTGGTGCAGTGTGGCTTTTTATTTCTCGAAGGCGAGGGAATCAAAGCAATGACCGTCTTGATTGAACTCCACATCTTAAGAATAGGTGCTGTGACTATGAGGCACGCGCAATCTGGGCGCATATCTTAACAATTACACATAATTTTTTTTATTAATGTTGATTTTTATTTTATAAAAAAATTTATTTGGTCTAATTATTTAGAAGTTATAATAAATAGATGATATTGTAAGAAGATGATAAAGTGATACTTTTGATCATGAGATTATTTGTTGTATTGATGTTTATTCAGTAATAAAATTTCCTTCTGCAAAAGTGCAGGCAACAAAGTTAAAAATTAATACAAGTCTCGGTTTATTACTCTTGGAGTAGGAGATCACTGGTTGTCAATTGAGGGAAAACGTTAAATTAGAATTTAACTCGATGATTATTGTAATATGCAAACTTCGGAGTGGGTGAAAATTCTTCGTTTCTTTAACGTGGGTTTGTGTAGTACAAAGATAATGAATACGAAACTATTGGGAAATTCGTACGGTTAATCTCTTTTTGAGAAATAATTTTTATCGTTCTTAAAATTGCTAAATTTTAGTGATTAAATATATAATATTTTACTTGTTTTATTTTTATTTGTATAATTTATAAAAAAAATATTTTTAATTTATTATAATTAAGTAATTTAATAGTAACTTTAATCAAAAAGTTATTTTTATAAAAAATAATTAAAATTAATTTACATAAAATATTAAATTATAAAAATAATTATAAAACTTTAAAAAAATCGTCAGCGCGCTGCAAAGCACCGGGGCAAAGTTTCCCATCCTTTTTTTTTTTTGTTTTTTAAGTTATGAATTAATCAAAAAAATAAATTTTAAATAAAAAATTAAAAATAAAATAAATAATTAAATTTTTTCTTTTTTATTTAAATTAATTAAAAAATAAAATGTTAATAAAATAAAATAAATAAATTGATTAAAATAATAAATTAAAAAAATAATAAAATTTAATTAGTTATAAATAAATAATTAAATTATTTTTAAAAATAAAATTTTAATTTAATTAGAATTTATGTAGACATTTATGATTTAAGATCTAACATTTAGTGTTCAAGGTAATAAGTAATAAGTTGACGCGTGCATTGGCAATTTTTTTTTTAGTTATAAATTATTTAAAAAATTAATTAAAAAATAAATGTACTTTTTTTAAGTTATAAATTAGATAATAATATTTAAAATAATTTAAAAAATCAATATAATTAAATTTTAATAATATATATTTCAATTTTTTAATAATTTTTAATTAATTATTTGAATTATTAATTTTTTATTTAGAATTTTAATTTTTTAATTAATTGATAACTTAAAAAACAAAAAAGAGAGTAAACTTTGTCATGATACTTTTGCTTTGGCGCTTTGTCAAGTGTCACGTCTTACATCGAATAGAAATTAGGTGGGTCTTGGGTATATAAGGGTAGGTATGCAGCATTACCTAACATGCTAGTCTTTTGGGTCAATAACAAGCGTCCGACCCGTGATAAGTGGTATCAGAGCAGACCTAAATTCTCATTCGTATGTAGGCCCCCAAAATTGCCCTAATGGAGATTGTCACATGGGATGTGGGTCCCCTATGTCGCTAGGGGATGGGCAATACGGGCCCTAAAAATCCTATGTCTTGAGCCCCAATAGAGATTGCCACGTGGGTAGTGGGTCCTCTATCCTCGGGGGGATGGGCAATACGGGCCAAGTTGGTCCTTGAGTTTAGGCCACACCGTGACGAAGGCGTCACGTGATTGGGTGAGAAAGAATGTTACGTCCCACATCGAATAAAAATTGGGTGGGTCTTGGGTATATAAGGGTGGGTATGCAGCATTACCTAACAGGTTAGTCTTTTGGGTCAATGGCAAGCGCCCGGCCTATGACACAAGACAAAGCACTGACGCGCGCGCGATTGTAAATTTGTTTTTTAATTTAATTTTTTATATAAATAATTAATTTTGATTACTTTAATAAAATTAAATTTTTGATTAAATTAATTTATTATAATAAATTAAAAAAATATATTTTTATAAATTATATAAATAAAAGTAAGGTAAAGTATTATATATTTAGTCACTAAAATTTAATAATTTTAAATACGATAAAAAAAATTTCCCCCGAAAAAAGTAAACTGTGCTGAATTTCCCATGAAACTTACCATTAATACATTATTCGAGGACCTATGAATCTGGTCTTTTAATAAGATTCATTGTATAAACATCAGCAACAGAAGACAAAAGTTGTGAACAGACAGCAGGCTTCAAGCTTCTTGCTAAAAATTATTAAAATTACATTTAATAACTATGAACAATCAATCGAAGTGTTTCTTCCCCCCCCCCCCCCCAAAAAAAAACTATGAACAATCAATCGAAGTGTTTCTTCTCCCCCCCCCCCCCCCCCCCCCCCAAAAAAAAAACTTTTTCAAAAAAAAAATCAAATGTTTCTACTAAGAACTCACTTGGGTTGAATAGCATGTGGAGTAATTTTCCAAGAAGCTCCCCGATTCCTAGTTGTATTTTAACATACCAGACAAACTTTGGAACCATACATCAAGAAGTTTAGAGTATATCAATATTGATGTCTCATTTGTCTATTTGCATATACATCCCAACTCTCTCTGCATTGAAGTTGTAACCTTGCAGTTCGCTCAGTTATGATTTGGCAGCTTGAGAGGCGAGAGAGTTTTTTTTTTTTTTTCTTTGCAATTTTCTTCCACAGTTCAATCCTACGTGGGGTTAGAGCTCCCGTCGGTAAATTAAGATAAAAAAATTTATTTATAAATAATCTTTAAAAATGAAATTATTGTCTTTTTATATAAAAAAAAATTTAAGTTCAAACGCTCGTTAATATGTTTACATATGTATTGTCTCGGTAATTTTTTTACTTTTATAATAATAGTTTGTAAAATCTTGATTTATTTAATGATATTAAAAGTTTAAATAAAAAAAAAATCCTTACGTCAAGTCTCACTATATAAAAAATTTAATGTCAAATGTTATTAAATATTTAAAAGTCACGAATAGACGTGGAGAGAAAAAAACTAGGAGAGGATCTGGATGTAAAGGTAATAATAATAAATAAATGTGGAGAATTCTTATAGTTCTGTGAGCACATTTCTTTCCCCTTCATATATCATATCTCTTGAAACAAAATCTTTGGATTCCATCACCATTTTCTTTCATATTATTCTTTGTTCTTTCTTCTTTCTAATCCAGCCAAAAGGAAGAAAGGTACCTGATAATGTATTGTAACAAGTCCAAATATTAGAAAAGATATTCTGGTGATTCCTTCACCTATGCATTAAATTCTCTGACTTTGGTTAAAAGAACAATTTTGTGATGACATTCCAAATATTCTGCTTCTCATTTCTCATTTAAGCACCGATCAATAAGTTAAAAGAGGTGTGAACTGATAATCTAAAATTCAATGGTGACAAAAGTAGATACCCAGGTAAGGTATTTTTGCTGTAAATGCTGAGGTAGTCTCTGTGCCTGCCGATTGCCGGTGATTCCTCCACAGCCTATGTGCTACGATGAGATAAGAATCCGTATCGAGTATTATAGCTTTTTCTAATGAGCATCTTTACTTTAGGGTTGGACGCCAATTGGGTTGAATCGCATTGGTCCTCAATCCTCAATCCAAGTAGCCCAATAATGATTGCATTCATAATTACAATTCATCCACACACACTTGACGACTTTAAGTTGGACCGGATTGAAAATTAAACCCAATCTGAAACAAATTATACAAACAAGCTCATATATATATTTTTTTCTTTTGATAGTTTCTACTTTCTAAAATAAGTCGCTTATATTACCTGTAAAATTGAACAAGTTAATGCATTAGTTAGTTCTCAAAACTAAGTGGGCTCCTTGGAAGGCCTAGATAGCTCCTTCTAAGGAGCTCCTTCAAGAAAGCCCCGTTATGAAACTTAACTAAAGATCCAACAAGCATAATCATGACAACCTGCTCAATAATACTCTTAGAATTCTAATTTTCAGCTCTATTTAAGAGAAAAGAGTCTTAATGCTAACATGTATCAACAGAAGACTGCACTATAAGTTGCAAATTCTTAGTGTCATAATGTCATGATTTAAACCTAAAATATTTGAAATATGATATAATATAACTTACACTCATTAAAAATATACATTAATAATTAATATTGCATAAAATTTTAAACTTGAATTCAATTTTTATCAAGTTGTTAGTGAGTTTAATGCAAAATTAACTTATAACCATATTTGGTGAAATATAAACCAAATACAACCACACCTAATAAAATAACATATAAGTATTTATTCGGGATAAATCAAATATATTAAACTATGTGTTCACAAATAAAATACTTAGCAACCTAGGGAACCCAAGGGATAGTAGAAGCCTTACCAAATCTACTAAGTACAAATGTGCTTTATTTACCTGAAATCACCATAAACTATAATAAGTATAAAACTCAATAAGCATATTAGTTTTTCATATATCAAAATACAATTACATATATGTACACAATACATGTGTATGATATGTTGTGATAAATCAAAATTATAATCTTATCAAATCACATGTCAGGTAAGTGCTTACACGTTCTTTTAAAACATATAATAGGAATACCATCACTCAATTACTACTTAGTAGGACTTTCATATCACATATCACATAATGAGCCAAATGTCACTCGTAGGTGACATACCGTATGAGAGGAATAGTACAAGTGAGGTTTAAATTACACATATATATATAATGCTCATGCTCGAAGGTAAGAGCCCAACTCTCACCTTGATCATCGATGAGTCCTCTCACATGCACCAATACGCCACCACACGAATGTGATGACTCACTATTCCTTTAGGAACCAATAGGATCCTCCCCACACATGGAACACATAACATATACCAATCTCGAAGGAAAGGCCACACATAAAGGCTCCACAAATCACATAAGATGCCTACTAAGTTAACAGTGAGTTCAAGCATCCTTAAAATACAAAATATTTCTCATGGACATATTACACTTCAAAAGTTTTCTTTGTTAAACACATTATATTTTGAAAGTCTACTTTCAAAAATACATGTATGTCCATACTCAATGTCAATGCTCACATTCATAAACATGCCTTTTACATTTCATATCAAATATACTTTAGCATAACATAAACATATTTTTAAGCACATTTACAAAATCATACATAAACAATTACTATGCTTATTGTGATTTCAGTAAAAGTCTAGTATACTTACCTCTTAGCATTTTCGGGTACAAGGCTTATTTCTCCTTAATCTATCAATGGAGATTAATCCTTTCATAAGCCTCAAAATTCACACAAAATACTTTAAATAGCTTATAAAATTACACATATTGCACTTATCACATCGAATTGGTCTAATTACTTGGTTTCTCAAAACCTGTCATTTTGACCATTTACACTTAATAAAATTTTCTTATACATCAAATGATGTCCAATTACTCTAAAATCAGAATATATCATTCTTGACTCATATATCCTTCTTATATATGAATATTATATCATAATTCCTTCACAATTCATTTCATAAACACCATCAAATCGAAACTATTATCCTGATAGGATTAAGATATTTACTGAACAGTATTCAATCTCCTAATTTTATAAAATCACATACTAACTTAAAAATTATAAGGCCACATAATTACTCTTCACACATATCTCAATTCATGATAAATATTTCACTTCAAAATTCCTACCAAAAATATTTTAAAACTATTGTATTCCATAGCTTTAAAAATCTGTTAATCAAATACTGAAATGAGCTGATACAATTTAGAAAATTATATCAATTTAATCACATTGATCTAAATTCTCAATTCTGATTATATCATATTAGACATATAAATTTATCATATTCCAGAAATTAGTAATTTTTAAAGATCATTCAGTAGATCAAAAATTATTTGTCACTGTATCATACTGTTAACTAAAAATTCAGGGTCATTTTGGTAAATTTACTAAAAATTCAATTTATGAAATTTTCAATCGATTCAAAGTCTCAAATGATCCTAGACATGTCTAGTTTCATATTCTCAAAGGTTAAAACCAGAATCTAAGTACAACAATTTATAAAATTCTCGGATCAAGAGATTATCAAATAGAAATTCTGCAATTCATCATGATTTATCAAGTTATCTACATAATCATCATCAATTCTTAATATATCTTACAAAATCCACATCAAATCCCTAATTTTTCATTTTTCTAGAAATCAAAACTTAAAAGAATTAACTTAATTAACAACAATAAATTGAGAAATAGTTATGATATACCTATTAAAACTCAAAATTTCAGTTTCTTCTTCTTTTTTTTCTTCTTCTTATCTTTCTCTCTCCTCTATTTATCTCTCTAAAGGGGTGGCTCGACCCGAAAATAAATAAATTAGGGTTTAAAATGTGTATTGTTATACTAAGAGGTTAATTTTTAGTATTTATAAATTAACCCAAAAACTTTTAAAGTATTACAATTTGGTCCCTAAAATAAATCTAAAGTCTTGCAAATAAACCCAATACTAATAGTATGTCCTTAATATATACAAAAATACTAATAACAATACATAAATTAAGTATCATCCACATATAAATAAAATATAAATATTATACATATATATATAAATATTTATTCTTTTCGGTGTTGGATAAGTGGTTACTACACATAAGATTGAAAAGTTTTCGACAGATACAACATTTCTAGTTCTCAACTCTATTTAGTAAAAAAGAGTCTTAATGCTAACATGTATTAGTTGAAGACTGCACTACAAGTTGCAAATTCTTAGTATTATAAGATTGTAAAGTTTCGACAAATAAAATATTAATGAAATCGGCATGTGTGCACCAAGGACAACATACCCAACCAACCTAATGATGCTAGAAGAGCATGAGAGTGGCACAACTAAACCCAAAATCCTCTAAAAAAAATTTAGACACACAAGATTCCATAACATCACACCCTAATTTATTGGCTTTCTGTATATTTCGCAACATGTGGAATAACTAACCCACCAAAAAACTTATAAAAAAGAAGCCCAATAATCACACACAAAGGAAGTAAGATAACTTTTTTTTTTCTTAGAATAAAAAAACGAGGCAAGAAAAATATACTCTCATACTCTTTTAAAAATTAAAAAAAAATCAAAATCTAACTTAGACATCGAAAGGTTATTATAAGAGAAATAACAGTGAAGCCTAATTAGAGTTTGTGAGTGCAAATACATCTTAATAGAGATGTTGGGAGGCTCAGATAACATAATTCATCAATTTCTAAAAAAATTATCTATTAATTGAGGCCTTGACTTTCATTCGAAAACTCAACACCAGTTTATTAAGGACCAAGGTTAATAAATTTACATTGTTTGTGAAAAACGGTGTGAAAATCTATGGTGACCACCAATTCACGCTCTAATAAGAAGTCAACCCGAGGAAAAGTCATGGTGCATTCTCAAGAAGATGATTGAAGCATCGCGAGAAATTCGAACCCCAAAATTTAAGACTTGGTAGAAGACATGAGGAGAGTAATTGATAAGGGCAAATTTGTCATATATTTTCTCATGTTTTTATTATTGATATTCTATGATTTTATGAGAATAGATGGCTATTTATGTGCATTATTGTTATTTATAGGGACTTGAACGAAATTTAAAGAAAGAACGCAAAAGGAGCGAAAACAGGGACTAAAATGCAAAGTTTTCAAATTATGAGTCCAGCGCCCCCGCGCCACAAGTATTTTCGCCCCAGCGTTGGAATAGTGATCGAAATTAGAAAAACGACCTGTTTAAGTCGCGTCTGGCGCTCCAGCGCCGAATATTCACCGCGCCAGCGACGTTCCAGCGCCCCAGCGCCAAGATTACACCGCTCCAGCGGTAATCGCTTTTTCACGCGTCGCCCCAGCGACAGATTCATAGCGCGCCAGCGGTAGTGCGAGTCCTAGTCCGACGAGAATTGAGATTTTCAAGCTCAAATCAATCCCTATATAAAGCCACTCGTTCCCAGCCTTCAAGAAAGAATCCAAGACGACCCAAGAGCACCAAGAATACAGAGCACGAGTCTTGGAGAGCAATAGGAGCTTAATTGAAGCATCTTTAGAGAGAGATACAAGGCGTTCTTCGGCATCAAGAGTTCCTAGGCAGCGCAATTAAGAGCAATTCGACGTCTATATCGGTTTGCTAATAATTGTATCATGATTTATAATTATTTCTACTGCTGTTCTCTTGTAGCCATGAGCTAAACTTGTTTTCTAGGGTTAATATTTGAACTCAATATGTGCGCTTAAATTGCCATATCTTTTTAGTATTTAATAAACTTAGTCTTTTATTATTTAAATTACTTGTGTTTAATGCTTCAATATATCTGGCCAATATATGGTGAATGAATTGGTAATATTTTGATAAACTCGGAAGAGGAATCATAATATTTAGACCTAGGTAATTTGATGCATGATTGTAGAGTAACATTCAATGTTGCATATGCAAGTTTCAACTTAGGATAGGAATATACCTAATTGGCATGTATGATCAATAAGACCTAATCTTAATGAATCTTAATTTATTACAAGTACCATAGGAATATAGGTATTTGGTAAATTAAGGTATACTTGCATGACCTTGGAAGAGGCTTGTGAATACATTAGTGTCTTGATCAATAATAAAGACTAAGTGAGTTAAATATTAGAGGATTAATTATTAGAAACATATTGAGGGATAATATTAATCCTAGGTTCTCTCTACGTTGCTATATCTTTACATCTCATTGCATTGTGTTTTGCTTTTATATTTCTTACATTCATTCTTAAATTTTTATTTTTCTGAATAATTATTAGGAAGATATAATTTTAGTAATTGGTTAAAAAGAAAGAATTATCCCTGTGGGTTCGACATCCGACTTATTTAGTCTCTTTATTACTTGCATACGATAGTGTATACTTGCACTTAATTTATGATATAAAATTATCGCATCAGTAATCGGGATCAAGAATGGTGGCGTAAGCTAGAAAAGCATTTGTGTGAAAACAACAAAGAGCTTGCAGAGGCGAGGAAAGACAAAGAGGTGATGAAGGAATTACTAGAGGAGTTCTAGAAGCCCAACAGAAGTTAGGCAGGGACCGAACTAAAAAAGAAGTAGAGGTGCCTTTTGCTATGCCTTCACATGCTTAGAATGCGAGACTGCTAACAAATACAATAGAGACGACGAGTAATAGATTACAAGCTGGAGTAAAAGAGAGAACCCTAGCCAGATCTCAAATTGGAGACTTTGGATGGGCAAGAGATCACGCCCCGACTCTTGATGAGGATGACTTAGATGGGAATGACGCACATCGTCTATTGAGATTTGTTATGAAATTTTTTAATTATATTCACAAGTGCATGAGTTTACGAGAATATAGAAAAGTGAGCAATGAAGTCGAACCTACATAGATTGTTTAAAATTAAGAAAGACTAATCTAATCTAATTAAATATAATTCTAACTTAATTTTAAAATAAAATAAATTTGTTTGGGAGAAATTAAACTAATAAAACTAAATAAATTAAAGCAAATGATTAAAATTTTAAAATTTAAGTGATTAAAATTATTAAGGTTTTAGAATCTACCATTATTTAACTTAGCAATGCTCTTATTTACTAATTAATTCTCCAAATTAAAATCACATGTCAAAATTATCCTCAACCTCAATATAAGAAAATAGAAAGACATAATTAAATTAAAAGCAACAAAATAAATAGAATTAGCTATGAGAGAGGAAAAATTTAAAATTTTTTAGGATCCAAATGTTGCCTCAAGAACCCTATGCCTTTTCATTTTATTTTATTTTCTTTTTTTGTGTTGCCTCTGTTGGCCAAAAGCCTCTTATTTATATAAGTTTGTCGCTAAATTTACTATTCTAATTTGAAGAGGAAAATGTTCCATGTAAGAATATTTTTTTCTTATCTAATTAAAGACAAATGTTATTTTTCTTTCCCTTTTTTTTCTGTAAACCTCTTGCCCTTGATTTAGTTTTTTTTTTTACGTTAAACTTTCAATTTAAATAGAAAAATAGAATTCTTAACTTCACGAGGCTTTCTTTAATTGTGGGCACTTTTAAAAATAAATTACAAGTTTTCATTTAACTTTGTAATTGGCTTGTCTTAAAGTCATTTCCTTTGCATTCTTATTTATTTTTTTGTTTAAGAAAAATATCCTAATAAAAATAAAATAAATAAAATAAACAACTAACAAATATATATTTAAGGGTTATATAAGTAATAAAAATAGATACATTAAAAGTAAAAGAAAGAAGTAGGGAATGAAGTGTTGTCAGGGAGAGGGTATGAGAACTCACCTCAAAAGAGAAGGGAAAAAATTTAGAAAATGTTATAAAAGATGGCAGAAAGTATGTGAAAATAAAAAACACAAAGAGGGCTGTCTAAGAATGAGAGCAAAAGTCCCAACTAATTAATGAACTGATGGATATGGAGTTTCTAATATCTTTGAGAATACTCACATTCCTTGTCTATAAGGGTGCCATGAATCCTAACTATTATGTAGACATGGTTAATAACCTGCTAGCGATTATGGGACTCTAAGAACTCCAAATGTAGGTTGTTTCATTTGTGAATAAAAGTGTAAGCTTTAAACATGGTACATGAGGGTTAAAGTAGAGAAGTATCACTTATTTTAGCCAATTAATCAATTAATTTATACAGCACTTTTGAGGAGCTTGTGAGTCGGCCAAGGATCCCCAGTAACTCACAAAGGTCAAATAAGGTTAATAAGAGACCTTAAAATATATTATAGGCAGATTTTATGAGGGTGTGGTACTATTTGAGGCTTTCGATCTTCGATCGCCTTGGAGGTGCTAGATGGGTTATAACTAAACAGATTTTTGTATTAATTTCATGAGAATCACGTCCCTAGTTATAACATCACCCATAACAAGGCATAGACTATATAAAGATGGAGAAAAAGGAAGAAATAAAGAGGTTATTGATTGTAGAATCTCAGGGGAGAGTTAGGGAAAGAGAATTCAGAAGGTCTTAAAATAAAAGAGAATATAAAGTAAGAAGTAAGAGAATTTCATCTTAACCAACAAAGTACTTTAGGCAGGATAGGCCTTGGTGTAAAGGATACAGTGGTAGATTAAAGAGGTCTTATCCCAAGATGGCCAAGATTCAAGATGAAGAGGCTTACATTCTATTTAAAGTATTTTTAGACATCATTTACAAAGACATCAAAAGAAAAAAGGAACGCATAACAAGCTATATGCCATTAGAATACTAGCATCTCGGTGAAATAAAAACAAGAAATGTGAGTTTTATTGAGACTACGAACATATAACAAAAGAGTGAAACCACCTAAGAACATAAGTTGACCAATTAATGAGAAATGGTTACCTGAACAAGTATAAAGCAGATTGAGAACCTCAAGTTAAAAGAGATTATAAAGTAAGAAGTGAGAGAACTCCATCTCAACCAAAAAAGTATTTTAAGTGGGATAGACCTTGGTATAAAGGATGCAGTGGTAGATCAAAAAGGTCTTCTCCCAAGATGACTAAGATTCAAGATGAAGTGGCTTACATTCTATTTAAAGTCTTTTTTGACATCATTTACAAAGATGTCAAAGAAAAAGAAATGCATATCAAGCCATATTCCATTAAAATACTAGCATCTCGTGAAATAAAAACAAGAAATGTGAGTTTTATTAAGACTACAAACATATAACAAGAGAGTGAAACCACCTAAGAACATAAGTTGACCAATTAATGAAAAATGGTTACTTGAACAAGTATAATACAGATCGAGAACCTCAAGTTAAAAGAGATTATAAAGTTAGAAGAGAGAGAATTCCATCTCAACTAACAAAGTATTTTAGGCGGGTAGACATTGGTATAAAAGATGCAGTGGTAGATCAAATAGGTTTTCTCCTAAAATGGCTAAGATTCAAGATGAAGTGGCATTCTATTTAAAGTCTTTTTGGACATCATTTACAAAGACATCAAAGAAAAAGGAATGCATAACAAGCCATATCCCATTAGAATACTAGCATCTTGGTGAAATAAAAATAAGAAATGTGAGTTTTATTAAGACTACAAATATATACAAAAGAGTAAAACCACCTAAGAAAATAAGTTGACCAATTAATGAGAAATGTTTACTTGAACAAGTATAAAGCAAATCGAGAACCTCAAGTGTCTATAGAGGTTGAAATATGAGAAGTCGAGCCTTCCCTCTTAAAAGACTTTGACTATGATTAATGCTATCAGCCTAATACTAGTAGGAGATCCAAATAAGTAGAGGAAAAACTATTCTTGGTACTTGGTGATGGGACATTAAATGATGTATACTAAATATATTTTTCGAAGAGGATGTCAAGGGGCTCAATAACTTGTATAATGACTTATTGCTAATTATTATTCAAGTAGCACGAACTAATGTTTACTTAATATTCATGATTTTGAGAGCTCGATGGATATCATCTTTAAGGAAGCGCTTGACGTTCTCGAAATTAAATATTTTAAAGTGAAGAGAACTTAAACTTCAATATATGGTTTCAAAGACGATAGTGTGATGCATTTGAGAGTAGTCACATTACTAGTTCATTGGGGGAGAAAATTTGTACACAGAAATAATGATGGTCACTTTATGGTTATAGAACTATCGTTCCTATACAGGATCCTTATTAGAAGACCTTTCATGAGGACTAAAATGAAACAATGTCTATTCATTATTTGAAGATGAAATTCCTCATAAGAGAAGAAGTAGGCGTGGTTTCAAAGAATTAGAAGATGGTGAGAAGTTTTTATGCAACCTTGGTCAAGATGACATTTTGCATTACCTTAGTGGATCTAAGAAAGGAAGAGAAGTTAATGTTGTAAGAAATAACAGGCATTTTAGTAGGAGTCTAATTGAAGAAAGACTATTTCGAAAAGATAGTTAAAATTAGGTTTAGGTTAGAGCCAAAGATATATGAAGAGCTTAGTTCTTTACTGAATAAGTTTTTGAATGTATTTGTTTGGAGCCACTAGGATATGCTAGTTATTGACCTACTATTGATTTTTGAAATACTAGCTATCAACCCCAAGCTAATCAAACAGAAAGGGAGGATCTTTAACCCTGAGAGAAATAAAGAAATGAAAGTTAAGGTCAAAAAATTATTGTCGGTCAATTTTATCAAAGAAGTCAATTATCTTGAGTGGTTGGTGAATATAGTAATGGTAAAGAAACCCAATAAAATGTGGTGAATGTGTATAGATTTCACCAATTTGAATAAGGCCCATCCCAAAAACAGTTTCTCATTGTCTAAAATTGATCAACTGATGGATTCAATAGATAGTTATATATTCCTTAACTTTATGGATGAATTCTTAAGTTATAATTACTTCATAATGTTTGCATTAGATAAGAAGAAGACTTTTTTCATCACCTATCATGGGACTTATTAGGGAGATATAATACATTTACTTGGCCCTGTTTAGAGAAAAAAAAGTTATAACAAGCCCAATCATGACAACTTGTGGTTGAGAAGACTTATGAATATTTTAATATTACCTCATGGGCTTCATTGGGAGCCAACAGAACCCTATTATGAAGCCTAACTTAAGGCCTAATAAGCCCAATCAAAATTATTTGCTTAACGATATTATGACAAATTTAGTCCTTATCATACTTGGAGCAAAAGAGTTCTAATGCTAAAACACATCAATAAAAAGCTACACTAAAAGTTGTAAATTCTCAGTATTATGAGACCACACAGTTCTCAGTAGATGTAACATTGATGAGATCAACTTGTGTGCATCGAGGACCATACACCCCACCAAAACTATGATGCTAGAAGAATGCAGAAGTGGTGTCATAAACCTATACTCCTTTAAAGAACTCAGATACACAAGACCCACCCACAACAATATGCCCTAGTTTCCCTCTCATATGTTTTATAATATGAAAAATAACCAACCAACCGAAGAGCTTATAGAAGGAGGCAAAAAAGTCACGCACGAATGGATTAAGACAACTTTTTTCATAATAAAAAAAAAAGAAAAGAAAAATACACTCTCAACTCTCTTAAAGATGAAAAAGTCAAAATCTAACTTAGACATCAGAGGGTTATTATTGGAATAACTATTGACACAGCCTAATCCAAGATTATGAGTACAAGTAAATCTTAATAAAAACTTTAGGAGACTCAACATTCAAAATTTTAATAAAATTTCATTTTAACTATGAAGAATCAATCAATCTATCAATAAAGTATTTCTACTGCAAAATCTTACTTGGGCTTGAAACACTTAGATTTCTAGGTCAACTTCATAGATGTAGATAGCCTTTAAAACTAAAATCAATAGTGTATTTGCAGCTAGTTTAGAGTTATATCAATATTATTGTCTCATATGAACATAGATTTTTTCTTTCTTAGAACTTCTCACTTTAGTATTCATCGTTTTTTAGGGGTTGTTTTTGTTTTTTTTTATAAAAATGTTTAGAGTGATAATTTACTTATTAGTTATGATTTGAAAGTTTGAGAACTGTTTTTATCTCTCACAATTTTCTTCCTCACCTGTTCATTTAAATTTTATCCGATCTTACTACATATAAGATTATGTACGATCTGAGTTGAAATCACATAAAAATATAATATCTAAATTCACCATCTATTCATTATGTATTTTATAGTAAACAAACTTACATTATATATAAGTTTACCTGAGTTTTGACTGTACCACTCATACATTGTCAAAATCTTTAAATAAATTATTATTTTATTTTTCATTAACCATTAATCACTAACTTATAAACTTCAAATCAGGAGAGACTCTGATAAATATATGTCAAATAGACAAATGATGTTAAGGGATATTTTTGGAATACCTATGTGGACTAATAATAAATTGACATGTGATTTTTTAAAAGTAAGGTTGAGCTCTGCACCGAATTAGCCACTCAACTTCAAAGAAAGATAAAGAAGATTGAGTTTAGTATAATCCTAAACCAATCAAAACTTTTCATTTAGACTGTGGGAATATTCTAAGCTAGGTCCACTTGAGAGGAGATTTAAGTAAAGCCTAACACTTATTATGTTGTCATTTAAGTGGCAATCAAATAGTTAAAAATTATATATCAGCAAAATAGCTCAGTAGTCCACATTACATTTGAGCTCCATACTTGCCATGTCAACTCATAGAAATCACATCAGATGATAGCTAGTAAGAGAAGAGATAAGAAGGTATAAAAAGATAGATACAATCTTGCAGAGCACTCAATAGGAACAAGTACTTCTTCTTTATTGCAAATGGTACTGTAATAACTATCATCCACCTCAGCACTTTATTAAAGATAAATTCAAACATGCAATCAATAAAGGAACAATAATGAAGTGCTACGTCATGCTGCTTTATCTATAGAAGGGACAGATTAGTACAGAATTGTCAAGCGACACTGAGTGAGGATCGCGCTGTTACCAATATCTATTTTCAATGTGACATGTGTCAAAATCATTTTTAAGATAATGATACTTGCTGAGTTGGATATTTTTTTGTACAAAAGAAATATTCTCATACTTTTTTTCTAAGCATGACACCTAACTTTAAAGACATTACACTTTCCTCTCTAATAAAAAATCTCCAAGTGACTCAATGAGCTCACACTAACCTTCACTATATAAGCATTACTTTCTCTAAGGATGAGAATGAAGGAAGTTGTTAATTAATTATCTACTTTTTTATATTCATCTCATTCTCCTATCTTTTAGAGCTCTCTCCCCCTTCCTTTTTATATTAAGGTTTGCTCTAAATTCACTTGACAACCTTTAATCATTTGATAAATCATCAAGACTCACTTTTTATCCTTACTAAGAAAACATCTATCAAAGTGCATGAAAATGGCTTCCACAAGTCCAAGGAGGGGAAGAACATATGAGATTCTAACTTATGAGTGTTATTACTTTTATTTTAATTTATGTTTTATAACATATCTTTCATATAGTAAATTTTGATGATAAGATCCACTCATAGATGTTAGCATTTAGGTCGAACCATGTAAACTTATGTGTTGGTTCTCTTTGTGTTATATTTTTTTATTAGTTGTTTACTAGATTGTGTTTAATTTAGAAATCACAAGATTGATACAAATATACACCTAATTCGAACTTAATCCCATTTTATTAAGTTAATGATGTCAAAAACCTTTCTCTGTACTAATATTGAATTGTGAACTCAGTCTAGATGAGTCATGTTTTGTTATAATCACCTCTGAACAGTTCAGTGACCTTAGTTCTGATTTAGTCCATCTCTTAACCATCCTGTGAAACTTAAGTCTCTTCAACCTCTGTTATGTTTTAAGCTCTTTATACTCAACTCTGCACCCCCTAAGTACCTCATTGAGCCCAAAACACGACCTCGACAGCTTTCTCTAACTTAACTGAGTCAAGCTATCTCATCTAACTAATCTTCCTCTCTTGATCTTAAACTCTGCAATCTCTACTAATCTGTTATTTTCTCTCATTAAAACAAATCCTCACTTTTTTGTGCTCCAGGGACAACTAAGCTTACCAAATTAGGGCATAAACAAATGATAAAAATTATAAATTTGAAATTACCAAATATAAAATAGTAACTCAAAGCCTCGTTTAAGTATTGAATACTTCTCTGGAAGATATCCCCCACTAATTGTCTTTATAGATTTTTTCTCGAGAAGTTACTAGAATCTCTTATAGCGATTGATACCATAATATCCTTTGTCCCCTTCGGCATGTTACCATTGAGAAATTTAGATTTAGAATCTATTAAAACAGTTAATCAACATAAAACCTTCATTAGGGGTTTTCATATCACCAACGGAAGCGAAAATTCTGGGATTTGACACGCATCTTCCTTCTCTAAATCGTTTTAGGTGTGTACATTTTATAGGTGGCATTTGAGGACCATATTTTAGGTGGTAAAGAAAGATCATTCCGGCAGTTAATAAGCAAAAAAAGTAGTCATTAACAATTACAAATTCATAATCAATCGGGCACTCCTGCTAATCATAAATTTCAAACTGAAGAGAATATTGTGTTTTGGTTCCACAGTGAGTTTGGTGCATCTGAGCATCTATTCATCCGTGTCAAGTGGAAAAAGCAAACAAACAAAATACAAACAGAGCATAGAGCACATATAACCTTTTCTCGTCACTGGGAGTGAGATGTAAAATCCAAATTAAAAAAGAACACTGTATGTGAAATCAATAATCTTGCACGACTTTTCATATTAGATATTACAAATATACTACACTCCCCCTGACAAGTTTTTTGGTAAGTTCTCCAGCAAAAAATGAGAAACCCCTCTATCTTTGCAGTTTGCAGATAAAATTGGCAGAGGCAACTTTGACATACAAAATGAACTAAGAAATTAGTCTAGTTCAGTGATCACACAGAAGCTTTGTTGCGATTAAAACGAGCCGATCAACCACAAGGGGAGTATCCATTGCATAGTTCCCATTTTCTTCTTTTGAATTTTTTCCCACATGCCAGCCACAAATGGGCTAACCAGATACATGCCAACCGGGTCTATTATCAACTAAATTTACCAATTTCCATCTTCTTCTTGATTGCCTTTTGGCCATGATATATAAATGCATCTATTATTCCCGATACAGTGAATACACCTGAACACATTAATTAAACATTGTTTACAAAACCAATCAAGCGATTTATGATGACAACGAATAAAGGCAGTCTCTAAATCAGTTCCCTTCTTTCTTTTCTGTGTATAATTCTTTTTTTTTTTTAACCTCTCTCACTTGAGAAACATTCGTGAAAAAGAAAAATTGGGTTCTGGGCAAGAAACAATCAGTAATTACCTCCAACTATTGCACAAACATTAGTTAGGAAGTGTAAGAATGAAACATGTCCCTCTGTGAAAGTCACCTGCAACAAGATAAAAAGGAGCCAAGGATAGGAAAAAGAACCAGCACCACTGAGATATCAATAACCAAAAGTCAGATATTAAATTTGCTTGTGAACAACATGCAAGTTAAACACACCTTGATTGGAGAAAGGTCATAAAAGAAAAAGACTCCTGGAAGGGTCTGAAGACGACCTATTTCTGAACCCCTGAAATGTTCAGTTACAGAGAACTGCCAAGAACAACGGCTTTGAGATCATATCATTTTGAATTAGAAAGGCGGAGATCAGAAACAGATGACTTGAATGACTTAACAAAACCTGATTTGACTGGATTGTGTGCCCATTCACATCTGTGTATACTGTAGGCACAACCTGCAACACAGGTAGAAATGTAGAATATTGTAAAAGAACTCTCAAGCAAGATTCTCAATTACTGAGACAGAATGTGATGTAAGACAGAATATGGAATAAAATAATAGACGAAGAAAGAGGAGAAATAATAGAAGAAATAGTGGAAGAAACCAAATCACTTTATCCCGTAATCCATCAATAGCATTAACTTTGCTTCGCTATTTAAAGTGGCTTTGACCTCGTATAAAATATCATATAAAAATCAAATAAATCAACTTCTTAACTTATATAAAAACCTAAACAAATAAGAAAGCTATAAAGCTATATTAGGAAAACTAATACAACTTGAACACTTGACAAATTCTTGAGTTCAATAAATAAATAATAATCTTAAAATTCTAAAATAAAGATTTACTCTTCTGCAACAGAATGCCATCCAATTTTCCTGGTAAAATGTAAATTGACAAGCATTGGAGCTTATGTAAAAAGATGAAAACTACATTTATACAAAGGACTGTTTGGTTGGGGTGGGAGGAGGAAGAATTGGTACAAAATATTGCGTTCATTCAGCACATCACATTTTTTTGCCATTATGCTGATACATTGATAAAATATAAAAAGGTGCAGCATGTTGCAGTTACCACCATTGCACCACTCTGTTAAAATTGGTCTTGGTTTAAAATTAAGAAAATAATCCAAAATAAAGCAAAGTTATCTTTCACATAATTTCAAGGTAATGAAAGAGAAAAGTTACAACCATAAAAGAAGGTAAAGATGTCATGATGGACACAGTTGACTGAATAAGCACAAAGGTGGCAAAGCAAAAGGCTGTAAAAAACTAACAGAAAATAAACACATCCATCATTGACAACAAATTATTCTTGTTCAAACACTCAACATAAAGCTCCAACAGACACTGATGACCCATATTGTATTAGGAAAATAAAGAAAATAGTCAAGAAGTAGACATGCTGATATACTGTAATTTGGTTCCTGTTTGGTGGTTGAATTTCTATTGCTTCCATACTCCTAAAGCCATAGAAAAAGACTTTTTGCAATTTCTTAGTGCCTTTGCCAAACATGCTCATAAAAGTTCCTAAAAATTAAATATTCAATTAGCTTACACTTCAAGGCAGAGGTTTACACCTATCAATGCTTTCGTCTTCTTAGAACTGGGGGTTTCATAAGGAAAGTATTTTCATAATTGAATGTAAGTTGTTTAAAACAATCTTCCTTGACACTAAGGGAATGATAATGCCTTTAGTTTCCTTTACTAGATAACATGAAATGAAAAAATAATTGGGAGAAATACAGAATCATAAATCCAGAACACTTACCTTGATGAAGTACTGGTACATCCCACCTGCCATTGTTTGTGTCCAATGCACACTGATTTTTTTTTTAAACAAAAGAAATTAAGATGTGAATATGAACATATGCCACTATATATACTACTGAAAATAGCCAAGGTAAAAAGAATTCAAGCTCCACAAAAGAACATGGCTAAATTGAAAAGTATGAGAAATGTAATCAGAAATTACCCATCAAGAGGATTCACAACACCAGGAAAATGTTCTCCAAAAGCTAATTTATTGATTTTGTGACTTATCTGTATCGCATATGCCAAATTAATCATATGGCTTACTTAATAAAGCAAGTCAGGTGCATCAGAAAGCAATTTGAATCTGTGGTGGTGTTTTTAAATATCAATAATAGAATTAAGAGGAGGCTGTGTTACGTTAAAATTATCCATCTGAAACGTCAGTATGTCGTGCACATGGACACCTGATTGATGAAAGCTCTTCCCGGGAGCAAAGTGAAAATTTCCAGCAACCTTGTTGACTTCCAAGGATCCATATACATTACACCCTTCACCTTCTTCTTCCTTAATTCTTTGCAAAAACCCTTCTCTTTTGCACTGAATGTTACAAAGGAAAAGTCGATCAATTTTATTAATTCACCTCAAAAAAAAGTTAACTAATAGCCATTTGCCTGCCTGGCACTGGCCAAGGGAATTACCCATTTACATGTTACATGTACATGTACTACTATACATGAATCATATTGTCCTACGAAGATATTAGACTACAAATAATATCACTATTCACATTCATCATCCATGCATCAGCTGAAATGTCAACCCATAGACAACTTACTATAAATTCTACAATAAAAGTAATTACAAGATTATGGGTAAAATGCAAACTCAAAGAAAGTGAGAGAAGACATCTTTTACTAAGCTGGAAAATATCATTTGCATCTTCGATTCACGCTTGACAGCAACAAAACAACAAAAAAGTTTCACATTATTTGTATCAAGTACAGTACTTTTCTGCTCTAGAAAATTTGAAGATCAATGCACAAACTCTCATGCTCACAAACCTGGTCAACCAAATCTGGATTTGTCAGTGCCCAACCTTTCTTTCGATATGCTTCACGAACATCCTCACAGGAATTGCAACAATCTTCATCTGTCTGCAAAGGTAAAACGAAATAATGGAAAAACACCTTCAAAAATTTAGCAAAGGAATTCTGTAGGATTAATCACATAAAAACAATTTTCGACATTGATTTATTATGAGTCACAACAAACATTCAGTCTACATACATTGATGCTGCTTCAAACCCATATATTGTGCAAGCCTTAGCAGAGAATGTGAGAGAGAAATAGACTTAAAAATGGGAAGAGCAGTAAAGACTAAAGACCCAAATTAGATACAAATCAATAATTCAATCTGAAAGCAACTCAATTTTCTCAATTATAAGTTAATGATGATATAAAACACATGTAATTCAATAACTATGATGCGAGAAACACCTCTTCGCATTTATAAACTCAATTGTTTAGACAGATATTAAGCTAAAATCAACAAATATGAAGTAAACTAAAACCCTGAACTACAGTACCCAAGGAAAAATAAAGACAGAAAAAGTGCTCACCGTTTCTGCACCAAAACAGGAACCACAATACGTCTCATTGTGTTCAAGCCTGCCACCATGTCTCTGTAAAGGCTTCTCAATCTGTTCGTGTGAAAAACAGTAATGAGAAGAATGAGAGATAGAGGAAGACATAGCTTCTTACACTGAATGTTAGGAGAACATTTTTTGCAAATTGGCTGCACGCACAGCACAAAAGAGAACCATATCTTAGCAGGGTCGCTGCTCTGGTGGATCATACATGTTATCAGTACATGTATTTTACAGCAACTCCATCAATTAACAATCTCTAGTCACTTAACCTTAAACATCTGACCACAAAACACAATAAATGCACGTGTGTAGAAAATTGATCTTGAGAAATGAACTTCAAGCAATAAACAAGACTAACCTTAGGAGCACCAATCCCATCCTGCCTCGATTCAATAACATTGCCTTGAATATCCAGTCTTTTCTTGAAAATGTCATGTTTCTGCAAGGTGCATGAAAATCAATACAATTCAACCTTTAACACAGTCTTAAGCACATAGACAGTTATCACAGACTAATATAAGAGAAATAATCGATGAAAAATGAAGTGAAAACACATGAATCCCTTTAATACATACTACATCAAGGTGTTGCTCCCCACTGATGTCCATTGCATCAACACTCAGTATTGAACATGGAAGGGCAGGAAATGTGACGTCAAACTGCAGTTTCAAGCAGCAAAAGGGCACAAATTATTTTTTTACAAAATGGAAATAGAATTTTATCACACTATTATACTACAGACAAATGCATAATTGCCAAAATCAGAATAGGGGAAAATGTCATTGAAAAATACAACATGTTCAAGAACATCCTGAATATAAATCTTCTCAGTTTAATAAACAGGAACAGGAGATTGCAGGTTCCAAACAAAACCCTGGTATAAAATACTTGAAATAGAAACTTGAACAAATTTAAAGTGAAATTCCAAGGTCAAAACAGAGAATACAGAATCTTGAAAATGAAGCAGCAAATCACAGTACATTGATACGAAGAGTTTCTCCTCTTGAAGTATCAACTACAAGCTTTGTTTCCGTCACAGAATGGAGATACAGTCCTGCAACCAAGAGAGAACAACAATTGTCACACAAGAAAATCATAATTAGCAATAAAAAAGAATCCAAGTCCTTGCATCATGATAACCAGCTAGAGAAATCTGCCACAAAACATAAACTTTCTAGCTATAAACAAGGACTTTTGCTTTCTGGTCATTTTACTTCCAAAAGCATAAAAATTACTTTTTGGCAAACCAAATGGTCACAAAATTAATAATTCACACTAATGTTACCGTCAATGAGAGAGCTCTTTACATGATGAGACAAAACCATTCAACAACTCTCAATTCATAGCTGAATATTTGGTTTCAATGACAAACAACAATCAGTAACAATCTAAATGCAAAATGTTTAAGAAGCTACAACGTGGAATATGACCTCGAAATTACAACTGGAGATGTCTTCTTCAAAAAAATTATTTGTTTAAATGTGCAATTCCATTTGCATATTACCAAACACACCACTAAATTGTAATCTAATACAATCATTCTCTCAACTAACAAACAAATCATAAATAACAAAAACAAAAAGTAGATCTAATTGAAGCTTAAAAAACAGAATAAATGTAGGAGAGGAATTTGATTTAACGTACGGAGTTCGGAGATGAAAAGCAAGAGCATGACGATCGAAGAGACGAGAGTGATAACGCCACCGGAGAGCGTACGGCTGTAAAAATCCTCATTGATTTTCGGATACGCGTCCAAATTCCGTAGCTTGTTCATTATACCGTTCATATACAAACAAACACAGAATAATTTGGAATTGAAATGAAATTGATCGGCTAATATTTGGTTAAATCTACTAATTTAACCAAAATCCAAACAAAGCTATCTATATAAGAAAATTCAAAATGAAAAATTCTAATCTAATCTAAAGCCTTGCCTTCGTTTCGTTTCCGTTTTGGTTTAGGTTATGATCTGTGACTGTACCCTGCTGTTTCAACGAGGGCGCTTACGACTTTGAAGACCAAAAACTACGGGGTCTTTTTCTGTTTATTGTTTTTCTTTTTATTTCCCAACTCCTAATTGCAATTTGCTACGCAGAAAATCGAGGGCTTTGCCTAAGAGCAGGACTCTATTGGGTATTTACGGTCTAGTGTCTACGGTCTATCCGTACGTATACAATTTTTTCTCTTCTGTGTATTTGTAACTTTTGAGCTTTTTGCAATACGGTCCTTGTCTCTTACTACGTATACTATATATATAGCAAACAAACTTGGGATTTGGTAAATTTTGCTTTTGCAAATTCCAAAATTACTATATATAATTGTGAAGTAATCGAAAATAGTAAATCGAGGTGGAAACAACAAATAGCAAACGGAAAATGGATATTTAATGATTTCATGTCACAAGAGGCTGCAACAAATTCAAAACTAATTAGAATAATTGTTTCTATTTATGCATTTTTTTTTTCAATCTATTTAATATATTTACGTATTTGAAGAGTAATAAATTTAAGTGCAGTATCAATATTTTTGTTTGCATGAATTTAACAATAATCTTATCAAGTAATATATTTGTCTTGAATTGACAATTAATAGGTACCTTTTTCTTTGACTAGTTTTTTTTTCCTCTCTTTTTTTAAATTTTTTTTTAATGATTTGAATAGTTATGAACATTATTATTGCAAGTATTTGATTCATCATAAAAAAAAAAGTATTTGACAGCTCAAAAAAAAAGTATTTGATTGCATAGACGTTTCCATTACAATCTACAAATTAGTTGGACGACCAACTAGAATTCACTAGTTTTAAATGAATAATCGTAGTGACTGAGCTTTGACTTTTGAGGGACCGCGTTTCCACAGTTAAAGACTGGCCCAAAAAGCTCAGTCTTCTATTTGAAGCCCCGTTTGATTATTTCAAGACCGGATTCAGAAAAAAGGAACTAAGCAATTGATAAGAATGATGAAAGACGAGCCCAATCCTCTGGCCCCTGAGATTGCGATTGCGATTGCAATGTGGTCGCTCTTGTAGTAAAAACTTTTCTTTAGAAGATAATGGGTGAAGGAAGATGCAAAATTGATTGTTCTTTTATCGAATCAGAAGTGATATAAGAATGCGGATATACATCGACTTTCATAAATTTAGATCTCTTAGATTTGGATATGGAATTTTGGCCAGCCAAATCAAGGTAAAATGAGCTACTTGCTTCCAAAAGCTACGTGGCCTGCCTACAAATTAAACTTTCATTTGGCCAACTTGTAGTTGAATGGAATAAGAAAACACGAGAGAAAATATTCTTAATATAAGAAAATATATATATTTAAAAAAGAAAAAGAAAAATGGCAAAATCAAAATCTAGCGGGAACTAATGCTTACGGTGGTTTTATTATTATTATTTTTTAATGTTATTGTAAGGATTGATTTTGTGCAATAAAAATGTCTCTTTTTTTTTAGATAATGTCTATTTTAAAGGCATAGTTCATAAAAAAATTTGCTATTGAATTTTACAACAAAGAAAAGTATTTATGCGATTACACAAAATTGACTCTCATTGCCATAACTTAATATTATTATTTTCTCATCCGTGGTTAATAATAATAGGTATGGTTTGGTATATTATTTTTTTGAAATTGAACCGAATTAATTATATTAATTTTTTTTTAAATTTAAAATAAAAATTATTTAGTTTAAAGAAAATCAATCTGGATCAAACCGATTTTTTTTTTCGGTTTGATTCAGTTCATTTTTTTAATTTAAAATTTAAAATATTTATTTATTTTTTCAATTTTTGATTTTAAATTTAGTGAGAGATTATATGTAAGTAAGTTTATATTTTTATTTCTACCTTTAATTATTTAATGTCATGTGGTAATTTAAGTTAATCTTATCAATATATCTGATTTTTTAATTTGGTTATTATTTAAAAATAAATAAATCATTAATTTTTTTTATATAATAACAGGTCAATTTTTTTGTTATATAATAACTAAACTGACTAATTCAATTCGATTTTTATTTTATTTTAATTTTATTTGCGCACCATTAGTGCTAAGCACCAACGGAGGGATTGTACATCAATTCTTGAAATACCTTCGATATGTTAATTAAATTATTTATATTGTTTTGAAACCAACGTGACAAATTAACCTGATGATTAAATTGAGTCCGCTTTAGTAGATTGGGCTGAAAAATATTACTAGTTGGAACCCACAAAAGCTGAAGTTCGTATGGAGGGAGGATTTACGGGGGCGCAAGATTCAGGTTCCTTCACGTTTCGTAATAAGTCATGTGAAATTAATTTCCCATCTTAATGCTAAAAATTGAAATCACACTTTACTCTTTTTTTTTTTTCAAACTTAAGGGTCTCAATCATCATGGTGCATAAAAATCTAATCAAATTGTTGGCAAGTTTGCCATCAAATCATCAATTTATTTTGTCGAGCTGGCTATATTATACAGTTTTTAAGTGGACATACGTCTTAGTGGTAATATTAGAAAGTGTTCAATTTAAAAATGATTGTCAAATTGGACTTATCATAAATTCTAATTAATCAACAAAACTGATAGTTCACTCATCATTTTTTACATTGACTAATGCAAAGAGTTCCAAATTCTTAGATTATTGTTGTTTACTTTTGTTATAAAAAAAAATTGGAGAAGAAAAAACTGATTTGATCTCCTAAATCCTAATCACTCTTCGTGTATTTTTTTATCCTATTTTTGTTTAATGAGAAATATTTGTTTCATTCTTTAATTAAAATTATCTTTTTAATTCCCTTTCATACTCTCCAGATGACAAGGATTTAATTATGGATATTATTTATATCAACAATAACCTTTCACTACTTAAGTTATTTTATTTATTTATTTTTTTAGATATATAAAATATAAAGAATAAATCTTTTTTATGTTGGGTTTCTTTTTTTTAAATTTAGTAGAATCTTATTTACAAAAAAAAAAACAAAGTCATTACAAAAATAAAAATAACATGTTATTAATAATACAAAATAATTAATATCATTATATGTGTGAATAACAAAAAATATGTTAGAGCACTTTACTTTTATGCAAAGAAGATTAAAGTTCATACCATAAAATAGAAAAATATACTCTTTAAATTATCTTTATTTGTTAGAATTTTAGTAATTCAAAATAATGTTTGTATATGATGTTGAGTTAGAGATTAATAAGAAGTCGATGCAAAAATAAGTATACGTTTGACGTATGAAAAAGAAACGAAAACGGAAAACTGAAAGCGAGAAGAGGTGCAAAAGTACAAGCGGATATATTTCCCAAGAATGAGCGTCGCATTGTTGGCTTTCTAGCATCGCACTACTGGCTTTTCAGCACCACGACACCCAAGTCAAAACCCTCAATGCTCCAGCACTAGAAATGTAGTGTCGCTGTGCCAATGCAGGATCACAGCAGTGCCGTGGCTCCCAGTTTTGGCAATTTCCTATTTTAAGACGACTTAATTAGTTTAAGTCGATTTTAGACTTCCTAAATACGTGGATTCTTATTCAAACTAGGTTATGATTTCTAAAGAGGTTTTAAAGTCTATATAAACCTTTTTAACCTCTTAGAATAAATAAGCATTAAAGATATACATATAACATATAATAGAGAGCTGAGTACTTAAGAGAGTACTACAATGAAGTTACTTGAGTGTTGAGTGTGTAAGAGAGCGATAGTAGATATTTTAAGAGAAAGCTTTGACTATTTATTATATTCCTTAATTAATTTCTTATTATAAGATCATAGTAACCTATGAGATCTTTACGATTTGATAGGTCTTTATGAGTTAGAGTTCTTTGTGAACTAGTGATAAAAGAAGCTGGATCTTTGATCCGTTGAGGATGTTGGTGTTTGTCATCAAATCATTTACATCTTGTGTCTTGTTGTGATTTATTTCTTTATCTCTATTATGTGTGATCTTTTATATTCTTAGTTACTTATGGGTGAAGTATTTCGTAAAGTGTTTAGGTAATTTTAGGGTACCAACTACTAACCATTAGGGTATTAGAATATGAAAAAACCCAACAAGTAGTGTTAATATTATGATTGAGTTTGATACTTTAGTGGTATGTGCTAGAAGAGCCTAGGCTAATTTTTTAATAAGTGGTATCAAAGCCAATGTTAAAATCCATATCAAATTACAAAGTATAGATTGCAGAGCATAAGTTATTTAACCATAGTGACTCACAAGTAAGAAGAAATTCAATGGGCAAGATAATTATCTGAATAAGGTGAAGGTGATAGCTGTAATGGTAATTTTAGGGTTAGAGATAACCCTTGAAAAGACTTAAGTTATAACTAGTGATGGAAAAGCCTACGTCATCGAGATCTAAGTCAGATTGAAGAGTTATTTAAATTGAATGCAAATGAATTAACGAAAAGATTAAAGGTTAGTAATGCAATAATATGGACTACAAAAAGAAAAGGCTGATAATAGAGATGAATGAAGAAGAGCAATCAAGATTGAAAGGCAGATCTAAAAAGTGTTTTGATCGCAACAAAGAAAGACACTTAGTAAGGGATTTTTTGAAGAGAAATACTAAGATAAAAGAAAAAGAAGGTAAAGATACAATAATCTATGAAGATAATTAGGAAATTACAAAAAACCTTAATAATTTTTACAGGAATGTATGCCTAACGAGTGAATACTTGATTTTAGGGTGTAGTTTCATATAAATCTTGAAAAGTCTTTTTTTACTAATTATAGATCCATTAAGGATGATTAAGTATTAATAGGTAGAGATATGGTTTTTGTAGTTGTAAGAATTGATAGTATAATATGGAGACTACATGGTGAAAAAGTGATGGAGTTACTAGGTATAAGATTTATTTATAGTCTCATGAAAAGTTTAATATCTTTAGGAGTGCTAGATTAAACGGAATATTCATTCAAGACAAAGGAATATTGAAGGTGTTGTAAAGATCTATAGTTATTATAAAGTGTGAGAGCACAATAAAGGCTATATACTTAATGATAATGTTGTATATAGCTCAATATAGATTGTTAAGAGGATGTATATCAAGGGCGACATTGGATATTATTTCACAGGATTAACAGGAGTCAAAAGAGAATGTATAGTGAATGGGCTGTTAACAAGGATAAAATCTAGCTGGAGAGGTCTTATGATGATATTTAGGTAATACTGGATATCATAATATGAAGGCTGCTTGAGAAGAGATACATGTTGAGTGTCGATTAAATCTAAGGTGAATGTATGTGGTATTTGTGCTCATTATCCCAATATACGCATCACATATATATATATATATATACACAACGGAAGCATAAATACATATAATAAACATAAATAAAACATATTAATTATATTAATACTAAGATTGAGAATTTCACCTATGTAACTTTTCGAAAAAAGTTACTGAAGTTCGTCTGAAGTGTAACTTATTTATAATTCTAACAACCAATAGGGTGAGCTTGATTATCTAGAATAACAGTTTCAAATTCAGCATCGGCTTAACAATTAAACCTTAGACTACTTTTTTTTTCTTGATCAATAAAATAAAAGCTTTAATGCTTTAATGGTCCAAGCTTAATGAAGATGATGATAAATAGTAAATTCAACACTTGAATTTAATATTAAAAGAAATAATTTCTTTTTAATTTTTCTCTTTCACTTGGCCGGCCACCTTTTGCATTACACACTCATTATTTTGTTTCATTTTTTCACATATAAAATAAGTCAAATTTAACTTTTAGTTTAATTTAATCATAGTTAACTTTTAACTTAGGTTTAGTTTAACCTAACTCAACTTAAATTAAAATACTTGTCAAATAAATAAATAATTAAATATTCATTTAACCTAACTCATGTTAACTCTTAACCATAGTTAGATTAATTTATTTGTCAAACAAGTAAATAATAAAATATTCAATTAATCTAACTCAAGTTAACTATTAACTATAATTAAGTAACTTACTTTTCAACAAATAATTAAATAATTAATTAACATAATCTTAGTTAACAATTAACTTAGGTTAAGTGAAGCATTATTTAATTATTAAATAAATAAATATCTTGAATATTTAATAATTAAATAATCAAGTATGTAAAATTTTCCTTAAACCCTTATTTGGTTATCAAGTTAACTTAAAATAGGCCCCACCTAACCACACACTTGATAAACTTAACCAAATATTACTATGCGCAACATATTATTATTTGAAAAGTTAACAATAATTGTTAACTAATTAATGTACTTAACTTTTAAGTATTGACGCGTATGCATCCCTAGGGTTCTTGAAATAATTGTTCGATTTTACTAGATTGAACTATTCAATCAAGTATGTTGCTCTAGTGCACAATAAGTACAATTCATATTGTGAGACTCTCTAGTCCACGCCCGATTCATCAAATAGAACAATTTCATAAGTCTGTGATCAATGCCCACAAATATTATAAATTAACGCATTAGATCATACAAGTTGAGGTCATAACACATATGTATAGTCATTCTGTCAATTATATTCTGGATGTGCGGAGGCATAGATAACACTATCAAATCCCCATAAGCTCATCTATGAACTTATCTTCAGATTCGTATCTCGATGAATAATATACGCAAAACTCTTTGCTATATTGTTCAACAATTTTGCATATATTGTTCAACCTTATGAGAAACTCTTTTTTTGAGTTTATTGTTTATGGCTATAAGACTTTTTGAGATACAATCTTAGAGCATCGAATACAACTTTCCTATGTGAGATGATGGATCCCATATCTATGCACATCAGATTCTATGAGCATCGGATCTTACCTAGTGACACACAATGGTTAAACTATAAAAGGTCTCTGACGTTCATAGAACATAAGTATGATGGATCACTCACAAGCCCACCGTGGCGCTCAGGTCAAAGGACCACGAATACTACTCAACTTGACAGCTACATAGGATGTCTATTAGGGTCTTCGTGAGTCTGTTCAGTATCTAATTCTGACTAAATATCTATACACCTATACGAGCTTCCACTAAGCTCAAGGTCTGCTAAGAAAAATCTTTTGTATCATACAAATATAGACATACACTGATCTATATGAGAATGGATTCACTGACAGACCTGCATCGGTGAAAATAGATCAAAAACATTGTATTTGATAACATACTTATATAATGACATTTCATAGCACTTATTGTAACTCTTTGCAACTTTGTCATTATTGGTATACTCTCAGATTTTTATCCCGTTACAGATAAGGTTCTAACTCCTTAGATTTGACTGATTATTATAACATGCCAACTCTTAGCAATTATAATTCTCAGTGATATTAAATCTTAGTTTTGATGCAAACACCTTTAGATTATATCTAAATTCTTTCAGATCATATAATGTCTGTAGCGTTACAAGTATTGTACCATATATTTAATGTAATTAGTGATTTAATAAAAAATATATATTGTATAAATATTAAAAAAATATTCATATAAATTTTGAGATAACACGTAAATATAAACTCTAATAATATATTCATATCTTTAGAGTTTGAAGTCACGAACTTTAAAATAGTTAAATTTGAGCATAAGATTTAACTGAATTAACGCTAGAGTAATTGAGCATTGGCATGTATGATTCTGGAAAGCTTCTTAAGAGAGATTTTGAATCAATAAGTGGATTGTTAGAATTTTGGTGATTCAAAATTATATTTGTGCATGAGTTTAAGTTAGAAACCAAAGAAGAGTCGATATGAGGATGATTATGCAATACACATACGAGAAAGGGACAAAAACAGAGAACTAAAAGTGAGAAAGGACGCGAAAGCACAAGTGATGACATTTCCCAAGTGTGAGTATCACGGTGCCAAAGTCAGAACCCTCAATGCTACATTGCTGAAAGTGTAGCGCCATGGCACCCAATTTTGGCAGCTTTATGTTTTAAGATGATTTAATTAATTTAAGTTAGTTTCAGACTCTTAAACACGTGGTCTCTTATTTTAATTAGGTTTAAGATTTTGTAAGGAGATTTTGAAACCTATATAAATCCTTATAACCTTTTAGAATTAAAAAGTTTCAAAGATATAAATATAAGACAAAATAAAGAGCTAGGTAAGATTAAAGTGTGTTACCATAAGAACATTTTAGTGTTTTGTGCACAAGAGAGTGCTACTATGTGATCACTTTAGTGTTAAGTGTGTAAAAGAATGATGATGGATCATTTGAAAGAAAGCTTTAACTACTTGTTGTATTCATTGATTAATCTTTTATGATAAGATCTTAGTAATCTAAGAAATCTTTATGATTTGATAAGTCTTTATAACTTAAAGTTCTTTGTAAATTGATAATAAAAGAAGTTGGATCTTTAATTTATTGTTAACATAGATGTTTATCACCAAACCACGTATATTTATATTTTGTGGTGATTATTTCTTTATTTTTAATGTGTGTGATTTTTTATATATTTTTGTTATTTATGGGTGAATTTTTTTTTAAAATATTTAAATTATTTTAAAAGATTAAATACCAACCATAAAAATATTAGATCATAAAAACTTCAAAAAATAGTATCAATGCTATAACTAAGTTTAATACCTTACTGATATTTATTTGGAGAGTTTAAGCTAATTTTCTAACATTAAGAGCGATCATATTTATTTCTTTTTATGTTATCCTCCCAGATGTGTTTTATTATTATTATTTTTATTTGAAACCCAATTTTTTTATTGAGATTGTTGATTCCAATAAACACAAAACTATATTGTTGTCTTAAATGACTGTTTGGTTCTAAATAAGATAGGATGCCGATAAGCCCATTCCACTATGATGGTCCATCCTATCTCCATCTAAATTGTCACCTTCAAACTTTTTCCATTTCTTTCCTAATTTCTTTCTCTCTCTTTTATTTATTTTTATTTTTTTTACATTTTTCGAAAATTTACTTTTTTGTAATGATATTTAGAGGTAAAAAGAACGCGCTAGAAGAAAAAAAAAGTGAAAAGCAAAATAAGTTTGACAAATGAGACAAAATTCACCTTCTAACACGAGAAAAGTTCTCGTATTTAATCTTTTAGCCGATCGAAGCCTATCAACTTGTTATTAATCATTAAAGTTTACATTATGCTGTCTTCAATATCACACACACACACACACATATGTAATTCTCTTCGAATTCAAGCTGGATCCACGTCTGCTTTGAGTTTTATACATTAATGGCTCTTTCTTGTGCAAAAGAGTTGGCTATATATGCAACTTCAATGTTTTGGTAGGGCTTTTTTAATTTGCCCTTTACCACTTAGCCCTTCATTGTTTCGTTGGATCAATTTCTTTTTCTTCTCTTTTTCCTCCAGCGATTCCACCTTTGAGAAATGAGGAAACAAAAAGAAGAAGAAAAAAAAAACTAAAAGTTGTATAGAACTCGAAATATGGCTTCTCTAGATACTTGCCTTCTCTCTGTTGCCTAATGATGGTTTTCTTTTACAGATTTTTACGTAAGATTTAACGTGATGAGTTGATGGCACTGCTGGGTAATCGATACAACTTTGGACCATGGCAGTTGGTGCCTAGTGCACTAACGAAACTTCGAAAGCAAAGTGGAATACTTTATGATCATCTTGACAATAATCAGTGTAATCAATGTGTTTATTTTTTTGCCAAACACTAAAAAGATAATCTAAAAATGTAGCAATAATTATATTCTAAGAATGTTCCAACTTAATCTAAGTACATCAACCTGATTTTTGCTAGATTAAAAAAAAAAATACAAAAAGTGACACTACGAAGATTATGCATAGGTAGAGGGGGGAAGTCGGCAATCATTAAAACTTAAGTTGGCTATTAAAAAAAACAATATTCTATATACTTTCTTCTTCTTCTTTTTAATTAATTGATTGCTAGATAACGATATCGCAATCTACTTTCACCTATTCTTCAATAATTTTCCATCGGTACAAAGGTGGGAAATTAATCTTCTCTTTGCGGCCAATACGTTCTTAGGCATGCTTTAACTAGGCATTGAATTAGAGGAGGACACAGAAATGGAATCTTAACTTTATTTCTGCAGTATCAAAGCATTGGAATCATGAATAAAGGCGTTGAATCTCCTACTTTATTCAATACTTAGTTTCCTTAAAGCGTACGGTCAGTTATGGTGTTCATTAAGCAGTATTATTGATTTAGGCCCAACACGAACACGATGGCACGGTCGCGGAATTGTGTCCACTTGATTGAAATCACATGGTGAGATCCTAATCTAAGTAATGAGTGCGTCGATGAACTTAACCAAATTCCACCATTTAAATCTTTAAATTAACATTTTTTTATTGGGAATAAATTAACTAGAAACCAGAAAGACGAGAGAGGTGAAATTAAAATAGAAATCATCGTGGAGAAGAATATTAATATGATGTTAATTATATGTTATAAACATGATATTGTGTAACTATCATTTTTTGCTTGACGATATTATGCTTTCTTTTTTTTCCCCAAAAATTCAAAAGAAATGCAAAGATTGAGTGAAGCAAAGTAGTCCTATAGATTGCATATGGCATCAACTAAAGTGTGTGCCATATTTGTAAGGACCCACCTTTGGTAGCTTAGGTTATAAAATGTACACTAACTTAGATGCTCAAAGCATACAATATATAACAACATTCCCCTTTTAATTTGATCCTCCACTGTAAGTTCTAAAATCCTCTCGCAAAATTATTAAAGTCCATAAAAATCTAGAAAAGAAACAAGAAGAGGGATATTCAGATATGGGTATAGTGGTAGCTTGGTGCTTGATAATGGTGGTGGGGTTTAGTAGAGATTAGGGTTTGTTTGTTTTTTTTTTTTTTTGTTTTGGCTTTTGAGTGGAGTGGTGGGCGGGACTGAGTGGGTTAAGCATTATGAGCATATATATTGTGGGTCCTGATGAATCATTGCCATGGCAATGTGACATGTCGTTTCAAAGAAAATGAAAGAGAGTGGACCCTTTTAATTCTTGTGCTGCATCTGGTTTTTCATTTGCAATACTTTCAAGGGTCCCATATTTCCTTAATCGAAAGCCATGGGATCTCGTTGTTGTGGCAGTTTTTTCAGTTGGGTTTTTTGGTTGCTAACTCTGTCTTTTGTTGCAAGATATAGACTTTTCCATTTTTGGGATACAATTTAATTTTCTGAGTGGAAACTTTTGGAGAGGGCTAAAGATGGCAATGACAATTCATAACCCTAATCGATAATTTAAGAGGCTAACGGCAATACATATCGACATAATTAGTTGGGGGTTTCGTACTTGAGTTTTCTTTTATGACTTTTTGTTCAACTCAAAAAGTGGCCAAGAAGACAGAATTTGCTCACTTCTTGAGTCCTTACAAAAAGATTTTGAAGTTAGCTAGATAAAATAAATAAATAAATCTTAATACCTTTTTTTTAGCTGTACAACATTGAAATGACTAAACCAATTAAGATACATGATGGCTGAGTTATCTATCAATAATAACTCGAGAGTTTTGAGTGATATTGTGACACAATTTGCTCAAAATTAGTTTGCAACATGTCATGTGTTTTCTCATGTGCGATGTCTAGTTTTCCTAACTACTTTTGACATTACAGAATACAGCTTCCACATCATTTATCAAATTTGGTATTATGCATGTGATGCATGTAGGTTGAGGACAACGAGTAGGCATGCTAAGCTTTAGAGATGACATGCAACTGACTTTGGCTGTCGACTATAAACTTAATTTATTGATCAATTTTTACTGTTAAGATTTTGTTCTTTTTTTTTTATTGTGTGTGTAAATGATGTGTAAACTTAACAGGTACCTTTAATTCCCTTTTTATAATTTTTATAACATTTAATATTTATTATTAAATATTTCTCCTTCTCATCTCATAAAAATTCAAATCTCAAGCTCTGACCTAACAATAGATCTTAGATGTAATGCTCTAACTTAATAATCAAGTAGATTTTTATGAATTTGTTTTTTGATTTCACGCAAACGTCTTTAACTCAAAAGACATCTATTTAGTTAGAGGAGGTCAAACCTTAAACTATTACAGACTCATCTTCACAAGTGATATGGGATGTGATAATCTTCTCACTTTTAGGACCTCGTGTCCTCGTAAGGGTCACCCTATTCTCACACCAAGTCTTCACGAGTGATATAGGATATGACAATCTCCTTACCTTTAGCACCTTGTATCCTTGTGAGGGTCACTCAATCTGCACATCATGTTGTAAGCTTGCTTTGATACCATCTGTAATGCTCCGACCCAATAATCAAGTAGATATTATTCATTTGAACTTCATGCACTCGTCCTTCACCCTTACGAGTAAGCTATCATAGGCTCATCTTCATGAGTGATGTGGGATGTGAGAATCTCTTCACTTTTAGGACCTCGAGTCTTTATAAAAGTTACTCAATCTGTACAGCAGGTCACGAACCTGCTTTGATATCACTATTTGTATCACTCCAACCTAACAATCAAGTAAACATTATTTACTTTGAATTTTACACACATGTCCTTCGCTCTCACATATTATTTTTGAGGTTCATGCAAGTATTTTTTCTTAAAATGCGTTTATTTAATTAAAAAGTGTCAAACCTTATAAATTATTCCAAACCTATTCCCGTAGCTATCGTGGGATGTGACATTAGATCATGAAGAATGAGTTTATCAAGATTAGGAACCTTAGCTGACCAGGAGAGTTATTGGGATATTATGTACTGCAAATATCTTCTAATACGGAATAATTATGCATTTTCTTGTAGTAACCAATATCTATAATCGGTAAGCATAATATTTATATACATATTTTATTTGTATGTGGGTGATACTTGATTTATGTATTGTTATTAGTAGTGTTTGTATAGGTTAAGGACATATTATTAGTATTGGATTTATTTGCAAGACTTTAGATTTATTTTAGAAACCAAATTGTAATACTTTGAAAGTTTTAGGGACAAATTCATAAATACCAAAAATTAGCCTCTTAGTATAAAAATACACTTTTAAAACCCTAATTTACTCATTTTTGGGTCGAGCTACCCTTTTAGAGAGAGAAAATAGAGAAATGAGGGAGAGAAAGAGAAGAAGAAGAAGAAAAAGAAGAAGTAATTGAAATTTTGGATTTTAAGAGATATATCACAACTATTTCTCAATTTATTAGTGTTAATTAAGTTAATTCCTTTAATTTTTTATTTTTGAAAATATGTATAATTGAGGATTTGATGTGTATTTCTTAAGATATTGTGAGAATTGATGATGATCTATGTAGATAGCTTGATAAATCTTGATGAATTGCAGAATTTCTACTTGATAGTCTCCTGATCCAGGAATTTTATAAATTGTTGTGATTCGATTCTGATTTTGCATTTTGAGTATACAAAATTAGACATGTTTAAGATTATCTGAGACTTTGAATCGTTTGAAAATTTCAGAAATTAAATTTTTAGTGAATTTATCAAAATAACCCTGAAATTCTGAAACTTTTGTGTGAACAGTATGATACATTGACAAATAATTTATGATTTGCTTAATGATCTTCAAAAATTACGAATTTATGAAATATGATAATTTTATATGTCTAATATGATATACTCAGAATTGAGAATTTAGATCAATGTGGTTAAATTGTTATGATTTTCTAAAGAGTGTCAGCTCATTATATTATTTTATTAATAAATTTTTAAAACTATAGAATAAAATAGTTTTAAAATACTTTTGGCAGTGATTTAGAAGTGAAATATTTATCATAAATTGAGATATGTGTTAAGAGTAATTATGTGGTAGATTTATAATTTTTGAGTTAGTATATGATTTTATAAAATTGAGAGATTGAATACTATTCAGTAAGTATCTTGATCCTGTTAGATTAGTAGTTTGGATTCAATGCTGTTTATGGAATGGATTGTGTAAGAATTATGATATAATATTCATATATAAGAAGGATAAATGAGTTAAGAATGATATATTCTGATGTTAGAGTAATTGGACATCATTTGATATATAAACAAATTTTGTTAAGTGTAAGTGGTCAGAATGATAGGTTTTGAGAAACCAAGTAATTAGACCAATTTGATGTGATAAGTGCAATAAATATAATTTTGTAAGTTATATAAATTATTTTGTGTGAATTTTGAGGTTTATGAAAGGATTAATCTCCATTGATAAGTTAAGGAGAATTAAGCCTTGTACCCGGAAGTACTAAGAGGTAAGTATACTAGACTTTTACTAAAATCACAATAAACATAGTAATTGTCACGCCCCAGACCCAAAAGATCCGACACACGACATCACTTACATTCATTCACTGCATGTGCACTCATAAATAATATTACACAAAATTTTCAACTTTCATTCAACACAGAAATCCTTAGCAAGTTGCTAGTAAGTTCAACACTAAAATCAACCATAACCTAACATATAAATATAAACTTCTCTTGACAATATTTAAACATTCATTTCAATTTCTTTCAGAATTATAGCAATTGAATTATGACTGGGACAATTATTAAACCGGAGATACGCAGAGTTTTCTCAGAGATTAACACTCTACTACGTCACCAGTAGCAACTTTGTTACCGGGAGCCCAGAATATATCCATTGCAAATTCTTACTTAAAATCATCCAATAACCACACTTTATAAAACTTAAACCAAATCCAATCCACACACAATGAAATAATACATAAGTATTTATTCAATAGGGACAAACCAAATATCCTATCCCACGTGTCCCCAAATGAAACACACAACAACCTAGCAACTTAGGGAACCCAAGGAACAGCAGAAGCCTTGCCAAATCCGCTAAGCACACATGCACCTTATTTACCTGAAATCACCATAAACTATAATGAGTATAAAACTCAGTAAGCATACTAATTTTTCATATATCAAATACAAATACATATATGTACACAATGCATATGTATGATATGCTGTGATCAATCAAAATCATAATCTTATCAAATCACATATCATGTAAGCGCTTACACATTCTTTCAAAACACATAATAGGAATACCATTACTCGACTACTACTTAGTAGGACTTACATATCACATATCACATAATGAGCCAAATGTCACTCGTAGGTGACATACCGTATGAGAGGAATAGTACAAGTGAGGTCTTTAAATCACACATATATAACGCTTATGCCCGAAGGTAAAAGCCAAACCCTCACCCTGATCATCGGTGAGTCCTCTCACATGTACCAATACGCCACCACACGAATGTGATGACTCACTCTTCCTTTAGGTACCAATAGGATCCTCCCTACATACGGAACACATAACATATACCAATCCCGAAGGAAAGGCCACACATAAAGGCTCCACAAATCACATAAAATGCCTACTAAGTTAACAGTGAGTTCAAGTACCCTCAAATCACAAAATATTTCTCATGGACATATTACACTTCAAAAGCTTTCTTTGTTAAACGCATCTTATTTTGGAAAGCTCACTTTCAAAAACACATGTATGTCCATGCTCAATGTCAATGCTCACATTCATAAACATATATTCACATTTCATATCAAAATATATTTTGACATATCATAAACATATTCTTAACCCCATTTACAAAATCATACAAAACAATTATTATGTTTATTGTGATTCCAGTAGTAAGTCTAGTATACTTACCTCTTAACACTTTCAGCTACAAGGCTTAAATCTTCTTAACCTATCAATGGAGATTAATCCTTTCATAAGCCTCACAATTCACACAAAATACTTTAAATAGCTTATAAAATTATACACAATGCATTTATCACATCAAATTGGTCTAAATATTTGGTTTCTCAAAACCTGTCATTCTGACCACTTACACTTAACAAAAATTTCTAATACATCAAATGATGTCCAATTACTCCGAAATCAGAATATATCATTCTTGACTCATATATACTTCTTATATATGAATATTATATCAAAATTCCTACACAATCCATTCCATATACACCATCGAATCCAAACTACAAACCTGACAGGATCAAGATACTTACTAAACAGTATTCAATCTCCTAATTTTATAAAATCATATACTAACTCAAAAATTATAAAACTACCACATAATTACTCTTGACACATATCTCAGTCCATGATAAATATTTGGCTTCCAAATAACTGCCAAAAGTATTTTAAAACTATTTTATTTCATAACTTTAAAAATCTGTTAATCAAATACTACAATGAGCTGATACACTTTAGAAATTCATAACACTTCAACCACATTGATCCAAATTCTCAATTCCGAGTATATCATATTAGACATATAAAATTATCATATTCCACAAATTCGTAATTTTTAAAGATCATTCAGCAGGTCAAAAATTATTTTCCACTGTATCATACTGTTTACACAGGAAATTTCCAGAATTCCAGGGTCATTTTGGTAAATTCACTACAAATTCAATTTCCGAGATTTTCAGTCGATTCAAAGTCTCAGATGATCCTAAACATGTCTAATTTCATATACTCAAAATTCAAAACCAGAATCGAATCACAACAATTTATAAAATTCCTAGATCAAGAGGTTATCCAGCAGAAATTCCATAATTCATCATGATTTATCAAACTATCTTATAGATCATCATCAATTCTCATATGATCTTACGAAATACACAACAAATCCTCAATTATACATATTTTCAGAAATCAAAACTTAAAGGAATTAACTTAATTAATACCAATAAATTGAGAAATACGTATGATATACCTCTTGAAATTCAAATTTCTAATTTCTTCTTCTTTTTCTTCTTCTTCTCCTCTTTCTCTCTCCTCTATTTCTCTCTTCTCTCTCTTAAAATTGGTAGCTCGACCTAAAAATGGTAAATTAGGGTTTAAAAGTGTATTTTTATACTAAGAGGCTAATTTTTTATATTTACAAATTTGCCCCCAAAACTTTCAAAGTATAACAATTTGGTCCCTAAAATAAATCTAAAGTCATACAAATAAACCCAATACTAATCGTATATCCTTAACCTATAAAAATATTACTAATAACAATATATAATTCAAGTATCACCAACATACAAATAAAATACGTATATTTATACATATATAAATACTTATTCTTACCAGTCGTGGATACTGGTTACTACAGTAATTGCCTATATATATGATATTTTAAATGTACTTAGAAATATGTTTATATTATGTCAAAGTATATTTGATATAAAATGTGAAAGAAATATGTTTATGAATGTGAGCATTGACATTGAGCATGGACATACATGTGTTTTTGAAAGTGAGCTTTCAAAATAAGATGTGTTTAACAAAGAAAGCTTTTGAAGTGTAATATGTCCATGAGAAATATTTTATGTTTTGAGGGTACTTGAACTCACAGTTAACTTAGTAGGCATTTTATGTGATTTATGGAGCCTTTATGTGTGGCCTTCCCTTCGAGATTGGTATATGTTATGTGTTCCGTATGTAGGGAGGATCCTATTGGTACCTAAAAGAAGAGTGAGTCATCACATTCGTGTGGTAGCGTATTGGTGCATGTGAGAGGACTCACCAATGATCAGGGTGAGGGTTTGGCTTTTACCTTCGGGCATGAGTATTATGTATGTGTGATTTAAAAACCTCACTTGTATTATTTCTCTCATACGGTATGTCACCTACGAGTGAAATTTGGCTCATTATGTGATATATGATATGTAAGTCCTACTAAATAGTAATTGAGTGATGGTATTCTTATTATATATTTTGAAAAAATGTGTAAGCGCTTACATGACATGTGACTTGATAAGATTATAATTTTAATTGATCACAGCATATCATATATATGCATTGTGTACATATATGTATTTGTATTTGTATTTGATATATAAAAAACTAATATGCTTATTGAGTTTTATACTCATTATAGCTTATGGTGATTTCAGGTAAATAAGGTACATGTGTGCTTAGCAGATTTGGTAAGGCTTCTGTTGTTCCTTGGATTCCCTAAATTGCTAGGTTGCTGAGTGTTTCATTTAGGAATACGTGGGATAAGATATTTGATTTATCCCTATTGAATAAATACTTATGTATTATTTTATTGTGTGTGGTTGGATTTGGTTTAAATTTCACCAAATTTAGTTATTGGTTAATTTTAAGTAAGAATTGCAATGAATATATTCTGGACTTTCGGTAACAAAGTTGTTACTGGTGACGTAGTAGAGTGTTAATCTCTGAGAAAACTCTGCGTATCTCCGATTTACTAATTGTCCCAGTCATAATTCAATTGTTATAATTTTGAAAAAAAATTAAAATGAATATTTAAATATTATTAAATGAATGTAAGTGATGTCGTGTGTCAGATTTTGTGAATTTGAAACGTGACACTTTTAGTTACTCAAAATTCAAAAACCATGACTGCAAATCACACTTATACCCTTCAAATGAAGATAAAATCGAGTCGGTGGCAATCATGAGATTTCATTTTTGATCATTTCCGAGCTAGAATATCTAAACATGCTAAAATCCGAATATGCCTTCGTATCTCCAAAAAAAACTTTATTCCTTTAGGAAGAACAAGGTGCTTAAATAGGATTTAAAAATTATTTGTTTTTCTGGCCCTATCATACCTAAACGGCACATTTATTAATTTTGCTAGTGTAACACAATTGCAAATTTTTTCTAGCACATTATATACCATATTTGACCATAGATCGATGTCATCAATTTCATCATCATGTGATATAAAATACACATAAATATAAGATTTAAAATATAATATAATCCTTTATGATCATCATACAGAAATTGTAGATGCTATAAAATTGTTTAATTTTTTCTTTTGAGAAAAAAGACCAAATAATTTTGTATAACTATAGAACATTTAGTAAAAAAATTGGGTCAACCTAAGATGGTATTGGTGGGGGATAACTTTAACGACTTAAGTGATGCACAAGAAAGGAATATGAGGCATTCGCCACGCAGAGCACGTTAAGGCCACGAGTGAGGAGTGAGGAGTGACAAAAAGAGAGCAAGTTGAATTTGGCTTAATTAACGAGTCCGCAGAAGAGTAGATGGCCAAATCAGTGCCTCGCGACCCCACCAACTGATCAAAATTCAAATCCCATTCCCACCACTTCCAACCCAATTTCCTAGAAATTACCAATTTGCAAGAAATGGCACACGAGTTTAATATTATAAGACCCCTTTGGTTGATAACAGGCAGGCATTCTCCAACTTGCATTGCAGTTTGCTATTAATTGCTTTGGATTCGTTCTGCTATGAATAGCGCACTTTTTTTTTTTTGGGGGGGGGGGGGGGGGGGGGAGAAAATATTGTTTAGTCTGATCTATTAAGAGATAATTTGCTATAAAATGTACGTACAGTAAAATAGAAACACTAAATGTAAATTAGAAAAATCAAAGAAAGTTAATATTTAATAAATATTTTAACGTAGAATAAACGTTATATGTATTAAATATTTTAATTATTGTGTTTTAAAAGCACAACGGATATATATTTATACCAAACAAACCTTAAGATGATTTAAAATAATATTATATTACATAGATTCTATAAAAAAATTAAAATTAGATCAAATGTAGAGCCAATCAAATGCAATATATATATTGACAATAGTAATGATGTATTTATGATATATATATATATATATTAAGTTTATTCTAAGATAATTTGCATTAAATAATACTACACATTTAAAGTTTATATCTCAAATTGTATCATAAATAATTATGTGTTAAATAATTATTGAGTATAATAGATCATTTTAAATTTTACATTATTTCATCACTTAATAATTACTCGACATATCATTATTTAAAATACAATTTAAAATGTTTAATATTACTCATTTACATTATGTATATTATAAGTGTTATACGCGCATAGTCAATGTACTATTGAATTTGAATGCTTATGTGGTGCCACACATGATGCTTATGTCATTAATCAATATATATATATATATATATGTGAATACAAAGCATAGAGTAAAAACCTATCTATGACAAATTTTAAATGGATACGCCACATGCATGCCAAATTTTATAGACCAGATGTCAAAGATACTTACATTGGTTGGTTTGAATGTGGTATGGTATTGATTATCAACTGTGATTCGACAAAAAATAAGGAATATGTCAATCATCAATATGAATCTTGATTTAAAACTGTTCAAGAACAATATTAGTTATATTATATATTACATGCATAATGAGATTCGTCCAATAATTGTTAAACAAGATGCAATTTTGAAAAACTTAACGAAGAAAAAAGATTAAGTTATAGGTTCTTTATATGCAATTTTATTTTTTAATGAGAATTTGGTCTAATAATTCATATGTATTCATCAAGAATATATAAATGGTTATGTGAGGTTCGTTTCATGATTGTTTCTGGGACACTCATGCGTGCATGAAACTAGTTCTAGAAAATCAAACCGGTCAGTAAAAGATGCATGTCCTGAAAAGTTATTCTATTTAAAGGCTTAAAAGTCATTCTATTTTTGGGGCTTGAATAAAAGATGTCAATCGCAATTAAATCAAACTTTATAGTTTGCCTAACTCTCTCTTTTTTGACAATCTTCGACCGCCCGAACTTTGAAACTGAGCCTCTTAATCACATGGGATTTGCTAGCTTCAACGTATCTCCGAGGCCTCCTGTTTTGACCTTTTTAGGTAATTCTTTTACAAGCAATAACAAGTAAAATTATTCCATTTATTATATAACAATAGCGTGATGACCTTAAACGAATCTCATGCTTATACTTTGTTAAAAAAGACATAAATAAATGGCAGATTCAAGTCTCTAGATGGACTTTATGTCTCGTTTGAATTCTACGGGATTCTCATTCTCTTAATTAGCCTTATGTTTCATTCAAATTAATTTCAGCTATTGTCCCAGTTCAATTCACATGAAAATTACGAACTTAAAACCATATTTTAAGTCGATCATTAGAAAAAGTAGAATCAGATGCATATAAAAGGACTCTATAACAACGACTTGTGTATTCCTGGGAAACTTCCACGTTCCATCTTTGTTTTGTCCCATATGATGACATTGTTACAACGTAACCATATGCGAAAAGATATAAATACTCGACGAATGTAAGTTGTAATTGTCACCTTTAATTTTTTAGACAAGAAAGCTTCGATTAATGATAATTTAATCAAATACTTTAGTTAATGAAGACCCATAATATGGAATTTCGCCGACCACATAAAAAGAAAAGCCATGCAGAAAATAGCCAAGTATCTAAACCTAATGTAGACACGAATGCTTAACGTCATATTTACAAGACAAAGAAACGCTGCTGGTTTTTAGTTTTAAAACTATAAGAGGCCGAGGGTTAGGTTTTCGAGCTGCTTGTTTCGCTATAACTTTATTACAAGGGGCGGTGTAAAAAGGTTCCTGCTATTTTGGCCCTGAATTTGTGCCAATCGTTTTGATTTGCAATCATGTATGCTTAGTCATAACAACAGTTGTATCATATTCGAAGAATATTAGTTAACTACTATGACGCAGGAGCTTGTGAAAAAGTCATTGGTTGCTTTGGGACAATTATTGTGCTCCTTGTTTAATCAATTTAACTTATGTAGGCTTCTTTTGACTGTTTGGGAGTTTCTACATTCAACCTATTAGTATTATATATATGTGCTTAAGCAATGTTTTTTTTTTTTCTTTCATTTACTTGATAGTTTACACTTTACAGTGGGAATATAACAAAAAATAAATGTTTTTTTTTTGGTCTATTTATCTTAAAACAAAACGAGGGTGTTAAGTATTTGTTGATCATACCATAAAAAATTTCAAATACGAGTTATAATATCAAAACCCCACTTCCTGAAGCAAATATTATTATGTTTTTTATTACTAGAAATGTGGGATTTTGTTGATTAGTTTCTGCATTGTTAGTGTACGTGAGGTAGAAGAAAATATGTGACAATAATGTCTTAAGACAATTAAGGGTCAACTAGATTTTATTTTACTTTCTAAATTACTCTGGAGAAGTTGATGGTTCACTGCCCTAGACAAACTTTTATATATCTATATATATAGGCTTTGGCTTTAGTCTTTGCGTTAGTCTTACCTCGTGTAAGCTTTTGCATGCAGAATGCGTGGTATAATTTGAAAACAAAAAGGAAATGACCAACATGGGCAACAAGTTACCACTTCGAAATATAGTCAAACCTTAGAACAATCAAACATACGCAGCAGCTAGCTTTGCGAATTGATCCAATTGGTCCTTCTCCATATTTCTTTAATTGTTAGTGCTTTATGACAAGTGCTTAATTTTCTACTTAAGTTCAAAGTGAAATAAATAAATTTTTGGGTCAAAGTAACCCCATTTTTTTGTAATTACAAATAAAAGACTATATCATCAAGGTCCCTTAAAATTTTACTCAATGTTACATTACACCCAACTTTAAAATTTCCTCTTAAACTTCCTTAATCATTGGTTCCTTTTTTTGACGGACAAAGCTAACGGCAAGAGAGACCATATACCAAATTTTAATCATCAAGAAATGAATGTAACAAATTTTAGATCAACAAAATTCCGTGTTATGTTAACCAAAACTGTATGAAAATTTGAAGGAAATTCGAGATTATTTTCAAGAGTATTTAACAAGTTAACTTTTAAAAAGTAATTTTGTCTATTTCAATCAAACAAATAAAATGGAGGCAAAAGTATTTTCAATAATATAATAATATCAACAAACTCCCTAATTCAATGTCCCTTGAAAGTAAACCGGCAACAATTATATGAGCATCACATAAATGTTAACATATAAAGTATAAGTTGTTGGTCCATTTCATAAAATACAAAATAACACAACACATAATATTCAAATCTAACTTAAAAAAAGATTATTCGAGGAGGGATCAAGAAAGCGTGGTCCCTCCGTTAAAAAAATTATAGTATGTGGTCGAAAAGTACAGGAAGCCCACAAAACGGGTGGTTGTTTCGTCCGTTTGCCGTGAAACAAAGTATTATAAATTGACTAGACATTTCCAATTCCCTCTCCAAGTTGTCACTTGTAGTTTTTGGGTTAAGTGCGCGTGTGATTTTCACCTTTTTTGCATCTCTTTATAATCAACCTTTCCCCCTCTTCTCTATTTCACTTCACATTCACATCCCCACTCTCAATAACATTCCCATCAACATCTTCTCTTTCTCTCTGTGTTTCTCCTACTCTGTTTTCCCAATCTGTTCCTCTAACCTTCTCAAACTTCCAGGTATAATAATACAATCATTGTTTTGTTATCTTCTTCTTTAATAACTTTATTGATGAAAAAGTTAGTTAGTTTCAATGTTGTTAATATATGTCAATATTGATGATCATGTTGCAGAGTTGAAAATGACTAACCAAAATGAGGTGGCTTCTGATCGGAAATCGAGTATTGGGTTCAAGATTACAGTGACCCTGTCAAACTCTTGTTTATTTCCGCGGGCAGCAAAGAAGGCGCTGCCTGCTCGTGGTGGTGGGTACATCACCATATCTGGAAAGGTCTCGAGAAAGCCTGATAATACTGAAGGATGCAACAAAATCAATGCATGGGTTGACTCCATTAGAGACTCTTCTCCCACTCGTGTCAAATCTTCCTCTGCTTCTCTATCTGAAACTGAAGAGCAAAGTTCTTGGATTGTAAGTAACTTCTCATCTAGTTATGATATACTGGTTATTTCTGGAACATTATTGATGATACTTGTTATTTATTTTGTTCTTTGAAAAAGGCTCGTCATCCCTCGGCGTTGGGCAAATTTGAAGAGATAGTGAATGCCTCAAAAGGGAAAAAGATTGTTATGTTTCTTGATTATGATGGCACCCTGGCGCCTATTGTTGAAGACCCGGATCGAGCTTTCATGACCAACGAGGTTTGTTCTGTTTAGCTCTCTACTTAATATAGTTTCTTCGTATATTTATTTGCTTTCAACTAATACTTGTTCTTTGCCTTTTCTCGAATGCTCTGTAACTACAGATGAGAGAAGCTGTGAGGGACGTTGCAAGATATTTCCCCACAGCCATAGTAACTGGGAGGTGCAGAGACAAGGTACATTTTTTCTCTGTCTTTTTTCATACGCGTACACATACAACTTTTGATATTATTTTGTTACTAATGTTTCATGTTTGTTTTATTGGCACTAATTTTGCAGGTTTTTAGCTTTGTAAAACTAGCTGGACTGTATTATGCTGCAAGCCATGGCATGGACATCGAGGGACCATCCAAAAATCGCAAATACAAGAAGGTGAGAGAATTATATTTACTCTTTCTACACAATTCCTTTTTCTTTTCTTAAAATATATTTTCCTTTTCCTTTTGGCAGCTCTGATTTTTGTTTCTTAACTTTGACCATTATTCAGGGTAATCAAGCTCCCCTCTTCCAGCCCGCCGGTGAATATCTACCCATGATTGATGAGGTGTGTTTCTTTTACGTCGACCTGTAGTTTAAAAAGAAACAGCAATAATAATGCCAGCAAGAAAGATTTTTAATATTTGTATGTTTTCAAATTCAGGTGTACAGAACCTTGTTAGAGAAAACAAAATCAATCCCAGGAGCTTTGGTGGAAAACAACAAGTTCTGTCTCTCCGTACACTTTCGCTGTGTTGATGAAAAGGTACAAAATCAATCAACCCACTTGTTCAAAAAAAAAATTTTCTCTCTCTCTCTTAATTTCCATAAATTTCAGTGGCTAATAATGTTTTTCTTCTTTGGCAGAGATGGGCTGCTTTAGCTGAGCAAGTAAGCTTAGTACTCGATGAGTATCCAAAGCTTAAACTAACTCAAGGGAGAAAGGTATTGCTATTCATTTGTTTATTGAACATGAGTTTTCTACTTGGAAGAAAAATATACCCGCATTAGATTTGCTAATCTTTTTGATAGCAAATGGAAATTTATTTGTTAATAATGTGACTAAATAACTGTTTGTTGGTTCAATTACAGGTATTGGAAATCCGCCCAACTATCAAATGGGACAAGGGCAGAGCCCTTGAATTCTTGTTGGAGGCGCTTGGTGAGTATATAATCTACTCAGATTCTGAGTAAATTAATTAATCACTTGTTGGTCTTAATATATTATTATTCATGGAGTAACAATCTTATTTGTTAATTGTGCTTCTTCAGGATATGCCAATTCTAAAGATGTTGTTCCAGTCTATATTGGTGATGATCGGACGGATGAGGATGCATTCAAGGTACTTAGTATATATGTTCTTCAATTAATTAATTAATTAATTATACTGCTTTTATTCTATATAATAAATATCTCTTGATTCCAAGTCATTGAACTTCAGATGTGTGTGATGACTCAGGTTTTGCGCAATAGAGGACAAGGATTTGGGATCCTAGTTTCTAAAATTGCAAAGGAAACACATGCCTCTTATTCTCTTCAAGAACCATCGGAGGTTAAAGACTTTTTGCGGCGTTTGGTGCAATGGAAGCGGCTCTGTCTACGGCAACAATAATAATATTTTGTAACTGTAAAGATAGAGAAGAAGTTGATCCAACCCCCTAAAATTTGTTATGGGTGGAAGGAAAAATAATGTATTTTTCTTGTTCAGAGATTTTCAAATATAAATATGAAAAGGCAAATTTCCGCGAGCTTGGAAAGAAAAAATCTTCAAGTACCCTACGTGCATGCCTTTCTTCTATTATTAGTAGAGGTTTTTCTGGTACTCAAAATGACAAAAAAAATAAAAGAATAAAGAAAGAAAGAAAGAAACAGAAGGGAGAAGAAGAAGAAGAAGAAGAAGAGGGGAAATAATTGGACAAATTTCATAATCATGAAAGCGAACGTCCCACATTCATCAGCCGTCAATTTTCTGTGAATTGTACTTATCATGCAACTGTGAATTGTCAGAGGGCGATATTGATCTGTAGTAGATATTAAGAATGCTGTTTATTAATTACAGCATGGGAATTTAATACAAAGAAATTTTAGGTTCTGCAGGAAAGCAACATGATCTGAATTTACTGCTTTAATTTCCCAGTAAATATTTCAATATTCTGCATCTATTTTTCTTGATGCTCACGGGAATTATCAATGGCCTCTTATTGTTATCGTATGCCAAACCAAGCTAAAATCTGTGGCTTTGTTTTACTACAAACTCTGGAAGTTCATTACGAGTCAATACGATCATGAGACAAATCACTATTTAATTTGTGCTTCACTTAACATGTTGCTTTTTGTGCCAAAGGTATAAATTAAAAAGAAATCAGAAAAAGCTACACTTTCGATACATTTGTGCAGTCAAATTATGTTTTTCTTTCCTTTTATAAAGAAAAAAAATAATAATAAGACAGATTTTTGTCACCGAAAGACTTGCATACAATCCTTAATCCATAAGCTTTCTCAAATAAGCACATGCTTGGGAATCCATGCAAAGGAATTGTAAACCCAACAACTCCTAAAAAGTTTCTTAATTAGTTTTATCTCTCTTGGGAACCATGTTAATTTGTGCACTTGTGGGTTTTTTGAGGCTACTGAAGATAATAGTTATGGGGTTTTTGCTGGCTGGGTTTCTAAAATATACACGACTTGTTTTTTTACCGACACCAAGAATTAAGCAAATGAAATTGCAGTGTCAATTCTCGAACTTAGTGTATCACCATCCCTTGTGTCAATACTAGCATGCACTATAACATTTTTTAAAAGCTAAAAAATAATGGAGAGAGAGAGCATGTGTAACAGTTGTAAAGATACCTAGAAAGTCAGACAGCGTGGCTCTTATGGGACATTAAACTACATATAATATTCTCTTTTATATAATAAGGTTTAATTCTTATGTTGTTTTTATATTCGACTATATATAGAAACCAAGAAACCCCATGGATAATGAGAGCCAAACTTTTGACCACGCTTAAAATATGCAATACATAAAAGTAATTGATGTTTGTGATTGACGTTTACACTCTTCTAACAACATAATGACATATGAAATAATTCAACATTGATCAATTTCATTTTTCTCTTTAAGTGATCGAATATTCTCTCCCCCCCCCCACCTATTTTAAGTAATTATAACCCTTTATGTGTGTGTGTATGTATATATATATTTCAGTTCCCGAATGTTCATATTGATTTTTCTAGTTTTGAGAAGAAGATAAAATGCATACTGTATTTCTATTGTGAATGTGAACAATGAAAGGCCATATCCCTGTAATTTAAGGTAATTAAATTGTGCATCTCGTACTGACTGGATAAGTAACTAGATTAGTTTCTTCAATGTAAAAATTATAAATAAATATACACGGGTCCTTCTTCGACGATTGTGAAGATTGTTGACAACTTAGACATTACGAGAACAAAGTTAATTACATTTTATAGTAAACGACTTGTACTTGTTTCTATATATAATGAAATAACTGACACCAGTCATCTAATTGTGAAAATATCATTTTATACCTGATTAATGTGTCTGGGTCTATTTTCCTTTTCTTATTTTAATAACTCAATCCTACTGCATCCATGACTTTTCCTTGTCGCACGTATCAAACATCTTCAGCTTTGCCTTAAAAAAATAAATTAAACAAGCTAAGACACTGGCCAAATTAAATAAATCAACTTAGCAGAGTGAAAGAGAGAGTTGGCACTATTTGAGGGTACATGATCATGTTTATAATGGAGCACAATCACAAATTTTACATTTGTTTAAGATATTTAAGGGAATTAATTAAAGGTACAGAGATAATACTTTGGAGTAAAAGACATGAATTCATTGGTGAAACATGATCCTCGTGATCCGGTAAAGGGACAAAAGGATACTTGTTCAGTAAGTTCAAATGATCATTGAAATCAAGGCCATTGCTCACAAACAGAAATATAGACCTAACCATTGGGCACTTAGATTTTAGAGAGCCCACCTCAAAAACTGAAAGGAATCTAAAAGTTGTTTTTAAATGTATCTAAAATCCCTATTTTAATGGTTATTTCAGAGAATTAGGTGGTGAAAGGGAAACCCACTACAAGCAAGCTAAGTAAAGGGAATCCATAGTTATTGAAATGAGGAGTTGGAATCCACTTGAAGTGCAAGATTTGAAGAAGACACATGGATTTTTAACTGGGGACCCCCAACATGCTTCCAAGCCATGAAACACACACTGATCTGGCTCTTTCATACGTGTAAAGAAATTTGCCCACTAGATTCAACCCATCATTGTTGCCTTAAACTGAAATAAAATAAACTACTTGAAGCTCCAATTATTGGTGGAAAAAAGGGACACTTCCCCATAACAACCAACTATGCCTCACTAACTGATCACATTTTAATTTTATCAAAAATTAAACCCTGTTAGATCTTCTACATAGTGGGTTCTCGAGGCTCAATGATATAATAATTTAGATATAGTATAATGAATCTCTCCTGTTCCCAACAAACCATATATGCTTATGAATATTTAATAATCTTCATTTAGTATTATAACACCCCTTCCCATTCAGAGTTTACAGCTTCAACCCATGATGTAGAACAGTACTTAAAGACCCATGCTTATATTATACAATAATTATGATCATTTGTTTTGGCTCTCTTGAGAGATGCTCCTGCCGCATTTCTTTGACACTGGAATACCCAAATCGATGAACGTGTCAATCTCAGCCAATGGTCCCCGTATTGAGGGTCGAGCAAAGGGGCTGCATTTTCATAGCAGAAGTGATGATATTATTTCGTATATAAGTTGGTGTGGTGCATTGTTGGGCTACCTAGCTTAGCTATGCGCTTTCAACCTTGGATATAATTTGATACCCATGTGATCCAGATGACCTTGTTTGAGGGAGCAAATTTATAAGGTGTTTCATATTTTGTGTGAAAAGACTATTGTTGCTTTGATCGTACGCTCAAATTATATTATTGATGTAAAAGATCATACTGACACGCAGGAGAACAATCACCACCCAGTTGCATCTCATTTAATAGTTCTAAATCAATGTGAAAGACAGTCTTAACAATATATAATAATGTGTACTATTTATTAATTTGTATTGCATTAGTGGATTCTGCATATATAATTTATGTACAACTCGATCGGCTAGCACGAAGACAAGCATCACAATTGACATTGTAGTAGGTTTTCAATACTTTGAATCTTTGAATAAAGAGGCAATATTTAAATGTTAATGGCGATTAATCATAATCAGCTTTGCGTATAATAGTTATAGTTTTCAAATTAATTACACAAAGAAGCATGTGCTAACTCTTTATTAGGGTTCCCTCTTCTGTTCCAGTGATCATTTTACACATCAGAAACTAAATACATCATATACGAGCGTTTTGTCATGATATATTTCAAAATTCCAATGAGTTTGTGGTCACGCACGTACGTAAAAATTACCACCCACTTGTCTATCTTTTGAAACATCAAAAGGTTTGTCGCAAGTGTACTTCCATTTTGATTTTCTAGGGTTAAGTTCTATCTCCTAAATGTTGCTTTCTTATCATTAAACTTAAAAATTTATTGGCTTTCTTAGTAAACTATATATGTAGGTTTTGTTCGGTCTTTTTCGGGAGAAGAATGTGCAGGCAAATGACAAGTTGTTCTCCCGCGCTATGAAAATGATATTTCATTTAATCTTCCACATTACGAAAGTAACACGTGCCATGGCCACTTCAATCGGCTTTTACATATCGAAGAACGAATCATTGTCTTTTTATGATCATTTGCTTTCTTGTACAATGACATGCAAAAGTTTAAGGTGCAGATATGTAATCAGGTGAGGGTAACCAATCCAATTATATATGGCACATATATCAGTTATGATATCTAATATATTCAGAACCGTCGATATAAAGCTATTCAATAATTGGGCATAAAACCTGCTCCAGATGAATCTAAAAGAAACAATCAGGCCGAAAGCAACTGAGGGAAAGAGAGAAAGAGGAATCCCATTAAGGCAAACCATTATGGGAGTAATCATTGAGCCGCCGTTAGGTAATTATGTGTTCTTGATTAGAAATTCAAATCAGACTCCCTTTCTGTGATGACATGGGTATTATTAATTGAGTCTTAGGGATCGGATAGCTAATAGAAATTTGAGAAATTAATATAGAAGAATAATGTATTCATTGTCTTATAATTATATGAATAATCAAAATAATGCATGAATAAATATGAAAGAATACATATTTTAATGAATCAAAATAAGCTTACATGCAGTTGCAGACATGTAAGCTTATAATTATATGAGCTAACTTGCCAATCTTCTCAGTTTTATATATTTTAATACATTTTCTCGCTAGTCAATATATATATATATATATGTGTGTGTGTGTGTGTGTGTGTGTACATGCATGAAAGAATAACGGGTATTCATGAGCTTATACTTCCGAAAGAATAGCTCCCAATGCCTCTACATGTTCTCGTGACGGAGAAATTTCCAATTCCAAAACGCCTTATAATATCTTACGTCTCCACTAAGTGCTGATCTACGGGAAAATATATGCACGAAAATGCAACAATCATTCTTGGACTTGGTATAAGCATAAACTTAAGCTTGAATCTTGATAAACATATTACAGTTGACCTCCTAGAATTTTGAATTTAATTTGACCGTCTGAATAACTAATTAAAATGGGAAGGAATATTATGGTGACTAGATTGTTGAGAGTCAAGTTAAGCTGAGGTGGCAGTTAAAGTTAGTTTGAAAAGTCAAACCTTAGTTAGCTAGTTAAGAATGGAAAAGTCTCCCGCCAAAAGTTCGTTTCTTCGTAACATAATTTAGGTGATCTTGTTATTGAGTTAAAATTCTCCAGCCACACACTAGTAACACAACGGAGCTTAAAATGATGAAAAAATAAAAATAACAAGAACAAGAACCAAAAAAGAGCCATCAAAATGGATAAAGAATTGAAGTAACACAACTTCCATTGCTAAGCTTTCTTTTTTTTTTGATACCCAACTAGGTTAGAAACTAAATTCCGAAGAAATTAGGATAGTCATACTAGCTAGTAGGTTTGATACCTTTTGACAATGTATGATCAACAGACTGCAGTCAAATCGGATCATTCAACAACAAGTTTTATATTTCCAGGACGGATGAGAACTAACCGTCATCCTACCACGTATCTTCATCTTTAGAGACAAATACCCTCTTCTCTTGTTCTGCATTTTTAACTCTTAAAGTGAAATGATACTCTAGCTAGCCTGGTATAATTGTTTCAAACTTTAAGCTGGGCTGTTTAGGTTTATGTCAAAGCAAATTTGATAGCTATCGTAATGTTAAAAGCACTTATACTAATACTAACCAAGAGAACGCATCACAAGCAGCAAGATCAGCTGGCTCTGGCACGGCTTCTGCTTTTTCTTTATTATGACTAGAATGGCGTTCAAGCATTTTCGGGGAAGGGACACGATAGATTTGATCTTTAAATAGGGATTTGAAACCGTAGGGCCCGCTGATGACTAGGTTTATGCCTTATGGAGAAAATGCTGATTAGGGTTAGGGTTTTACTCATCCGTGCATGAGATTATTTTTACAGATCGTTTACCGGTCAACTTTGTACGTTAAAAAAAAAAAAAAAAAGGCTCCCACTTTGAATGGGCCTGGGGTGCAAAGTGGAATGAGGTAATGGACTCGGGAGGTCAATCCTCGAGCATGAATGAACCCACCGATTTTCAATTCTTCATTGCTAATTGTAAAAGGCCGGTCGAATTGATTTGATCTTGCAGTCATGTTCACAGGCATGATTCGGTAAGGAGTAAGGACCCAGTATTTGAATTTGTGGCGCTGCCGTAATAGATGAAAATGAAATGCACGTTATGGATCATATTCCCTTAAAATATTGACACAAAGCAGAGACTTTATCATTAACTAAACTATTTTGCGATTGTCTTTAATTGGACACTACATGATTAATTCTAATGGCTGATACCCGAGCATGACGAACGACATAGTGAGGGTTTTAAAATTGAATAATCCAATATCAAATAACTTTTAAAAAAAGAATCAAATTTTATATTCTAGCTCTGAATTATGGGTAAAACTATTTAGAATTTCAGCTCATAAATAATTTAGAAAGTGATTGTAGAAAATAATCTAATAATAATTACACCTCTCAATGATAATTGTTGAGGTCTTGTATTTGGATAATTTTTCTCCCAGGTTAAAAAAAAAGTTTACATAACATGTAATTCGAAATTACTTATATACCATGTTAAAGTTAAACTTGTTGTTTAGTTTTGATAAATATGGTTGATCTATAGAGTTTTATATGCTTGGGGGATGTTACACAATTTTATTTGAGTTAAAAATCGTAATTGTCAACCTAATTCAACAAATTTGATAGAGAATTATTGACTTGATTAACAATTTATTACTAACTTTTATTATTTGTTCCTATCTCATGCCTCTATTAAGAAGACCAATGATCAAAACACAGTTTCTAATACAGTAATACTTGTAACATTATAGCCATCAAATAGTTCTTCATGTTTATTAAAAATTGTCTCAAAATTTCTCAAAAAATATGTATTTATTTAAAAAAAATTTGAAAAATGCAACACGAAATTGAAAAGAAAACTTGACAAATGTAATAAAAATTTTAGTGGTACATAAGAGTTGTAAACGGTAGAATGATTAAACAAGAAATAAGAGATGACCAAGTCAAGTCATGATCATGAGGAAGATTGTTATCATAACTTTGATAAAGTCAAACACTAAACGCCACTCCTCCAGGCTCCAGCTCCAGCTCCAGCCTCTAGGACTAGGATGGATGGGTCTTTTTATTAAATTGACTACATGGGCCATACCAATTTATAGAAAAATCCTCACTCTCTCTTGTATTGAATAATATTAATATTAACAAATGGATCTGTAGCCTCAAATATACCTCTAGAATCTTGAAATTGTAACCCAATCTGCCTCTCTATGGCTATTGGCTAGAAACAGATTCATCCAGCTCTTTATAGAAACAATTTTGCTGATTCCTGCTAATATCCCATCAATACCGAGTATTATGCTCTTAATTATGCACTTAAGAATTTGTAGTACATTCTTTTAGTGAAAGTTTCAAATTCAATTCTTTCCTCTCAAGTCAAAAAAAAAAAAAAAAGCTCTTAATTATATTTTTGTTGAACCAGACTCCAATAATAATATTATGCCCCAACTGGCATAAATTGATCAATCACGCCTTTTCTATTCTTATTAAAAAAAATTATTGAAAAACCAACTTGATAATCCTTTCCAAAATATTTTTCTTGTATTAAAATTAAAAAAAAAAAATTCACAAACTCATATATTATAACAGCAACACGTGGGTAAGAGCCAGTGACAGACAGACAAGTTATGGTATAAATCACAGTCGATTGAATATGTCTGACCTTGATAGAGTGGGCGGTGAGCAAAAGCAACGGCACTGCCCAGGGTTCCTAACACAAGATCCCCCAAAAAATCTTGAGCGAGTACATCATTAACTCCACATGGCATTAAGCAAACAAAGTAGGCCCCGCCCCCCCTCCTATGTCAACGGTCAAACGTACAACCTCATGATGCACAGCCACTCCTCTTCAATCTCTCCATCAAGCTTAGCTCATTTATCTGTTTGAAAAAGTAAGAAGCATAGACAAAGCAAAGCTTCAAAGTTTTAGAAAACACCCAGACGGTCTTAAAAAGCCAAGATGGACGGCTTCGATCAGCTCCCGGACTCGCTGGTTCTGCTGATATTCAACTCGGTCTCCGACATCAAGACCCTGATCCGGTGCCGTTCCGTCTCGAAACGGTTCAGCTTACTCGTCCCACAAACCGAATCCCTCTATCTAAAAGTGGACCGAGTCATCTCGCCCGAGTCGGATTCCGATTCACTCCTCCTCACCTTCTTCAAAATCTTCTTAAAGTCCCTCCACGACCTGCTAACCACCCCCACCAAATCCATCAACCCGACCCGAACCCCAACCCAGAACTCGCCCTCCCATATCCTATCCCAGTTCCACCGCGTGAAAAAACTCCAGATAGAGCTACCCGTCGCTGACTTCAAATTAGATAAAGGGGCAAGAGTCAAATGGCAAGCTCAGTTCGGAAAAAGCTTGAAAAGTTGCGTGATAATCGGGTTCAAGTCAGGATCACTGACAGGTGGCGTGGACATCTCCGGAAGCCTGAAGACGCGGGTAATGTGGACGATAAGCGCGTTAATCGCTGCGTCGGCCAGGCATTATATGCTGGAAGAAGTAATCAAAGAGCATGAAGAAATGGAGAGGTTGGTGTTGGTTGACAGAGAAGGGGAGGGCACGGTGGTGATGGATAAGGAGGGGATGAGGGAGTGTAGATTAGAGGCGGCACACGTTAGTGAGGAGTGGGGCCGGACATTGGTGCCGAGCGTGAGGATGCGGATGAGGCACGAGGCACGGCTCGTGCTGACGGGTGGAGTCCAGGTTGAGGGCGCCACGCTCGTGGTGGTTAGGCCCAGCAGTGCTGGTGCTGGTGCTGGTGCTGGTGCTGGTGCTGGCGGAAATGATGACGTGGAGGATGCTGAGCTGGCACTGGGAGCCTTTGGTCATACTCATGTTGATGATTGGATATATAGAGGCGTTGCGCAGGAATTGTTAAAGAGCAGAGGCTATATGTTGGAGATGAATTCCTTTTGAGTCCACTTCGGTTCGAGATACGTATTTTGGGGGATTTTTTTTTTATTGTGTGTGGAATCTGTAACAACAGATATCAAATTGTATGCGTCATCGTCTATCTGGGTTACAACTTACACGGGTTCAATATCATTTTTAACTCCTGCAAATAAAATTTTCATATGCACCAATGGATTTGATATGTTAATTGCAAGGCACTAAGGCAGGTTGTAAGAGGATCTATTGACCTACTCATCTGCAAACTGCTGGCTTTGGGTGAGAGGCAGACGAAAACAAACTGGAAACAGCAAGCAAAGTTTGAGAGACTAAACCAGGAAAAATGATCAATCGCAATAATACACAATTACATTTGCATGGAAAAGTATGGGTTCACAACAAAAATCCGCTACATGAAAAGGTACTGTCCTGCAGAAGGGATGACAGTATATTTCTCATTTGCGAATCTTTAACAAAGTTACATCTAGTGTTGTGGTGGTGACTCAAAAGTCACCAACCAGTCTCAAAACACAGAATATGATACGAACTTAACTGTAAAACCTCTTTGAGAAGCACAAACAGGGCCAACTACCTATCGATAAAGTCTTTTACGTATCAAAAAGTTGATAATACGCTGAGCAGTAATTGAAAGGCTGTATTTCCCTCCAACATCCTGCTTCCTAACAGAATAAACCAAAATGACACCACTTTCCATCATTTGTACAATTCAGCCGGTATAGGAAATACTTTTTCTTAAGCATCTGGCCTTTCAGGATTTTGCTGAACCAGCATTGCAAAATAATTCAATAATTACTCATAGGGTTTGATCACATGAAGCTTAAGTGGTTAGAAGTCCACATTTACACAAGCAGGTGATATTTATAAACAAAAAATGAAATGCATACAGCAACACTGTTTGATACTTGTGTAACAAAAGTTAAACATATATTAAAATGTATGTACAAATTGATTCAGATATAATATATTTAAATGCTATTATTTGGAGTTGAATCTACAACAAAAAATGGAGACAACAAGTACAGATATAGGGTACCAAAATGTAACAAAGTCCTCAATCCAATTTACTTTTATGCGTAGAATTACAATTCAATCAACAAAAGAAACAAGCCAAAGTGTCCTTATGTTTTAGACAAATATCATAAGCAATAGTAGAATAACAAGAATCATTAAAACAAAAATTAGTTCCTAAATATCAACCATCATTTCCACCTCCTTTCCTTACTGATCTAAAATGACCAAGGGTAATCAAAAGATCATATTCTGATCTGCTAACAATTTCTTTGGTACCGGAGAATTTTCAACTTAAGATAATATTTCAATGACTTTGGGCAATCGATAGGAAGGATAAGTCTCCAAGTTCTTCATGATAAGGAAGCACAAATTTATCTAAGAACATTTTCTTAGACATCTTACAAATTGTAGCCAAACCAGCTTTTTTCGGAAGCAGATTCTTACTTTTCAGTATGTCATAAACTTTCAACCGGGGTTTTAGACTATTCTCAATGCTGCCAAGAAGCACTGATGGATTCTTAACTATAAAAGAAATATTGACGTTTGCTTCCTTAAGCAGTATCTCTGTTACCTCTCGAACTTTCCTTTCAGACACAACAAAAGCGGGGGGCATGCTCCTAAACATCAAAAGTATATCACCTTCACTAAATCCCAAGCTCCTAAATACCTTCATCTTACGCTCCCAATTCTCTGCTCTCATACTTATTGTTCGAATAGCAGAAAGAAACATCTTAGAGTTCCTATCAAATCCTATTTCATCAACTCTTTGCACAAAATACTTAATCTTCTCAGGCTTTAGGAGAAAAAAAGTAGGGTAGGTAAACACATACTTGATAATCTGAGAAGAACTAATTCCACAACTTTTCAGAAACTCAATATTGGGCATCAGCGTCTTCTCCAAATCATATTTCAGAAACCACCTAGATATCTTTAACACCTTATAAACATATATATCTGATCCTAAAACACTCTTCAATACCAAAAGTGATTGCTGAAGCTGATTATCTGCGCTTCTATGCAAAAGCCAGGGATCAGCAGTTATTATATCAGCAATATCTGATGACGAAAACCCAAATTCTTGAAAAATTTGGAATTTTGGCTTGAGAGTATTATCAACATTGGCAAAAAGAATATTAGGTTTTTTTGCAACAATTTTTTCGAGATGGGTATTAGAAAAGCCATTTTCTTTGAGAAATGACAGCACTGAATTCGATTTTTCAGGATTTTTCAGATAAGACTTGACAGATGAGGCTTCAGAAGCGGATTCAGGAGAGAAGTTGTGCTGAATGATTAAGTAATCAGCCAAGGAAATTTTGGTTTCTGATTTTTTGGGGCTCGAGTAAGAAGAGGAAGAAGAAGAAGAAGAGAAGAGGAGAGAAATTGAGTATAAAACTAATGGTTTGTGTAGGTGTTGAGAGTTGTTTAAAGAGAGTGAAAGGAGGGTTTTAAAGACAAAGGGTTTCATTTTCTTGGGGGTTTTGAGGAGGTTTTGTCAACTGACAATACTCACAGAGAATAGATTGTGAAGTTAAAAGAAAATATCAAAACTTGCCTGTTGTTGTTGAATCGTGATTCATCAATGGCGGGGCTCAAGGATCCCTTCCAAAAAGAGGCAGCTGCTACCCAAATGCTAATCATTAACCAGTGCTCAGGCAAATGAAAGCTATATTTAGAGTTGATTTGCAGCTAAGTATTTTCTCAACTCTCACTACCATGGTACTTCCAAATTAGGGTTTCCAGTCTGAATCCACTATGAAATGGGTCCCTAATAGGCCCAAATTTTAGATTTGATATTCAGCCCACGGAAAGTCAATGATCGTGAAAAATTAACATCCCCTTGTGTATCCTTACGGTAACAATAGATGGGCGGTGGTATTTTCACGTATAATAACACCTTGTTTATCAGAAATATTATTTTTTCTTAACAAGTATCTTAATTTTTTTTCAAAGTATATTAATATACCTAACTAGAACTTTAAAATATTGTAAATAAACTTCAAATTATTTTAAAATATCTAAATTATTTAATATTTATATTTTTTTTAACACTTTTCTATATCATCATTATTTCTTTTTTTTTAACACACTTTTTTTTTTATAAACTTTGACTTATTCAGTCATTTAAATTGTTAATTATTTTAATTTTTAAGAATTTTAGGTCAATTTTAACTTAATAAAAAAAGCTAAAATTTTATCTTGTTGGTTTAATATAAAAAATAAAATGATATTTTTAATATGTTTCCTTAAAATATGTTTCCTTAAAATATATTTATCTAATTTACATATTATATCTATCTTCATATAAAAGTCGTATCTTTTATTTACTATCAACTACCAATTATGTAAAATATGTATTTTATTGTGTTTGATCAATTTTATAATTAATGTTATTGACTGAAAATCTAGTTCATTAGAACAACGAACTTTAAATTTATTTATGAAATAATGAAGTTGGGCTTATTCGATTGAGCTATGTTAGAAATGGACTTGAACTCAACGTTTTTGATTTAGTGTTATGGTCTCACCAATGATTATTTTGAAAAAAATATTTTAATGTTAAAGTTTGTAAATTTTGAGAAAAATAATTCATTATGAAGATTAGAATAAAAACAGAATTCATTATTTTTAGTAGTAGCAAGTTTGTCATTTTATAATTGGTCTTTACTATTTTTACCCTAAGACTTATGGGCGAAAAATTTGGTCATCTTTATCGTGACCAGCCGCGATGCTTGAGGTGATGAGATTGATCCAAAAGAGACTTTCGCGTCTTCTTTATTAAGTGAAGGTTGATATTGATTATAAAATACTTAAAATAATTTTTTATCCGATAACAATTGAATTCGATCCCAAAGTCTTTAAAACCTTCCTTATTTAGTAGATTTTGACCCTAATTTTAAGATATTTGGGGTCTTATCTAATGGTGCCTAGTGATTGATAGGCGTTTTTTTATTTTGGGGTTTATTATATCTTGAGCTCTCGAAATAAAACCTGCTCACGGGATTTGCGATTCTTAAGATTTATATTTTGAATAAGTCTCTCACAATGAGTAAGTAAAATTTTTCTCTGAACAACTTTAGACCGATTATGAGCTTTGATTTTTTTTCAATTTTGCTAAAAGGAATAAATGGGCCACAAACTCATAACTTGATAAGTAAGAACAAAGCTTAAATTATAGGCCTCATTGTTGAGTCAATTTTTCTTGAAGGACAAATGTTTTTTTAACGTATTTATATATGCATGTATAAGCCATATATAACTACAATAAAATAGATATTAACATTGATTGAATATTAATTGATATAATAAAATTTTATTTTAGTTATATACCTTTTATGTTTTTTTTAATTAATTTAATATTAAAAATTCACAAGAGTATAAATATAAAAATATTTGTTTTTAATTTTTTTTATTTAAAAACTAAATAATTTAAATAGTAATATTAAATGTTAAGCAAAAAAAAAAAAAAAAGTTATTCAATCTCATTCATTTAATTATATTGAATTCTAAATCTATTCAACATTTAGTAAAACAAAAATACTATCTTAATCTTATAAAAAAAACTATATAATTTAATTTTTTTTCTTTGAAGGTATTTTCTATTTTATTATTTATTATTTATAATATTATATATATTTTAACAATATATTTGAAAGGTTACAAAATGCGTTTATAAAAAGTTAAGATTTATGCGGCATAAATATTTTGTAAATTAATATAAATAATTATTAAATTCATATTTTTTATTTTAAGATTATTTTATTCAAAAGTAAAATGATAACTATTAAGAAATTTAGAAAAAAAAAGTGTGATTACCCAAAATAAGTGAAAATATCATCACCCATTAAAGAGTAGAAATTCTTAGGTACATGATGGGCCATTTAATTGATTTTCGACTATTGGGTTTCTCTAAGAATGAGAATATTGTTAATTGGGGCTGGGCTAGTGAGCCTAATTTATGTAACAAAACCCAAACTATTGGCCCCAGCGAGCCTTCTATCCTAATTTGTAAATTGGAAGCCCAGATCTTATTATTATTTTTTTAAAATCTATTGTTAAAATGCCCTAACATAGAAAAAGTTGCCCTTCGTCGCTTCACCCTTACTAGCACATTTGACTCATTGTTAAAAGTTTACTCATTTTAAATATCTCATTGTCAGTGCATAAAAATATTTTTGTTTAATTTTAATTTTATATACTAAATTAAAAAATAAAATATTTAACTTATAATAACATAGAGATTGCATGTATATTAACTTTATATAAATTAACTATTTGTTTAGTATTTGTACTTATATAATTGAGAACAAAAAAATATTTTTCCCTTTAAAAATTCTCATACCCATCTAGACATATTAGTACACGGACAAGATAAAGAGTGATGTATTTTTATATATTTTAAAATACACATTAGTTGAAAGTTGTCTCTTTTCGTATTATATGTGTAACCATTCACATAATTGCCTCATTTTATATTATATTTGAAGTAATATAATTATTCATGACACCTCTTCATTAATAAATATAATAGTTCATTTTAAATCATAGAATTTAATTTTTAATCCAACTGTCATAAATTAAGAAGTGCATATAAAAGATTGTGTTTTAAATGAAATGGTACTATATTTTTAGTGTTTTGCACTTATGAGTGCATTCTTAACAAATCAAATCATTGAATTTGGAGAATAGACTACTATAAATGGCTCATTTAGTTAAAATTTTTAAATAGAATTTTTAAAAGTAAAATTTTTTTAAGTATAACTTTTAAGAAAAAGTCATTAATCGTTTGGTTAACAATTAAAAAGTTAATTTGAAGTAATAAATCATTTGATTATAAATTGTTAAAAATACTTATTTGTTGTTAAATCACCAAAAAGAATACAGAATAAAACTTATTTCAAAATCTAAACAATTTAGTGTTTTTTATATATAAGTTTAAATTTATTATGTATTTTCTCAAATTTAATTTCGTAAAACACGAGAATCAAATAAATTTAATATATAGTAATCAATGAATCAATATAAATAATTGTGTTTGGTACAAAAATTAAAAATAAAATGATATATTTTTATTTAAAAAATAAATAATCAACAAATTTTTTTGATAGATTCTCGTAAAAATATGATGGTTATAGAGATACAGAGAATTAGAGATATGATGACTTTTAATAAAATATTAAAAATATGTTAATTGAAGATGATTTATTTTTATTAAGAGTACAATATAAAAATAAAAAAATATTATTAAAATATATATGACATTGCACAAATATTAAAAAAGTCTAACTAAATAGATACAAAACCTATTTACACTAGAACAATATTTTTGAGAGGCACAAATTATCTTTTAAGTATAGTGTATTTTTACATGCCTTAATTTATAAATTATAACTGAATAGAAAGTGCTAATCGAATTAACCAGCCCCTTATGTGCTCACTCAAATCAGAAGTTTAATTTTATATATTATAATTTGTAGGTGTGTATGTTATAAGTGTGTGTGTTGTACACTAAAAAAAAATAACTTATATTCTATAACTATAGTGTGTGGTTTATTCTATTATGGAGTATCCATCGCTCCAAAAATTTTTAACAATTTTAAGAATAAATATTAAATATCTTGATGGATTAAGAAGTTCACAACTTGAACTAGTTTTATAACTTTTAATATTGTTGTAAACGTACAATTGGAAAAGGCAAACAAAGTGTGTTTGTTCAAATTCTTATTTTATTATTATGTTGTTGTGCATTAATAGCATTAATATAAAAATATTAAAACCAAAAGAATATTGATGAATTTTGGAAAGAAAAGAAAATCTCTAGTGCATGTACGATGAAATCAATTATGTTCGGTCATACATATTTATCAATTCTGTTAAATATTCAATTAAATGGAGTTTTTCATGCGTTTTAACTCATTAGATATGTGATTGAATACGAGACACGTTTAAAAAGCTATTTAGAGGTTTTGTCCTGTATTTTGGAGGCTTGAACATATTGTTGCCAATTAAAACTATTAAAAGTGAAAATTCTTGAAGTGAAAATTCTTGAAGTGAAAATTATAATAATAAAAATATGTTGTCATTAATTATTAAAATTTAACATTTACAGAATAGTTTAATGTCTATAAATTAGACATATGAAATATTTTTTTTATTATATATTGATAATGAATATTATTTATATTTGGCCAAATAACTGTTAGCACATCCAAAACTACAACACTGTAATACTAAAAAAAAAGAATCAATAAGGTGGCATCAAATATTAAGACCACGACGTTGAAACTTAAAAAAAAAAGTAAAAGTTAATATCTAAGTGTTATGGTACTCATATTTAATGCTACAATGTAACATAGTTATTAGGCTAGCGCCGCGATGTTGATGACTGTTGGTGTGCTGTATGAACAACAACTATTATTTTATAAATAAATGGCCTATCTGAGTCATTTAAAGATGGATAATTATATGAAAAATTCTCCACCTAATGTGATTTATAAGAAACATTGCAATGATGTTTATGTTTTATATTGGTGGAGATGTATGATATCAAAGATTATACAAGTGTATATCGATCTACGAAAGTGATCGAATGAATTGTTTATCAAAGCAAGTTGATCGCCTTGTAAATGCATGTTCTAGACTAAATGAATTATTAACGTTTAGCATATCTTTTCATAAATTTATATCACATTTTATTTATTATTAAACTGTGATAAAATATCAAAATGAAAAAAGTAAGCAATTAGTTATATTAAAATAAATTTGCTTATGTTTGGCTATGAGTGCAAAATTTACGAGGTCAAGGTAAAATTTGGCCAATCTCCTAATAAAAATATAGTGATATTAAAATAAAATTGTTTATGTTTAGCTATGAGTGCAAAATTTATGAGGTCAGGGTTAAATTTGGCCAATCTTCTGATAAAAATCACTAAATAATGTTAGTGATTCGATGTCGAGTGGAAGAGAACTATGCCTATAACATAAGGTAAGAGTTATGGTAATCTAGCCTATGTAATTAGAGATCATTTGAAGTAGGTTCATATAAGTAATAACAAATTACTTATTATCTTGTATTACTATCAATATAATAATCTTGAGTTATTCTTAAAATAAGATAGTATTTAATTGCAGTGAAGAAGTTGAGTTTTGTACTATTAATGAACTCTATAGTCTAATATTGTATGATAGTGTTTTTAAATTATATAACACACTTTATAGTGGTTCACTTAAATGAGTATAGAATTGGGTCAGTTCTTATAAGAGTTTAGGCAATCATTTATAGAGCATTCATGAATTCCAACTGAGCGTAAGGACATAAAATGTCATATCACAGAATAACTAACTTGTAGAGACTTTAATATAGATAATTAGTCTTTTGGCTAACACCAAGGGGCATTAATTCATAAAAAAATTATGTTTCACAGAATTTCTATGAGACAAAGTTTGAAATACACTAATATATATACATTGAATTCTACAAACTCTTTAATATTTGTTTATGTATTTTGAAATAGAGGAGAGTTATTATATATTTTAAAATACACGTTAGTTGAAAGTTACCTTTTTTATATTATATACATGCTTTCATATTATATTTAATATAATGCAACCATTTATAACATCTCTTCATTTGAAAAAGTAATGATTCATTTTAAACTATTAATCAAATTTAAATTTTGATCAAATAGTTGAACTAAAAAGTGTATGTGAAAGACTGTGTGTCAATTGAGGGGATATCTAATATCTATAAATAGAAGCCACTTATTATCAGAATATAGTATGTGAAGTAGTTGTTTTAAGATTTTGTACTTTGGAGTACACATTTACCGAACAAAGCCATTAAATATTGGAGGATACACTGCCATAAACTTATTTGCACCAAAACAATATCCTTAAAGAATAAAAAATATCTTTATGCATTGTGTACTTTTACACGCATTAACTTATATACTATAATATGTGTAGTCTATTCCATTCATTATAAAGGATCTATCATTTCAAATTTCTCCAACAAAGACTATTTTTAGTCATGTTTGGAAGATGTATACGCTCACTTTTAAACCAATCATATTTTTAAAAACTATAAAATACTGAAACAAAGAGACATAATTATTTTAAAGGCAGCACTAACACAATCCGCAATTAACATTAACACTGCTCGATATATACATACAACGAAGACGGTTAACAAAATCAAGGATATGATTATGTGAAACATTTACCCTTTCTATCAAGCCGAATTGAAAGTTTAAAAAAAAATATATGATCACTGAGAGAAAAAATAGAACCTAAACATCAATCAAGATCTCCAGTTTCTGTCCATTACTTAACCAAAAATGAGTACTGGTCATCCATTTCAGTTTCACTAGCAGGAAGCCAGGAACCAATCCATCAGAAGATCAAACTTCCATTTGACATTGGAGCGCAGCAACATTAAAGAAATCGTTCGTGGGTTTAAAACATGTTTGTATCCACCACCTTTGATTCCAACGTCCAGTAAGTGAAGTTTTAGCTAAAAATATTTCATGAGAATGAATTATATATTAATATAAACTCACACATGGAAACACAAATATGGTAGTAGATAAAATAATAAACGACTCCCACATCCCTGAGTGATTAACATAAACAAATGGCCTCCAAGATGATATTACTAAAGCTCTTTTCTCTCCTGGTGCATTAGAATTTAGAATGAGCCAATAATGTTTTCTCCTTATAGTTACATGTGTTAAAGCGAAAACACACAAACAAGTAAAAAATTTCTAAGCAAATAATAATGCAGAACAAGTTACTAAAAAATAAAGAGAAATAGTAGAAAAAGAACACACAAAGAATTACGTGGTTCGGCAACTTGCCTACGTTCACGGCGGATCAAGATCACACTCTTCTCTTATTATGAATCATAAGACACTCACAAAGTATGCCTATTACAAGAAAGATCATAAAGAAAACTATCTCTTTTACTCTAGAAATTTTCTCTCACAAAAAATCACAAAGATTGTTGATGATCACTAAGATTTATCAACCTATCACAAAGATTATACCTTGATTACAAAGATTAATTGATGATCACAAATGATATGTTTACAAGCTAATTGATAGCCTTTATATAGACTTTGGGATGACCTAGGTTTACCCTATACGTGTGAGAGTCGTATTAGGGAGTCCTGAAATAAGTGGGAGATGAAATAAGAAAGTTTCCTTATTTCGGGATATTATTCCCATCTCCAGCGCCACAGCGCTAGCGCGCCTGTTTGAGCGCTGCGGCATTCGTCGCCTGGCACCGCGGTGCTCAGTTATTGGATTGGGCGCCGCAGTGCCCACGCCTGGTTGCCGCGGCGCTGGCGCATGGTGCGCCCTTCTTGGTTTTTCGCCTCCTTTCGCGTCCATCTTCGATCCGTGTGCACCCTACGCACTTGGCTTGTTCTCCAAATCATATCCCGATGATTTTCAATCAATATTCTCACAAATTCCCTCTTTGATTCAAAATCATCCACAAAGCAACTCAATCATTCATTTCCGCTTCTTTGGTTACCCTTACAAAGTAGTGACTCCGATTAAGTCATTGCATAGGACGAACTTAACCGAGGGCAGTGGCTTAGTCAATATATCAGCAGAGTTTTTAGATGACGCTATCTTTGTTAAACTAACTTCACCAATTTGGACAATTTCTCGAATGTAATGGAGCCTCACATCAATGTGTTTCGACCTCTCGTGGAACACTTGATGCTTGTTTAGGTGTATGGCACACTGGCTGTCACAATATACACCAGTGTTTACGTCTTCACTAGCCAATATCTCCACACATATGCATTTTAATCACACAGCCTCCTTTATAGCTTTACCAACAGCTATGTACTCTGCCTCTGTGGTAGAGAGTGCAACCACATGTTGTAGAACTGATCTCCAACACACATTACACCCAAACATTGTGAATACGTAGCCCGTCAATGATCTTCTTTTGTTTAGATCACCTGCATAATCTAAGTCTACGTACCTTCTTACCATTTCATTGCTGTCCTCATCCCTTTTATATATCAATCCGTGATTTGACGTCCCCTTTAGACATCTCAGAATCCACTTTATTGCAAGCTAGTGATCTTTTCCCGGATTCGCCATGTATCTACTCACCACACTTACAGCCTGTGCTATGTCTGGTCTTGTGCAAACCATTGCATATATGATGCTCCCCACAATGCTTGCATACGGTACTTTGTTCATCTGTAATTTCTCCTCTTCAGATGTCGGCGACTGTGCTGCTGAAAGTCTGAAATACATGGCCAAAGGAGTAGAGACAGCCTTCACGTTTAACATACCAAACTTCATCAAACTTTTGACTATATATTGCTGTTGGGACAAGAAGATAACATCTCTTCTTTCCCTCACAATATCCATACCCAAAATTCTCTTCGCTGCTCTCAAATCTTTCATTTCAAACTCGTCACTCAACTGATTCTTGAGCTTCTGTATTTCTTCCATATTCTTGCATGCGATCAACATATCATCGACGTATAGAAGCAAATACATCATCTCACAACTTATGTTCTTGAAGTACACGCATCCGTCATACTTGCTCCTACTAAAACCACAAGCCAGCATAAACTCATCAAATCTCCTATACCACTGTCTAGGTGATTGCTTTAACTCGTATAATGACTTCTTTAGCAAATAAGCATGATCTTCTTTTTCGGCTCCTCGAACCCTTGCGGCTGTGTCATGTATATCGTTTCTTCAAGCTCTCCATATAGAAAAGCTGTCTTTACATCCATCTGCTCTAGATGTAAATCAAGGTTTGCATACATGGCTAACAAAATCCTAATAGATGTGTGCTTGACAACTGGAGAGAATATCTCATGAAAATCAACTCCCTCTCTCTGAGTAAAACCTTGTGCAACTAACCTAGCCTTAAATCTCGTAGGCTCTATCTTCAGTATCCCCTCCTTCACCTTATACACCCACTTGCACCCGACTAGCTTCTTTTGAGGTCTCTGCACCAACTTTCAGGTATTGTTCTTCCTAAGAGAATTAATTTTTTCTTCTATGGCCTGCTGCTATTCTTTCTTGTTTTCACTCTTCATAACCTCACCATATGTCCTAGGCTCATCATACTCAAGAGTGTAAGCAGAATCAAAAGCATGAACAACTAAATCTGCTTGTGCATACCTGACTTGTGGGTTTATCGTTCTCTTTAGCCTATCTCTAGTAAGCTAGTACTCTTCAAGTTCTAACTCATGAGTTTTAGTCTTCTTTTGGGTGAACTTTGAGGAACTTGCCGATGTTATTGGTTCATCTTCAAGGATTTTCTTGTTAAAGTGTTAATCTGAGGGCATATCAGATCCATTTTCAAGGTCTACTTCAACTTTTATTGACTCGGGTGCTGAGTCTTTCTTGGGTACAGGTTCTTCTTTCTCATCTTCTTAGGAGGTTTTCAACATCGTCATCTCATCGAACGTTACGTCACGGCTTATGATACTCCTTGGTGATGTCAAGTTTTTACACCACACCTTGTATCATTTCACTCCTTCAGGATATCCTATGAATACCCATTTGATAGCTCTAGGTTCCAACTTCCTTTCCTTAACATGTACAAAGGCTGGGCAACCAAATATTTGATGTGGTTATACTTCGGAGGATTACCAGACCATTTCTCTTCTAGTGTCTTGAAGTCAATTACTGAGGAAAGACTTCTATTTATCAAGTAAGCTGTAGTCACTACAGCTTCTCCCCAGAATGTCTTGGACATCTTCGCATTGATAAGCATGCATCTAACCCTTTCAAATAGGGTCTTGTTCATCCTCTCAGCTACGCCATTCTACTGTGGTGTTGATCTTATTATTTTATGCCTTGCAATCCCATGCTTGGCATAAAACCCATCAAACTCTTTGTTGCAAAATTTGAGGCCGTTGTCAGTCCTCAACCTCTTCACTCTTTTGCTAGTTTGATTCTCAACAAGAGCCTTCCAAGTCTTGAACATATCAAATGCTTGATTCTTTCTCTTCAACACATAGACCCACAACTTCCTTTAATAGTCATCAATCAAGTTGAGAAAATACCTGGCACCACCACGAGTAACTGTCTGAACTGGTCCCCAAAGATCCGAGTATATGTAGTCAAGAGTCCCCTTAGTCTTGTGCTCGCCAGTACTAAACCTCACTCTATGTGCTTTCCCAAGCACACAATTTTCACAAAACTCTAAGGGCTGAAACTTATCCTCACCAAACGCCTTTTGGCTATATAACTCCTTTAAGTTTCTCTCGCCTAGATGGCCAGTCTAAGATGCCACAACTTGGTTTGCATACTCTCATCATCTACAAAGAATAGTGCAGAACCACTCATGACTTCACCCTTAAGCACATAAACACCTTTGCACTTTTCTCCTCTCATCACTACCATGGAACCTTTCAAAACTCTTAAAATTCATCCGTAGATCCTGATGAAACACCCATTCTGGTCTAGAGTCCCTAGTGAGATTAAGTTTCTCTTCAAGTCAGGAACATACCTAATATCTGTCAACTCTCTCACTGGCCCATCATGCAGCCTAAGCTTAACACTACCAATTCCCATCATCTGACACGCAACATCATTACCCATTAAGACCTTACCACCACTAATGGGCTGAAAATTTGTAAATCAAGACTTGTGCGGGTACATGTGAAAAGTACAACCAAAATCTAAAATCCATTGTTCAGAGTTCATACCATCAGTAGCGACGAGTGTCTCTGCGCTGTCATAGTTATCATCATAAGCAAACGTAGCATCCGCTTTTTTCTTGTCTTGTGCTTTCTTCTCAGGACAGTCATTCATGAAGTGCCCATCTTTCTTGCAACAATAGCACTTCCTAGGAGTCCTAAACTTTGACCTTGAGCTTTTTTTCTTCTCATCTCTCTATGAGGGCCTTCCTCTTAAGGATAAGTTTTCTACATCGCCCTCAGTCTGCTTTTCTAATAATTTTGAGTTTAATGATGATTTCACATCACTCATCGTTAAACTCTTTCTGCCGTAGAGTAGCATATCGACAAAACTCTCATAGCTCTTGAGGAGTGAACTCAGCAGGATAATTGCTCTATCTTCATCTTCTATCTTAATGTTGATAGACTCAAGATCAATAATGATCTTATTGAATGTGTCTTTATGATCTTTCATCGGCGTCCCCTCTGACATGGACAACTGATATAGCTTCTTCTTTATATGTAATTTATTGGCCGACGATTTTCTCATATAAAGAGAGTCAAGCTCATTCTAAAGATCTATCGTCGTCGTCTCACCTGCTACTTCCCTTAGTACTTCATCGTTCAATGACAGAACGATTGTGCTATAAGCTCTTTCTTGAATGTCCCCTCTTTCTGCTTCGACTTTAGATGACTCTGGCGTATTCTCTTTATCACTAGATGGAGCTGTAGTCTCCTCTAATGCCGAACTAAGCCTTTGGCTCACTAACAACGCCTTAAGCTTCATTTTTCACAAATTGAAGTCATTCATACTGTTGAATTTCTCTACCTCATACTTGGGTATGGCCATGTCTACTTAGAACCAAAAGCTCTGATATCAATTTGTTGAAACGAAGCACACAAACAAGCAAAAAACTTCAAAGCAAATAATAATGCATAATAAGTTACTAAGAAATAAAGAGAAATGGTAGAATAAGAACACACAAAAAATTACGTGGTTTGGTAACTTGCCTACGTTCACGGCGGATCAAGATCACACTCTTCTCTTATTATGAATCACAAGGCACTCACAAAGTATGCCTATTACAAGAAGGATCACAAAGAAAACTTTCTCTTTCACTCTAGAGATTTTCTCTCACAAAAAATCACAAAGATTGTTGATGATCACTAAGATTTATCAACCTATCACAAAGATTATATCTTGATCACAAAGATTAATTGATGATTACAAAGGATGTGTTTACAAGCCAATTGATAGCCTTTATATAGGCTTTGAGACGACCTAGGTTTACCCTATACGTGTGGGAGTCGTATGAGAGAGTCTTGAAACAAGTAGGAGACGAAATAAGAAAGTTTCCTTATTTCAGGATATTGTTCTCGTCTCCAGCGCTGCGGCGCTCTTCGCCTGGCGCCGTGATGCTCAGTTACTGGATTGGGTGCCGCAGCGCCTACGCCTGGTCGCCGTGGCGCTTGGTGCGCCTTTTTTCATTTTTCGTCTCCTTTCACGTCCATCTTCGATCCGTGCGCACCCTACGCACTTGACTTATTTTTCAAATTATATCCTAATAATTTTCGATCAATATTCTCATAACATAAAATCAAATAATCACTAAGAAAAATCTAAAAACCTGTTTAATATATGATCCAAAGCATCATACCATCAAACAGATGAAGCATGTAATTTCATGAAGAAATTGAAGAAAGCAATAAACTAAAAAAAGTTGGAACACAGTCACATTACATGTAACATACACAGATATACATGTACATAGACACATATAAATCAACAAAAGCAAGGATGTGAAATGTTTCTGGGGACTAGAGGAAGATACGAAAAGGAGATAGATTGAGGAAAGAATTGGAGATTTGTAGAGGTGTTGAGAGTCATTGAAGTGAAGAGAGGAGCTGAGGGTTTTGCAGATAATGCAATTCATTTTTGTTAGCAGGTTTTAGCAAATGATAGCATAACTTGCCTGTTTTTTCGAAGAGAGATTGCATGTTTCTGCGGATAGGGTTTCAATCTGAATCCAATATGTGACGGGTCCATAATTGGCCTGATTTCAGGTTTAAAGTAATTTCCAAACAAAAGTCCATTTACATGGATCACAGCCCATACAGAAAATATTTCTTCCTCCGGCCTCAATATTTTACCAAAAAACAATTGCAAAAATTAGTAAATCAGTTATGTAAATGTAATCACAGGGTTAATGCTAAAATAGTTGCAGATAAACGTGCATGTATTTTATATGCCAAAAAAGTTGGAGAAGTGCTAAAATACTGATTTACTAATTATGTTTATTAATTAGTAATTAATATTTATTAAGTACATCTACAAATTTGCTTACTAAATTAATATTTATTACAAATTATTGTTATTCCTTAAAAAAAAAATTAATTTTATATAGCTGAGGATATTAATAGAAGTGGCTTAAAAACTACCAGAGATTAAATTTGAATATCACAATGGATTTGACTAGAAAATTTTTGTTGTTACATATTTTTTTTACATTATTGAGATAAAAAGATTCTGATCTTTACAAAGTCTTATGGTAGTCGAGAAATATTTTTGAGGTTTGATTTTAAATTATTTAATATTAATAAAAAAATAATTAGTGAGTTTAATACTTTTGCGTTAATTATTAAATATAAAAAAGTTAAAAAGAACACTTGAAAACAGTACTAGTAATATCACTCACAAGCAAAGATCAGGATGGAGCATAGAAGAGAATGTTGGAGTAGGGGTAGTTGAGTGTTGGACCATGGACGGTGGTGGCAATAGTATTAGTGAATTATTAGTATTAATATTGCTTGAACTGCACGAAAATATCCACTTAATCAAGTGTACTGAATATCATGTAAACGTTATAGATATATACATGATAAATGCCAAATATTTCCGTAAACAAAAAATGCAACTATTTGTAGAAACGGCAAGTTTTAAGGCTGCCCTCCGTTTTTAAGCATTAAATTTAATAAATGCATAATTGCATACTTTTGTGAAACCTTTAATCTTTAACAGCTTTTATAAGAACAATCACGAATATCATATGAATTCAAAATCTCTGCCATTAATAATTCTCATAATCCTTTTTTCCCTCCCTAATTTCTAGTACTGATCCCGGTTCTTTAGATTCAAAAGCCAACAGAAATTATAAGCAAAAAAATCTCTTATGAATAGCTTATATTGAATATCAAATATAGAGTTCTGTGGGTGCAATAACAGTGTAATAGTAGGTTTAGGACTTTCCAATTTGAGTTGTGTTCCATTCAAATTGGAGCACGTCCACCAATAATTGTTTGAAAATGTAGCTGTCACTAAAAATCATATTCATATAGAACAATGAAATTAGTATCAGTTACTCTTTAGGGTTACACCAGGCCCTTCAAACTCGATAAACTTTGATTTCACTTGGGAATAACGAGTGAAAATGTGCAAGAGAAATGCAATTTTTGTTAATGCATGCACCAACAAATCACAATTGACATTCATATGCTGAGCTAGAATATGCTTCCATGTTTTAGTCTTATGTTTTCCATGAAACCAATAAATCATGAAGAAAGCTTTAGAAAATGATTTAAAACATGAAAAATAACCCAATGTGAAATAAACGGAATTTGAAATTTCAGCTGAGAAAGGAAAGGAATAAATAAAGAAGATTAAACTAAATAATTACCCTTCACAGAAGTGGAACATATAAGAAGGATTCTGACTGTAAAAATGTAGACAATTGATATAATATGCTCCAAAACAACACATCTATTAAACTTTTAAGACTATAATTACCACTCAATCAACAAAAATAAAGTTGTGAAAGTTTAATTCTTATTTTCCAGAAAAAGGAAAGTACAAAAATAAATGTTAGAGCAAGAATGATACCCACCTATAAATCAGAATCGGGATCTCCTATACATTAATTATCCTATATGAGCTCAGACCATCCATTTCACTAGCAAAAGTCAGTTCATCAAAAGATGATATATCCATATGTGTAAAAGCTTCCTTCATATTTGTCAATGACTATTAGAACTCACTAAAGATGATAATTCCCCAAGTTCATCAGAATATGGAAGCACATATTTGTCTAAGAATTCCTGTTTAGGCATAATAAAAATAGTAACCATACTACCTCTTTTGTGAAGTAGCTTCTTGCTTTCCAGAATTTCCAAAACCGCTAGCCGAGGTTTTAGCCTCTGCTCTACGCTGCAAAGAAGTAAGGATGGGCTGTTAACTAGAGAAGAAATGTCCATTTTCCCTCTACTGAGCAGAATCTCTGTTGCCTCTCTAATCTTCTTCTTGGATGTAACAAAAACCTGAGGTGACCTCCTAAACATTGATAGTATATCATCTTCACTGAATCCCAAGCTCCTAAAAACCTTCAATTTAAGCTCCCAATTCTCCATAGTCATTGCACTCATTGCCCGAATAGCCTGAAGAAACATCTTAGACTTCCTATCAAATCCCATTTCATCAACTCTTCTCACAAAATCCTTAATATTCTCAGGCTTGAGGAGAAAAAATCTAGGGAAATGAAACAAGTACTTAGCAATCTGCGAATTACTAATTCCACAACTCTTCATAAATTCTATATTCGCAATCAAAGTCTTCTTCAAATCACATTGCAGAAACCACCCAGATATTTTTAAAAGCTTAGACACCTCCTCAATCGATCCTACAACACGCTTTAACAACAAAATCGCCGAAACAAGTTCATTATCTGACCTTCCAGTGAAAATCCAGGGATCAGCAGTCACTATATCAACAATGTCAGTTGATGGAAACCCAAATTTCTGAAAAATAGCGATTTTCAACTTAATTCTGTCATCTAGATTGGCGAAGAGAACATTGGGTTCTCTTCTAACAAGTTTCTCGATATGGGCATGTGAGAAACCACTTTCTTTGAGAAATGAAAGCACTGCATCAGCATTTTCAGGTCTTTTAAGATAGCGTTTGATAGATGAGGCTTTTATGGCCGCTTCAGGGGAGAAATTATGCTGATTTATCAAGTAATCAGATAAGCAAATTTCATGTTTTGATTTCTTGGCGACTGCAGTAAAAGAATGAGACGATACAAATAGAAGAGAAATTGAGTGTGGAACGGGTGGTTTGTGTAAGTGAGGAGAGTTCTTCAAGTAAAGTGAAGTTAGTGTTTTGCGAATAAAAGGATTCATTATATTGGTTTCTTTGAAGAGATTTAAGCAATTGTGAGAAATATATTAATAATCAGTTACAGAGAGAACATGTACTGTGAATAATAAATATTTGAAACTTGCCTGTAATCGTCAAATTTTGGGGCTCAAAAAGAAACAAGGCACCCCTGAAACTGAACTGTGTTTGAATTTGACGTGAGGCGAAGTTCCTCAGTGCGAGATTTCTGGTGATGCTTACTCTATGAACAAGAGAACCCGTTCTGATTAGAAATTTGCGGCTCAAGGCTCAAGTCTCGAGCTAGGGTTTTGTTGCTTACCAATATTTCCCCCTTTTTTCCTCCTCAAGGGCATGGGCCTCCATACTTTTTTGGGCTGGGGCTACTTAGAACCCAAGATTTCAGGCTTCGTTCCCAATTTATCTGACCCATATTCACCTCAAAGCTTGAAGTTTGGGTTGCTATATATATATATATATATATTAGCTTGATAAATTATATAACTCATAAAAAATCTAAATTCAGATTTTTTTCTTTAAAAAAAGTTTTCATTTAAATTATATTTCTTTTTACGTAAATCATCTCATATTATCCACATAAATATATGTTTAAAAAAAAAATCAATCGACTAAATAATAAGTAACGTGAGCCATGATAATATTACAGTGATTTCAAGGAACTTGGATAAAATAATTTGTATAGAAATTTTATATAAGTAGAATTATATATATTAAACAGTATTTTGATATACTATTATTATGATTACACGTTTATTTATTAATTTTTAAACTATCAATTACAAATCCAATTTGCATTCGAATGAAAACTTTATATATATATATATACATGTAAATATATAAATAGTCGATTGTGGAGCCAGCAGCAACACAACAATGATTGTCAACTAAGCATTTGAATATCCTACTTACCATCATCAAAGTCGTCCGCTATAATTCGAATTTGGGAATTGCTATTTATTATGATATATTTCAGATTCAATTCACACTGTAGCGTCATCATAGTTATTATGACGCATTATTTGTGAATTTTAAACGTGACTGCCTCCAACAATTAATCGAAATGCTTATAGGGGTTAATTAATAATCAAATGCAACAAAATCGGATTAAAAATTCAAAATCACTAGGCTCGTGACAGAGGCTGCCTGCTATTCAAAGTTCAGAATAACAATCATGGTACGTATATAAAAGTTCATATAAATTAATTCATTCATAAATTTCAAAGATGGTTTAAGATCAATTTTGAAATAGTAGTGCTTTCACTTAATTTAAAAACAAAAATACAACCGTCAAAATATTCGATAAATATTCATAATTAGTATTTAGAAATAAAAATGAATATATTTTACTTTTTTAATTTAATATTTTTATTTTAAAACAGTTATGGTTTTAAAATCACATGACCACAGTATCAAATCAAAGGAAATAAATCGCACCAAAAACAATGTACTGGAAAAGAAACGGTGTACGTATATGTAGCACGCGAGAAACTATACACGTAGAAGTGGGGTCTGGAGGGCCAGTTTTATAAAGCCAGGTCCCAATGCAAATAAATAATTTTATTGTTGAAGGAGGGGTATAGATAGAATATAGAATATATGAATCATCGTCGTCCTCGTCATCAGTTAAAAAAGTAATATATTAATGGAAATTAAAAATAACAAATAAAATAATTCATAAAAAATGAAGATAATAAAATTGATTGAGCAGGTTTTGTTAGGAAATTGAGGGGTGATGTAGAGTCGCAGTTAAAGTGAAATTAAAAAAAATAATAAAAATAAATTAAAATATAAGAGTTTACGTAATTCAACTTTTAACCTACATTCACGGGCGAAGACAGAAGAATCTCTTATTATTAAAACAGAGAATATAAGTATTGTAGTATTTTAGCCTTACAACCTAAAATTCCAATATACCTAATTCTCTTAAAATTTTAAAATCTCTCAAAATTGTCTATATAACAAAATTGCTAAACTCTCCCTTTTATAAGGAGAGTTGAGCAAGTAAGGCTGTCCACAATTGTAAATTTGTAAATTTGTAGCTGGCACATGGTGCTAGCTGCTGACAATTCTCCCACTTGGAGATTTGATTGAAAATCAATCAAGCCTCTACACCATTCTTTCTTCTTCGCCAAAGTCATGTTACTTACGTGTCTGCTAGGCCATGCAAGGATCTACACCATACAAACTTGTTGGTATTAGTGGGCTTGGTCAACACATTTGCTAGGTTATCATCTGTATGAATTTTTTTCATATCCACACTTCCATCTTCTACCACTTCACGAACAAAGTGATATTGAACACCTATATGCTTCGTTTTTGAATGAAAAGCTGGATTCCTTGCAATGTGTAAGGCACTCTGACTGTCACAAAACAATTCAACTTTCTCTTGCTTGTGCCCGAGCTCCTCCAGTAATCTTTGTATCCAAATTGCTTCCTTACAAGTTTGTGTAGCTGCCATATATTATGCTTCTGTAGTAGATAATGCCACAATAGTTTGCAGTTTTGAAACCCAGCTTACAGCTCCTCCTACAAGTTTAAACACATAGCCAGTAGTGGATTTTCTTTTATCAAGGTCTCCTGCAAAATCTGAATCCACATAATCCTTAATAATAAAATCTGATCCTCCGTAACATAAAGTAACATCTGAGGTACCCTTAATTTATCTAAGGATCCTCCTGACACAACCCCAATGCTCTCTACCAGGATTCGCCATATATCTACTAACTGCTCTCACTGCTTGTGCAATGTCTGGTCTGGTACAAATCATAGCGAACATTAAACTTCCCACTGCTGATGCATACAGTACTCGAGACATCTCATTCCTCTCTGCTTCTTTGCTAGGACATATCTTAGAGAATAACTTGAAATTAACAGGGAGTGGGGTACTAATTGGCTTACAATTTTGCATGTTGAAGCGCCCCAAGATTTTGTTTAAGTAGTTCTTCTAAGAAAGCCAAATCTTCTTGTTATTTCTGTCTCGGTGAATTTGCATCCCTAGAATCTTGTTTGCTGGTCCTAAGTCCTTCATATCAAATTCCCTAGCCAACTGTGTCTTCAATTCTTGGACTCGATCTTTGTTGGGGCCTGCCACCAACATGTCATCCACGTACAACAGTAAAATAATGAAATCATTATCATCTTCAAACCTTTTGTAGTATGTACAATGGTCTGAACTAAGTCTGTTGTATCTAAGGCTGATGATATAGGAATCAAATCTCTTGTACCAACACCTCGGCGCCTGTTTGAGACCGTACAGAGATTTATTCAACCTGCAAACTAAGTTCTCTTTTCCTTCTTCTTTAAAACCTTCTGGTTGGAGCATATAAATTTCTTCTTCAAGTTCTCCATGAAGAAAAGCTGTCTTCACATCTAACTGCTTTAGATGTAAGTCTAATGTAGCACACATTGCCAGGACTATTCTGACTGTCGTGAGTCGAACCACATGGAAAAATATCTCATTAAAGTCAATACCTTCTTTCTGAGCATAACCTTTCACCACTAATCTTGCACGATACCACTCCACTTGGTCATTGCCATCCTGTTTGATCTTGTAGATCTATTTGTTACTAATGGCTTTTCTTCCACGTGGTAGTGCAACCAGCTCCCATGTTTTGTTCTTATGCAAAACTTCAATTTCTTCTTGCATTGCTGTCATCCATAGAAAAACATCTTGACTTTTAGAAGCCTCCTGAAAAGTTATTGGCTCTCCATCCTCTGTTAGAAGGCAGTATGCAACATGAGCCTCCATGACATACTCCGAGTGCCACGTGCATTATGCAGACGACTGATGGCTTACGTTGCCAAGAGGGCATTGTGAGACAAAGGAAAGGGCTGAAAAGGATGGTGCCCAGGATCTACGCTGGTTGTAATACACGTGTAATATTTATATATTGGTTAGTGGCATTGAAAAAAAAAGGAGAGAAAATAGAAAAGAAATGAAGCGACGCCGTCATATATATATATATATGTTGTTTGTTTGCTTCGTGAAAAAAAAAGCAATTGAAATTGAGAAGAAAAGAAGAAAAGTGAAAACAGAGAAAGAAAGAAAGAAGAAAAAGAAAAGAATGAAGAAAAGAAAAGAAGAAAAGAAAGGAAAAATAAAAAGAAAGGGAAAGGAAGAAACCGGGGGAAGAAAAAGAGAAAGAGAAAGAAAAAGAAGGAAAGAAAAGAAAAATAGGAAATTTTAGAAAATTAGTTTGGGTAATCAGATTTATACCCAGTGGTTTAGCGGGTAATAATTTTACGATATTAGAATATTTAGATTTTAATATTTATAATACATATCGGTACTAATGATGTATTTTTACACCCTATGATATAGGAGGTGTGCTGATAGTGGATAGATCTCAGAATCCAGACCCAGCTCAGGATTAGCGCACTTTTGTGAGTGGATAACTATATACATTTAATATATTTTTAATACAGTCGATTATGATTAAATTACGCGTTATCAGATTTAATTATAATTTATTTTAAAAAGAAAAATATTTATACTATTTAGTATATTCAGAAATATTTTAGAATTTATTATAGTACAGTTTATAATTATGTTCAGTACAGAAATAATTATTTCAGAATAATTGTGGTCATGATATTATATTATAGTAGTTTTTGAACCACCATATGCGTACCCTCCCCTTTAGTGTAGTTGCTCTGCGCATGCGTTAGACCAGTTTAGTTTGCTCTGTCCGAGCGATGTAATATTCCGCCGGGTTAAACCAGCTCAGATCCCCCGCTCTGCCTGTGCGTGAGTTACTCTGTCAGGTTAGACCAGATTTTCCCCGGGTACAAGTTTGGTGTGGTTTTCAGTATATATATATATATGTAGTACATGTTTCCAGAGCTATGTTACGTATATTCAGGTTGATAATAGATTTTATGATAGTTTGTGCTTTCAGATTTTCAGATCCCAGTATTATGTCATGATTTTAATTTCAGCACAGATTTTATGACAGTTCATATTTTCAGTACAAGTTTATTGATTACTCAGTATACAGTTATATGATTATTTTATCATACAGATTTATACGTGTACAATACATATAAAGTATATGATATTTTCAGATTATGTCCACTCACTGAGCCACAAGCTCACTCTTTTTCCATTTTCCTATTTTTTCCCAGTTTGTCACAAGAATTGTGCAGTGTGATACAGTCATCACATTTTGAGATTGGCCAACGTGCATAGCTGCATAAGTGTCTCAGTCTGTGTATTTGTATATGTTTTGTATAGTGGAGCATATGTGTATACTTTTTGTTGAGGCAGATAGCCTTATTGTATCATATGTATGAGTAAAGAGTATGCTAGTCACATGTCATCGCAAGATCTGCCTCGATTCTCGAGGAGGGCTCGGCTCGGGTCCTGTCAGTTTGGTATCAGAGCATGGTTTTAGATTCTGTAGACTAGTACATGGTACATGCATATTAGAGATGTCATTAATAAATTGTTGCATTTTATAGATTTTCATCATGCGTCCACGTGGCCGACCTCGCACGAAACTTGTGGTTGAACTGGGAGCTCCCTTAGTATCAAATAGAAGGGAGAAATCTATTAGAGAGGAAGTAGCTGAGTCAGTTCCCCCTATACCCATACTTCAAACTCAGCCTGATCCTATTGTAGAGGAGATACACCCTCATCCAGTACCACAACCTGTGATACAGCCTACACAGGAACAGCCTGATAGACCTGCCTTAGAGCAATCCATAGATAGACTGACTCAATTAGTTACAGTTGCAGTAGAGAGACAAACACTGGGACAACCCAAGAGAGAGAACACAATAGAGCGTGTTCGTAGTTTGGGGGCAGAGAATTTTTCAGGCACTACAGAGCCAGCTGATGCAGAGTCATGGTTGACTAGAGTAGAACGGATATTTGATGTTATGAGATATACTGATGATAAGAAGGTTTCCTTTGCTACATTTTTACTTAAGGGTGGGGCATACCACTGGTGGAGATCAGTATCACGTAGATATGGAAGGGTGATTAGTTGGGCTGATTTTTGTAAAGAATTTAATGTTAAATTCTTTCCTATGGTTTACCAAGACATCCAGGCTAGTAAGTTCTTTGAGCTAGAACAGGGATTGATGACAGTGGAGGAGTACGAGAACCGTTTTATAGAGTTGTCGAAGTTCGCTTCTTATGCAATACAGAATGAGAGGGATAAATGTAAGAGGTTTGAACAGGGCCTTAGAGGCAATATCAAGACAACAATTATAGCTATGGGGCACAGTGATTTTAGTGAGCTGGTAGGGGCTGCAATGAGACTTGAGAGAAGCCTAGTAGAGGCACGCAGAGCCCAGTCATTCAAGCAGAGACCATGCCATAGTTGGTCAATTGATGGATTAAGTAGCAGTAGAGCATCTGGATGAGAGACATCCCATGCAGGGTATTCTGGTAGACAATGGTATGGTCAGAGCCCTATGTTATCAGGAGGACAGAGACAGAGTTCTAGTCAGAGTATTGTGCTTCCATCTGTTAGAAGCAATATAGGAAGTCAGAGGCCCCGAGGCAGTAGCCAGTTAAGTAGTAGTGCTAGCATAAGAAGGTACCCTCAGTGTTCCATTTGTGGGAGGAGTCATAAGGGACAGTGTTTGAGAGGTTTTAGAGGTTGCTACCATTGCGGACAAGCTAGGTATCTGAGGAGAGATTGCCCTCATCTTCTTCAGAGTAGCAGCTTAGTACAGAGTACAGCTTCTCAGGGTTTTCAAGGTGGCAGTGGCAATATTCAGAGACATGGAGGATCTCAGACAGGAGAGCCTATCTCTAGTACTAGTGTACAATCTAGAGCTTTAGGAGTTAGTAGAGATCCACAGAGGGGTCAATCAGATCGACCTCGTAGCCAGGCACGTGTATTTGCTTTGACTCAGCAAGAGGCACAGGCTACCCCAGATGTTGTTACAGGTATGCTGACTATTTTTTGCCGAGAGGTCCATATTTTAATTGATCCGGGCTTTACGCATTCTTTTATTTCCCGTATCTTTGTTGTGCATGCGGATAGAATGTTAAAACCCCTAGATTGTAGTTTGGTGGTAGCCACACCGGTTGGAGAATCATTATTGGCTGAGAATGTATTTCGGGGGTTGTGTTATCAAAGTGGGTAGTAGTGAGATGGTAACAGATTTAATTCCTCTTGCTACACATAATTTTGATGCAATACTTGGGATGGACTGGTTAGCTAATCATCATGCTACTGTAGACTATTTCCGAAAAGAGGTTATATTCAGAAGACATGGAGAGCCTGATATTATTTTTTGTGAAGAGCGACGAGTTCTTCCATCCTGTGTTATATTTGCTATGACGGCTAAACGGTTGCTCAGAAAATGATGTTCAGCTTATTTGGCACATGTTATTGATACCAGAGTCAATGGAGTTACATTAGAGGATATTCCAGTGGTAAGAGATTTTTCAGATGTATTTCCTGAAGATCTTTCAGGCTTACCACCAGATAGAGAGATTGATTTTGATATTGATTTGGTTCCAGACACAACTCATATCTCCAAAGCACCATACAGAATGGCTCCTTCAGAGTTAAAAGAATTGAAGACTCAATTACAAGAATTGGTAGATAAGGGTTTCATCAGACCTAGTGTATCACCATGGGGAGCACCAGTATTGTTTGTTAAAAAGAAGGATGGAACTTTGAGGCTATGCATTGATTATCGGGAGCTAAATAAAGTTACTATACACAACAAGTATCCACTCCCTCGCATTGATGATTTATTTGATCAGTTACAGGGTGCAAAGATTTTCTCAAAGATCGATCTACGATTATGGTATCATCAGTTAAAGATCAGAGATACTGATGTGGCTAAGACGGCTTTCAGAACTCGATATGGGCATTATGAGTTTTTAGTAATGCCATTTAGGTTAACTAATGCTCCAGCTACATTCATGGACCTTATGAATAAGGTATTTTGTCCCTATCTTGATCGATTTGTTATAGTTTATATTGATGATATTCTTGTGTATTCATGGAGTACAGAGGAGCATGTAGAGCATTTGAAGATAGTGCTACAGATTTTGAGAAATAAATAATTATATGCCAAGTTCAGCAAATGTCAATTTTGGCTAGATAAAGTTGCATTTCTGGGTCATGTGATCTCAGCAGATGGAATTTATGTGGATCCTCAAAAAATTGAAGCTGTAGTAAATTGGGAGCGACCAGCTAGTGTGACAGAAATTAGAAGTTTTCTCGGTCTAGCAGGTTATTATCGAAGATTTGTTAAAGACTTTTCTAAGATTGCTGCACCGCTTACAAAGTTGACCAGAAAAAATATAAAGTTTGTGTGGACTGATGAATGTGAAGATAGCTTCTAAGAGCTTAAAAAAGAGATTGACTTCAACTCCTGTTCTCACTCTTCCATCAGGCACTGAAGGATTTATAATTTACAGTGATGCTTCTACACAAGGATTAGATTGTGTATTGATGCAGCATGGTAAGGTGATAGCTTATGCTTCTAGGCAGCTTAAGAAGCATGAGTTGAATTATCCAACTCATGATTTAGAATTAGCAGCAGTAGTATTCGCCTTGAAGATTTGGAGACATTATCTATATGATGTTACATGTCAAATCTTCACTGATCACAAAAGTTTGAAGTATTTGTTCACACAGAAAGATTTGAATCTGAGACAACGGAGATGGTTAGAGTTAATAAAATATTATGACTGTACGATTGACTACCATCCAGGTAAGGCGAATGTGATTGCAGATGCACTCAGTAGGAAGTCTTCTAGCTCTATTGCTTATTTGAGAGTGATTTATCTTCCATTGTTAGTTGAATTAAAAGCTATAGGGGTTGAATTGTTTGTAGCCAAGTCTGGAGTCCTTCTAGCACATTTTCAAATTAGGCCTATGTTGATTGATCAGATTCGAGATGTGCAAGATCAGGATCCTAATTTAGTTAAACTTAAACAAGAAGTAAAGAATGGAATGCGAACTGATTTAACATTGAAAGCTGATGGGACATTAGTTATGGGTAATAGACTTTGTGTTCCGAATAACTCAGAGTCAAAGAAGCAGATTTTAGAAGAAGCTCATAGCGCAGCTTATGCTATGCATCCTGGCAGCACTAAAATATATCGTACTTTGAGAGAACATTACTGGTGGCAAGGTATGAAAAGAGAGATTGCAGAGTTTGTATCTCACTGCCTGATTTGTCAGCAGGTTAAGGCAGAACATCAGAGGCCAGCAGGATTATCTCAACCACTTCCAGTTCCTGAATGGAAGTGGGAACATATCACTATGGACTTTGTCGTTGGGCTTCCTCGTACACGAAGGGGTCATGATAGTGTTTGGGTGATTGTTGATCGACTCACAAAGTCTGCTCATTTCCTGCCTTATAAGATTTCATACTCATTAGATAGGCTAGCTCATTTGTATGTGAGTGAGATTTTACGGTTACATGGGGCTCCAGTGTCCATTGTATCAGATATAGACTCTCGATTCACTTCTAGATTCTGACATAGCTTACAGAAGGCCTTAGGCACTAAGCTAAACTTTAGTACAGCTTTTCATCCTCAGACAGATGGGCAGTCGGAGAGAACTATACAGATTTTAGAGGATATGCTCAGAGCTTGTATGTTGCAGCTTAAGGGTAATTGGGATGATTATTTACCATTGATGGAGTTTGCATATAATAATAGTTATCAGTCTAGCATTCAGATGGCGCCGTATGAGGCTTTATACGGAAGAAAATGCAGAACTTCGATTTGTTGGGATGAAGTTGGAGAAAGAAAATTGTTGGGTCCAGAAATTATTCAAGCCACTAGTGAGAAGATCAGTATTATCAGAGACAGATTCAAGGCAGCTCAAGACAGACAGAAGAGTTATGCAGATAAACGTCGTAGATAACTTGAGTTTACAGTAGAAGACATAGTCTTCTTACGGATCTCACCATGGAAGGGTGTGCTTCGTTTTGGAAAACAGAAAAAACTAAGTCCTAGATATATTGGGCCATATGAGATTCTGGAAAGGGTTGGTTTGGTTACGTACTGCTTAGTATTACCATCTGAGTTGTCACGCATTCATGATGTGTTTCATGTTTCTATGTTGCGAAAGTATATACCTGACCCTTCTCACATTCTAGATACTCAGCCAGTTCAGTTGAGGATCAGATGAGAGTTCAGTATCCTCATTTGTTTCAGAGAGGTATACGAATTTCGAGGACGAAATTTTTATAAGGAGGGAGGAATTGTAATACACGTGTAATATTTATATATTGGTTAGTGGCATTAAAAAAAAAAGAGAGAAAATAGAAAAGAAATGAAGCAGCGCCGTCATATATATATATATATGTTGTTTGTTTGCTTCGTTGAAAAGAAGCAATTGAAATTGAGAAGAAAAGAAGAAAAGTGAAAACAGAGAAAGAAAGAAAGAAGAAAAAGAAAAGAAGAAGAAAAGAAAAGAAAGGAAAAAGAAAAAGAAAGGGAAAGGAAGAAACCGGGGGAAGAAAAAGAGAAAGAAAAAGAAAAAGAAGAAAAGAAAAGAAAAATAGGAAATTTTAGAAAATTAGTTTGGGTAATCAGATTTATACCCAGTGGTTTAGCGGGTAATAGTTTTACGATATTAGAATATTTAAATTTTAATATTTATAATACATATCGGTACTAATGATGTATTTTTACACCCTATGATATAGGAGGTGTGCCGATAGCGGATAGATCTCAGAATCCAGACCCAGCTCAGGATTAACATACTTTTGTGAGTGGATAACTATATATATTTAATATATTTTTAATACAGTCGATTATGATTAAATTACGCGTTATCAGATTTAATTATAATTTATTTTAGAAAGAAAAATATTTATACTATTTAGTATATTCAGAAATATTTTAGAATTTATTATAGTACAGTTTATAATTATGTTCAGTACAGAAATAATTATTTCAGAATAATTGTGGTCATGATATTATATTATAGTAGTTTTTGAACCACCATATGCGTACCCTCCCCTTTAGTGTAGTTGCTCTGCGCATGCGTTAGACCAGTTTAGTTTGCTCTGTCCGAGCGATGTAATATTTCGCCGGGTTAAACCAGCTCAGATCCCCCGCTCTGCCTATGCGTGAGTTACTCTGTCAGGTTAGACCAGATTTTCCCCGGGTACAAGTTTGGTGTGGTTTTCAGTATATATATATATATATATATATGTAGTACATGTTTCCAGAGCTATGTTACGTATATTCAGGTTGATAATAGATTTTATGATAGTTTGTGCTTTCAGATTTTCAGATCCCAGTATTATGTCATGATTTTAATTTCAGCACAGATTTTATGACAGTTCATATTTTCAGTACAAGTTTATTGATTACTCAGTATACAGTTATATGATTATTTTATCATACAGATTTATACGTGTACAATACATATAAAGTATATGATATTTTCAGATTATGTCCACTCACTGAGCCACAAGCTCACTCTTTTTCCATTTTCCTATTTTTTCCCAGTTTGTCACAAGAATTGTGCAGTGTGATACAGTCATCACATTTTGAGATTGGCCAACGTGCATAGCTGCATAAGTGTCTCAGTCTGTGTATTTGTATATGTTTTGTATAATGGAGCACATGTGTACACTTTTTGTGTAGGCATGTAGCCTTATTGTATCATATGTATGAGTAAAGAGTATGTTAGTCACATGTCATCGCAGGATCTACCTCGATTCTCGAGGAGGGCTCGGCTCGAGTCCTGTCACTGGTGGTCGTCTCTCACGAGTTGATCGACAATCATCTGTAGCCTCAGACTTTGTTGGTTCTTGTTCTTCATGCCCTGGTGCTGCTTCAGAAGAATCTGAATCTTCTTGTACTAGATTATTTTCCATTTGTACCATTGTAGTCTCTGGATTTTCCTTCACTGTGCTATCATCTTTATCATTCATTTGCAGTTTATCTTCTGCAAATATCACATCTCTGCTGATGACGACCTTGTGGGTAGTGGGATCCCACAGGCGATACCCTTTAACTCCATCAACATATCCCAAGAAAAGGCATTTTCTGGATTTTGGATCCAGCTTCGTTGTTTCTTGGGGATTATACATCACGTACACAGGACTTCCAAATGTATGAAGGCGAGAATAATCAATTGGTTTTTCAGTCCACATCTCCATTGGATTCTTCAACTCGATTACTGTTGATGGTGACCGATTTACCACATAACAGACGGTTTTGACTGCCAAAATGTCTTGGCTAAACCTGCAGTTCTTAACATAGCTCTTGTTCTCTCCAATAAGGTTCTGTTTATCCGCTCTACTACTCCATTCTGCTGAGGCGTGTAAGCTGTGCTGAATTGCCGCTTGATGCCTTCTTGTTGATAGAACGCAATAAAATCTTCACCAGTATATTCTCTTCCATTATCTGTCCTTAAACACTTGATCTTCTTTTCTGATTCAAGTTCTACCCGCGCTCTGAATATTCTGAAAGCTTTAAACACATATGACTTCTTTTTGATTAGATACACCCAACATCTCCTGGAGTAATCATCTATGAATGATACAAAGTATCTCGCTCCTCCTAAGGACATCACCGGTGCTTGCCAAACATCAGAGTGAATCAATTCTAGAATTTCTTTACTTCTAAAACTAGATGTGCTGAACTTTAATCTGTGTTGCTTACTTGTGACACAGTGTTCACAGAAAGGTAAAAGAACCGATTTGAGCCCAGGAAGTAAATTTTAATCAGAGAGAATCTTCAAACCTCATTCCGACATATGGCCCAGTTTGTGATGCCACATTATCGTTGACTCTTCTGCTGAACTAGTTGATGCAACATATGCATCTCCTTCCTGCAGTGTTTCTCCATTAAGCATGTACAAATTTGCAGCAACCTTTTCTGCCTTCATTACTACAAGCTCGCCTTTGAGAATTTTCATTATCCCACTTTTAATTTGGGTCTTACACCCATTGTTATCTAATTGTCCTAGTGACAAAAGATTCTTTTTGAGGCCTTTCACATGTCGCACGTCCTGGATAATACGAACAGTACCATCGTACATCTTCATCTTGATGGATCCTATTCCAGCGATTTCTAAAACATGATCGTTCCCCATATATACAGATCCTCCAGAGGTAGGTTCATATTGATGGAACCATTCTCTCTTAGAGGTCATGTGCCATGTAGCTCCAGAATCCATAAGCCATACATCAGAGAACCGGTTTTTGCTTTCAACAACTGTTGCTGCCTCGCTGTATAAAATTTCACCATCATCTGAGGTACTTGCAATATTCCTTGCGGTTTGTCCTCTGCACTTTTCTTCAATCCCCAGCAATCCTTCTTCAGATGGCCTTTCTTGCCACAATGGTAGCACTTGACGTTCTTCTTACTTTTGGATTTTGGTCTATCATGATTTTGACTTCCACTGGGGCCACGTTCTGTTGATCTACCTCTCATCATTGTCAAAGCTTCTGCTTACTGCGAACATTCCTGTTTGTCGTCTTTATTTTTCCGTCTTCGTTCTTCTCCTAGTACAGCAGCTGTAACATCATCGAAGACTAAGAAGTCCGTTAGGATATTATTCGTCAAGTTGATGATGAGTTGATCATAGGAATCTGGTAGGCTTTGAAGTAAAATCTCCGCACGTTCACCTGCCTCTATTTTATGCCCCAAAGAAGTGAGTTGGGAAAATAGAGTATTTAACGTGTTGATGTGCTCTGTCACTGAAGTGGATTCTGTCATTCGAAGAGTATACAATCTCTTTTTTTAAGAAGATCTTGTTGTGCAAAAATTTAGCCTCGTACAATTTAATGAGAGTATCCTAGATCTCTTTTGCTGTCTTCTTTTTTGCCACACTAGATAGCACATCATCAGCAAGTACTAAATACAGATCAGCAACTGCATTACCGTCAATTCATTCCACTTGATATCATCAGTGATACCAGCGGGCCTTTCATCAATTGCTTCTAAGCACTTGTTTTTCCTTAAAATTGCATTTATTTTCATTTTTCACAATGTAAAATTACCTCCATTGAATCTCTCAACTTCGTATTTTGCCGCCATTACTTTTTACCACGAACTGCTTTCTGCTAGGATCGGCTCCCACTGTTTCATGTGAATAGTAACTGTACGTATAAACAGTAACTGTATGTATGAACAGTAACTATATATATGAATAGTAACTGTATACATGAATAGTAACATCTTTTAATCAGAAGCTCTAATACTACTTGTTAGGAAATTGATGGGTGATGCAGGATCGCAGTTAAAGTAAAATTGAGAAAAATAATGAAAATAAAATAAGATAAATACAAGAGTTTACGTGGTTCGACTTTTAGCCTACATCCACGGACGAAGACAGAAGAATCTCTTACTATTAAAATAAAAAATATAAATATTATAATATTTTAACATTACAACCCAAAATCTCAATACACTCACTTCTCTCAAAATTTTAAAAATTTTCAAAATTATCTATATAACAAAATTATTAAATTCTCCATTTTATAAAAAAAATTAAACAAATAAACAGCCTTAACAAGACTATTCACAATTTGCAAAGTTGCAAATTTTAACTGGAACAACAGATTTTAGCATCTTAATTTGGTAATCATGCTACAACAATGGGTTTGGATAATGGGTTGAATTATGAAGGGCCGTCCTTGTTTCTTTTCTTTTTTTTCTTTAAATATAATTTTCCTTTCAAAAATATTAAGCTTAGAAGCATAGCTTATGCTTGGAATGAAGATTGGTCCTAATCGAAACTTATTTAACGAGAGGTCGCCCTTTGGGATTGAAAACCACTAACTAATGATTTTGAGATTAGATAAATTCTTTTGTATTAGAAATTCAAATCTTAAAAGTGAAAAACAATATATTATAAAAATAAAGGAATTAATTGGGTTAAACGTTGATATTTAAGAGAAATAGAATAAATCTCGAATTTACACAATAATAAGTCACCGTCGAAACTAAGCATAAAATGATTTTTGGTAGTGGAAGCTAAGACTTTGATATAAACCGAACAAGAAGAAGAATCCGTGTGTGAACTCATATCAATATACTCAAACATTAATCATGTTAAAAGGGACATTTCGAATTAATTAAGTCATTATTCAACTTCAATTACTGGTTGATTGAGAGTTGAGACCAGAAATTTTAATTTATCAGCTGATTCCTGGAGAAATATGGTACCTAACTTTTTAGATTTGGGTTAGCTGGCCGCATGCTTTTGGTGGCTGTCTTTAAAAGCCATGGCGATGGAAATTTGAAATGAGAATTAGAGAACACTGCTTACCTTGGCTACTGTGTCTAAAAGTCTTTCTCTGATCTTCTGCCACCTGCATTCTCTGGTTGACTGTTACCCAACTTCTCTCTCTCTCTTTTCAACTCAGACTACCGTCCTCCATCTGTGGCATTTACTAACTTATGATACAGCCAAGAGTCGAGACTGACTTCTGGTCTACGGGTCCCTTCGATATTACTTTTAGTTCAATTGAACTTTTAAAATACACCGGGTTAGGTTTTAGTTTTAATTTCAAAATTAAATTGATTTTATTCATTTATTTTCATATGTCCCTAATAATTGTAACTTTAAACTCACAATTTTATAATAACAAATAAATCCTAAGATTTACATTTAAAGAAGTCAAGAGTCCTAAAAATAAGTAGACAGGATCAGATTAGATAAATATTGTTTGTATGAATAATGTTGGATTTTATAATCAATATTTTAAAATTAAATTTTTAGATAACACATCCATTAATTATTAAATAGTAAAAAGATGTAATTTTTAAAAATTATCAATTATATTATTTGATCATCTAATGATTATTTGTTACATTATTTGAGATTCTGATTTTAAAATATTAATTTGAAAAGTTTAACGTTATTGTTGTTTATATTTATGAATTGTGATATTAAATGGCATATTTTGTTATAACCATAATTTTAATATTACAAACAAGATGCCATAAATTTTTAAGTATTACTATTTCTTGTTATTGGTAATTTTTGTAAATGCTCATCCATGTTCACTCTATATTAATAGTTTAAAGTTTTAGGAATACCATATATCGGTATAACAAGCTAGTTAAAACTTTGTACTAGCTAAGTGAACTTAGAAAGAAAATGGGTTCACTTACCCCCATCGAAGCCATTAACACTACAAGTCATAAAAAGAGTGGAAGATAGCAAACTATAGTACCTTCGTGGAAGGTCCCAAACAAATTGAAGTAAAGAAAGTCTAATCCTAAACGCAATGTGTAGTGGGTGGGGGAGGGGCCGCGCCCCCTTGTGCTCTCAAGTGCTTCACATACTCTCATTATGACATTCTTACTTTACTTAATCCCAATTTTAAATTCCCATTTTCTACCTTCAACTTCAAAGCTTTTAAATTTGTTTTGCCCTTTCATCCTCTCGTTTGAAAAAAATAACATTCATCACACATAATCTAATACAAGCATTTGATTGACCATTGTCAATTTCAGTCTAATCCAAGTACTGTTCATTTTAAATCCATGTTAGTTAATTATCCATTGTATGATGTTGATGCTTATGAAACGATCAAACTCCAGTTATTGACCTAAGCTTATATAAAATGATTAATAAAATTGACACACTTGTCACATAAACCTTAATTCCATCTCTAAATTAGCTTTCGGTAAGACATTAACGTTAATTTAAGGGAGTTAGGTGTTTCAACTGATAAGATAATCTCATTTTTAATTTCTTGTATTTGGTGTGTCCCAAATTGAGGTGAGGTTGGTACTGATTGAGAGATCTGTGGGTACAAGCAATAGAAATATAGAATAAGGGAGAGAGAGATGCATAGCATGAGTAATGTAACTGGCACGGGATGGGCTCACAAGTTGAGGGTATGATTGGATCATAAAACAAAGCTCGTGGGCTTTAACTTTCCCATTCATTTAACTTTATTTAATTTTGGCAAAGCCATTTAGAGAGGAAATAAGAAAAAGTAAAGGCTAAGAAAGAAGCTAACTTGTGAGCTGTGACCCCATTTCAAAGGGGGCAGCAAAAAGGAGTGTTAGAAAAATGAAGAAACAGATGGTAAAGAGAAACGTAACGATAAAGGAGAAGAAGAAAGCAAGCCAAAGCTGTAAATGCCTCCCTCATTTATTTTAAAATACCATCCCCCAGTTCCATAGACACCACAAACCCAAAAACTCCTATACAGTTCATCATAAAGCTCCTACAAGATCTAAACAAAGAAAGTATAACAGAAGAGAAGCAGAAAATTCATCACCATGAAAGGAAGAGGAGCTGTCAAGGGAGCTCCATCGGCAGATCTGTTGGTATGTTTTCCTTCTCGAGCTCATTTAACATTAATGCCAAAGCCTATTTGCAGTCCTGCAAGAGCATCAGAGTCCAACAAGCGCCACAATCATCACCACCATCATCACAGCCAGCACCAGCATCATCACCATCAGCTTTCCAAGAAATTAAGCAGTAAAGGTGCTGGTCATGCAAGCCCTCTCTTGTGGGCAAAAACCAAGCCAAATGGTCCGGAGATCGCAGAGCCAACCTCCCCGAAAGTTACCTGTGCTGGGCAGATAAAAGTCAGGCCCAAAGCTGGTTCATGCAAGAGCTGGCAATCAGTCATGGAGGAGATTGAAAGAATTCACAACAACAGGAATAAGCACAAGAAGAGACCCTCTTGGGCTGAGTCAATTGGGTTCAAGAAAGATATCATGCAATTCTTGACATGCTTAAGAGGCATAAGGTTTGACTTTCGCTGTTTCGGTGCTTTTCCTCAAGCAGATATTATAACTGATGACGAAGATGATGAAGACGAAGATGAGAAGTATCAAGAAAATAACCATGTGGGTGTTGAGGAAAGTGATGGTAATGAGACTTCAAGAACCGTTTTTTCTAAATGGTTTATGGTGCTACAAGAAGAGCAAAATAATAATTGTTATTATAAAGAAGAAAAAAGAGCTAAAGAGAAAGAGAGGTCTTGTACTGTTGATGAATCATCAGTTGATGAACCTGCTGCTCCTCCACCAAATGCCCTCTTGCTCATGCGCTGCAGGTCTGCTCCTGCAAAGAGCTGGTTAGAAGAGAAAGCAGAGGAAGAACACAACAAATGTGAAAGTAAAAAAGATGGTGATCATGAAGAGGACGAGCAAGAAATGAATAAAGAAGTGAAGAAAACAAAGAATTTGAAGTCATTAATTGAAGAAGAAAAGAAAAACAATAAAGAGAACTTGGTGGTAATGGCATATGACACTGAGTTTTACAAAATTTCATCTGATATAGCAAAAGAAACATGGGTTGTTGATGGCATGAAAGATCTTTTATCAAGGAGTCGAAGTTGGAAGAGATGATCATCATCATCCTGTTGATTACTACTCTTTTTTTTTCTTTAAAAAAAAAAATTATCATTTCATTTTCAATTCTCCTGTTAGTACTTAACATTTTTCATTTTCCCTTTTTAAATACTTGTATGTGGTTTGGTTTTCAAATATATTCCATAAAGTGGTTGTGTGGGAACTGGAAAATCAAACCAGTTCTGATCATCACCATCTATATAGCTTACTTTCGTTGTTCCTCCATATCTATAATATTGTATCACATTTGTACAGTTAAACTTTCTTTCCTTTCAGTGGGAAAGATTTTGCTACCATGTACATTTGTTTTTGTATTTGGCTTAATTGGACTTGAATAAACCTTATTGGTCTACAGTCTATTTGACTGATAATCTTTTTTTTTTAATGATTATCCCTTTTTTCCTGTTGCAGAATGGCTGATAATTGAGTCTATTGATTTAACAAGATCTGTATCTGTATTACCCAATTGTCCGATCACATGTGCGTCTGTATTATATGCACACAAAACCAATTATACTGTCATATGCATTTTGATCTTGATCCCTTTCAAAATTTATATACTGCTTATTTATCCTCGGCAAGCCAATGAAAAGTTTTATTTAAAAAAAAAAAATTCCGCATATTCCCTATTGAGTGAATAACGTTGCTATAGATGCAATTGCGAAGGAAATATTAAAATACAAAATATGTAAAAAAGAAAAAAAAAGTTCAAATTAAATTCACATGGCATTGATGCTCCATTGTATTGTCTTTACTATGCCCGCCAAAATTGATATACATACACATACATACAGACAAACATATGTATGTATGCTAAGATAAAACTATACTGTGATGTGTCTGATTTAGTCAAGTTTGGATTCTTGAATTATTTCCTATTTTGAATTTCAGTTTTACCTGTATTTTATTACCGGATGTTCATGTTAGTTAAAAAATAAAGAATGTAATCCGTTGTTCTAATAATGGTTCGTAATTATGTCTTCTGTCTTACTGGGACAGCTGACAGCAATTGAATTAACTTTTCCCCCTATATACCCGGCTTAATTAATGTTTTCACCTTTGAGATTTTGTTGTAATCGAAATGTTATGCTGTTGCTATTGGATACTATCTATTCATTAACTAAAGTTGGGACTTTGCCTTTTGGTTGAGATTTGTCATTTTTCTTAGTTCATGCCTGTGCTTGATAAATCTTCTTTCTATATACATTGTCTTATACGAGCTTACATTCTCTCAACAGACATGTTATTAGTAGATTTAGTTTAGACAACTTTTTCCGTAATTTTGTGTAATCATAAGTTTATATTGGATCCTAATTTATTTGATTAATAATTTGTTAGAAAATATAAAAAAGAGTTTAAGCTCCACTGATTCTATATTTAGAATTTCAATTTCACTCGCATAAAATTAAAAAAAAAAGATATATATATTTTTGTGTGTGTGTGTGAATTAAGGGTGGGCAAAAAACCACCAATTAAATTGGATTGAGCGAATTAAATAAAATTAGTCCAGTTTAATTTTATTTTGATCGGTTTAATTTTTGATTTTATATTTTAAAAATTTAGTTTAATTTTTTATTTTGAATTTTTGAATCAAAAACTAAACCGAAACTTATTTTAAAAAAAAAATTATACATGATAGTTTAGGAATAAAATTGAAATTAAAAATTAAACCAGACTATCAAAAGTCAACCTAATTTAAACCAAACAATTATCAAAAATCGAACCGAATTGATTTAATTTTACACATCTTCAATTTGATTCTCAATTTTACTTTTTAAAAATTTGCCGCTTCATTTTAATTTTCAATTCAAACTTAAAATTTGAACCCACTCCCTCCCCCCCCCCCCCCCCGCCGGCTCTCTCTCAAGTGTGAATATAGAAAAAAAAAATTAAGGACCGAATATGGTTTTACCCGCCCTAGTGTGAATATATAAAAAAAGGATCGAATGTATTAGTAACCATGAATAATGAACTTTCAACTAGTTGAAAAGGGCTCTCGAGAGTTGATCCATGATTGACAGATCCTGGGCCTGCAATGCTTCATTGTGCTCAATTCAGGCTGCAAAGTCTTTTTTGTTTTTACTTTTCACGTACTTGATGCGTGTGCAATTGCGAAATGTCAGCTCCAATCTTCCAGACAACAATCCGGAATAAGCCCCGTTATGCCAGAGGCCCAGCCCATTCATTTGCGACTTCGTTATTTGCTTAGCGAGGCTGTTCCTTCTTAAAATTTGCTCTTATTATAACTAAAATTTTTTTAAATAAACTTTCGGAGAAGTTTTTTGGAGTATCATGTGCTATTTCTATCAAGGTTTGAAATTGGCCAAAAGTCGAGTCCAAGAGACACAGAATTCAAACCAATCAAGCCTTCTCACAATGTTTTGTTATACACTTTTGCAAGTGAAATCATTCTAATGATATTCTTTTACATTACAAATAAACAATCCTTGGGAAACTAGACTGGACTCGTTGATTTAGCCAGTATAAGAAATAGGTAGCATGGAGAATACAGATCGCACAAAAACTGGTTAAGAATCCAGTCAAAGGCAATAAAAAAAATTAAAATAAAAATCATCACAGAGGAACTCATCTGCAACAACTTCATTCAATAATTTACTTGGCTGCACCACCGCCACAGCATCGATTACTTATTTTCTGTGCTAAACATGCAATGCCACATGGTTATACAGAGAGGCTAATAGCCCAAATTATCTTCTTCCTGCGCGGTTTTATTCCTTAAGTGAAGTGTTATGTCCTCGTGCATGCCTATGCACAAATGTTCTCTTAATATTTTGTCTCAATTTTTCATCTTCAACTGCTGTACAATTTGACTGATTTCTCTAACAATTCGCGGTTGTTTCCCTGAATTTCTTTGACTCTTGATCCGTTCTTGTATATTTTGAAGGCTGGAATGGAGCTCACACCCTCTGATTTTGCTATGAAAGGGTGATCTTCAACCTCCACCTAAAATTATCAACAGATACATTTACGAGGCAACTGTAAAGATATATTATACGACTTGAAAGAAATGAGAACCGGTCATAAGAGAACTACTGCACAAGATCATTTATTTAGAGAGAAATTCTAAGTGATTGCCACCAAAGCATACTTATATTTTGATAGTCATACTTTTTACTTCAGTGGGAATTAGAAATTTACATATTTGCAGAAAAAAGCAAACCTTGAGGAAGTTGACAGAGGGGAATCTCTTGCAGACTTGCTCCATTAGCTGCAATACTTGCTTGTGCTTTGCCTTGCTACAGAATAGCACCACAGCCATCCCTGTTACATGAAAAATCGATTTTCTCAACATATTTGAATACATGACAATATCCGAAAAGAAAGAGAAGTATTGTTTATGAAATCAAAAGTATTATAGTAACGGACTTACCAGGTGAGGTTACAAAGTGTCTAAAACGTTCGTTGCTGGAGATGAAAACCAAATTTAAACCAAATTTCATGCCCTTAACATCTTCGCCTCGTTGCCTTTTAAGCTGCAGTTGGGCCTCAAACAATGCCCTCCCCACTTCCTCATCTCCCGGAATTTCTCGGATTAGCATCTCATAATCTTGAATTGAAGCTTCCCATCTTTCCAACTAATGACACCAAACAGAAAAATCCATAAGCAATGATATTATGGTACAAAATTCTAATTATGTAATGTGTTAAGTCAAGAATCATCATATAACAACAGTATCAATGATTCACCTTGGCATTGCAGTCTGCCCTGCGTAACCTGGCCTTACTATAAGAAGGCCGCACATTAAGAGCTGTGGTGCAATCTTCAGCAGCTTTCTCATATTGGCCTAGCTTGGATCGACAAGCTGCTCGATTGCATAATAAGATTGAGTTGTGTGGATCATGCTCTAGTCCTTCACTGTAAACATAACAGGCCTCCAAGTATTTTGATGCCTTAAAGAGCAAGTTACCGCTCAATCTGGCTGATGCTACAGCTTTAGCCCTCTTTAATACCGTAATAACCTCCTTGTTATTCGGATCAAGTTGAGCTGCATGCTGAGCAGCTTCTACTGCATTTTCAAACCTGTCACCAACAATCAAATTTAATTAATGTGAATCGTGCTTAATATTTGATCTTTAGCAAATTTAGAAATATTGTACATTACTTGAGTTTACAATTCTCTTCACCCTCATTCAAATTTCAAAATCTTTCCTTAAATAGTTAGAATGAGTAAGTTGAGAGAAGGAAGGAAAGTTTTGAGAAAAAAAATGTTGGGACCAAACTGCCCTGCTTTCTTAATTTTCAGACAATGACTTCTATGAAAGCAGGCCTAATCCCAAACATACAGAAGATAACATGTTGTCTTTTATACAAAAGTCAAAAATGGAATTGCATAGAAGTACATATCCCACAACAAGATATTAGACGTGGCCTACTATGTAAAATAAAACAGTTCACTGACCTGCCATCAGCAATGTAAACTTGTGCCCTAATCGTTAAGAGATAAGCACTTCCTGCAAGGCCAAATATCTTTGGACAAGATTCAATGCATAATACCGGTCCCTTTTTGTAGCTGGCATATGCCTCTTGATGTCTTTGGAGCCTTAATAAAGCCTCAGCTTGCAGAGCATATACCTAAAAATTAAGAAATAAAATAATTAGCATAAGCATATTTAGATAAGTTAAAATATATACACTTCAAATTTATTTATGACAAGTAGAGTCTTGGACTAAAGAGGCTAACCTGAGGAGATGAATCAGCTCCAGATGATATTGCATACTGGGTCTGTTTTAATAAATCGTGCCATTTCTTTAAATCCCGAGCCAGAGTACATTTGTTGAGGTGTTCTTGAAGAGCCTCCGCCTTGGCAATGTCTTCCCCATCAACAAGGGAGCCTGACTTTTTGTAGTGATACAATGCTTTCTCTGCCTCTCCTAGTCTGTGTAATACAATTCAAATAATTGTTAATTTGTAAGCTTGTTTTGGCAATCAATTTGATTGTGTTTATAATTGTAAGTTGTTTAAATACCTGAGATGTAGTGTTGCCAAACGGTGATGTGCCCTGTGATAAGAAGGATCAATCCGGATAGCTTCTTTGCACTCAAGAAGAGCCTCAGTGAGCCGACCTAAACCTATCAAAGCAGCAGCTTTGTTGCTTCTATAAGTTGCTTTATTCGAATTAAGAGCGATTGCTCCATCATATAAAACCAAGGCATCTTCGTATCTGCCTTTCTTGTATGCCTCATTTCCCATGGATTTCAATGCCTCAGGATCCAACTTATTCGTCAGACCTTTAACTTTTGGAAACTCACCACTTGGCTGCTTCACAATGTTGCCCATGACACCATTACCACCAAGTCTACTGTGGCTAAATCTCGGTTTAGACACGTCTTGAAAATTCCTGTAAATGTAATCAACAGTCTTAAATGTTACATTAGGGCTATTATTCCCCACCATACTTCCTGTTCCAAGGTGCTTCAAGTTTCCCAATTGGCCTAAAAGCATTATATTACTCGAAGTGGTTCGAACAAGATCATTGCTATCATTTGATTGTTGGTAATTATTATTAGTGATCACTACTGTACTAAGCTCTAAGGAGTTTCCTGGGGGATCTTTCCTTAGCTTTCTCTTATCAGTCGAATCCTGAACTTTCCCCACCTTTATTTGGCCTGAACTATTGGAGGATGATGTTGAGCTTCTTGCAGCATCAGAAGGTCTTTTGCTATGAGTTTTCTGCTTAGAAATTGAAGGCTTGGGAGACACTGAACTAACTCTCCTGCTGTGCCTGTGTTGTTGTTCTGGTTTTGGTGAAGGTTTAGCCACAATGGCGGCGTCTAGGAGGACATCTTCTGCAGAGCTACTGCACCGTTTCTTGTAATTATGAGCAGGGGGTTTCTTTGGATTATCAGTGTTTGATAACTTCGAATCACTCTTCCCGCCATTTGTGGGCAATGAAGGTAGAGACGTTTTGCTCGGGCAGTAGCTCCAGCGTCGGAAAATTCCTCCCATAAGACCACAACCCATTTCATGCTCCATTGAATAATTTTGCATTTCTGCCATATTGATTCTCTCTCACGCCTCTGGTGCAAGGACAATAAACAATTAAAGAATGAAAATGATTAAATTTAAACAATTGAGGGAGGGAATGTGAAAATTGTCAATAAATAGAGAAAATGATCAAGAGAAGGCTTGAAAGTGAAGGATTCAATGTAACAGGCATAGTCCCCAGATGCATATATTGAACTCAAAGGCTCCTAGAGTGGCCTTCAAGAAACTACCTTCATCTTTTTGGATAGTGAGAAAGAGAAGGAGGGTCGAGCCTTTAATGTAGAAAAAAGAAAAATCAATTGGATGAATATAAATAGGAGAATTGAAGCAATTTTTGTACATCAAGATTTCCAAAATCATTTTGAAATATTTTCTTCCCTTAAAAGCCTTGCATTAAGGGCCACATGATACAAAACGTACAGAAAGGAATAAGTTTTATTCAAAATTCTTAACTTTATTTAGTGTGATTAATTTAAAAAAAAATTAAATTAATGAAAACAAATAGAGTCTCTCTCTTCATCATTTCTCTGCAGGCCCCATGCAGATAAAACATCAAGGTTTTGGTATTAAAGCATGTTTAATTTTGTTTATTTGCCATGTCAATTTTTTTGAAGGTTATATAAATAAAAGTAATGTTAATTATTTTAAATTATATTTTAAAAAATAATGTATTAAATAATAAAATATTATAAAATTTAAAATTATTTATTATACTCAATATTTACTTAATACATCAGATATAATTTAAAATATAAAAAATTATTTTATAAAGAAATATCAAAATCTTTGTCCTAGGTTTATGAGTAGCAATTGATAAAGGAAAAAGAAAAAGAACCTAATAAAATTAACGAACAAATATTGTCATCTAATTTGAAAATAGATAAAGTTCATATTAGGAGAAAAAAAAATTCAAATCCTGTTTCTGAAAATTTATATTTGAAAATCAAACTATGATATTTAATTTATTTTACTATTAATCATGACTTATATATATAGAAGAGTAATGATACATATTTTAAGTTATATCATAAGTAATAATTTATCAAATAATTATTAAGTAGTGAAATAATATAAATTTTAAAATTATTTATTATATTTAATAATTACTCAATATATTATTATTTAAAATATAATTTAAAATATGCAACATTATTCACACGTGTAATTAGGGTAGGCAAATTTTTTAAACACGACCTGTCCCGTTCTGACCCGTCCCAAAATTTCAGAACGGGAATGAGAATGGGTTTGGGACCCGTTCTCGACCCGAACGAGAATTTCTTGACCCGAACACTTTATTTTATTTAAAATTTCAATTAAATTTTGTTTTATTTTTTAAATTAAATTCAAAAATTTCCCACCCATCCTATCTCTAAATTAAAAAAAAATCAAAACTTTTTAACTCAACTTAAAATGTGTTTCGAATAGAACACATTTTTTCAAACTCGATCTAAACTCAAAAATACCCGCCCCAATCCCACCACATAGGCTAATGTCACTTTTCATAGCCATAGATATAATGATTTAAATCTTTACTTTTAATCACAATTCTCAAATAATGCCTAGAATTATAATTTCTCTTGCATATATTTTTTTTGGGTTCTCTTTCTTTTGTTCCCTTATTTGCCGACTTTGCCAGCTCTCTTTTCAATATATTTTATTGACACGTGTGGTCTCTATATTTGTTCTCTTTAATCATGTTAAGACTTGCATTAACTTAATCTGTTTTTGTATTACTCCTATACATATATTTTTAGTTAGGAAGGGTCAGATTCATAGCACCTCTTTTGACATATTAGTATGTGTTTCTTCCGATTTTGTTTTCTTACTTGCGCTTTAAATTGCGAAAATGAATATTATGGTAGTCTGATTGCCCAAAAATTGACCCTATTTAAGTCTCCTCCAAAAAGTACTCTAAAAGAAATATAAAAAAAACACACAAATATAATTTTAATTTGACAAATACATCTCTTAATTTATACAGCTGGTGCTTTTATTGAAATTATATGAACCGAGAAAACCCAATTAAAGATTATGATGATTATAATTGGTATTTATTGGAAACATGTAGTATTTGGCCACGATGCCTCTTCGACATCCAAGTAAATGAACATATGTCAAAAAACAGATTCTTAACTCAAGTGTCAAGAGAGCGGTAGACGGCAGGTTAAAAGACTTTTTCGAAATGACTAATTGACTATGACTATGAGCGAGGCAGCTATATGCTTTTTATTTTTATTGAACCAATTTTTTCTTGTTTAATTTAACCACCTTTGCTTTCCCTCCTCCCTTTTTGATGGGTTGGCACTCGGCAGCAGTTATTTATTCGCTGTCGTTTTATGTGATAGTAACGGGCCGGTCTTAACACCGTAACACATCCTTTCGTGCAAAAGGGGTATAAAGAAGTAAAAAAAGACAATTTGTCCACAACCAATCCTACATTTTGTGCCACAGCTCGTCGGTGTCAATTGCCGTGCCGGCTTTTGCTTATGTCTCTTCACAGCAAATCCCAAACAAAAGCTAAATATCCCAGCTTCGGGCGGCAGCAAGTCTATCATCCATTATTATCAGTCAGTTTGTTTTCCTGGGTATTAATCAATCATTAGTACAAAGACTAATGATTATTAAAACTAATCAACTTTTATGTGCCTTTAACTTCATTTTATTAATAATTTAACATTCTAAAATTTTAACGTACATAAAATTTTATTTATAAAATAGAAATAATAATTTTACACAAGACGTAAATTTTTGACATTAGATCATGAGATCTCATGATCTTATAATATTTTAAAAATAAATATTTATATTTACAGTAGATCATAAGATCTTAATTTTTTTTATTACTCAATTTAAAAAAAATTCTCAATCATAAAAAAATTTATCATAAAAAATTATAAAAAATACTAAATAGTCAAAACTTATAAAGAATCTATTAGTACTCTTTTACACACTCAACACTTAAGTATGCACTTAATATTTTAGTACGGTTTAAACTCTTTATTAATATATTATTAATTTAATGTGTTTATAAAGACTTATATAAATTCCAAAGCATCTTTAAAAATATTATTTTTAATTAAAATAAGAATCCATACATGTAAAAATTTTTAATCCTATTTAAAAACATAAATTTAAGTTTAAATAGAAAAATTTATGCTACGACACCATAGCATGGTGTCGTAGTGCATCATGACCTCGGGTAGGTACTTCGGTGCCCAAGTGTTACTCAAGCTAGCACTACGGCTTGGGTCCCTTTAGGCCTCAGCCATAAGGCCTACACATCGCCACTTTTGTGCTTCAAACCATCATTACTTTCAATTCTCCATTCTGTTCCATTTCTTGTGCGATCAATACGTTATTGACTTCATATCGATTGCTCATTATTTTACATCTCAAAATCAAACTCAAATTTAATTTTAAAACACCAAATTTTAATACATAATTCATAATATTAATCACAAATTTATTGTGTATGGTATAATTTCTCAGCTTTTTTTATGAAATGTCATAAGTTTGGCATCATGCAACTCAGTAGTTTCATTTTACATGCTAAGTTTTTTACTACATATTAAAATATAGTTTATTAATTAAAAAATATAAAAAAAGGCTTAAAATATAAAACGAAAAACTTCGAATATATAATAGAAGAGTTGTGGATTAGTATCATCAGGGAAGATATGGTGATCATCTATCTGATCATGGCAGATATGCAAGCATGATTCAATCGTGTGGCTGGGGTAGTCACACTTGTTCTCTCCTAGGACCAAGCGAGGAACCGTGCCCATGTGTTTTTCATTGCTCTGACACAGCTGTACTAATCGCATATGCTTTAGATTGAAACATCCTAAAAGTGGCAGAGAAATGAGAATACAAATTTAAAAGCTTGGTCAAAGTTTGCAGCACACAGCAAAGTAAAGGAGAATCCATTGTTTATCATGATACAATCTTTATCATATATTCTGTCTTTAACATGTTTCAAATTTGGACAAAAAGAGAGACAAAATTGACGTGCCAAATGAGGTCAGAACTAAATGGGTTTAAGGTCTCTTAATTAATAATAATCAAATGGGACGCCATTTGGACTTTAATTAGCGGATTCAGGAATTGGCCTTTCATTAAATCATTTAGGCTAATAAAACTGATGTCAAATCTCCCTATCACACCATGTTTAAAAAAATGATGTATAATGAATTTACTAATTTAGGAGAATTCGCTCCAAACTGAGTAGGAATGATTGCATGTCCAGAAAACATGAAAATGGTGGATGTAAATTAGCTCCCATTTTACTGTTTCGACATATTTTAAAGATGGATTATATTCTCAAGTTTTTTTGTCTTCTGCCTAGCTAGGTCAAAATTTGCATACTTTGAATTTGAATAATATGATAAAAGTTCAATCAAAATAGTAAATTACAAGAGAAGTTTGGAAACTTATCCATGTGTAATGATTTTTGTGTGAACCAATCATATATATATATATATAGAGAGAGAGAGAGAGAGAGAGAGAGAGATATGCCTTCTCCATGGTGCAATGCAGTCTAAGCAAAAGCCACATGTGATTAACATTGAGAATATTAATCCTCATCTGGAAATTGTTTTAAATCACAATCACTCTTAATATTATATGCAAATCAATCAACTGATCTTCATAAGCTTCACTAACACTCAACTCAAGTTTTGAAAAGCTCTAAATCACTCAAATAAACAAATTCTCTCTCAAGTATTGATGCCAGCCAACTGCAGTGTGTTAAAATGGTGGGGTTTCCACTCAATGATGCGTGCATGGGCACGCATCTTATATTATACACCAAATCATTCAAAGAAAAAATGATAATAATGAGTGAACTATTTTGTTGGGTCCGATCGTTCTTTTCCAAAGCATGGACTTTTTAACTTTTTCACGCGGCATTGAGCCATCAGCATATCAAGATTCAAGGAACAATAATTTTGCAATGCCGGCATGTTCTTTAGTCGGCAAGACGTGTAAAGAAACACAAAGAAATGCAAATGAATGATAAATCTTTGTTTTTTTTTTTTAATTCTGTCAAAATTGTAAAATTCTTTCCAAGGAGCTTACTCTTTACGTTGGAATCTTCAAAAGGTTGTGGCAAATATTGGGTAGCCTTGGGATTCAAGGTTTAAAGAGTAGAAAATGAAACTTGAGACTAAAGGCGGGGAAGTGGGCAAAATCTTGAGACTAAAGGCTCGATCAATATCAAGAGAAGAGATAGATAGAAGTGATACGTAGAGATTTTTAAAAGGGATTTGTGTACAAGCAATTTACATAAAGGGAGAACATGATCGAACATGTAGTCACGTGATCCGAGGCCTTTTAGGAGAACTAGATAAACTTTGTTTATAAGCATGCATTGGTTTTGCTTCTCATTGGGATCAACCTCAACATGACATTCTGGGTCTCATCACTCGCCTCTATGCATTTACATCTCACGATAAACAAGCAGCTCATAATTTTGTACAGATTATTACAAGATAAGATTAATCTTGGCAAACAAACCAATAATCACAAAAATTATCTTCTAGATAACATAGAGAAAGCATCTGCTGATCATATCTTCAATAATTGGTAATTAATTATAACTAGTAGGTCATCACATGGTCCAGTTGTTGCCATGCAATGCTGAAGAATGGTAATTGCAACATCAAGTAACCTCATCAGATTGTTTAATAAGCATGTTATTAGAATACATTTATATCATTTAAAAATCTACTATGGATTATGATATTACAACAATTACTGAAAAATCAAATAAATTAATGCTCGATTACATGGCTTAAAGTCTAATCAGCATGTATATATATACACAATGAGGTATGCTTGTAGGGCTTGAAGCAATTCTTCTCGAATGTCTCTGACTTCTCATATGCATGAAATCGTGTATTCATTACATCCCAAAATCATGGCCACACATTTGGTGCAGCACTTACAAATACATAATAGATTGCTTAACAATCACTGAAAAAACAATGCAAAAGTTTCTGAGATTGAGTTGAAATCAGGTAACATTCAAGTGATAGGATTGCAGACAAATGCTTAATAAGTGAAGGTGCATGCTGAAGCAAATTAGAGTTAGATCGGATGAAATGGTCGAATAAATTGTGAAGAGGACTACACTGATATGTAGTACAAGTGATGAAAAAAAAGAAGAAGTTTGAGAGAGGAATAGGACAATAGCTAAGTTATTTGAGCCACTAACACAAAGAAAATCAGAATTTAGAAATATAACTCTTGTAAGATTTTAAACCGGTAATTGTCCATAGAATTGATGAAACTACGGATCCTTAAATTAATTGATGCGAGAATTATTTATAACGAATCGGGCCTAGTTTTTGTGAAAATTTGACAATTTTCCCTGCCTGATTGACAATCTTCATTTGGATTTTTTTTCTCGAAACAGATGTAAATTATCAACCCTAATTTCTTTATCTGGTCGATACAACAGAGAAGCTAATTATTTATTTATGTTTGAATAAATATTCAGATTAAATTGATTTAGTATACGATGTCACAGCGAATACGCAAGTCTCAAGAAGTAGCTGAGGCATCCGAACAGCTTGTAAAAGATCCTCGATAAGGCCCATTGGGCTTTGCAAAATACATAGGTTCGAATTATCTGCTATCAATACACGTATGTGATGCCATGCATACTCCGAATAGGAGTCTAGGACTCTAAAACACATGAAGAAAAACGTCAATTACCACATGAAGAATAACATAAGAAGAACTTGCCAATATTCATGTTAGAATTTATGTTGCTGTTGAAGAACTTGAGTTATGAATTTTTCTTTTAAATTTCATCCCAAGTTCCAACTTCATTTCATTTCAATCCCATGCAGGTATAAACCAGAAAAATTACACATTAATATTTAATAGCTGGATCAGCACATCCCGTGCCAAACGTGTTTCCGAATCGTGTCTAGGGTTTCAGAATCTTTAAACAAAAGTTGAACATATATATATATATATATATATATATATAGCAATTAGCAAAGCTGTGATTCAAATCAAGCTTATGATTTTAATATGAAATGAGCTTTTTCCTTGTGTTTCAGTTTACATGGAGAGAACAAAAACGAAAATTAATTAACATAATTTTATGTCCCTTCGATCATTGATTCTCAAAACTCAATAGTGTTGACGAATGTAGCATCTGCCCCAAAACAAAAGACATAATATATTATCTAATTGCTGCTTCGAATCTGTTTTTGGCTTTGTCAGGAGAGGAAATGCATTAGCATCTTAAAAAGTTTTAAAGAATAAATAAAATAATTGTAACCTTTTTTTACGATGTTATCTTCTGCATTATTATACTTGCTTTTTTTTTTTTATATAAAAAAAGTTATAAATAAAATGCATACAATACTACACTTGTTGAAAAATAATTGAACTTTTTTGTTTTTGGAGAGAAGCAAATACTTTGAACTGGAAGCTTATAATTATTCTTTGATTTAATAATAATCTATTATAAAATTTATGATTGACTATATATTGGTTTTTAGAGAGCAACCCGCATGCTTCACTAATGATCGCAAGGCAAGATCTTGGCAATTATATATATCACACCGACTCAATCATATTAGAGAATCTTTTAATAGAGTGTAACCTCAAAAAGATGCCGAAATTAAATTAGGCCATCACCTCTCCCTCATATAACTTTATGTTCTTAACCTCTATTTTCGTGTGTTTTCACCATATTTTCTACATTTAACCGAGGAAGAAAAAAAAAAGAGCCCATCTGGAGAAGCCAATTATTGCATACATGGGATGAATACTTTCTCTTAAAAATGGAGATAGAAAACATGGCGAGAATGAGAAAATGTGGTATTACTGTTCATAACAAGCTAAACTAGAGACTAAAGAGCTAACACAACCATTAGCTACTTATATATTTGTCGCAGGCAGGCCCAAGTCACATACATGTCTTTGTACACTAACAAGAATAGACGTGAAAGCTTTGTCATCATTTTGGCACAACACAATAAGAATTTCGAATTTTAATATTCCGTGTAGACATAAAAGACGCAAGGGAATTTAATTTGAATCTTTAGAGTTCATAGGATTTGGTTTATATATATATATGTAGGGCAAACCAATTGCATTCATTGAGAATAAGATAACATATGCACTACGACAAAGACGTTTTCATTTTATTATTAATTAAATGTTTTTGTGAAACTAATCGTTTAAAAAAAAAAAAAATAGTTACATGTGCAGTATTGCAAGTTTTGTATAAAGTATGAAGAGAAGTATATATTACAGTTAGCATTTTTATAATTACTTTATAGCTTTGATGGTTACAGCGAACATCAAAATGTTTGTTGAACTGATCTATCCACATCCAAAATTTGCTATTTTTAGCTAGGAGCTTTTCTTGAGAGGCACCAAGAACCGAACCCAACCCATTTGCTGGTTAAAGGAAACAAATGCTGGAAGAGATTAACAAAAAAAAAAAATGATATTAGGGTATCAAGGATTTTTAAAACTTAATTTATAGAAAATAATGGAAAGAAATTATAAACCAACCATCTCAATCGATCTGCTTAATTTCTGGCGAGCAAGATGGTGAAAGATTCTCTGATATTTGCTCAATTATAACATCGATAATGGACGCGGGCGGAATATATGATGCCTATCTTGTCTTCTCTGCACAAAAATCATGAATACTCGTGTATCCATAGTTGCTTAGTAGCAATCATTAGGAGTATAACAGATGAAAATTGTACATCTTATAAAATTTACACCTTATGAAACCAAATATTCAAATTAGTTTATGTATATTCTTTACATAAGAAACTTGCTGCAAAATAAACAAATATGTCATATGATATTGAGTACTTCTCTTACTCTACTAAATAATAACGTTTAGATATATGTAATACATCTTTTTTCCTATTTAGTTCCCTCTGGAAATGGTAATTATTAGTGTGAGCATACATATTAGAGAATTTTCAACATTAATACGAGTGGTAGAGGAAAGTGGTTATCTCCTGACCCTTGTTGCCTTGTATACAATAAAACGTTTTTTTTATAAAAAAAAATCTTTACATTTCCTTCTGCATTTTATTTGCAAAACTTGGAAGCTCATATATCCGATATCCCTTTCACATACATAATATATACAATAGAAAATGCTTTTTCTCTCTCATTTTCAGTTTGAGTTTGACCCGTTGCCAGCCACCGGCAGCTCTTTTTTTCCTACTCCAATGGCGACCCCACCTTGCACTCTCTAGAGGATCTTTTAGTGGAAACATATGTTGAGTTGAGTTGAGAGAGAGACCCTCTTTTTCAGTGGCGACAAAAAGCTTAAATAACCTTTCCTCTCTTTTCTTTTCTCTCTTTTTCCCTTCTCCAAAAACCCTAATTCACATCATACTCAGAGCAAAAGCAAGGGCAAACAAAAAGAAACAAAACCTTATTATTATTATTATTATACAATTCTCCATTTCTCTTCAATCCCATCCCTTTTAAGATCTACATGATACCTTCTTCTTCTGGGCAACTTTTTGCTCTAAAGTGAAAAGACGAGGAATAGAGATATTGCCTCCATTGCCAAAGGGTTAAAAGACATGGCAACTTCCTGAAGCTCTTTTAGAAGATATGAATATACTTCTATTTATTCACTTCTTGGATTCTTTTGCAGTGTTCTCATAATTACTTTTTCCATTCATACATATCTTTCTTCTTCTCTCTGCAACTTTGCAACTAGTTCCTTTTTTTTAAGGCTTTCGTTTCAGTAATTCAAAGCTATGGATTCTGGTAATAGTGGTAGTATGCAATCCTCAAGTGGTGGTGACGAAGAGTATGATTCACGTTCTGAATCTCTTTCAGCTTTCTTGAGTTCTTCAAGCAACTTTGGTTCTTTATCAAACCCTCACCATTCACTTCTCTCTCATTACAACCAAAACCAACAACAACAACCCACTTTCTTTGATCCTCCATCGAACTATTTCCATGCTCTCTCTCAATCTCAACTCAACTCAAATCCAAACTCCTTGCTGAATCTTGACTTGGTTGGCTCTAGAAGCCTAAGATCAGACTCATCGTCACTCAATCACAATTCATTTCCAAGCTCATCGTCCATGCAGCAGCCACGGTCACGCAATGATAATGGTGCTCGATCTTTAGCACCGTCTAATCAAACAAATATTAATGTTGTCAAGAACCCCAAAAAGAGAACAAGGACTTCAAGGAGAGCGCCGACAACTGTTCTCACCACAGACACATCCAATTTTCGAGCCATGGTGCAGGAATTCACTGGGATCCCGGCCTCGCCTTTTTCAGGCTCACCGTACTCTCGCCGGATGGATCTTTTTGGCTGTGGCCCCTCCCCTAAGTCAGGTAATCGTGAAACAACGGGACCTCTTTACCCTCTTCGTCCTACTACCCAAAAGTTTCAACCAAACCCCTTTGCATCTTCTTCTTCCGTGATTGATGCTCTTGCTGCTTCTACTAGTACTATTGCTACTAATACTAATGATAATACTATAGCCATCTCCATTTCAGCTACAAGCCATAGTACTTTCCATTCACCTTCCAACAATAACTACCAAATACTTTCTGATTTAGGCCTCAATAAAGAGCCTCAAAGTATGTTGAACTTGCAACAAACCCCAACTCTCTCATTCCAGTCTCTTCTACAGTCCCCTCTTAACCCTTCACTTAATGTTCCTGGTTTCGGTGCAAAATCTCAAGGAAGTTTTGGTTTGCCTTTAATGGAGAATGATCATTTGGCTAGGAGTCATGGTCATGTTAATTCAGGCATTGGCGGGGTACCAAACCATGTAGCTTCTGGGCATCCGGATCACTTGAGGGCTTTTGATGGGAATTATGGTAATTCCTCCCAAAGGGTTGCTAGTTGTAAGTTGAACTACTCGGCTTCTTCATCAGATTTTCACAATGAAAAGAGCTTGGAGAATGTTTTTTCCAGGGGTGAAGGTACAGTTGATTCTTGGATTTGTCCTTCAGATTAGGAAACCCTTGTGGAAAAATAGCTAAGAAATCTGTTTGGAGAAGGTTTTGTTGCCGTGATCACATATCTTTCTTCTTTTTATTAATTAGAAATAAGTATCAAATTTAGTCCCAAAAAAAAATGATGTTCATTATATATGATCAATGACGGATGTAGATACCATCTTTCGTCTTAACGACTTATAATTAAGGAACAATTACAAATTTCAACTTTCTAATATGGTTATTATACCATTATTTCTTTGTTTCTTTTCACTTCAAATATCATTGTTTTCAATTGTTGGTACCGAAAGAAAGTCTAGATCTGTAACAAGATACAACAAGGAGCAACATTTTCTTCCTCGTACCTTGTCTAGTGAGAGAGAGAATAAATACACCGGTGCCGTTTTCATGAATGGTGCTCAATTCCTAGATTCAATCCACGGCCATATGGTCTTTTTTTTAGCAATTAGAAATGAATAATATTGCTACTTATTAAAGATGGTCCAACTCTTGATTTGCTTGCTATAGGAATAGGACAAGGGACCCCAGGTGCCGTGTCCAAACGTTTATTGAATATGACTCGTTAGAGATTATTTATTAACATTTTCAGCCAATTACCATTCGATTTTCTATGCAATTATTTTTTTGTATGCGATCAGTTTCTTGTTACTTCTCTTTTAATCATACAGTTATTATTTTAACCTTAATCAAAATAATAATAATGGTTGTTAATTTCTTACTTTTATTCTTTTAATGATCATGAATGAGATCATGGCATTTATCCCCGTGTAATGTCTCTTCGATGATATAACATTTTATTTCACTTTTGGGGTCTTGATGATTAGGGGAGCGATTGGTGGAAAAATTAGGGGAATCCTTACCTGCCGCAATCATATAATAAAAACTATACAAGTTGAAATTAATTATTTATTTGTCCTCTTTATTGTGGATATACATTTGTTTTATTAATATTTTAATGTATTAATTTCTGCATTTATAAATTAATGAGATGCCCGTCAATATATAGAAACAATTTTTCTGTAGTTTCCTTGTATAAATTCCAAGTAAAACAATCTTTGATATCATTTTGGATATTTCATATCTTTATTTAAGATATCTAGCCAATCCTGTATAGACAAGTGCCCAAGGTCATTCATGCTCTTTTGGCCAGAGACCATCTCATTATCTTTCTAAGACAAAGCTTCCCTCATTATCCGTTTCACATTATTTTTTATTCCAAGGCACGCTATTGTTTATCTTTCTATATGGTGATAATTAAGTGTAAACTATACAGCTGCCGGAAATAGCTAGGCAAATTAAAAAAAAAATACAAAATACACGAATGTCGCATGAAATATATTTTTTATAATTGGAGTTAAAAAAAATATGATAAGCATGTATCAATATAAATATATATATATATATATATATGTATAAGCATGTGATCCACGGATTCCATTATTTTTTAAGAAGATATATAAGAGAATCTATTGCGTGAATGACTAACATGATTGTGAAATAAGGATCCGGGTACTTAGATGTAAATGGTAATTAATTCTTTACACAATTATCTATTGATTGGCTATCCAGGTTGTCTCTTAAATGGTATAACTTTTTTAAACATTTAGAAGAATGCATTAATTAATAAAGCCCGCTCTAGATTTTTTTTTTTCTGTTCTTTTCTTTTAATTTTGCAAAAAAATAAGTATGGGTTGAAATTTTGCATGTGTGCTAGCTAGATTTTGGTTATAAGTCTTTAGCGTCAACATGAAGAAAGTATTAAAAATATGATATAGGATTGTAATTTTATAGGTTCATCAAGTTGCAATAACTTTATATTCATAGATTTATGTCCCTTTTGTCTCTTTGCTTTTTATATTTGATCTCTTGTATTAGTGTGTGATAGTTGAGAAGTGAACTTTTTTGTCAAATTCAATAATGATAACAAATATTTTCATTGTAATTTTGTTATTTGTGTATCTATATTTTATTTCAATAAATATATTTTGAGGTTTACGAGTTATTTTAATTTAATATTTATTTTAAATTTTGTATTTTTTTTATGTGTGCAACTCAGATATAAATTCAAAATGGGTGCTTTTTTAGTTTTAATATTTCTTAGAATTGTTAGTTTTATTTTATTCTAAGATATGTGTTTACTCTATGATAAGATAGAAAAAGTTTATCTAGAGTTTGTTTTATTATTGTAGTTAATGATTTGTATCGTAATTCTTTATAATTTACTTATTATAATTTTCATCAAAAAAAGTTAATAGTTAATATAGAGGATTAGAAAAAGTCAAATATAAAATATTCTTCGTGCATATATATGAGTGGTATCTTTTATGTAGATTCTTGTATATGAAAATTTTATTATATATTAATAAGATTAAATTAGTAAATCTAATTATAATAAAAATGAGTAATTATAGTTGAAAATATATTAAATTTTTTATTATTTTATTTTATTAATAAATTTCTTTTTATTAAAAAAAAGAATGCAGTAATTAGATATATCGACAAGGTAAAATAAGAAAAAATAAAAATGAATATACAGTTATCACTAGTAACAAGAATGCTAGTGAATCATTTTTATAGTTAGATAAGATAATCTAAATGTGGGTTAGAGTGATTGATTTTGAGAGGAGGATTAAAAAAAAGGGATGAAAATAAATAAAATATTTGGGAAGCAAATGGAAGAGAGATGATTAAAGAGAGCAATTTGCAAGAAGAGGACATATTGGGAGGATGTGGTGACATGTGAGTCTTTCTCTTTTGGAATCATGGTGGCCCATATGCCAGAGAATAATCTGGTTTTTAGCAATGATGATTTTTCTTCCCTCTCTATCCATCTACCTCTCATTCACTCGCTTGTCCTGATCAGCTAATCGATCATCATAGTTCAGGCTCAATGAGTAACATGGCCTCGACGTTTCTGAAAAAAAAGGCAAACACTAGTGCATATATATTCACATCATCTCTTCTCTGCCCTTCGTTTTAGAGCCAACCCCCAAAAGTCAGAAACCTTTTATAGAATCAATCGACCTTTAATTTCCTAATGCATGTATCCAAAAGCTTAGATACGACAAACCAAAAGTTTTCATTTGAAGCATAACATATACAATCTTGCTAGCTTCAGACCAAGGTTACCATATGACAACTAGAATAGGTAATTGGGAATCTTATTTTATTATAATTATATAATTGAAGTCAACGTGGAAAGATATGAGAGAGATTTATTAGAGGCGATCCATGTTACATGTTTAACCCTCATGAATCAATATTATTTTCTTACTTTACCCTCGATCCATCCTTTTCCCAATTCATGCTGTTGATCATGATAGCAACTTGGATTTAACTATTAATTTATTTCCATTGTGCTCTAAATTCTAATTGTGTAACTTAGTACTATAGTATATGTAATGCGTAAGCAATGATGAAAGTAGGTTAAGTTCTGACGCAAGCGGGTCTATTGTGAAAACTCATCAGAACCCAGAACAAGTAGGTTATAGACTTAATGCAGCAATATTAGACCATAATTAAGCTTAACTAGGATGATCAAGCAAGAAGATTTTGATTCCTTTGACAATTAATTATTTGGCATACAATGTACTGGGTTAAACCGTGATTTGAAAGTTACAGTCGTCACATGCTAACATGTTGTTGGAGAGAATTTGCTGTCGTGAGTGTTGTGCAAATGGTGACGATCAAATTAGCTATTCAAAAGCACGCCATGCCTCATTGCCTCTTTTAATGAGCATCTGAACCCACAAGTCATATTATTTTTATTAGGGTTTGGACCTTACCCAATTGCGTGAAATATCATCCTAAACCCAGTATCTTGATTAATTGTTACAGGAACTAAAACTAGGAACTAGGAACTAGGAACTAGGAAAGAGACCTCAATACGATGTTCATAATAAGCTAATTCTGAAGAGGTTGGCATCGTGATTGTCTCTTTCGTAGTGCCGTTAGGTAGCCCACTAGAGAAAAGTCTTCCGTTGGAAACATCGCCCAAAACCCACAAATAATATTGCAAAATCTTTTATATTTGTATTGGTTAAAGTCGGTCAAGTTCAACTACCTCAGCTAGTTTTCTTTATAGACTAGTTTCTAATTCGTTCTTTGGCTCTAGAAGCTTTGAAAGCGTCAGCTACCTCCCCTCCCTTGAACTGGTTTTGCTTTCACAATTTAACCTTACTAATTTTCTTTACAAGTATTCAATCAAGAGTCCTTATTTGATTCCTTTTTCTTTTTCCGCAACATGGGATATAGCTTTATCTTTTTCACACCAAAGTATCGACTCTCAAGAGTCAAGACAACTTGGATCATTAATCGTCACGATCCTTTTAACTGTCTCGTAGGCCCTGTAACTGGAAAAAAAAGTGCCAAAGAACTGATATCAGTTTGAATGCCCTGAAACGCCAGATTTACATCTCTGAGTGTGAGAGTTGACGAAGTTCCTTGGCAAAAGTTAGAAACATGCCCTCATTAAAATTAGAAAAAGATTTAATTTATATTTGAGTAACATTTAAGAATATTTTTTTTCTTAAGAAAAAGTAACAAAGAAATGGGTTCTTGCAAATTTGGAAATTTATTGTTTGTCTGCATCAGCAGCTCTTACGTGGTTTTCATGAACCCCACATGTTTCCCACTAATATTTTTCTTTTCGGTTTAGCTTTAACTTGCACAAATGAAACAAATGTGTGTAGAAACAGCCATTGATCTTTGTGATGATGCCTTTCCTTCTCAACAATCAAAGAGCTAGAAATTGAACAAACTTTTAGGCATTGTGTGTGTGTGGATCATAATTAATAAAATGAATAATGAGTATTGGACGAATATTCTACTTTGGAAATTGTTATAGAATCCAATCCAAGTGACTGTAAAATGACTGTTGCGGGGTTTTCATATTCTGTTATTTCTCTTCAATACCACTCCCTCCTGTCACCCACCAAACAGATTGCGGCAGCTAGAATATCTTCCCACCCAATCCTCTAATTTTAATTTTTTTTAAAAATTATTAAAATTAACTTAAAATATAATTTTTATTGAAGAAAGAACTCTCTTTAGATTAAATTGAAGCGAAGAATTTTAAATTCAACTTAAAATCTTAACTTCTTTGTGTAGCGGAATAACTTGTTTATTAAGTAAAATAGTAAAAATTCAAAACATAATATAAATGATCACAATACAATCTTACGTGATTCAGTTAATTACCTACGTCCACGGTAGATCTAAATATCCTAACATCTTTTATTAACTCTCTAGAGATATTATAAGAAAAACTCAATGAAAAACTCTTAAAAGGACCTGATGTTTAGTGTACCATTACTCTACCACAAACAATGAACACCCAAATAATAGTTCCACCTTAGCCCACACAAGCACTTAGTGTCTATCCAGTTCTTCTCCTCTCTTAGAGTCTCTCTTAATACTTAATCTAAAATAAAGAGTTTATAAGTGTTTATATAAAGTTTATTTCGTACCTACTAACTCTATTTCTTGTTGGAGTAAGAGTTCTCTTATTTTGAAAATCCTAAACTTTTCAAAATTGAAAATCTGCATCAAAAAAGAATTTTTTTTTACTTTAGTGCTGAGATTCTAGGGCTGCAGCATTGAGTTTAATTGTGCCCAACACTACGGCGTTGAAGACATAGAACCACGACGTTCAGCTCTGGTGCTACCTTTACGCATTTTTTTTATTTTCTTTACATTTTTGAGTTCTATTTCACTTTTTTTTTCGTATCCCACACGTTCTAAATTTTTTCGTATGTGTCTCATATATTTTAGATTTTTTACAACTCTCTTCTTTATTATTCATCTCAATTCTACACATTTTAAACTTTTTATAACTATTTTTTTTAATAATCACTTCAACTCTTATTGATGGTTAAATTACTAAATCTCTAATAATTTTAACAATACGTCTAAAATCTTATTCATATAAAACTCAATTCATGAACTATAGCCCAGTCTACCTTTATTATAATAAGAAAAGCTAAAAAATATTGTTTTTTACATATTGCTGATCCAATGTTACTTTTTTTTTTTATTTAACCCCGAGGGGCCTTGTTAATTTTGTAATAAATGATAACACAACATCGAGATTGCAACCAAACTTACTTTCAATTACACAATGGGGATCCTTTAGCTCAATCAAATAATATGGAAGAAACCCCCTTTGTTGTTCTGTTTTTCTTTGCAATTAAAATGTAAAACTGCCCACTATTTTTCCTTTCTCTTTCACAAAGGAGAGATATCTTCAGTGAAAAGATAACTCTTTTATTTACTTTTGCTTGTTATTCTTTTGATTTTCTTCACTCAGATCTCAGATTTGTGGTGGGTTTATTTTATTTATTTTACATATTTTATTTTTAAACATACCTTTGGTATACAATATTTTTCTCCCAAAACATAAATAAATTGATATTTATCTATTGACACCAAAATTAATTGGTTTAATTTAATAAAAGCATGTCACATACATTTTCTTTTTGTAAAATTTGAATTTATTATAAAAATATGTGCCCAAAATAATGTCTAAAAGGGAATAGTCACAACGAAAAGACCTTTGATTATTTATCTAACGTGGAAGAAATAGTGAGACAAGATGATTCAATTAAGAATTTAGAAGAAATATGCTCTTTTGCCTTCAAATTTCATTTATTAAAAAAAAGGTAAGAAATTATTTTTCATGGGATCATCAGAAAATTCATAAACTTTTCGTCTCAAAATTCTCTCAAATCTTTCAACCTTTTTCTACGCATTCTTTTTTCTTTATCTTTCTTATAAATTTTTTTGATTGACTTGGCATTCTTTTCGAGAAGAAGGCGATTGACCATGAGTGTTTTCTGAAAGGAAGGAATCAACTGTGTGTAGAAAGAACCCCGTTATCATTCCGTTCTTGAAGTGAAAAACTGCAACTTCATTATCTCTTAGATTTTTTTACATGTAGACCGTATTTTGATATGTTGATACATATATATAAGAACGGAATACGAAGAGGGACAATTAAGTCAAAAAAAAAAAAAGTTTAGCTCAAAGTGTAAATTGTTGAAACACGAATTACTTGCTTGTAAGAGAAAAAAAATGGGAAGGTAACGGAGCAGCCTAAAACTAAAAGGGTGCGCTCGAGTAACGGGAATGTGACTCACGGCGGGATGAGTGACGCATAAAACCACGTCAGTGCCAGTTCACGATTGCAAATGAGAATATGGCACGTGTCAGAAGGACATCAATGCGGCAGATGGCGGGAATCAAGAAAGAAGGATCCACGTGTAGGGTGGGATGAGGGAATTCCACGTGGGAGGATTATGATGATGATTCAGTGGGGCCGATGGCTGATGGTGATGGGGCGTGTGGCCACCTGTAGTGGAGGCGGTGAAGTGATTCGATGAAGCTCGTGCTCATGATCTTACTGATCGTGATTTGCGATCGATTTCCTCATTACCTGTCGCTGTCACAAGATAAAAACTCACCGTATGATCATAATTCATAGTTCCAGATCCAGCGTTGGGACTTGGAATGAGCGTGCCCAATAACATTGACATAATCGCCTTCTACATCTGTATAGGCCCAAGCCCAGATACGAGTTTGAGCATGTAGCCCATATCAAAGCCTGTTCTGAGTTGAGGTTTCCAGTTTCTAATGGGCACCGAATTTGGGCTTCTTTAAGAACTTTGCCCCAGAAAACTACCTTATGTTAATTCAAAATAATACATTTAATTTTTCTCACAGGAATTTTCTTTAATAGATGTATGATATATTTTCAGCCATAAAATTTAACAACCGTCGAGTCGAACGATCACCAACATCAACATTGTCATAAATCATCATAATACACTTGAATATTGCCAAAAATGGGGTTCTGGTGTGATGAAAAAGAATGCCGATAGTCATGCTAGGAAACATGAACTCAGCAATTTCCGCCCCAGATTTCACTGCTTTTTTGAAACAAACCGAACAAGAGACGGAATGTTCAAAAAGTATTTTCTGTTATCATTAACAAGCGATACCTACTGACAGTCTAACGGTGACAAGCCCACCACTATCAACTAATTCTCCGACCACAAATAAAGTTTCCCAATTCCAATTGTGTGCCCTCCTATAAACACGACCGCTTGTCATTGACATTGACTTTAAGCAGTCTTTTTCTATTACAAGTAAATTGAATTATATAAACAGTTAAATTAAAACCCGGTACCAGTCCAGCGATAAACCCCCTTTACGTTAACCAAAAAGGAAAAAAAAAAAATGAAACGAGAAACGTTGACTCTGCTTCTGGTGAATTTGGCTGGGATCATGGAGAGAGCTGACGAATCTTTGTTACCGGGAGTTTACAAAGAAGTGGGCGCGGCCTTGCATACGGACCCAACTGGGTTAGGGTCATTGACCTTGTTCAGGTCAATTGTGCAATCATCTTGCTACCCAATTGCAGCTTACTTGGCGGTTCGCCATAACCGGGCCCATGTGATCGCGCTTGGTGCCTTTCTCTGGGCTGCTGCAACTTTTCTTGTTGCCTTCTCCTCCACTTTCTTTCAGGTAAAATAAAAATGAATTGATAGAGAAGTAAATGAAAGTTACTTTTCTAGATTTAGTTTCTTGTTAGAATAGTTTGTGACTTGTTTGATTTATGGGAAAGTGAAGTAAGATTAGGGAATTCAGGGATCGGTGCTTATGTGTTTTCTTGGTTTGAGAAATGGAGGAATCCAAATCAATTTACTAATTTTTTGAATTGGCTCAAGTGATGAGAAATTTGCTATCATTAAGGCTTTAATATATTTTGTTTGTCTTTGTTTTTACAAATCGGCTTAAATTTTCATGAGCAAGTGAATGGAGAATTATTGGTTTTGATTGGAATGTACTAACAGATATGGTTTCGCTAGATTGCTAAATGTGCTAATTGTTCAATGGCTTGCTAATTTGCTTTCCGATTGCTAGATACAGCAGTAATTGATATATTTGGATAAAGATATTTGTTAAGCTTCTTGTATTGTGATACAATGTCATGTCTTATTTGTTTTAAGCAATCTGAAATGCTCAATCTGAGATAAGAATCTAGTTACCTTGATCTATTAAACCCACATTAGGATAAGACTAGGAGGAAGATTTTTATTTATGTTGTTCATTTGAAGCCACTCTCAGTTATTGTTTTTGGAGAGAAGACATTCTGCTTAGTTTGGGCACCCCAGCGGATAAAAACCTGGGGGATAGATCTTGAATTAAAGTATAATGTAAAAGCCAAGGAGAATTAAGAAAAAACATATTTTTGAATGTTTGTTTTCTTGAAAATGTGCATCATATTCTTTCAGTTATTTCCAATGGTTCAATCAGACACTGGATGCCATTAGAAAACAGCATATCAAGATAATTGGGGGAGTGGGTATAAGGAGAGTGGCTTTTTAATAATTGGGCCTAGAGTGATGTTGCGCATAGCCGTAGGATGTGAGAAATACTGATCTCTTGGTATAAACTGCAGGTTTATATGTTTGCAGACAACCTCAGTGAAGAAAGTGAGAAATCATGTGTGAATGAATATAGGATACACATTTAACATAGCGATCAGATAATGTGGAATTAATACTTCCTAATTCATTCATTCAAGGTTCTGATTTTCACTAAGCACACAAAAGACATGTACAGTAATATATAAAAGAACTATTTACCCATAGGTTAACTCTATTCCAGATTAATGCGTTTAGCTTTTCTTGGGCAGGTGGCCATTTCTAGAGCTCTGAATGGCATTGGTCTTGCAATAGTTGCACCTGCAATCCAGTCGCTTGTTGCTGATTCAACAGATGATAGCCATCGCGGGGTAGCTTTTGGATGGCTGCAGCTAACAAGCAACCTTGGTTCACTTATTGGTGGACTCTTTTCAGTTTTGATAGCTCCCATAACATTCATGGGAATTCCTGGTTGGCGAATTTCCTTTCATATTGTTGGACTAATCAGTGTCCTGGTAGGTATCTTGGTCCGCCTCTTTGCAAATGATCCACACTTTTCAGATAGTGGTTCAAAAACTGGCGATCAAATGTCAAGTAAATCCTTTTGGTCAGAAGTGAAGGATTTGGTTCAGGAAGCGAAGTCTGTTATTAAAATTCCATCTTTCCAGATTATTGTGGCTCAGGGTGTCACAGGTTCATTTCCCTGGTCTGCTTTGTCATTTGCTGCAATGTGGTTAGAGCTTACTGGATTTTCCCATGAGAAAACTGCATTCTTGATAGCATTGTTTGTAATTTCCAGTTCCCTTGGTGGACTGTTTGGAGGTAGGATGGGGGATTTCCTTTCTATGCGTCTTCCAAATTCTGGAAGGATAATTATAGCACAGATTAGCTCAGCATCAGCCATCCCACTATCAGCATTACTTCTCCTGGTTTTACCCGATGATCCATCCACGGCAGTGATGCATGGTTTGGTCTTGTTCATCATGGGGTTGTTCATATCCTGGAACGCTCCAGCTACAAATAAGTAGTCTCTCAAACATGAATTTCTTCTTCCTACCTCCACCTGCATGTTAAGACTTCAATATAATTCTTCTGTTATAGTTACATATGTTAAAACATTATTTGCCTAAAACCCAACTATTGCATGATACTGGAAATATACAGGTATGCATTAATTAATAGCGTTTTTTGTGATGTCATCAATGCAGTCCAATTTTTGCAGAGATAGTTCCTGAGAGGTCTCGGACTAGTGTATATGCTTTGGACCGATCTTTTGAATCCATACTATCATCATTTGCACCTCCTGTGGTTGGGATATTAGCTCAGCATGTTTATGGTTACAAGCCTGTTCCCAAAGGATCCAGTATATCTGAAGAGACTGCCACAGATAGGGAGAATGCTGCATCATTGGCCAAGGCACTTTACACAGCAATAGGAATTCCAATGGCTCTCTGTTGTATCATCTATTCATTACTATATTTCACCTATCCAAGAGACAAGGAGCGAGCTAGGATGCATGCACTAATTGAATCAGAGATGCAACAATTAGAGGCCGGTGATTTGCCTGCAGATGAATATTCCCAAATTCAGTTCTCTGAATCAGAAGTAACGTCTATTAAGGACAGAAGCATCATTGAAAAGGATTATGAAGAGGAAGATGGTCTTGGTCTCGATGATAATGATCAGAAGGCATTGCTTTACCGCCAGTTGACGTTCTCCAATTTAGGGGAATAGCAGAAGATGCTTTTGATCTTGATTGACTTCGACAGGAGCTCTTGGTTTTCTATAGGTAACACGCAACACTTCAGCTGAGTTTTAACCTGAAAAAGCTGAGGCTGGATTTATCAACCAAATCAACTTAGAGCTCATGGGTACATAGCCTTTTAACACCAGCTCTACAACCAATTTCTGGGATGGTTACATTATATAGTTGTTTTGGGTTCTACACCTGTTTGATATAGGGAATTAGTACTTAGAAATTGGAATTGTGAGGACTTTGTATCACCAGTTCTTAACTTTTTTAATGAAAAGGGAATAATAATACACCCTGATTTTTGATGCGGCTCCCTCTTATAGTTGATTATATGCCTTGTGCATTAACCAGACAATGAAGTCTGTAGGTCATTTAATTGAGCTCTTTAAAGACTCGTAAAGGTAAACAGAGATTGGTCGAATTTGATGGTTAAAATGCGTTGGTTGTGGGAAATACGTTTTGATTTTAACATTTTGAGGATTCATGTTCATAAGAAAGTAACAAATAATATGTACCCACGTGTTGTGTCCATTCCTTTCGTACCTTTACATATCTTACATAGCCCAAGTCTATGACTACGAGTGAATTGTACTGAAACATACGTTAGCCAAAAAGATTTAAAAAAAATCCTTCTCTTGTTCCTTTTTATTATTTAATTTTCAGATCGATTACATCCTTATATAGATTTTGCCATTATCAATTGGCTTCACAAATTTAAAGAACTGACAAATTTGAAGAACTTTCGAAGTTTTGAATTGAAGGAAAAGGTTCTAAAATTACTGGGCGTCCCTCGTGGAAGAAAGGGCCTAAAGTCGATGGCAAGTGAAAATCACAAAAATTCAAAAACAGTTTCAAATTTACAACTGCAGAGAATTAAAGAGTCAATACTTTGAATCGATTGTTTCTACATGAATTATTAACAAGGATACAAGCTTTCACCTCTCCTTTTATTCTACGTACCTAATGAACGAGACCTTCACTCCATAGTACAATATTTTGACCAAAGTATCATCCATAACAATATGAAGGAAATTTAAACTTCTGAAACAGACATCAGATGAATGCAGCTTTGCAGATCAAAATGAATTAAGAGGACTGAGGGGGAGCAACAGCCAAGCGGGCACTAAATTATTAGTTGGGTTTTGTTGCAGTAAACATCACGAAACCCTGGTTCCTTATACAAGTAAAAGCGACTAGGCCACAGGCTCTGCAAAGATCTTCTATTTCCCTTTCAGATAGGAAAGCATAGCTACCTGATATTTGCATTATGTTCTGTACAAGGACCAAGTAATCCAGCATCAGACATAGGTAACGAAAACAAATGTAATGTTGACTAAAGGTTTTTTAGTAAATCTTGTACAGTAAAATTGACAGCCTTGATCAACATAGCCAGAAGGCTATACAGAAAGATTTAGGATTCTAACAATATTAGATATCCCTGAGATGACAGGATTAGAGCAATAGATTGACATGATACAACTAATTCTAATAGTAATAAAATCCCTTTTAGGACTATCCTTTCCCTCTTAGCATTTTGACCTAATTCCTAATTGCAGCCATGCACTATTCAAGCTGAAAACACATACCTGACGTAGAAGCCTCAAGAATGGAATAAGATTAAAAGGTCCATCAAGTATGTAGGTCGTAGCAACAAAGACTCCTCCAGGTCGCAGAACTCGACTTATTTCAGCTACCTACAATATTGTAGCTACCAAATCATTAAAAGTTTAGCTTGGACAACATCACTAGGATATTTATGCCCTAAAGTTGCACCGGATGAAGTAGGGAGACTACCACTTGGAATATGCTTAAAGAGTATGTAACTACACATCTCAAAATTTTGAAATTAAACACATCGGAGGAAATTGACATAATTAACCACATAGGTTCTCATGAAATAAAAAATCCAAAGGTGTTTCCATCTTATATAAACAACACTCATTTCTAAGACGACGTTTCTTCAAAAAGCATCTACAAAACCAATTTCTTTTATTCAAAATGTTAAAATCACAGTTTATCTTAACTCATGGGAGCACAACACCCTATGCTAGCCTGGAAAATACAATAAAGTCCAGATGCCTTAAGTAGTTTTCAAAAGTTGACCTAGGAAACACTTCTGCTAAACTAATGCTCTCAGTGTTCTGTTAACATCATTACACAATGTACAAGATCAGATATATGGAAGTGCATATGTAAAAAATTGATGTGTACTTTTTTCCATCTGGTCAGGCAAGATTGGGCATGGATTTTCTTATAGAGGATTACCGTAGTGGGCTTCCTTCCAATCTCACCACATGATGTGATCCTCACATTTCAAATTCATTATATATAAGTAACTGGGCATGCTTAGCAAGAGAAACAATCAATCTTAAACACCATATTCCAGGAGAATGCTTACAGCTGTTGAAGGTGAAGGCCAACAGTGTATCGCAGCCCCAGCATGCACAGCATCAATCGAACTTGATGCAAAAGGAAGTCTAGAGATATCAGCTCTGACCAAGATAAAGTTCCTAAAAGAGAAGAAAAACGCACAGTCGGGTATATATGCAGATTCTCAAATAATAGAATAAAAGATAAACAAAGTTAACTCGTACTCTTTTGGAAAGTTCTCTTCCCGATTAACAAACTCATAACACTGCCGCAACATGTTCTCTGAGTAGTCCAGAGCAACAACAGGTGAAAATAATCCACTTTTAGCAAATATTCTTGAAAACATCCCACTACCACAACTAGCATCAATGATGTTTCCACCAAAAACAGGTTTTAGGTAATCCTTCATCAATTCAAACTGAAATTACAACCATTATTTGGTTAGTTGATCTACCATTAGGAGGAAAATAAAATGACAATGTCATGCATTAGCCCAGAAACTCAACAATTTATTTTACATCAGTTCTATAATGAACAAGTATGATGAAAAGAAGCACCCATATTCAATAGCATTTCTTCTGCAGTCCATAATGTATTTGGCAGTAGTAAAGTGTATTAATTTTTCCTCCCAAAACCAGAAATAGGACATTTGAGGATTTCCAATAAATGAATTTCTTTTTTCTCTTCCCAATTTGGTGAGATCAATGGTATATACACAAAAATGTGATTACAAAGATAGATTGATAAGTTCTAATGGGGAAAACAAACTTGTTTAAAAAATTACGTCAATATATGCATGCTACAAACACCACCACTAAATGTGCAAAACAAAAATTGATCGAACAAGATGCAACTTTTTAAATATCTATAAATATACTGCAGCCCCCTTAAGATGAGATTGAAATTGAAATGAAGGAGAAACAATTTCCCAAATTCTTATAAAAGAAAATAATCACAAAATAAAAATGTGCAATGGAGAAATGGTCATATAACCTCCTTCTCTGGGCCTGGAAAACCACCCCATATAAAGTTTTGACGCCAGCCCCTCTCATAGAGAAATGATATTAATGGCGTCCTGGACCAACAAGAGATTAACAACGTGACAAGTTTGTGAAAAACATATGACATGGCATTAGAAACTCATAAAATGCATGACAATGCCGAATTTGACAGTAGAAATGATAGTGTCAAGGTGGACACTAGCCAAATAAAAATGAACTCGCGTTGAACATGAGAGATCCATCCTCCATATAAACAGACGAATCTCTTTATTCAAAATATAGAAAAAAATCATTAACAGAACAAAGGCGCTCCGGTCATTACATTGTAAGAAATGTTCCTGCTATTTACACATAATAAGATAGTCAGTTTGTAAATACCGGACTCTGGTCTTTATAATTTTGCAAATGCTTGAATTGCAAGGCCAAATTATCTTTACTAATATAAAAAAGAAAGAGAGAAAAAGAATTACAAAATAAAACTTCTCATTGAAAGTGCCAAAATCCCAATTAAGCTCAATTTGAGAGTACATTACTAGCACCTAAAGTAATAAGAATTGCAAAGTGGTACCTGAAAAATTCAGTGGCAGGGGGCATTGATTCACCATAATCTTTTGAACCACTAGCTACAGTGAGGTCAAAATGCGTTTGCATGCCACTGTAAGTCTTTTTACATGTGTTGCATTCAAAACTAGACCCAGCTGCAGATTCTCTGAAATAAACAGAAAGAGGAAAAATTAAACAACCAAAAAGAAGAGAGAACCACAAAAAAAAACAGAAAAACAGACATAAATAATTGGACAAGTAATTCTTCTTTTGGGTGGCAAGAGTAAAATAACTCACATAGTCAAGCAGGAATCACCAATGAAAGTCATACGCTCATAACATATTGGACAGGCTAATATTTTCTTGCTTTTACTAACTTCCGTTTCAACAACAGTTGGTTCCTAACAACAGAAAAACGAAAAATTTAGAATTCAAAAGCATTTAATACAACATCATTTCATAATTAAGAAATACATATAAAGTTGACCCGCACACCGTTGGCTTGGTTTCAACGAAGGCCGTTGAAGAAGAAGCACGAATTTTTGCAACCAAAGAGCGTTTGAAGATCGGTGTATAATTGGATTAGAAAAGACGCTGTCTCGAGTTACCGAGTGGACTCGGTAGAAATAACAAGAAGATGTTACTGCTAGTAACTGTCGCCATAATCTCGCACTCTCTGAATCTTGTGCTTTATATATATATAACAAAGAGTGTGTGTCGAAAAGAAAAACAAATTTTGCGTTTTAGCTTTCTTTTCCAACAAGTCGAGCTAAACTCAGCTTTGCCTCGGAGATTGAGAAAATCCTTTTGTGTTGAAAGGCACACGTTACACAACGGAGATGGTTGACATGGACAACGCATAAACGGGTGGGGTCAACGCGGGTGTTTATGTCGTTTTATGTGTGTCAGGGCTCGACAGGATGACCGAATGATAGGGATGGACTCCTGTTTGTGGATATATAATATATATTATGGGCCGAGCTTCTAGAATGTGTACCCAACATTAATGGACTACTGTTTGTGGATCACAAGTCCGTCAAGTTAGTGATCAGTACATACTTCAAGCATGATACCAAGTGAATCATACTTAATACTCTTAAAAAAATTAGCTAATAAAAATATTTATAAATTTCACTCTGCGTGATTCATTTTATTTTTAAAGATGTTTAGACTTTAGATTGGTGATTTATTAAAATTAGCTAGTAATGGAGTTAAGTTTAAATTATTATAATTTGAAATTTTTTTTTGTTGTAATAACAATAAGAATCATAAAAATTATTTTTTTTTGTAAAAAATACATTAAGAACATAAAAGGTCCATTAAGAAGTATTATTATAAATTTTTTAATTTAAAGCCTCTCTCTTAATTATAAAAGGAGACCAAAGACATTAATAAAGGAAGAAATTCATTCTCAAAAAAAAATTTCTCTCTCTAAAATTGAGTTTCTTTTAACCTTCTTTTAGAACTCTCAATGTGAGCTTGTGATTAGATGATCAATGAAAACCCTTAACCTTCCTTTGGCGTCTGTAAAAAATTAAGTCAAAAATTAGGTAAATTTCTTAATTTCAAGCATCAAATTGGTACGATTTTTTTAAACTTTGAATCTCTAAAGTAATTTTTAATAGCTTAATTATTTTTTTCCATTAATAAACTCTGTTACCGAGTTGATCCTCAACTTGAAATGGCATCTCGATTCTAGTAACAATTATTGTAACTATTTTTATGATTTCATGGTTATGATTGTAATGTTTTGATTACCAAATTAGCTATCATAGGAAAAAAGCATGTTGTCATAACCATCTTTTTTGGATACTGTTGCCAAAATGAAGAGGAAAAACTAATTGATGATTTGATTTCCTCCATTTAAAGATACCGAGAAATGTTTTAGAAAAAAGAGAAACAATAAACAATTGTTATTTTAATCTTTGTTTTGCTATCCACGTGAGTTGAAATGGAGAAAATTTAATTAATAATTTGTTATCTTTCATTTGGTAATATCAAGATCACTTGGGAGATGAGAAAGTATTGAGTTTTGGATTATTTTAATCTTTATTTTATATCCATGAATTGAAAAGAGGAGAAAGTTAATTGATGGCTTGATTTCTTTCGTTTGAAAATAGTGAAGCAGTTAAAAGAAATAAGAAAAGCATTTGAGTTTTTAATTATTTTGATGCTTCTATAATTTGTTATTTTATTATGTCTTCGTCTTGATCTGAGCAATAGCAATAACAAAAGCATTAGCATTGTTTTATGTTAAGGATTATTTTAATCAAATTTCATCATTTGCTTTGATTTCATTTTGATCACACAACTCACTTTGATTTAATTTGCTTTGAGCTTACTTTGATCGCATGGCTTACAATCTAACCATAAATCATCATTTGATCATAAAGGTCAAACAAATCAAATTGATCTCGACTCATGATCAGAATTTGGTTTGTTTGATCAACAAATTATTATTTATTTAAATCACGACTTTTATAAATAGTTTAATTTTATTACTTACAAGTCACACGATCATGACTAGGTGATTGTGATTTTGTATGGTTGATCACGATGATTATAAATAGTTCATAAGATAATCACATAATTACATAATTGTATGGTCACGATTTGATCCCCACAAGATCACACAATCACAAATGACTTGATGATGATCTTTATTTTATTTTTCTACAAATTTTTTGATGATATTATGTCCACTGATTTTATAATTGAATGATTATAAATATTTTATAAGATAATCACATAATATTACATGATTTTTATGAAGTCATTCAATTATGTTCACTGATTTTGGATGATCTATGAAATTATTTCAATAGTTATGATTTGTTTAAAATATATCAAACAAGGACATGACATTATTTTATATTATTTTATAATTATGTAATTCAAAAAATGAAAGAAAAAAGTAAAGTATTGGGGCCACCCCTAAAAAAGTGCATAGAAAAGTAGACACACCTCTAAAAAGTGCTTAAAAGAGTGAAACAACTTTTTAACCAATTTTACTTAATCACATTTACAAATCATTTTATTATTAGTTTAGTATTTGATTTTATATAATAAATAAATAATAAATGATAATATATCTCTGACTTAAAGTGAATTTGTTATGAATCTTAATACCTAACTCGTTGGACTTGAATAATTTAAAATGATAACCTCTTTCAGTAAAAGATTTAACACTTGGACCTTAAATTTAACACTTAAGCTAGTTTGAAATATTACATGCTATCAATTATTTTTGTTCAAATTTTAATACTTAAACAACAAAAATATGTTTTCAACTTTTAAAAATTTGGCCATATACTAAAAAAAAAGAGAAGAAGTTTTAGATGTTCTCAACACTTACACACTTTTTTTCAACTTTTGAAAAGGGAAAACACTTCTCTCTCTCTCTCTCTCTGTTGTCTTCTTGACTTGGCCGAATATCACTCTATCAACCAAATGAGCAACAGTTTGTTCTTATTTGTTTAAATTATTATGCTTGCAATTGTTAACAATAGGCTCACCATGCATGACCACACAAGCCACTCTATTTTTTTTTGCCTTAAAATAATTGTTTACAATAAATAATTAATGAATAAAAACAAAAAGGCATGTGATGGAATGAATAATAGGTGTTTGGCCAATACAATAAACAAAAGGAAACAATTTTAATTTTTTGTTCAACATATTTCGGCCCACCATTTATAGTCTCAAATGATTTTGCTTTTGTTACAATTGTTTACATTAAACAATTGATAAACTTTAATAATATAAGAATATTGGCCAAATTTCACAAGAAAAAGAGGAAACAATTTTCATTTCTTAGATTTCATATATTGGCCCCACTTTTTACATGTCATGCTTTAATGTTTATTCTTTTATTGATTTAATCAATATTAAATTAATTAGAAACACATACATTTTTGTATTAAATGATAATTGTTTGAACTGATTAAAATAATATTAACTATTATAATTATTTTTTTATTTAATAAATAATTTAATAAATAAAATATTAATTTTATTTGTCCAACAAATAAGGTCATTTTAATAATTTTTAAATCAAACAATAATTGGCGTATAATGTGCCACGTGTCATTATCTTATTGGTCAATAACTATTGTTAATTAATTAATGCATTTAACACTTGAGTCTTGACACGTGCACATCTCGATGGATACTAAAGTAAATGTCCGATCTGCTGAAATTTACTATATTAAACTATTTAATCTGGTACGTTGTCCCAGTGCACAACGAGTACACTTTTTTGTTGTCAAGAATCTAGTATACACGGGTATAGGCATGTGCAATTGTATCTATTGCCTAAAATACATATCTTATTCATATTCTACGCGACGGAAGCGTGTAAACATGCAATAAACACAATAAATAAATATATTAATCATATTAATATATTAATTAACGTAGAGAATTCACCTCAATATGTAACGTTGTACACGTAATTTTTCAGAGTTCGCATAAAGATCAACTCGATGGCAGTTCTAGTCACCAACACGGCGGGCTTAGTGAGCTAGAACAACAGTCCTATATGCAGCACTAAGATAAACTCTTAAACTCCAAAATGGTCGGATGTGTATTTTTCATCATTTTCTCCAAAAGAATAAGAAATGGAGAATTTGAAACAATCCATCATTTCTTCAATTGGAAGCATAAAGAAAAATAAAACAATTTTATTTTTATCTTTTTATTTTTTTTTTCTTCTTCCCGACGATTTTTTCTTTCTCTTTTCTCCATTTCTTTCTCTCTTTCTCGGCCAAATTGGCCAACACCCTAAAACACACACTTTCTTTCATTTCTTTCACTCTTCTCTTTATATATATATATAATATAATATATATTATATAATAATAATAAAATAATACTATAGTGGCACCCAAAATATAATATTATTATATATATAATATCTTATAATAAAAAATAATATTATATAATATAATAATAGAGATATTTTGATTATTTAACAATTAAATAATCAAAGTATAAAATGACCATTTTACCCCTCATGAATAGTTACCAAGTCTACCCCCTAGTGAGTCTACCAAATCCCAAACTCAAATAAACTCAACCGAGGGTCCACAATGCGCCACGTGTCCTAATACAATTAGTAAATAACAATTATTAACTAATTATTGTATTTAATACTTAAATACAAACACGTACGCATTCTTGTGGTAATGCTGAATATTGCTGGATTAAACAATTTAATCTGACACGCTACCCCAGTGCACAACGAGTACACTCCATATCGCAGAACTCCCTAGGTCCTACGCCCGATTCGTCAAATGGAACTATTCCATGAGTCCGTATTCATGGTGACGTGTGCATGGAACATTGCTCACGGACTCATGGAATAGTTCTATTTGACAAATCGGGCGTAGGACCTAGGGAGTCCCGCAATATGGAGTGTACTCATTGTACACTGGGGCAACGTGTCAGATTAAATTATTTAATCCAACAATATTTAGCACTTTCATGAGAATGCGTGCGTGTTTGTATTTAAGTGTTAAATACAACAATTAGTTAATAATTATTATTTACTAATTGCATAATGGCACGTGGCGCATTGTGGACTCTCGGTTGAGTTTACCCAAGTGTGAGATTTAGTGAGACCCATTAGGAGTAGACTTGGTAATTATTCATGAGAGGTAAAATGATCATCTCACACTTTAGTTATTTAATTGTTAAATAATCAAAATATCTTTATTTTTATATTATATAATATTTTTTTATATTATTATATTAATATTTTATTTAATGGTGCCATATAGTTGGCATCCATTAATATATAATATAATAATATTATTTATATAATATAATATATTATTATTATAATATATATATATAAAGAGAAGAGAAAGAGAGATGAGAATTGTGTTGAGGCCAAAAGTTAGCTGAGAGAGAAAAAGAAATGGAGAAAAAAGAAAGAAAGAAGAAGAAGAGAAGAAAAAAAGAAAAAGAAAAAAAAATGAATCTGTTTTATTTTTCTCTATGCTTTTAATTGAAGTAATGATAGATTGCTTTAAATTCTCAATTTTTTATTCTTTTGGAGAAAATGATGAAAAATACACATCGGTTATTTTGGAGATTAAGAGTTAATCTCGGGCTATATATAGGGATGTTGTTCTAACTTACCAAGCCCACCGTGTTGGTGACGAGAACTGCCTACCAGTTGGTCTCCATGCAGACTCCAAGGAAATACGTGTATAACGTTATACGTTGTGGTAAGTTATCAAACTTTCTTATATATTAATGCGATTAATATATGTTATTTATTGTGTTTATTGCATGTTTCACGCTTCTGTTGGATTTAAATTCGTATATGATACGTATTTAGACAATAGACACAACTACACATACATACACCCATACGTATATAGATCCGCCAACGTATATGACCTAAGCTTACATGCCACAGCTCCATATCATTTAAGAATTTCGATCTACAGACATTTCTAATTGTATATAATGTCCATTTATTAACTGACATTCACCTAATAAAACATCATATTTATTATGCAATGCAACTATTGTATTGCATACAAGAAGTAAGTCAAGTTACCCAACAACTTGGACTTGCTAAAAATCACCATTTTTTACTCTCAACTTTACTTCTTCAAGCTGTTGCATTCTGATCTCTCTCAATCCCTACAACATATTGCAGATGTGAGAGGGATATGCGGTATCTCGTACCCAGTTTGAACTGTCATTATATGTCATAGAAATGTCTATATGTGTCATACAAAGACCTGTGAGAGTCTTCCTAACAATTATAAGGCTTCTAGAGCAGAGGAATTTTCAATACCTAACCTTACTGCAGTGGAAACACTTTCCATCTACCTGCTCTCTTATTGAATTTTTGGATAAATGTTGCCTTTGAGGATTGATGCTGGGTATCTGCCTTATCTTCTTCTCCTGACACATCTGGTCTCACCAGATATACTTGGACTAAAAGGTGAAGCATCCTGAGTAAAGAGGGTCACACCCTCTCTATTCAATATTCTAGAGGTGTTATCATAATTAGCTTATAGCAAACTCTAATCAACAATAAATTCAAAATTTTATTGAGTTCAGAACACTTCTGAGATTCATTCATCAGTCAAAATATTTCCTAGTACCTTAGAGTTGGACTGCATCAACTATGCACATCAATTGGTTCGTAGTGGCCATTATTCTTGATAGGCTAAACTTAAGAGAGATGTGAGCGGAATATTCATTAAATCGCTAATGGAACGTTTTAAATCATGAGTATACTAATTATACATTTTCGATTTAAAACGTCATTCCACTGCTTTACATAATTCTAGTAATCTCTCAAATGGGAAGACGATAGTTTAAACTCTTTTAAACTATGCAGCGGGAAGTAGATCCCATTGAAATTTACTCGGGCCTCACGCTGTAGTAATATTGGCCTTTGTAAACCCAACAAGTAGACAACATTTGTCAATTGCATCTCATGCAACTTTTACCACTTGATCCTGAATACACATTATCCTCATGCTGTAGCAATATTGAGAAGTATATTCTAGATTAATTTGTCAATGATCAAATATATGCTACGATACTGCCCTTACGCTGTAGCAATATTGGGCAATACTTTCGCATATATTTGCATCATCTCATGTTTAACTGGTATAGTTTAAGCCCAACTGACCAAGTCCCTCATGCTGTAGCAATATTGGAAAGAGGCCGATGTGACTCATCTAACACCGTATTGACAAGACGGATCTGAATAAAATTAAGAGAGATTTTTGTATCCTTGGTCTCCGTTCTCCTATGAAGGGTGATTCTCAATTAGTTAATTTTTCTATGTAAGCACAAGTAACCCCCATCAGTAGGGCTCTCATTGTGGTTACCAACACAAAAATTAATTTTGGTTTATAATACAGACCGATAACTCTTTATCACTGCATCTCATAAACCTCGATTTATAATGTAGACTGATAACTTTTATCACTACATCTCATAAATCTACAAATGCAAAATTAATTTTGAAATACTATTTAAAACAATGCTCAAAATTACTGCAGTTGTGAACAGTAAAAATACTGTTCATGTGCTACTGTTCAAGCGAATAGTATATCGTCGCGGTGCTAGATGTCATCGCTGCAGCACTGGAAAGTCAAACCCCCAACACCGCAGCACCATATCTCTTAGCGCCCAGTACACCCCATAGGCATACTCGTTTCAACACTTGAAACGCGCCATTTGGACTGGGTCTTTTGCAACAATTCACTCAAACAACACCATATATGTCCTAAATGGCTCTGATACCATTGTTGTTGAGGATCTAGTATACATGGGTGTAGGCATGTGCAATTGTATTTATTGCCTAAAATACATATCTTATACATATTCTATGCGGCGAAAGTGTGTAAACATGCAATAAATACAAAAAATAAATGTATTAATCATATTAATATATTAATTAAGGTAGCGAACTCACCTAAACGTGTAACGTTATACACGTAATTTTTCAGAGTCTGCATGGAGACCAACTCGAGGGCAGTTCTAGTCACCAACACAATAGGCTTGGTGAGTTAGAACAGCAACTTTATACGCAACACTGGGTTAAACTCTTAAACCCTAAAATGGTCGGGTGTGTGTTTTTATCATTTTCTCCAAAAGGATAAGAAATGGAGAATTTGAAGCAATCCACCATTGCTTCAATTGAAAGCATAAAGAAAAATAAAACAATTTCATTTTTCCCTTTTCCCTTTTTTTTTTCTTCTTCCCAGCGGTTTCTTCTTTCTTTTTTCTCCATTTCTTTCTCTCTTTCTCGGCCAAATTGGCCGACACCCAAAAAAACACACTTTCTTTCATTTCTTTCTCTCTTCTCTTTATATATATCTAATATATATAATATAATATATATTATATAATAATAATAACAATAATAATAATAAAATAATACTATTGGGACTAACTATTTGGTACCCAAAATATAATATTATTATATATATAATATCTTATAATAAAAAATAAAATAATAAAATAATATATTATATAATAAAATAATATAATAAAAAAAATATTATATAATTTAATAAGAGAGATATTTTGATTATTTAACAATTAAATAATTAAAGTATGAAATGACCATTTTGCCCCTCATAAATAGTTATCAAGTCTACCCCTAGTAGGTCCCACCAAATTTCACACTCGGGTAAACTCAACCGAGGGTCCACAATGTGCCACGTGTCCTAATACAATTAGTAAATAACAATTATCAATTAATTATTGTATTTAACACTTAAATACAGACACGTATGTATTCTCGTGGTAATGCTGAATATTGCTGAATTAAACAATTTAATCCGGCACGCTGTCCCAGTGCACAATGAGTACACTCCATATCGCGAGACTCCTTAGGTCCAACGTCCGATTCGTCAAATGGAACTACCATGAGTTCGTGAGCAATGCCCCACACACACGTCACGGATATACAAATCAGTGCGTTGAATCATGCAAGTTAAGGTTACAACGCATACTTATAGTTCTTCCGTCATGATATCCTGGATATGCGGGGATATAGATTATCACTGTCAAATCTCCTAGTGCTCATCCATGTCTTATCTCTAGACTCGTATCTCACTGAACAATATGCGCAAACTCTTTTGCCATATTGTTCTACCCTGGCGGAACTTTTTTCCGGGATTAATATTTGTGGCCACAAGACTTTTCGAGATACAATATCAAAGCATTTGGATATCAAAATCCCTATGCGAGCTAACGAATCCTATATTTGTACGCACCAAACTCCATAAGCATCGGACTATACCCAGCGGTCACACCATGAAAGGTCTGTAACATACGTGGAACCAAAGTAAGTGGATCACTTACAAGCCCACTGTGGCACTCAGGTTAAAGGACTACGTATACTACTCAACTCAAGAGGACTATCCGTTGACAGCTTACATAGGGTGTCTATCGGAGGCCCTCGTGAGTCTGTCCCATATTCAGTCCTAACTGGATACCCATATGTCAATACGAGCTCCAAGCTTACGGTCGACTAGGAACGACCATCTATACCCTATAGGTACGACATATGATGATCTATATATTAAAGGTATCCACCGACAAACCCGCATCGGCAGAAATAGATCAGGGACAATTATGCGAGAACATATTTGCGCAACTAGCATTTCCTAACACCCGATTGCAAGTCTTGCAACTATGTAGTTACTAATATATTCCCAGGTCTATGTCCCATTACAGACAATACTCCAACTCTTGGATCTGTTGAGTATTGTAATCAGCTAACACTTAATTGTGCTCACATTTAGCATTTATATCTCTCAGTGTAGCTAATTATGAGCCTTTATCTAAACTCTTTTAGATCTGATCTGAACTCGTTCAGATAGTACAATGTCTGTAATGTTACATGCATAATACCATATTAATGGGTATTAGCGATTTAATGGGTATATACACTTATATAATTACACAAGTATATGTACATTTAGGGATGGTATGTAAGCACCGACCCCAACACTAATTTATAAAATTCTCGAATCAAAAGACTATCAAATAAAAATTCTGTAAATTCATCATGATTTATCAAGTTATCTACATAATCATCATCAATTCTCAATATATCTTATAAAATTCACATCAAGTCCTCAATTATACATATTTACAGAAATCAAAACTTAAAGGAATCAACTTAATTAACACCAAGAAACTAAGAAAAGATTATAATAGACCTCTTAAAGTTTAAAATTCTAAATTTCTTCTTTTTTTTCTTCGTTCTCTTCTCTTTCTCTCATTTCTCACCCTAAAAGAGGTGGCTCTCGACTCAATTAAATTATGGTTTAAAATGTGTATTTTTATACTAAGAGGTTAACTTTTAGTATTTACAAATTAATCCCAAATTTTTTTTAAAGTATTATAATTTGGTCCCTAAAATAAATCTATAGTCTTGCAAATAAACCCAATATTAATAATATATCCTTAATCCTATACAAATAATACTAATAACAATACATAAATTAAGTATCATCCACATACAAATAAAATATGAATATTATACAAGTATAAATATTTATTCTTTCCGGTTGTGAATAAGTGGTTACTACAATTCTCACATCCTTAGAAGAATTTTGTCCTCAAAATTCATGACTTAAGCAAATAAATGAGGATACTTAGATCTCATTTCCTCTTCTCGTTTCTAAGTTGCCTCTTTAACTATATGATTTCTCCATAAAACCTTTGCAAAGTAATCTTTTTGGCACATAAAATTTGCTCATTTTGGTCCAAAATCCTAATAAATATTCATTCATATGATAGATTATCTCTAAGTTGGCTCATAGCTTAGTATATAAGAGGAGTACAAAACATATAACCATAAAATAAAAATATGGCACACATTATGAACTTATAATAATAATGCGAGAAAAAAAAATGATCAATCACATCATCTGTGCCTTCAAAGATTTCAAATGGACCAATAAATATTGAGTTTAATTATAATATTTATATACACATATTTTTACTATTTTCACCCATTCATTCAATATTTAATAAGCATCTATACACTTTACCTGTTATTCATTAAAGAATGACATAAATGTAGAATACCCATACTAATCTCTTAAATATAATTCTTAACTCCTCTGAAAATTTTAATCCTTTTAACATGTACTCATATGTCATAATATTATTCATTACCTAATATCATTCTCAAAATGAAAATAATTTAGCATTTCTACACAACCAAGTTGTCATTCAAATCAGAATGTTGAAGGCATTATCTTAAATAATTAGAAATCAACTTCAATGAAAAGACCTTTAATTCAATTTATTCTTAAACCATAGATCTCAGCATTATATCTCTTACTTTAACTCTTTAAAAATAGTCTATTTTAATGGACATCATTTTCTTATTGAGATTGACATGTCTGCTTTTTCTAATATACTCAATTTCAAACAGAAAAAGATTCCACTAGCATAATTACTGCGAAGGCAAATATAATTTTTCAATTATTCCTTTAATGCCATCCACGTAAAAAGGAAAGGACAAAATGATTACTGATTTTTTTTCACAAAACTCTATAAATAGCCTAAACCTCACAATCACTTTTATAGTAACAAAGAAAACCAACCCTCTTACTATATTCATGATAAGTAACTTCACAGTCCCTAACATATATGTGTATATAAATGTGGGGACCACAACTTCATAAGAATTAAGCCACCAAGGTCCATGAAAATTTCATCATTTTTTGGGGTTTTTATTACTTATTTTACTATTTCTTCAATTCTTTAATAATTAAAGCATTATATCCATAAAAGTATTTTTATATTAAATAATAAAAAAATACTTATTAAAGCAAGTTGTGAAGCCAAGAATAAATGGATCATTATTTCATTATTTTCTCATTCATCAATTATTCTGTCCCATTGGTCATAATGCCAATGCTTTATTTATTTTATTTTACTTATTATTTTATTTATGCATTGATATTTGTCGTACCATTAAATATTTATTTTATTCCATAAATAAATGTTGACAAATTACGCTAAGGACTAAAAGCATAAATTATTTATTTCATGACTCAATTTGGTCAACTATCCATCGCCCAACACATGATCATCATTCCTTGATTATGGCATTATCTTGGTAAGTGTGTTACTTTATTTGCAATATTTACAATTATTTCATAGCAATAAACAACGATTATTTACGAATTATAATTGTATTTAATCATGTTTACATTATGCTTATATAAAATTACCATATTTCAAATTATTTATGGTTCTATTATTTTATAATAAATTAACCATAAGTCATGTTGAGATTGAGCTTTTATAGCAAGTAATCTTTATTGTAAGTAGAGACATCAACCTGCGGTGCACGATAACTCATGGTGCAAATGATCTGCGACAAGATTTTTGTAAGGATCAGGATAACTCGCAGTATTTCAAGTTACTTTTCACTTTTCCTCAAAACAAAAGCTCTGGGGATTAAACTACAAGAGGCACAAGTATGGACAAGCGCCAAACTCGCGCATCTTCTAAGGTAAATGAAGTATCCTTCCAACAGCACGAGTAAAATTCAGAGGATTTAGATAATACCTATCACCAAATGAACTCACTTTAAGTTGCAGATTATGTTTCAATAATGCAACATAAGCTAGATGCGAAAGCTTAAGAAATTGAGAAGTTTTCTAAAGCTTTTACGCAGCAACAAAACTACCTGCAAGAAATTTTCAAGCAAAATGAAAAGTTGTGAGTACAATTAGCACAACGACGCGAGTTACCTAAAAGCATCAACATTTTGCACAATGATTATCCAACCTTGCAACAAAATATACCACCTCTAGTAATCCACCACAAGCAGTTTAAGCAGCGGTAAGGCATACAAGTCCAAATATGTAAGCAGCTCAACCCCAATTACATTTTATAGCAAAGTCGTCAGTGCATAACACATCACCGCGAATCCTTCCATAATGACTACACTAGTTGTTCTTGTGTAGTAACCGCCAAAGCATCACTTACAACTTACTTGCTTAAGGAAGAGTTGAAAAAAGTGCATGCATAAATTATTTGACGAACACTTACAAAGCCGCCAAATTTTTACCTCAATCGCTTCTGTTCCCCTCGCAGCTTGAAAGTTACAGGAGTCACCATTTGTAGAAGAAATCAAGAATAAAAAAAAGCCGCCTAACTTTCACATGCCTTAGTTTAAAATATATGAAGGCAATACTAGTCTAGTCAGCCATGTGTATTCATTCAAGCAGATCGTGTCTCTTGATGATTACAATAGAGCATTAAAGTGCAAGTTGTTCCCCTTAACGCTGACTGGCAATGCTATGATCTTATTTCAAAACCCGCCTCCAAGATCATTCTGCAAGCTATTTATCAACCACTTTTAAACAACTCACCAACAATAAGTCAATGTATTTGACTTAGTTATTGTGCAGCAAAGACTCAAATAAGCATTAAAAGACTATGTCAAGCATTTTAGGGAGATGTATATGAAGATCAAGAATCTTGATAATGTTTCTCCTCCTATAGCCTTCTTTAAAGGATTGTTGCCAGATATTCATCTATGAAGACCTTCTACGACAACCTGCAAGAAATATAGAAGAATACTTTTGGCATGCGAAGTCCTTTATTCGCATAGAAGAAGATCGCTTGAAGCAGAAGTAGCATAATGATGTAAAAGCTGCAACTCAACATGAAGTTCAAAAGTAACTCGGTGACAGGCCAAATTATATATGAATAGCAAGATCTCTCCTATCAATAAGAAATCAAGGAAGAGGATCAAGCTTTACCGTTTCGTAAAGTACCTGAACCGACCCTTAATACTCCAACAGAGAAGATCTGGTTAGATAAACAAGCACAAAAGATTATTTCGTGATCCGCTACCAATAAAGACCCTAGGAGATTAACGAGATAAAAAGAAGAAGTGGTTGTACCACAACGACCATATGCACAACGTAAATGACTACATATCATTGAGGATGCAAATTGAAGACCTAATGCAAACAAGTGTCCGGCCAAATATTTTCTAAAAGATGAAACATCTTCCACTTTATAAAGTCCCGATGATGAGCGACAAAACATCTTCGCTTTCAATATTGCACCAGAAAAAATAAAAACCACAAGCTCTTCTACCAATAAACTCGTTATACATACATGGCAAACCCAACAATAACAAAGATCCTTATTCAAGTGATATATGGAAGTGACGATGATGAATACAATAATAACTCTGCTGCAGAAACATATTTAAAGCTTTTAAAAAAGTGGTAAAGAATAATATACAAGCATCTTCTGAAGACTAATATACAAAGCATCTTCTTAAAATAACTTCGAGCTTTCAAAGAAATGGTGAAGACCAATATACAAGCATCTTCTAAAAACCAATATACAAACATCTCCTAAAAACCAATGTATAAGCGTCTCATCAAAGTAGCTTCAAAGAAGTCACAAAAATAAAATCTTCTAACAAGTTAAAGATTTTCACTGTCAGTATTAAGCTTGATGACGAAAACCTCATCAAAGACAAAAAAAAAAAAAGCTTGATTCATGAAAAGAAACACAAAATATGGCTTGGGAAGCACTACCATAAAAGGAGATCAACAAGCAGCAAAAAGATGTTATCAGATCAACCTAAAAGAAGAAAGAAATACAAATACATCGACATCACCATCTCTATCAAAGAAGATGCACATATTCCACCAAATGGAAACTATAGCAAGTTTTATAAGGATCCGCAAAAAGAAAGAAGAGGAAAAATGGGCAAAAGAAAGCAAACAGACAGAAAATGAAATTCAATGAAGCTACGGCACAACGAGTCAAGAAATTTGCTCCCCAAAAAAACCTCTAAACCTAAGAAAGCCAAAAATCAATAAAATCACAAGGAATATAAGATGTCGTAAGGTACCTCTATTTTTTATAAAAGAAATTTCAATTGCTATTCATAAAAATTTACGAGCAAAAAATAAGACTCTAAAGAGTGTACTTGTGCAAAATATAAGTAAGATGCTAAAGAGTTCATAACTCAATATGTGAATTTGGGTAAATTTGGACCTATATGTGAAATTGTGTAAAAATTCGGATTCAAATATGAATTAGTGAAAATCTTGGACTTATGTGTGAAATATTAAAAAATTGGACTTATATGTGAAATTGTGAAAAAAAAATTTAAACCTGTATATGAATTCTTGAAAGTTTCGGATCTATATGTTAATATTGGAAAATTTTGGGTCTAATTATGAATATTAAAAAAAATTGGGTTTAATATAATATGATTATTAAATTATTAAGGAGCCTTGGGTAAACCTAAACATTGGTAGTTGGCATGCTAAAAGGGTGTTATAATAGTACTGCCTTGTTCTATATCTCTAGTGATTCTGATCTGTACTCTGATGCGACATATACTCTGATTTGATCTGGATTCGGCGGGTAGTCACAGAATGACCAATGCCGGATCACCATTTGATAGCCCGTTGGTCAATTCATGGTATCATGTCAGTGTTTATTTTGTGCGCCTATTGAGATCACATGTAATTGTTTAATCACGTATATGATAAATTAAATTCTAATTTAAAATATATGTTATGTTTTGATTAATTAATTTAAATATTTTGGTAAATTTTAATCTATCTTGTCGACGTTGTGGTAAGTGATAGTAATTGCTTCTGTTATTTGTACATTATTTGAATAAATAAATTATATTATTCAACTTTTGTGTACACCCACTAAGCAATTTTTTTTGCTTAGTGTGTTGGATTTTACCACTCGCAGGTAGTAGAGTTTCCAATATTGAAGACTGAAGAGAGAAAATCATATCTGTAGCAACTTGGATTAGTCACATCTTCTGTTTATATATTTTGGGTAGATATTTTGTTTGTATTCAAAATATTTGTATAAAAAACTGTATGGACATCTACTGCATGTACATGTGTATGTATGATCAAGCACTATTTTTGTGTTGTAAACGATAAATTATATATTTTTTTTCGATTTTACGTTGTATCTGATTACATTGGATGAATGATTGACCGCAGTAAGCTAAAATTTGTATGATGGGTCTATGATTGAGTAATAGGAGTGGAGTTAAGAAACATAATGATTGAGAGTATTTTTCTTTGTAACAGGCGGTGGGAAGTCTAAGTTTTAGATGAGACTCTATCCATTTAGTTTTAAAATAAAGAAATAAAAAATATTTTAATATTAAGATTTTGAAAGAAAGTGATAGCATTCTCTGATCTCATTTTAAGGAAAGACGGGTGAGAAGGGTGTTACTATCGCACATTAAAAATCGACAAAAATATGTCGCACAACAAAAGCCTATTAATTATAATGCACATTTAAAAGAAAAAAAAAGTTACTAAATAAGTCACACAAATAAAAAAGACAACAATCACACATTGCATCATTTATATTACAAAAGTCAAATAAATAAAGTCGTACAAGTAAAAAAAAGACAAAAATATTGTTGCAATATTTGTTTACATCAAATAAAGTCATACAATCTAAAATGATTGAAATATTATTAAGTGACAACTAATCAACCCGCATATTTATAATTAAAAGACAGCATAGTATGTCAGGTATTCACAATCAATTAAATCAGACATTCATGCTCATAAGATAACTAATCAACTCGCACATTTATAGTCAAAAGATGACTAATGGTGACACATTCTCATAATCATGTCGCATACCTATAGACGACAAGTCCTATCGTATGCTCAGAACTCAAAGAGATTTTTGCATTTATTATCTGCATCAAATAAGATACATGATTTTTCTAGCAGTTACAGATAGTTTCAAGGGGTTCCAAGAAGAGAAAAGAATCATAAAGAAGCATAGAAAAACATAAGCTATCAAATCTTGCAAGTCTCTAAATCAAGTAATTTGTTGAATCTCATGAATTAACCACTAAAACGGGTTATCAAATCACACAAGTTGTCAAATCTTGCAAATCATCAAATTACATAAATTATTAAATCATACAAGTTGCCAAAGCTTGTAAGTTGACAAATCACGAAAGTTGTTAAATCAAACAAGCTATCAAAGCACATAAAATTATCAAAATATGTGAATCATTAAAAATCTCGCAAAATGCACATCTATGCAAAAAATTTAAATAAAAGTTATTAGCTATACAATATGCAAGCTATTCTCTTTATAATCATATCTTGAAAATAAAATTTATAGTAAAAAAGAAGGATAATATAAATTATATTTTACACTATAGAGTAACTCATTGAACAATTAAAAAACAATGACCGATCCAAAAACAACTGAGTATGTCGCATCCTTATGATCGTAAGATGATAAAGTATGTCGTATTATCATAGCCAAGAGCCACGGATTGCTTACCTAAACTAATTGGCAATAGCATAAATGATCTTGTAAATATTGAATACGCAATTGTAAGTATCGATTATTTTAGGGTGTATATATGTGCATTTGTATTGAATATATAAAATATGTATCTCATACATATTTATGCTCATCGAAAGTTTAAAAAATAATATATTATTTTAATTACATTAAAATAGAGATTGAGAATTAATCACCTATAAAAGCCTTTTGATCAAATAACTGCTTGAGTCCGCTTGAAGTGTTCTAGTTGACAATTCCAACAATCAACTAGGTAGCTTTGATTGTTTAGAACAGCTGCTTGATCTAACACTAGGTCTAATACTTAAACTCTAAGCTAATTATTTCCTATTAACTTGATCAATAAAACAATAGCTTATTTTTACTTTAATGGCTATGGCTTAAATTAGAATAGATGATGAATAGTATAGAGAAAACTATTTTCTCTCTTGGTTGGCCACTTTCCAAGCAAAAATCATCTCCCATTTATTTTAATTTAACATATTAATAATAATTAAGATTTAACTTAACTCATCAGTTAGCCATTAACCCAAGTTAAGTTAATGTATTATTTAATAATTAAATAATAAAAATCTTAATTATTATATTATTTAATTAACCAAACCCAAGTTAACTCTTAACCTAGGTTAGGTATATATATTTGGCCACCAAGTATTTTATATTTAAATATTAAATTAAACCTAACTAAGGTTAACCATTAACCAAAGTAAGGTTAGTTCACTTTTTCGTAAAAGTAAAATTTAAATAATACTAAATTAACTTAACCTTAGTTAACTCTTAATCTATGTTAAGTTTATTGATTATTTAATTCTTAAATAATTAAATATGTAAAATTACCCTTAAGCACTTATTTGGTTACCAAGTAAATTTCCTAGTGGATCTCACCATACCACACAGTTGGGTAAACTCAACCAAAGGCTCATTATGCGTTATGTTTCATTTTTTAATTGGTTGACAACACTTGTCAACTAATTACTATAATTAATATTTAAGTACTGGCACACTCACTTACTAATGGTTCCTGAAACAAACAATTAATTTTGCTAAATTTTACTAGATTGAATTATTCAATTTGGTATGTTGCCTCAATGCACAATGAGTACACCTTATATTGTATGGCTCACTATGCGTTACGTTTCATTCTTTAATTGGTTGACAGCACTTGTCAACTAATTACTATAATTAATATTTAAGTATTGGCATGCGCGCTTCCTGATGGTTCCTGAAACAAATAACTAGTTTTACTAGATTTTGCTAAATTGAACTATTTAATTTGGTACGCTACCCCAGTGCACAACGAGTATACCTTATATTGCATGAATCTCTAGGTTCATGCTTGATTTGTCAAATGAAACTATTTCATAAGTTCATGATCGATGCCCTACGCACACATCACGAATATTACAAATCAACGCACTAGACCATACAAGTTAAGGTCATAGTGCATACGTATAGCCCTTCCATCATATATATCTAGGATGTTCGGGGACATAGATCAACACCATCAAATCCCTATATGCTCATCCATAACCTAATTTCCAAATTCATATCTCAATTAACAATATATGCAAACACCTTTGCTATATTGTTCAACTCTGTGGAAAACTCTTTTTTCTCGGGTTAATTGCTTATGGCTCGAAGACTTTTTGATATACAACCTCAAAGTATTTGGATATACAACTCCCTATGTGAGCTGACGAATCCTATATCTATACACACCAAACTCTATGAGCATCGCACCATACCTATTAATATGCAACGATCAGACCATGAAAGGTCTCGAACGTCTATGAAACTAAAGTATGAGAAATCACTCACAAGCCCACCGTGGCACTCACGTCAAAAGACTACGTATACTACTTAACTTGAGAGGATCTTTCATCTACGGTTTACATAGGATGTCTATTGGGGTCCTTATGAGTCTATTCAATATTTAGTCCTTACTGAATACCTGTATATCTATACAAGTTCTAAGCTCATGGTAAGTTAGGAATAACCATTTGTACCCTACAAATATAGACATACATTGATCTATATGAAAAGGTATTCACTGACAGACCTGCATCGGTGAAAATAGCTCAGGAACATAATGTTTGAGAATATACTTGCATAATGACATTTCTTAGCACCCAATTACAACCTTGCAGCTACATCATTACTAGTATACCTTCATGTCTTTGTCTCGTTACAGACAAGGCTCTAACACTTTAGATTTCACTAATTCTTATAACCTGCTAACTCTTAGCAGTTATAATTCTCAGTGTTGCTAAATCTTAACTCTAATCTAAACTCATTTAAACCAGATCTGAGCTCCTTCAGATCATACAATATTTGTAGTGTTACAAGCATTGTACTATATAATAAAATGTAATCATCGATTTAATAAAATATACATCGTATAAATATCAAATATTCATACAAATAGGGATGACACGTAAGCATTAACCGTAACAATTTCTCACTTGATCTAGTGCCATTCATAATGGTATCTAATACCCATAGACTCCACGTGTTTCTCAAGTACCTTTAGAGTTAAGGTCTTAGTAAGTGGGTTTGCTATATAATTTACAGAATCTATTCTACAAATAATTACATCTTTTCTAGTCAAGATCTTCTTAATTATGTGGTACTTTCTTTTCACATACTTAGATCTCTGGTGTGCTCTTGGCTCTTTAGCTTGTGCGATGGCCTCATTATTATCGCAAAATAATAGGATAGGATCTTTTGAACTTGAAACTATTTTGAGCTCGGTGATAAACTTGCGAATCCATACTGCTTCTTTCGTTGCTTTTGAGGCAGCTATATATTCGGCCTCTATGGTAGAATTCGTTATGGGCCATTGTTTGGTGTTCTTCCAACTTACTGCTAAAAGTGTGGTGATTTACTAGGGTGCGTATATGTGGCATGTGTTTCTTACACTAACATTTAACATCTCATACATAAATTAGCGCAACGAAAGTGAAAATCTCTATTTTCTAGTGCAATAAACACATTTAAAATTTAAGTTTCATTACTGTAATGAAACTAAGGTTCGAGAATTACCTGTCAAGCCTTTGGAAATTACTAAATCGGAGTCCACCACGAAGCGCACTTATTGACAATTCTAGGATTCAACTGAGGTGGGCTTTGATCACTAGAATAACAGCATCAATTTTCAACAATAGTGTTTAACTCTTAAAGACTATGGTAATTAACTCTTAATCACCTTAGTTAACTCTTAACCATAACTTAAACTCCTTAAGCTTGGGATTATAGTTAAACACTTTAACCATTTTGTATATAACAAAGCAATGAAAAGGTTTTAATTTGCTCAACACTTGAACAAAATGAAACAAGCTCATTTATGGGTGACCACTTGAAAATAGAGAAGAAGATTAATAATCTTCCAACACTTGAAAGACAAAATGTGCCTATTACATGCATTGCAACACTTGAAAGACAAAATGTGCCTATTACATGCATTGCAACACTTAAAATTTCTTTCCTTCTCCCCCTCTCTCATGGCTGAACCAAAGCCACTTGAAGAGAGAAGCTTTTTCTTCATCAAGGCACACACTTTAGCCAATGAAACACTTTTTATACTAAGGTAATTTCCTTCTCACATTATTTGGAGACATATGGCCCCCACCAAGTATGGCAACAATTACCTTAAGCCATGCTTCCATGTTTCTTCAATTTGTTAAAATATTTGTTGACTTTTATTTGAAAAATAATTTTACAAATGTCATGGCTGAATCTCTCACCCAAAGAAATGAAAAACACTTTTTCATTTTATACATGTTTTATTTGTTCCCTTCAAATTATCAAACAAGAGCCCCACCAAGTTAGTAAGACAATATCATTTTGTTTAATGCCATTAGTCAACAAATTGACAAGGAAGCCAAATAAAAACTATTTTTCTTTTGGAGACCATTGGTTACAACAACAAAACACTTCAAATGCAACACTTTGCATATTTACAAGTCAAATAAAAATGGCCCACAACCATACTTCTTTGTTATTTTGTTTCTTTTATTTATTTGTTTAATAACAAATAAACATGTACCATTTATTACATATTTTATTTTATATTAATCTTATTAATAAAATAAAACATGTAATTGATTTATTACAATAATAATTGTTTGACTCAAAAATAATATTAATACTTTTATTTATTCAAAATATTGTTGAATAAATAAATGATTTTACTTATCTCACAAGTAAGGTTATTTTAATAATTACAAAGTCAAACAATAAATGGCATACAATGTGCCACGTGTCATCACCCCATTGGTCAATAATTATTGTTAACCGATTAATGTACTTAACTCTTAAGTCTTGACACGTGCACATCTAGGGAGAACTTGAAACAAATATCCCGATTTGCTAGAATTTATTAGATTGAACTATTCAACCCGATTCGCTGCCCCAGTGCACAATGAATACACTACATATTGTGGGACTCCCTAGGTCTACGCTCGATTTGTCAAATGGAACTATTTTATGAGTTCGTGATCGATGCCCCACGTACACGTCACGGATATTAAAAATCAACGCGTTAGACCATACAAGCTGAGGTCATAACATATTAGTATAATCTTTCTGTCATTTGTATTCTAGATGAGCGGAGATATAGATCACCACTGTCAAATCTCTACATGCTCATCCGTGAACCCATCTCCAGATTTGTATCTCGATAAATAATATACGTAAACACCTTTGTGATATTGTTCAACCCCACAAAAAATTATTTTTCTAGGTTTATGCTTGTGGCCACAAGACTTTTTGAAATACAATCTTAAAGCATCAGGATATACAACTCATCTATGTGAGCTGACAAATCCTATATCTATGCACAACGGACTCTATGAGTACCGGACCATACTCAGCAACACGTAGCGGTCAGACCATGAAAGGTCTCTGACATACGTGAAATCAAAGCATGGTGGATCACTCACAAGCCCACCATGGTGCTCAGATCAAAGGATCACGAGTACTACTCAACTCGGGATGACTCACCATTGACGACTTCACAAGATGTCTATTGGGGTCCTTGTGAGTATGTTCAATACTCAGTCTTTACTGAATACCTATATGCTTATATGAGCTTCTGGTAAGCCTATGGTCAGCTAAGAATAACCATCTGTATAATACAGATATAGCATATACAGATCTATATCAAAGGGATTCACCGATAGACCCGCACCAATGAAAGTAGATCAGGAATATAGTATTTGAGAATATATTGTTGGGATTTGTGCTTACGTGCCATCCCTTTTATGTATAAATATTTGCTTTATGTTTATACATTTATGATTTCAATATATCACTAATTATTTTATTTATAAATATGGTAAGATGCTTGTAACGTTTTAGACATTGTATGATCTGAACGAGTTCAGATCTGATCTAAAGGAGTTTAGATCAGAACTAAGAGTTAGTAAAATCTAAAGAGTTAGAGCCTTGTCTGAAATGGGACAAAGACCTAAGAATATATTAATAATGACATAGTTGCAATGGGTTGCAAATGGTGCTAAGAAATGTTGTTATGCAAATATGTTCTTAAATTTAATGTTCCTGATCTACCTTCACTAATGCGGGTCTGCTAGTGAAGATCTTAATATATATATATATCAGTGTATGTCTATATCTAGATAGTCCAGATGGTTAGTCTTAGCAGACCATGAGTTTAGTGGAAACTCGTATAGAGATACAAGTATTCAGTAGGGACTGAATATTGAACAGACTCACAAAGATCTCCAATAGACATCCCATAAAGCCGTCAATGGAGGATCTTTCGAGTTGAGTAGTATTCGTGGTCCTTAGACCTGAATGCCACGGTGAACTTGTTAGTGATCCATCATACTTTGGTTCCACACATGTTAGATACCTTTCATGGTCTGACCGCTGGGTGTCGCTGGGTATGGTCCGATGCTAATGGAGTCCGGTGTGTACAGATATGGGATCCATCAACTCAATTGGGTGAGTAAAATATCCTGCAACTCCAAGATTGTATTTCAGAAAGTCTTATGGCCATAAGCAGACATCCAAGAATTTCTTGGGAAAATAATATCGTGAAAGTGTTTACGGATATTATTTATTGAAATACAAATCTAGAGATAAGTTTATGGTTGAGCACATGGAGACTTGACGGTGTTGATCTATATCTCCGCTCTTCTAGGATATTTATGATGGAAGGATTATACGAATATGTTATAACCTCAACTTGTATGGTCTAATGCGCCGTTTTGTAATATCTGTAACATGTGTGTGGGACATTGTTCACGGACGTGTGAAATAGTTTCATATGACAAATCGGGCATGGACCTAGAGAGTCTCACAATATGAAGTGTACTCGTTGTGCACTGGGGCGGCGAATTGAATTGAATAATTAATCCAACAATTTTCAGCAAAATGAAAAATGTTTCTAGATTCCTTTTATTATTCACTTGTCAATAATTGAAGGTAAAACACATTATTGGTTTACAAGAGTTGTTAACCAATAAAAAATTGACAAGTGACATAATCTTACTCCATAAATTATTTACCATGTATTTACCTATTTACCTTGCTTGGGAAATACATATATGGTAAATGTAAATAATCAAAATAGTTTTGAATTATTAATATTTTATATATTAATCAAATTATTATTATTAATTGGAATAAGTGGCAAACACCATTTACTAATGGAGAATGCACTTGTTATTAATAATAAGGAAAGTTTACCACTTTGTAATTCTTAAATGATGCACTAAGGAAGTGGTAAAACCACTTAACATTGATTAAATGCCATTTACTCTCTAGAAATTGATTCAATTGGTTGAATCAAATTGGTGAGTGAAAAATATGATAGATTAATGTTTGTAATGGCAAACATGGTTAAGTGGTGGTGGAGCACTAAGAGAAATCATTCTTTGCACTTAAGAAAGAATTGAAAGAGTTCAATGTGTGCAAGATAGAGTGAAATTCGTTCTAGGAGAAAGGAGAGAGAATTGAGAGCTTTTCCTAAGTGTTTTTCTCAAAGTGTTGAGAGAAAATGCAAAGGCTTACCAAGCTACAACATATAGAGTTGTAAAGAACTATAGAAAACACCTAATTCTTCTCATCTCTTGGTAGTAATCATAAGGACAAATTGTTTTAAGTGTTAAAACAATCATTTGCTGGAAATTCAAGGCTGTCATTCTAGCTTCACAATCCCACCGGATTTAGTTGTGAACTAGAATTGTGCAAGGGAACACTTCAAGGTGAGCTCAACAAATTGAAGCTTGGAGTTCTTGAAGAATTGTAAAGCTACCTTCATATCCGAGTAGGTTATTTATTTGTTATTCATTTTATATCATGCATGAAATATATATATATATATATGATATATATATATGTACTTGAATGATCATACATGCTTGAATATGTTACATATTGTTTAATATGTATGAATAATTCCGTTGCGTATTTAATTTTTGAAATTATATACATTTATACACATCACACACCATATCACACAACAAGTGGTATCAAAGCATGCTGATATGGTGTTTGCTGTTTGATGTTGTTGTAGTTAACATGTTGATGTTATATTGATGAACAACATGATGATATTTGATTTCAAGCATGTTGATGTTTAAGATTGAACATATTGATATTTTATGAATTCTTGGATATGTTGGTATTTAAAATTGTTTATATGATATATGATCATGTTTTAAATCGGTTGATTTGGGTGCCGGAACAGAAGAAAATTGATTTTAGTGCACCGGACACAGTAACAGTGTCCAGCGCTGAGGCGCTAGCTGACGGTCACTGCGGCCCCAGCCTAATTTTGGCCAGCGCCCTAGCGACAATCTATGAGTGCTGCGGCGCCCACATACTAGAATTCAGCGCTGAGGCGCTAGCTTAAGGTTGCTGCGGCGCCAGCCTAATTTTGGCCAGCGCCCCAGCGACAGGCTATGAGCGCTGCGGCGCCCACATACTGGAATTGAGCGCTGAGGCGCTGGGATATGGCGCTGCAGCGCCGGCTGATATTATGGCCAGTGCCGTGGCGCTTACTTCTGGGCGCCCCCGTGCCCGGATTAATTTTATGAACGTTGCAGCGCCCGTATTTCAACGCCGCAGCGTTCATCACTGTTTCTGGAAAAAATTTTAAATTTATTTATCATGTTTTGACTTATTTTATTGCTGTATTGTACTTCAATAGTTTTCATAACATGATGTGATCATTAAAATACGCTGATAATCACAATGGGAGCCCTATTGGTGGGGGTTAGTTGTGATTGCGTATTTCTTTATGTATAAATGATCTATATTATTCATTTGGATGAAATGAGTATGTAATAAAATCTCTCTTAATCAGATTGTAATATTTTTATTATGAGATAATGTTAAATATGATCCGTCTTATCAATACGGTATTAGACAAATCACTTCGATTCTTTTCCAAGATCGCTAAAGTGTGAGGGATTGATTGGTGTAACTTGGGCTATATCGTTTAAACATTAGATGTAATAAATATATGTTAAAGTATTACTCTAGATCGCTAAAGTGTGCGGTTAATAACAATAACATATATTTAATGATTGATAAGTAAATCTGGAATATACTTATCCTAGATCGCTAAAGTGTGCGGATAAGATGTGTTTAAGATCAAGTGTTAAGAGTTGCATGAGATGCAATTGATAAGAGTTGTCTACCTTTTGGGTTTACTAAGGCCTAGATCGCTATAGTGTGCGGCTGAAGTAAATGCCAAAGGGATCCACTTCTCACTATATAGTTTAAAGAATTCTTAAACTATTGTTTTCTCGTGTGAGAGATTAAAGGGATTACGTAAAATAGTGGGAGGACGTTTTTAGATTAAAAATTGTATAACTATTATACCCATGATCTAAAACGTTATCTATTAGTGATTGAAATATTCCGCTAACATCTTTTTCTTTTGTCTTGTGAAGATCAAATGGCTTTAAACAACACTTTAGCTCGCATCCTTGATGCGCACCAACTAAAAGGTGCAGAAAATTATGCTAATTGGCTTATGAATCTCAGAATAGTTCTAGATTCTAAAAAGCTTGGATATGTTATTGATCAGCGCATGCCACAAGCTATTTCTGATAATGCTTCCCCAGAAGAAAAGGAGACATATCGGAAATGGTTGGATGACGATTTGAAAGTCAAATCGTACATTCTCGGGTCTATGTCTACGGAGCTCCAAAGGGAGCATGTCCACATGGACAATGCTGGGAGTATCATGCTCCACCTGAAAGAGTTATTTGGTGACTGACCTCAATTTGAAATGTATAGGGTTGCCAAATCACTTTTTCAAGCTAAACTACCCGAGGGCAGTCCAGTAAGTCCTCATGTCCTCAAAATGATTTCATACATTGAGAGGCTGGAGACCATGGATCTCATACTGAGCAATGGATTGGGGAATAGCTTGATTCTCCAATCACTTCCAGGGTCATTTGCACCGTTCATAATGAATTACAATATGCAAGGATTGACTCCTACTTATGCTGAACTGCATAACATGCTAATAACTGCTCAGGAGGACATGAACAAAGGGGGCTCGGTCCTCTATGTTCAGGGTGCTTCATCATCTACCCGAAGGACTTCTAAGAAGTCCAAAGGAAAGAATAAACGGAAAGTAATGCATGCACCTAGAATGGGTCCTCGAAAGCAATACATATCCAAGCACCCACGAAAGAACAAAGCAAGTGGAAAATGTTTCCATTGCAGTGAGGATGGACATTGGAAGCGAAACTGCCCAAAGTACCTTGCCATGATTAAGAAGACACCATCAGGTATACACTTGCCTTTTATTGATATTTCCTTAGCATTTGATGCTAGCTTTGGTTGGGTATTAGATACCGCTTGTCCTTTTCACATCTGCAATGTGTTGTAGGGTCTGAAGGAAGTTAAAAAGTTACAACCAGGAGAAGTATAGCTTCGTGTTGGAAATGGAGATTTCCTACAGGTCGAGGCTATTGGATGTTTCAATTTGATGCTTCCATGTAATAAAATTGTTGTATTGAATAATTGTTATTATGTGCCAAACATTATCCGGCAAATTATTTCAATTCCTGTATTGGACAATGAAGGATATCATATGCGTGTTAGGAATCGTTCCTTATGCTTGTATGATTTGAATAATGTTTTGTTAGCTGAATGTCAGTTGATAAATGGGCATTACATATTAGATACAACAGGAAATGTCATGAATGTACAAGTGAATGCTAAAAATAGTGCGGGAACTTTAAATGATACAGAATTGTGGCATATGAGATTAGGTCATATAGGGGTAAGACGCTTATCCCGTCTGGTTAAGGATGGTCGGATTCCTGATCTGACCATAGAATCATATCCAGTTTGTGAATCTTGTATTCAAGGGAAAATGACCAAGGCTCCATTTATTGGTGTTGGACACCGTGCCACTAATTTATTGGAACTAATACATAGTGATGTATGTGGTCCAATGAATCACACTGCTATGGGTGGTTTTCGATACTTTGTTATCTTTATCGATGATCTGTCACGATATGGATATGTGTTTCTTATCAAACACAAGTCAGAAACTTTTGAAAAGTTCAAAGAGTTTCGAAATGAAGTAGAGAAACAAACCAGAATGTATATCAAATGCCTTAGATCAGATCGAGGGGGTGAATACATGAGCAGTGAATTTTCAGATTATTTAAAGGAGAATGGGATTCTCGCTCAGTATAGTCCTCCAGGTACTCCACAACACAATGGTGTTTCGGAGAGGAGGAATCGGACTTTATTGGATATAGTTCGATCGATGATGAGCTTCACTGATCTCCCTGAATATTTGTGGGGATATGCACTAGAAACTGCTGCTCATTTATTGAATAGAGTTCTATCAAAAGCCATTTCATCCACTCCACATGAGATATGGACTGAAAGGAAACCAAGTCTTAAATATGTTAAGATTTGGGGTTGTCCTGCTTACGTAAAAGTTACGCAACAGGATAAACTTGCACCTAAAGGTTACAAGTACAGGTTCATTGGATATCCCAAGAATTCAATGGGATATCAATTCTATGATCTAGAAGAACGAAACGTGTTTGTATCTCGTTATGCCACTTTTCTAGAGAAAGAGTTTCTCCTGAATCGTGGAGATTGTAGAAAGATTGAGTTAAATGAACTCAATCAGAATGAAAATGAACCAACAATAGAACTTCAGGCTCAATCAAGCAGAATACCTTTGACACACCCTCCACGTAAGTCAGAAAGGATATCAAGGCCACCTGAAAGGTATGGTTCCATATCTAAAGGTGCTCTTGATGTTTTCTTGATTGAAGAAAATAATCCTTTAACTTACAAAGATGCGATGTTGGACATCGATTCGGGAAAATGGCACGAGGCCATGAAATCTGAAATTGACTCTATGCATCACAATCAAGTCTGGGACTTGGTTGAGCTTCCTGAAGGAATTGTTCCTATCGGTTGTAAATGGATCTACAAGCAGAAGCGTGGGCTCGATGGGAAAGTGGAGACTTTCAAAGCCCGATTGGTGGCGAAAGGTTATACTCAACGATCTGGGATCGACTATGAGGAAACCTTCTCACCAGTAGCGATGCTTAAGTCAATTCGGATTTTACTAGCAATTGCTGCGTATTATGACTATGAAATTTGGCAAATGGATATGAAAACAGCGTTCTTAAATGGATATCTTGAGGAAGAAATCTATATGGAACAACCCGAAGGTTTTACATCCAGCCAAACTTCTAGTCTAATATGTAAACTGAAGAAGTCTATCTATGGACTTAAGCAAGCTTCCTGAGGCTGGAATCTTCGTTTTGATGAGGTAATCAGAGGGTCTGGTTTCATCAAGAACGAAGAAGAATCGTGTGTGTATAAAAAGAGCAGTGGGAGTATGGTAGTCTTCTTGGTTCTATATGTGGATGACATACTCATTATCGGAAACGATATTGGTATGTTGCAATCAGTCAAAAGTTACCTAAGTAAGAATTTCTCCATGAAGGATTTGGGAGAGGCTTCCTATATACTAGGTATAAAGCTTTATAGAGATAGAGCTAGGAGGCTTATAGGACTCTCCCAATCATCGTACATAGATAATGTCTTGGAAAGGTATAGTTTCAGTAACTGTAAGACAGTTAACATACCTTTTAGACATGGCATTCATCTTTCGAGGAAAATGTGTCCTCAGAGTGAAGATGAAAAGGTTAGAATGTCTAGTATACCTTATGCATCAGCTGTGGGAAGTCTGATGTATGCCATGATATGTACGAGACCTGATACCAGTATGGCTGTAAGTGTTACAAGCCGCTATCAGTCTGATCCAGGCGAAGGCCATTGGATGACAGTGAAACATGTCCTAAAATATCTTAAGGGTACTAAGGACAAGTTTTTGATTTATGGAGAAAATGACCTAGTGTTGAGAGGATTGATAAGGGCAAATTTGTCATATATTTTCTCATGTTTTTATTATTGATATTTTATGATTTTATGAGAATAGATGGCTATTTATGTGCATTATTGTTATTTATAGGGACTTGAACGAAATTTAAAAAAAGAACGCAAAAGGAGCGAAAACAGGGACTAAAATGCAAAGTTTTCAAATTATGAGTCCAGCGCCCTCGCGCCACAAGTATCTTCGCCCCAGCGCTGAAATAGTGATCGAAATAAGAAAAACGACCTGCTTAAGTCGCGTCTAGCGCCCCAGCGCCAGACAGTCACCGCCCCAGCGACGGTACAGCGCTCCAGCGCCAAGATTCCACCGCTCCAGTGGTAATAGATTTTTCACGCGTTGCCCCAGCGACAGATGCATAGCGCACCAGCGGTAGTGCGAGTCCTAGTCCGACGAGAATTGAGATTTTCAAGCTCATATCAATCCCTATATAAAGCCACTCGTTCCCAGCCTTCAAGGACGAATCCAAGACGACCCAAGAGCACCAAGAATACAGAGCACGAGTCTTGGAGAGCAATAGGAGTTTAATTGAAGCAACTTTAGAGAGAAGTACAAGACGTTCTTCGGCATCAAGAGTTCCTAGGCAGCGCAATTAAGAGCAATTCGACGTCTATATCGGTTTGCTAATAATTGTATCATGATTTATAATTATTTTTACTGCTGTTCTCTTGTAGCCATGAGCTAACTTATTTTCTGGGGTTAATATTTGAACTCAATATGTGTGCTTAATTGTCATATCTTTTTAGTATTTAATAAACTTAGTCATTTATTATTTAAATTACTTGTGTTTAATGCTTCAATATATCTGGCCAATATATGGTGAATGAGTTGGTAATATTATTGATAAACTCGGAAGAGGAATCATAATATTTAGACCTAGGTAATTTGATGCATGATTGTAGAGTAACATTCAATGTTGCATATGCAAGTTTCAACTTAGGATAGAAATATACCTAATTGGCATGTATGATCAATAAGACCTAATCTTAATGAATCTTAATTTATTACAAGTACCATAGGAATATAGGTATTTGGTAAATTAGGGTATACTTGCATGACCTTGGAAGAGGCTTGTGAATACATTAGTGTCTTGATCAATAATAAAGACTAAGTGAGTTAAATATTAGAGGATTAATCATTAAAAAGCATATTGAGGGATAATATTAATCCTAGGTTTTCTCTACGTTGTTATCTTTAAATCTCATTGCATTGTGTTTTTACTTTTATATTTTCTACATTCATTCTTGAATTTTTATTTTTCTGAATAATTATTAGGAAGACATAATTTTAGTAATTGGTTAATAAGAAGAAATTATCCCTGTGGGTTCGACATCCGACTAATTAGTCTCTTTATTACTTGCATACGATAGTGTATACTTGCACTTAATTTATGATATAGAAATATCGCATCAAGGATACACAAATTCAGATTTCCAATCTGATCTAGATGATAGAAAGTCTACATCTGGATATGTATTCATTCTCAATGGTGCTGTAGTCAGTTGGAAGAGTAACAAACAGTCATCAACCGCTGATTCCACAACAGAGGCAGAATATATTGCAGCATCAGAAGCAGCAAAAGAAGCGGTTTGGATACGCAAGTTTATCGCTGAACTTGGAATAGTTCCGAGTTCAATTGATCCTATACCATTGTTCTGCGATAACAACGGAGCCACTGCACAAGCAAAAGAGCCAAGAGCACACCAAAAGTCTAAGCATGTGGAAAGAAAATACCATATCATAAGAGAAATCTTGGCTAGAGGAGATGTAATAGTTCGTAGAGTAGACTCTATGAATAATGTAGCGGACCCACTTACTAAGGCCTTAACTCCAAAAATATTTGAAAGACATGTGGAGTCAATGGGTATAAGATACCATCGTGAATGGCACTAAAGCAAGTGGGAGTTGTTGGGATTTGTGCTTACGTGCCATCCCTTTTATGTATAAATATTTGCTTTATGTTTATACATTTATGATTTCAATATATCACTAATTATTTTATTTATAAATATGGTAAGATGCTTGTAACGTTTTAGACATTGTATGATCTGAATGAGTTCAGATCTGATCTAAAGGAGTTTAGATCAGAACTAAGAGTTAGTAAAATCTAAAGAGTTAGAGCCTTGTCTGAAATGGGACAAAGACCTAAGAATATATTAATAATGACATAGTTGCAATGGGTTGCAAATGGTGCTAAGAAATGTTGTTATGCAAATATGTTCTTAAATTTAATGTTCCTGATCTACCTTCACTAATGCGGGTCTGCTAGTGAAGATCTTAATATATATATATATATATCAGTGTATGTCTATATCTAGATAGTCCAGATGGTTAGTCTTAGCAGACCATGAGTTTAGTGGAAACTCGTATAGAGATACAAGTATTCAGTAGGGACTGAATATTGAACAGACTCACAAAGATCTCCAATAGACATCCCATAAAGCCGTCAATGGAGGATCTTTCGAGTTGAGTAGTATTCGTGGTCCTTAGACCTGAATGCCACGGTGAACTTGTTAGTGATCCATCATACTTTGGTTCCACACATGTTAGATACCTTTCATGGTCTGACCGCTGGGTGTCGCTGGGTATGGTCCGATGCTAATGGAGTCCGGTGTGTACAGATATGGGATCCATCAACTCAATTGGGTGAGTAAAATATCCTGCAACTCCAAGATTGTATTTCAGAAAGTCTTATGGCCATAAGCAGACATCCAAGAATTTCTTGGGAAAATAATATCGTGAAAGTGTTTACGGATATTATTTATTGAAATACAAATCTAGAGATAAGTTTATGGTTGAGCACATGGAGACTTGACGGTGTTGATCTATATCTCCGCTCTTCTAGGATATTTATGATGGAAGGATTATACGAATATGTTATAACCTCAACTTGTATGGTCTAATGCGCCGTTTTGTAATATCTGTAACATGTGTGTGGGACATTGTTCACGGACGTGTGAAATAGTTTCATATGACAAATCGGGCATGGACCTAGAGAGTCTCACAATATGAAGTGTACTCGTTGTGCACTGGGGCGGCGAATTGAATTGAATAATTAATCCAACAATTTTCAGCAAAATGAAAAATGTTTCTAGATTCCTTTTATTATTCACTTGTCAATAATTGAAGGTAAAACACATTATTGGTTTACAAGAGTTGTTAACCAATAAAAAATTGACAAGTGACATAATCTTACTCCATAAATTATTTACCATGTATTTACCTATTTACCTTGCTTGGGAAATACATATATGGTAAATGTAAATAATCAAAATAGTTTTGAATTATTAATATTTTATATATTAATCAAATTATTATTATTAATTGGAATAAGTGGCAAACACCATTTACTAATGGAGAATGCACTTGTTATTAATAATAAGGAAAGTTTACCACTTTGTAATTCTTAAATGATGCACTAAGGAAGTGGTAAAACCACTTAACATTGATTAAATGCCATTTACTCTCTAGAAATTGATTCAATTGGTTGAATCAAATTGGTGAGTGAAAAATATGATAGATTAATGTTTGTAATGGCAAACATGGTTAAGTGGTGGTGGAGCACTAAGAGAAATCATTCTTTGCACTTAAGAAAGAATTGAAAGAGTTCAATGTGTGCAAGATAGAGTGAAATTCGTTCTAGGAGAAAGGAGAGAGAATTGAGAGCTTTTCCTAAGTGTTTTTCTCAAAGTGTTGAGAGAAAATGCAAAGGCTTACCAAGCTACAACATATAGAGTTGTAAAGAACTATAGAAAACACCTAATTCTTCTCATCTCTTGGTAGTAATCATAAGGACAAATTGTTTTAAGTGTTAAAACAATCATTTGCTGGAAATTCAAGGCTGTCATTCTAGCTTCACAATCCCACCGGATTTAGTTGTGAACTAGAATTGTGCAAGGGAACACTTCAAGGTGAGCTCAACAAATTGAAGCTTGGAGTTCTTGAAGAATTGTAAAGCTACCTTCATATCCGAGTAGGTTATTTATTTGTTATTCATTTTATATCATGCATGAAATATATATATATGATATATATATATGTACTTGAATGATCATACATGCTTGAATATGTTACATATTGTTTAATATGTATGAATACTTCCGTTGCGTATTTAATTTTTGAAATTATATACATTTACACACCATATCACACACCATATCACACAACACATATTTGTATAATTACATTTTCTAGCACCTATTACAACTCTTTACAACTATGTCATTACTAGTATGCCCTCAAGTCTTTGTCCCGTTATAAATAAGGCTCTAACTCCTTAGATTTCACTAATTATTATAATCTGCTAACTCTTAGTAGTGCTAACTCTTAGTATTTATAACTCTCAATGTTGCTAACTTTTAGCCCTGGTCTAAACTCTTTTAGACCAGATCTGAACTCTTTCAGATCATACAATATCTGTAACGTAACAAGCATTGTACCATTTATTATGATATCACTGCTTATATTTGAAATGTATATTATATAAATATTAACAATTAATATTCATACAATATAATAATGGTACGTAAGTACCAACTCTAACAACTGCAAAACCATTTAGAGTAAAACATACCCATATGTTGACTTTCTATCATCTAGGTCAGACTAAAAGTCTGATTCTGTATATCCTTTCACTTATAAGTCACTATCTTCATAAATGAGAAACTTATCCTTTGTACCCTTAAGGTATTTCAGGACATGTTTGACTGTCATCCAATGGCTGTCACCTAGATCAGATTGGTACTGACTTGTAATATTTACAGCTATACTAATGTCAGGTCTCGTGCACATCATAGCATACATCAAGCTCCCAATAGTCGATACATAAGATATGTTAGACATTCTAACTTTTTCATCTTCTGTCTGAGAAGTTATTCTTCTCAAAAGATGAACACCATGTCTGAAAGGTACATTAACTGTTTTATAGTTAGTGAAATTGTATATTTCCAAAATGCGCTATCAATGTACAATGATTGAGAGAGTTCTATCAGCTTCCCAACTTTATATTTATAAAGCTTTATACTTAATATATAAAAATCCTCTACCAGATCCTTCATGGAGAAGTTCTTACTCAGATACCTCTTGATCGATTGTAACATATTGATATCATTCACAATGATCAATATGTCATCAACATAGAGAACTAAAAAGACCATCATGCTCTACTGACCTTTTAATACACACAAGCTTCCTATTTATTTTTTATGAAACTAGACCCTTGATTACCTTATCAAAATGATGATTCTAACTTTGAAATACCTAGTTAATTCCATAAATAGACTTCTTCAGTCTGCACATTAGACCAAAGGTTAGGTTGAATATAAAACCTTCAAACTGTTCCATGTATATCTCTTCATCGAGATATCTATTCAGGAACGTCATCTTTATATCCATCTGTCATATCTTAAAGTCATAATATACAGTAATAGCCAATAAAATTTGAATTAACTTTAACATTGCAACTGGTGCAAAGGTCTCCTCATAATCGGTCATAGATCGTTGAGCATAACCATTTGCAACCAATCGAGCCTTGAAGGTCTCTACCTTTTCATCGAGCCCGTGCTTCTTTTTGTAAATCTATTTACAACCGATATGAACAATTCTTTTGGAAAACTCAACCAAGTCCCAACTTGATTCTAATGCATAGAGTCAATTTTAGATTTCATGGCTTCTTGCCACTTTCCATAGTCATTGTCCAACATCGCCTCCTTATAAGTCAAAGAGTCGTTTTCTTCAACTAAGAAAACTTCAAATACACCTTCAGACATCTTACCATACCTAATAAATGGTATGGATATCCTTTCAGACCTATGTGAAGGGTGTGTTAAAGGTATATTGCTCAATTAAGTCTGAGTTTCCATCTCTGGTTCATTTATTTCCTAATTGACTTCATTAAGTTCAATATTTCTACAGTCCCTACGATCCACGAGAAACTCTTTCTCTAAAAAAATGACATAATGAGAAATGAGCACGTTTTACTCATTTTGATCATAGAATTGGTATCCTATGAAATTATTGAGACACCCAATGAACCAATACTTATACCCCTTAAGTGCAAGTTTATCTTGTTGTGCAACTCTTACGTATGCAAGATAGCCATAAATCTTAAAATATTTAAGACTCGATTTCTTTCATTCAGTATCTCATATGGAGTGATTAGAACAGCTTTAACTCTGTTCAATATGTGAGCAACTATGTCTAGCGCATAACTTACATGTATTCTAGAAGATCTGTATAGCTCATCATCGATCAAACTATATCTAATAAAATTTGATTCCTCATGTCACGCCCCAGACCCAAAAGATCTGACACACGACATCACTTACATTCATTCAATAATACTTAAACATTCATTCTAATTTCTTTCAGAATTATAGCAATTGAATTATGACTGGAACAATTAGTAAACCGGAGATACGCAGAGTTTTCTCAGAGATAAACACTCTACTACGTCACCAGTAGCAACTTTGTTACCGGAAGCCCAGAATATATTCATTGCAAATTCTTACTTAAAATCAATCCATTACTACACTTGGTGAAACTTAAACTAAATCCAACCACACATAATAAAATAATACATAAGTATTTATTCACTAGGGACAAATCAAATATCTTATCCCACGTGTCCCCAAATGAAACACTTAGCAACCTAACAACTTAGGGAACCCAAGGAACAACAGAAGCCTTGCCAAATCCGCTAAGCACACATGTACCTTATTTACCTGAAATCACCATAAACTATAATGTGTATAAAACTCAGTAAGTATACTAGTTTTTCATATATCAAATACAAATACATATATGTACACAATGCATATGTATGATATGCTGTGATCAATCAAAATCATAATCTTATCAAATCACATATCATGTAAGCGCTTACACATTCTTTTAAAACACATAATAGGAATACCATTACTCGACTACTACTTAGTAGGACTTACATATCACATATCACATAATGAGCCAAATGTCACTTGTAGGTGACATACCGTATGAGAGGAATAGTACAAGTGAGGTCTTTAAATCACACATATATAACGCTTATGCCCGAAGGTAAAAGCCAAACCCTCACCCTGATCATCGGTGAGTCCTCTCACATGTACCAATACGCCACCACACGAATGTGATGACTCACACTTCCTTTAGGTACCAATAGGATCCTCCCTACATACGGAACACATAACATATACCAATCCCGAAGGAAATGCCACACATAAAGGCTCCACAAATCACATAAAATGCCTACTAAGTTAACAGTGAGTTCAAGTACCCTCAAATCACAAAATATTTCTCATGGACATATTACACTTCAAAAGCTTTCTTTGTTAAACGCATCTTATTTTGGAAAGCTCACTTTCAAAAACACATGTATGTCCATGCTCAATGTCAATGCTCATATTCATAAACATATATTCACATTTCATATCAAAATATACTTTGACATATCATAAACATATTCTTAACCCCATTTACAAAATCATACAAAACAATTATTATGTTTATTGTGATTCCAGTAGTAAGTCTAGTATACTTACCTCTTAACACTTTCAGCTACAAGGCTTAAATCTCCTTAACCTATCAATGGAGATTAATCCTTTCATAAGCCTCACAATTCACACAAAATACTTTAAATAGCTTACAAAATTATACACAATGCATTTATCACATCAAATTGGTCTAAAAACTTGGTTTCTCAAAACCTGTCATTCTGACCACTTACACTTAACAAAATTTTCTAATACATCAAATGATGTCCAATTACTCCAAAATAAGAATATATCATTCTTGACTCATATATACTTCTTAGATATGAATATTATATCAAAATTCCTACACAATCCATTCCATACACACCATCGAATCCAAACTACAAACCTGACAGGATCAAGATACTTACTGAACAGTATTCAATCTCCCAATTTTATAAAATCATATACTAACTCAAAAATTATAAAAATACCACATAATTACTCTTAACACATATCTCAGTCCATGATAAATATTTCTCTTCCAAAGCACTGCCAAAAATAGTTTAAAACTATTTTATTCCATACCTTTAAAAATCTGTTAATCAAATACTGTAATGAGCGGATATACTTTAGAAAATCATAACATTTCAACCACATTGATCTAAATTCTCAATTCCGAGTATATCATATTAGACATATAAACTTATCATATTCCACAAATTCGTAATTTTTGAAGATCATTCAGTAGGACAAACATTGTTCGTCACTGTATTATACTGTTCATATAGGAAATTTCTAGAATTTCAGGGTCATTTTGGTAAATTCACAACAAATTCAATTTCTGGAATTTTGAATCGATTCAAAGTCTCAGATGATCCTAAACATGTCTAATTTCATATACTCAAAACTCAAAATCAGAATCGCATCAAAATAATTTATAAAATTCCTAGATCAAGAGGTTATCCAGCAGAAATTCCACAATTCATCATGATTTATCAAACTATCTTATAGATCATCATCAATTCTCATAAGATCTTACGAAATACACAAAAAATCCTCAATTATACATATTTTCAGAAATCAAAACTTAAAGGAATTAACTTAATTAATACCAATAAATTGAGAAATACGTATGATATACCTTTTGAAATTCAAAATTCCAATTTCTTCTTCTTTTTCTTCTCCTTCTTCTCTTTCTCTCCCCTCTTTTTCTCTCTTCTCTCTCTCTAAAAGAGGTAGCTCGACCAAAATGAGAGAATTAGGGTTTTAAAAGTGTATTTTTATACTAAGTGGCTAATTTTTGGTATTTACGAATTTACCCCCAAAACTTTCAAAGTATTACAATTTGGTCCCTAAAATAAATCTAAAGTCTTGCAATTAAACCCAATGCTAATAGTATCACCTTAACCTATACAAACACTACTAATAACAATATATAAATCAAGTATCACCAACATACAAATAAAATACGTATATTTATACATATATAAATACTTATTCTTACCAGTCGTGGATACTGGTTACTACACCTCATCTCCGAAACACTATTGTGTTGCAAAGTACCTAGAAGACTATACTGAGCTAGAATCTCATTCTTATTTAAATAATCTAAAAATTCATGGCCCATGTACCACTGCCTCGATCTAATCGAAGACATTTAACATATATGTTAGTTTGTTTCTCTACTTCAAGTTGGAACTCTTTGATTGTTTCAAAGGTTTTTGACTTATGTTTTATAAGAAACACGTACCTATATCGTGTTAAACCATCTATAAAAGTTATAAAGTATTGAAACTCACCCATTGCAGCATGATTTATTGGACCGCATATATCACTATGTATTAGTTCTAATAAATCATAGGTACGGTATCCAACACTTGTGAATCGAGATTTTGTCATCTTTCCTTGAATACAAAATTCACAAATTAGATAAAGCTCTATGATTAGATTAAGTATCCAACCATCTTTAACTAGACGGATTAGGCTTCTAATGCCTAAATGACCCAATCTCATATGCCACATTTCTGTTTTATTTAAAGTCTTTGATCTACTACGTTTATTACTAGTACTAGCTTGTACATTCATGACATTTTCAGTTGTATTCAAAATGTAATGCCCATTAATTAATTGACAATCAGCTAATAAAACATCAGGCATGTCATATAAATATAAGGAACAATTTCAAATATTCATACGATATCCTTCACTATCAAGTACAGGTAGGGAACAATCTGTCTGATGATGTTAGGTACATATAAATAATTATATAATACAACTATTCTATTATAAGGGAGAAGTAAATTAAAATATCCAACAGCTTGGACTTGAAGGAAATCACCATTTTTAACTCGAAGCTTTACTTCTCTAGGCTGTAGCATTCTAACTTCCCTCAGACCCTGCAATATATTATAGATGTGAGAAGAATATACAATATTCAATACCTAGCTAGAACATACATTAAATGCCAATGAAATGTCAGTAATAGTAAAACATGTACCTAATGAAGTCTTCTTTTCAGTGGTAAGGTACCTTGTGCAATTTCGCTTCCAATGCCCATCCTTGTCGCAAAAGAAACACTTGCCTTTTGCTTTGCTATTTTGTTGAGGCTTGGATATCTATTGCCTCTCATACTGGGTGTCCAGCTCACCTATTTCTTTATCTTCCCCTTAGACTTTATAGAAGCATTTAGAGCAGAAGATGAAGCACCTTAAACAAATAGGGTCAGACCCCATTTGGTCATGTCCACTTATGTTCTCTTCAATATATTATGAAAATTAGCATATGTTTGGGTCAATCTTTGTATATTGAAGTTCATAATGAACTGTACAAATAGCCCAGGAAATAATTAGAGAATCAAGCTATTCCCCAAGTTATTATTCAGAGAAATGTCCATAGTCTAAAGCCTCTCGATCAATCTAATCATCTTTGAGGACATGAGGACTTATTGGATTGTCCTCGTCTAGTCTAACTTGAAAAAACATCTTAGCAACCCTTTAAATCTCAATTTAGGGTCTGTTACCAAATAGCTCTTTCAAATGAAGCACAATGCTGCTGGCATTGTCCATATAGACATGTTATCATTGCAGCTCAATAGTCATGGAGGCGAGGATGTATGATTTGATTTTTAATTCATCATCCAATCATTTCTAATAGGTCTCCCACTTCTCTAGGGTGGCACTATCATAAATACCTTTGGGCAATCTCTGATTAATAACATATCTAAACTTTTTTAATCGAGAACAATTCTTAGATTTATAAGCCAATCCGAGTAATTTTCTACGCCTTTGGGCTAGTGTGCATCTAATATGTGTATCAAGGGGTTGGTCGAGGCCATCAGATCTTTACAAAAAAATTTACATAGAAGATGTCAACGGAATTAAAAAATTATTAAATCGTTAATTAAAACGTTTTAAATCATTGGTATAACAATTATATCTTTTAATTTAAAACACTTTTCCACTGCTTTACATAATCCTTCTAATCTCTCAAATGGAATTGCATCTCATGCAACTCTTAGTCCTGATCTTAAATACATCTTTTTCGCACACTATAGTGATATAGGGTAAGTGTATTCCAGATTAACTTGACAGTAATAAAATATATGCTATCGATACTACCTACACACTGTAGCGATCTAAGGCAATACTTTTGCATATATTTGCCTCATCTTATGTTTAACCGGTATAGTCTAAATTATACCGACTAAATCCTTCACACTGTAGCGATCTTAAAACTTGACTGACGGAATTTGTCTAACACCATATTGACAAAAGACGGATTAGTTATAGAACATTATCTCATAATGTGCTATTATAAAATCTGATTAAGAAAGATTTTTCAATTGGCCTATTAGAAGGTGATTTCTCAATCTATCATTTATTTTTGTGCAAACACAACTAACCCCACTAGTAGGGCTCCCATTGTAGTTACCAATATAGATACAAACGATTCTGGTTTATAATGCAAACTGATAACTTTTATCACTGTATCTCATAAAACCTTATATGCATTTTTAGGTTCTTTTTCTTGATTTAGTCTGCTGAGATCTAACTCCTCTGATTTTTATTCATAATTTGGAAGCTCCTCTAGCATACTACCCTATCAATGTTCTTTTCTTTTCTTTCAAAAATACATTATTAATCATTAAAAAATAATAGAGAAAAACCAGCTATCGGAATCGAACCGATGACCATCACATTACAAATGTGATGCTCTTTAATTATTCAAACAATTTGAAAATTGAAAAATTAACCCCACATGAATTAATCACCTACAAGTATAGACATACACTGATCTTTATGAAAAGGTATTCATCGACATACCTGTTGGTGTTGTGTGTGTGTGCACTTGTGTGCATAATTAAATAAATTTAATAATAATAGCATAACACATGTGCAACGCAGCGAAAATATAATACATATTAAAATAATTTTATTATACTAATGAGATTATGAGACTCACCCTTAAAGCGTGCTTTGAACAATTCTAGTTGGAGATGTAGTGAACTTCCACAAACTAGAATAATAACTTTCTAATTTTTAAAATATTTAAAGCAACTCTTACTTTAATTTATATTTTTTTTCTCGAAAGTTGACAAAAAATCAAAGTAATTAAATTTTTTGCTTCTAAACTCAGCTCACTATATCTTACTTCATTCAACTCAGCCATTATATATTAAAAGGCAAAGTTGCCTTTTATTTAACAAATGAAAAGTGGCTTGATAGCCCCTTGGCCTAGCATGACAAGGCAATTTGTCATGCTATAATTACTTTAGCCATTTCAATGGCTAAGTATGGAAGGAATTGGTGGCAATACAGTTTCAATATATTGCCACGTTAATAAAGATTGAATCAATTTCAATCTTTACTTCAATTGCTGAACGAAAATAAATAATTACCTTTGTTTTAACCAATCAACTAAAAACATGTTTTATTTATATTTTGTTCCATCTAATGGAAATAGATTAAATGTAAAGTGAAATGAATCAATTGATTCATTTGATTCATACGGCCGAATTGAATAAATAAATTGTTTTTTAATTAAAATTTTTATTTATTAATATTAAAATTAGTATTTATATAAATTATTAGTACAGTTTAAAATATATACTAGATAGATAAAAATATTAAGTTTTATTTGAGATAATTTTAAATTTAACAATTAAACCTTAACTACCCCTGAGATTCTAAAGTAAATGAGTGAATAATTAATTTAATTTAAATAAAATAATAATTATTTTATTTAAATAGTAATTATATTTACTAATGCCCAATTTAGTACCCATACAAATTATTGACAAAATTTGAGATATACACTAGGTAGATAAAAGTGTTAAGTCTCTCTTGGCACAATTTTGGGTTTAACAATTAAACCTTAGCTACTTCCCGAGAGATCCTGAAATAAATTCATATTTTTCAAAACTTCTCAGATCGAACAATTTGATCCGGTGCGCTACCCATGTGCTTAACGCGTACACTTCATATAGTGAGACTCCCTAGGCTCACACCTATTTTGTCTCACGGAATATTTCTGTAAGTCTATAACCGATGCCCTACACACACACATTATGGATAATACAAAATGACGAGTTAAACCATACAAGTTAAGGTTAATCCATATTCATACAATCCCTCCATCATTAATATCCTGAAAGAGTGGAGACATAGATCAATAGCGTTAAGTCTCTTATTACTCAACCATAAACTTATCTCTTTTGATTCGTATTCTAATAAATAATATATGCAAATTCATTTGCAATATTATTTACTTCATATGAAACTCTTTCTGAGTTAAATATTTATGGCCATAAGACTTCCTAGAATATAATCTTAGAGCATCTGGATATTTAACTCACCCATATGAGCTGACGGATCCCATATCTACACACACCGAACTCCATAAGCATCAGACCATACCCAGCGACACCCATCGGTCAGACAATAAAAGGTCTTTGACATGTGTGGAACCTAAGTATGGTGGATAACTCATAAGCCCACCGTGGTGCTCAGGTCTAGGGACCACGAATACTACTCAACTCGAAAAGACCCTCCACTGACGTATTTATGGGAAATCTATTGGAGGTCTTCATTGAGTTTAGTTCAGTATCTAGTCCTTACTAAATACATGTATATCTATATGAGCTTCACTAAGCTTATGGTTTGCTAAGATAAACCATATGGACTATCCAAATATGGACATACACTGATCTATATAAATCGGTTCCATTCGTTAAACCATACATCGATGGAAATAGATCAAGAACATTTAATTTGAGAACATATTTACACAATGATATTTCTTAGCAACGCTTGCAACTATGTCATTGCAAGTATATTCTCAGGTTTTTGTCCCATTTCAGACAAGATTCTAACTCTTTAGACTTGATCTAAACTCCTTCAGATCAATATAATATCCGAAATATTACAAGCATCTTACCTAATAAAATTAATCAGCAATTTAATAAAATATTTATTTATTACATAAGTATGAAAATACAATATTCATACAAATTGAGATGACACGTGAGCACAAATCCCAACAATACTTGCATCGGTGAAAATAGCTCAAGAATATAATGTTTGAGAATATACTTGCATAATGACATTTTCTAGCACCCAATTGCAACTTTTGCAACTACGTCATTACTAATATACCCTCAGATCTTTGTCCCGTTATAGATAAGATTTCAAATCCTTGAATTTCACTGATTCTTATAACCTGCTAACTCTTGGTAGTCATAATTCTCAGTATTGCTAACTCTTAACCCTGATCTAAACTCCTTTAGACTAGATCTGAATTTTTTCAGATCATACAATATCTATAACGTTACAAGCATTGTACCATATAATAAAATGTAATTGGCGATTTTATAAAATGTACATCATATAAATATCAAATATTCATACAAACAGGAATGACACGTAAGCACTAACACTAACAACAATTTCTAGAACAATAAAAAGGTGCATGCGAGTTAAAAAATAAACGAGTGGCCAAAATATGTGAATTGTCAAATCTCGCAAGTAGCCAAAATCACAATAAGATGTCAAACATTGCGAGTTATAAATTATCAAACGACTCACAAAATACATATTTACGCAAGCTTCTAAATAAAATATTATTAGTAAAAATTATTAACACGAGATACAAATTATTCTCTTCACAATCATGTTATGACAATTAAACTTTGCAGATTAAAAGCAAACAATAAAATTGCAAGTTGTATTACAGCACAACTTGTTACATGTCTAAAAGTTGACTAAATAAAATTGCATAATTGGAAATGACTAAATATATCGCATACTAATAATTAGAAGACGACTAAGTATGTCTTAAAATCATAATTAAAAGGCGTCTAAGTACGTCGCACCCTTATAATTAAAAGACAGCTAAGTATGTTGCACCATCACATTAAAAGAACGATTAATCTTGTCTTATGATTATAACTTAAAGGCGATCAATTTTGTTATAAACACTTAAGTTTAAAAAAAATAAAGAAAAAAGAAGATGACTAATTATGTCACGCATTCAAAGCTAGAAGATAGATAATTATCTCGTACATTCTAAAGACAACCAATTAGGTCACACAATTAAAATCAAAAGATAATTGATCGGGTTGCATGATTAAAATCAAATGACAATCAATCATGTCACACGAGCAAAACACAAAAAACGACTTAAACAAGTCGCATGATTAGAAAAGAAGCTAAACAAGTTACAAAATATCTAAGTAGGTTGCACCTTCATAACTAAAAGATGACTAAATAACTCGCGCGACCTAAACGGAAAGATGACTTAAAAATATTGCACAATTTAAAAGACAACTAAACAAGTTGACAATTTAAGAGATAATTAATCATATTATACACTCTTAAACAAAAGTTAATCAGTCTTGTCCCATACTCATAACCAAAAGGATGACTACTCATGTTGCGTATTCAGAGTAGAAAGATAAATAATTAAACTTTGTAATCAAATAAGTTGTCAAAATTAATTATATACACAATTGAGAATTCGATATACATATCGAACATTCAAAAAAATGATGAATATTTATACAATTAAATCCAATCAAATAGCGACTAAATAAGTCACTTAGATTTAAAAAAACGAGTATTCATATCACAGGATAAAAAAAGTGGAGTGAAAAAATTCACTATTCACTTACACTTATGATACATTTTGAATCTCAAATATAACAACTAATGAAAGAATGTCAGATTTTATTCATTAGATACCAAAAAATACACAAAATATGGTTAGTATGCATATCTTAAAAGAAAATATATATCTCTCTTTATAAAAGAAAGAAAAAAGAAGATAAAAATAAACTAAAGAGTTAGGAAAACTTTTTGAGTACTTCATAAAAAGGAAAAAAAAAAGATTACATGTATTATACATCTAAAAAAAATATCTAAAAGACGATATTCAATATATATCAAGTATATCCTTATCAGGATAAATATAAAGTCTCCCAATACATCTCAATATATATCTAAAGTATATTCTCATCGGGTCAAGAATAAAATCATCCAAATATATTCCAAAGGCATGTCCTATAATATGCCTCAAAATAAACTAATAAATACAACATCTAAAAAAGATCTTATAACACGTTCATTAATCAAAGTAAACATTTATTCACTAGAAGGAGTACTAGCGAACCTAGAATTAATAAAGTTTGAAATTAAGAAGTACAGAAAGAGGAAACAAATAAAAGATCAATGAAGATCAGTAAAAATCAGTAGAATTCATAAAAAAGACAAGTGCAAAACGTTGGTACTAGTTAACCTTCTTACAAGAAAATCCTTCAGCTAATGAGACTAAATCATCTTTCTACCATAAAGTTTATTTTAGCGTTGTCGCGACTCCAAAAAAGATTTGATTCAAAAATTTGCTATCTTTTCTCAACACATGGCAAGCTTAGAATCTTTGACAGCAAGATCAATAAATTGACAAAATTATTAAATCATCAACAAGCTCTTCGTCTTACTAAAACAACAATATTAATAAGAGTAAGAAACTTATTCTTGCGAATCCCCCTTCCCTTAAGTAACCCACTTTTGCAATAAATTAGCGGTGAAACTTTCTACTAAAGTATTATTTTCCTCCAAACAAAAAATCTTTTAAATTAATGTCGAGATGAACACATGTGAATTTAGGTTCAAGTTCTGCGACTTCCCTATCTCTCTCCCTCAATAAAGCATCTTTTTATGAGCAACAAGTTGGATAAAATGTGAGTTGTGATTCAAGACGAAGCGCCACCACTAGTCGTCGAGAACTTAACGCTGCAAGAACGAAGAAGAACAAGTCAAAAAGGACAAACAAATTAGTCATACGAAGACACATTCCAAGAAGCAAGATTATAACACTAGAACCTCAAATCATTATACTAAGCATATTTAACAGTTTTTATAAAATAGACTATTTAAAATGGAGGATAAGTGTAGGAACCATAAAAATTACTTTTTTTTTGTAAAAAATCCATTAAGGGCATAAAAGCCAATTACGGGGCGTTATTATAAATTCTTTAATCTAAGGGTTCTCCCCTCACTATAAAAGGGGGCCAAAGGCATTAATAAAGGAGGAAGAATTCATTTTCATAAAAATTTCTCTCTAAAATTGAATTTCTTCTAACCTTCCTTTAGAACTCCTAATTTGAGCTTGTGATGAAATGATCAATAGAGACCCTTAATCTCCAATAATATTAATGTAATTATATAGAATAAGGGATTTAGCAATACTTAGTGTTCGTTTGGTTAATTTTTTTAAATAAAGTTTTTGAAAATAAAACCTTTAAAAGTAAAAAAATTTAAAATATATATATATTTAAAAGTAATTGATTGTTTAGTTGTTAATTAAAAAACTCTTTAAAATAATAAATCGTTTGATTACATATTATTAAAAGTGTTTATCTATTATTAAATTATAAAAAATAACACTTAATAAAGTTTATATTAAAATTATATACAGTTCAATCTTTTTTTACATAAAATTAAATTTACAATTTAATATTTAAATTTTTTAACGTATTTTAAAGAGAACAGAAAAATGATTCATGCTAAAATATAGTTTTACAATCATTATGAAATAATGGTAAAAATAATTAGAACTTTAAATATCAATAAATACAAATTTACAATAATAAAAATAAAATTAATATATAACAATCAACAAATTAAATAAAAATTTTATGTTTAGTATAAAAATAAATAAAATATTATGTACCTAAAAAAAAAATTGATAGAACTTTATAGAAATATGATGATTGGAAAGATATGATACTTTTTTTAAAAAAAAAGTTAAAAACATTATAATTGAATAGGTTTATTTTATTAAAGATACGATATAGAATTAAAAAAAATTAATAAGGTATATATGTTAATATAAAAAACAAATTTACTCTTAAAAATTAAAAATTTAAGTTTTATAAATAAAAAAAAATTTTATTTTATTTTTTAAAAATTCTTCCCTAATTAAAATTAAACATCATAAAAATTTATAAAAAAATTCTTATAATCAATATAAAAGTTCAAACTAACGTACACTTAATAATTTTATTAGACTTAGTCAACGGTTGCTTGTTGTATGAACAGTTCATAAGTGTCTTTTGTGGAAGTGGAACCGAGGTCCTGGGCTGATGGAAATAGAAAATATATCAATTGTACACCGCTTGCCAATTGAGAAGTGTGTTATTCGACTTCATTCAAATATATAATAAAAAAATCTAATGGCAATACAGATGATCAAAAGTTCCATCTCAGTACAAGAGTAGGCTGAACTGAGCTGAGCTAGAAACAAGAATATTACATTAGGTTTAATGTTGTTACTCTAGCATAGAATGCCCGTCTAGCTCAGTTGGTAGAGCGCAAGGCTCTTAACCTTGTGGTCGTGGGTTCGAACCCCACGGTGGGCGTAATTTAATTTGTGCTTCCTTCTGTCGTAGGATAAATTACACTTTTGCACAGTTTAAAGAATTTTAATTTAATGGTTTTTCATTTACTACGCTTTTTTTGGGGACATAATTTACTATACTTTTGCCAAGCAATTAACCTATGATCAGGTTTAATTAATTATAATACTACACATTTTAAATAAATATCCCAGTATTTTTTATTTTAAGTAATTTACCACACATTTATTGGTTAGTAAAAAAAAGGTGGTTAATTATTTTAAAACATTATTTTTTACCACCCAGTAATTAATTACTTAACAAAAAAAAAATTAATTGTTTAAAAATTTATTATTATTTACCATCTAATGAATCATTGGTTCATCACTTATGATAAAAATATTGAGATATTAATTGAGATGTATAGTATTATTTTTAAATAATTTAATAGATTTAATTTACTTTCTTGGGCTGATTATTCTAAGAAAATGGTAGGCCTTATGAGTGAACCGATGGTAGGGTTAATGTGATCAAGGCCTCACCACCAAGCAAGCTGGCTTGGCCTTGGGGCTATCTATCGAGGATGACAATTCTATTATACTATTATTGTTAATGGATTTGGTTCTATTTAAATTTATTAATATTATTTTTAATGTCAATTTTCAATTTTCATACCCTGCCGACATATATTTATTTGATTTCATTTGGGTTACTACTTTTCTTGGAGCATCAAAATTAATCATTGGTATATGACATTGATGTGTTAGTCAAAATTGAATAATTTCCTCACCTTTAGCTAACAAATAAAATTTGTTTGATGCTACTCAGCACTTGTATTTAAAAGAATAATGCGCTCTGATTTCATTTCACAGTGACATTTTTCATCTATGACCAAGACTTTTTTGACCTGACAATCTTTGTGGTGCAGTTCTAATCTAAAAGAAAATTGCAATAATTAGCACTAAATGTTCATGAACAGTATTTTTTCCTCGTGCAATGAATGTTATTGTTAGTCACAATAAATGGCTTTTTATTAATATTTTTGACATGAAGTTCAAGATAATGGAATTGCACACTTTCTATTTCCTGATAATGATTTGTGCGTCCATTTATATATATATTTTACAGGCATTAATCTTCTCCAACTACCTGCCCTGGAAATTATTAGGACAATTATTCATTCAAATCTAATTGTGTATTATATCTATCACGTATCATGATAATCAATTAAATTTACAACCATTGCATGTATATTCTACCAACTAATTGACCTAAAATTAGAACATCGTCTGGTGCGACTCCGACCTATAAAAAAACATACTTGATATTCCCCCATTGGATAAGAAATCACCAACAACCATAATATGCTTAAAAGAAATCCTCTAGGCCAAATTATACAACTGGCCTGACACTTATTTATCAATTTTGTATAAGGGCTATCAAATGAGGAACAGCTGTGATACATCATTGGGTCATGGTACATTGGCTTATAAACCAATGGTCGTAACTCATAATAATAGTAGTAATAGCAGTTGTCAGTAGTTTAAAGCTTCAAATTTCAATGACAATGAAGAATGGAGATCGATAAGATTAAAATAATAGAAGCGGGGGTGGAAGATAATGTAGAAAAATCAATAAGTAAAAAGTTCAGGAAAGTCGACGTTATATTATAGGTGTTGTTTAAGGAATCTGGTGTTTTGGTTTGTTGGGTATGTCCCAAGTTAGGTTTACATTGCAGTGTGGGACACATCATTATTTTCCACACTTTGTTTTTGGGTCCACTACTGCTCCTTTCGCTCTGATTCATTTGTTTTTTCAGGATTACAATTTTGGGATTTTTCTTTTTTTTTCTTCTTCTTTATTGTCATAAAACTCTAATAATAATTTTTTTTTAAAAGTAGGTGTATAATAGTTTTACTTTTAAATCATGTCGTGGAGGTGAAGGGAATTGAATTTGGGGCGGGCGTTCTACAACAACTCGGCTTTACATTTTGGCAATGATAGTCATAGTCGATGGAGTTGACGCGCATGACAATCTATCACATAGAGACCGGATGCTTAAAGTAGTACCCTTCACCTAGAAGGACTTGTTAGTAAAATTTCAAGAGTTTTGAATTTTAAAATGTCCTAAATTCCCGTAATGGAAGCCTAGATGTAAGTTAAGAGATTATCTTTCTCCAACGGATCACTTCATCGTTACGCCAAGTTACCACATGAGCCACACGTTTATGTGACGCAAATGCCCCTCAAAATGACTAGTCCTACCCCTGGCTTGTTGGCCCCCGATAAAGTAACACGACCTTAAAAAATATAGGGAAATTTTGTTAATCAACCCCACCTTTTAGTCTTTTTATTTTTTTAGCCACACCTTAAATTATAAATATGTTGTAGTTAAAAGATTTGAAAGAAGATAATTTTGCTCATCAATCATGTTTTTTCCGCTCTTTTAAAAAACCACTCAAAGAAAAAAAAAACACACTTATTTTATTTTAAAAATATTGATCGAATGAGATATTATATAATAATATTAAAAAGTATCTATAAAAACATTAAAAATGAGTACCTTAATTAAAAATAAATAAAAAATCAAAATTGAAAAGCGATCGAAAAAAATTGATGCACATTGCGACATGCATTGTGCATGCACGCTACACAAAATAAACGATCACCGCACATAATGCCTCTAATAGTTGTTTTTATTTATTTTTCTCACTTTTCAGATAATTAATTCAAAGTTTTAAATTATTATTTTTAATCCAATTTTCATAAAATCTATTCACGTTATACAATATAACAATAATCTACATATTTTAGTTACATTTATTACAACAAAAATTATATATAAAATTTTTTAAACAAGTTATTAAGTATTTATCATTTAAAAAAAATAGAAATGATGAGAGAGAAGTAGATAAATAAATATTTTATGCGTGTCTTAAAAAATGGATTAAAAGAGGATCGAAATCTCCCCAAAAAAAAACTATATATGCTTTCTACTTCATTTTCCATTTATAATAGCAAGATCTTTCCTTTTCGAATCAAATATTTTACATTACCGATAAGTAAAAAAAAAAAGAGAGATTTGGGTTTGAAAATCGTATCATATTTGTTATTTATCACTTATTTGTCAATTTAAATTGACCAATAATTTTTTCCCTTTTGTGTAAAAAAACGAAAGGAGAGGATAAATATTTATTAGTAATAATATGATATGTAAGGGTTGCTATATTCAGCACACGTGAAACTCTGAATATGCCCCACAAAAAATGATGTTGTTTCTAGAGGAAAACGGCATCAAAGCCAACGATTTGATAGCTTTGCTCACATGGGTCTGCAAAAAAGAAGATTTGCTTTGCATTTCTTGGAGTAGCAACGAGGAGAGCATCTCTTTCAGAGCTCTATCTTAACTCGGTTACCTAAAAAAAAAAAAGAGATGCTTGTCCAAATAACTATGGTTACCTTAAGTCACGAGTCTAAACTTATGTCATGAACAATATCGTCGAAGGCTATAAGCCACTAGTTCCAGTTAAGTTCAAAAGATACACATCACAAGCCCATAAACTTTTTGGCCATGTTGAGTTTTATGTACCATAATCTTTTAAGATCGTTATCAAGTTTGGCCTCTAACCATTCATTCAAAGATTATGAACAAGGGCTTTATTTTTTTAAACATAAATTCATTTTATAATTATCCACAATCATACATCTAATTCGTCATGATGATTTATCATTATTACTATTGTTTGTTAAACATGTTAATTTTCTTATACTTGTTACCAATATTGTATCAAGTTTCTTTTAGGGATCCACGTGGCAAAGAAGGCAAAGGACAGCTTAAGTAACCATCGAATGTTAGGGGCATTACAGTACTTTTGTGGCATAATTAGCCGGTTAATCCAACAAGGCGACCGGCATGTGCCGGTAGAGTGAGCGCACATGCGTAGCATAAAAACAATCAGATCACAATAAAGGGCGGTATAAGATTCAAATTCAGTAGCAGCGGAGAGAGAGAGAGAGAGAGAGCAGTGGAGTCGACGGTTATATATCAACAATTCAAATTCTATTTTCTTTGCTTTAAAAACAGAACAAAGGAGTCCGAGTCAGTTGTAGTAGCTGCTACTCTTTTAAAATCTTTAGAAGCTCTCTCCTCTCACTCATCAATCATCATCACTCCCAAAAGCAAACTTTAAAGCAAGAAAGTTCCAGATCACGGGGACACTTCCGTCATTTCCATCCCTCTCCATCCATCATTTTTTTCTTTCATCTCTTCATCCGAAAACAGAGCAACCAACAGTGCTTTACAGAAGGCTTGCTGCTGAAGAAGAAGAAGAGCAAGTCTCTTATCTTAGTCTTTATATTCACTAACTTACTTTGAAATTTTGACAATTTTAATAATTGCTTTTGAGTGAAAATGGAGAGAGCCACTCCAGTGAGAAAGCCACACACATCAACGGCAGATCTGCTCGTTTGGTCCGAAACCCCGTCCTCCGATTCCCTCGCTCAAGCTTCCGCCACGCGCCGCCCCTCCGCTCGCCCGCAGGTAGGCGCATTTTCTTTTTGCAGTATATACTTTGTTGATTTTTTGAACTTCGTATTTGGTTAGTTACTATTGGTTCACGTGGTGAAATGATAGCCGTCGGATGGGATCAGCAAGGTGGTGTTTGGAGGTCAGGTGACGGATGAGGAAGCTGAGAGCTTAAACAAAAGGTGAGATCTGCTTCTCCTTAAAATTTATTATTCATTTTTTGTCAATTTTTTTAATTGCAGCGTGTGTATGGTCCTGAAATTTGTTTTGTTTTGGTTCGTTCAACATACTTTCTCTGTTTGGTCTGTCTTTTCTGTGTAGTCTTCACGGTTTCTATTAATGTTTCTCTTGTCTTGTCTGCAACGGGCGTCAGATTTTTACTTGGATTTGACTTTGAATTGAATATCGTTTCTGAATATACCTTCTATTTACATTTCTGCGCTCCCCTCTATCTGGAGTTTGATCTGTTATATGTATAAAATTTATAGTCTTTAGATATCGCTTACTGTAATGACAAACTTTACTAACTTAGTTCAGTCGTTTATCTTGTTCATAAAAGAGAAAATTTACTTAAATGTATTATGTTGGATCCCTCCCTCCGATCATTAATCTAATTGGTATAGATCCATTGTGAGAGATCTGGGTGTAGCATCCTCCTTATATTAATACAGTTGATGTAAGTCTGTTTTAGATATAATGTTTTACTAGGGGAGCTTCGCTTAGGAATTAGAAATCAGGTCCTCTGTTGGCTTATCATTGTTGTGAAACTTTAACATTCAGCATTGGTATCTTTGTTTGTCCAAAATCACATTGCTCTATCAGTTGGACACTGGTGATATGTCCTAGAATGTGGGCATATTCTGCGACTACCTGAGCTAACTATAGAGGCCAAAACACTTTTGAGCTAGGCATTAATTTTAGAAACCAGCACAACTTAATATCAACTTTACCATTTGTCATATTGTTAGTTTTCTGCAAGCCTTTTTGTTTGTGAGTCTGACAGAGTACTCTGTTTAGTATCAATGAGATAGAATGTCAACTTGTTTTCCTTCACTAATTTCACTTTAACATACTTGGGTTTCAGTGCAAACAACTGAGATAAATACCATATGGATCCGTTGATGTAAAATTATGACTCTTTTTATATAACAAAAATAGTTTTCTATCTTCCATTTGCGCCATCTTGCCACTGCTTGCTATTTATGGTAGATTCATAAACCATTGACTTTGCCCTTTGCAGGAAACCTTGTTCTGGATATAAAATGAAGGAGATAACTGGGAGTGGCATTTTTGCTACTGTCGGGGAAGATGATGCATCAGAATCCGGTAGTGCTAATCCTACTCCAAATAACAGAACAGGACTACGCATGTATCAGGTATCTTGATACCTTCAGATTCAGAAATCTTAGGTTCTTGATACTTGCAGATTCAAACTGTTAGATTTCTATAAATGGGTACTTGGCGCACAATGTGTTACTGTGGTAACCAACTCTTTCCTATGCTAATATTTGGAATTTTCAGCAAGTGGTTGCTGGAATCAGCCATATCTCATTCGGTGAGGAAGAGAGCATTTCTCCCAAAAAGCCTACTACTCTACCAGAGGTGGCTAAGCAGCGAGAGTTAAGTGGGACGCTAGAAAGTGAGTCAGAGGCAATGTTGAAAAAACAGTTTTCTGATGCTAAGTGTAAGGAGCTTAGTGGACATGACATCTTTGCACCCCCTCCAGAAATTTTACCACGGCCAGCTGTGCGCGCCTTGGCTTTGAAAGAAAACTTTGACTTGGGAGAACCTGCTCCACATAATGTACGAACATCTGTCAAATTCTCTAACGTGAGCGTATTGTGTGGATGCATAAACAAATTGGTTTCTCCTCTCTTGTTCTCTTTCATTGGAAAATTTTAGGAATAAATTGAGAGACAGTAGGCTGCATAGCTCATCACGCCTGCTCTTTAAGAGCATTAACTGACATAATTGGTACTTCATTTGTTAAAGGAAAAAAGAGCTTCATAAAGTTTTGCTGTATTTGGATCCATTTCATTCATTCATGCAATTATGCTTCAGATAACTACTAGAATGTATGAGTGCTGAGGAACAAGTCTGTAGGTAGTATAATCATATTCATTACCTGGTCCTTGGTTATTAAATAATGATGGCATAATCCTGGCATTAGGAAGCATTGTTTTGTCCATTGTGGTTTCTATTTTACTAAATTCTCTATACACACACACACACACACATTTCCAATCCTTTGATTCTTTTGTTGCTAGCATATGACTTCTGTTCACTGTTTTTCATTTAACAGAATTCAATGATCTAACTGCATTTGAACCTGGATATAATTTTGTAGCCTGCTGGAGGCGAGAGCAGTGTAACATTGAATGAGGAACCTGCGATGAAGACTGCAAAGAAGATTTATGACAAGAAATTTACTGATCTTTCGGGAAATGACATATTCAAGGGTGATATTCCGCCATCATCAACTGAGAAGTCACTGAGTGCAGCAAAACTGCGGGAAATGAGTGGCAATGACATTTTTGCTGATGGGAAGGTAGAGTCTCGAGACTATCTGGGTGGTGTACGCAAGCCTCCAGGTGGTGAGAGCAGCATTGCCTTGGTTTAACTTGTTATGTCATAACCGACTTATTTTATAAGCCAAGTCTGGTTCTGGGTTATCTGTAGTGGGGGTGTGTGATTATATATTATTTGAACTTTCCATTGTGGGTTTTGGTAATCTTGTTCTAGGTTTTTAACATGTTGCCAGAGCTATGGGCTTTCTTGCTAATTCGGTTTGTTTGTCCATAATCTTGTGCTTTTCAGTGCTTGTTCTAGGGAAATCTGTCGTCTGTTCACCAGTAATTTTATTTCTTAGTAATACATTGATTTGAATATCACTATATTATTCATGATCTGGTCCCAAATATGTTAAGCTCATGCCTGAATGATGATGAATCCACGTTTTCATGGTGCCGGCCAAACTTTATTTTTTTATGGAGTGCATTTGTTTCTGAAGCCATCTAATCCAATACATCAGAATATCAACGTGCCCTACTTGCTGTTATGTCTCGTATTAAATAAATTTGGATAGATTTTAGTTATATATTGAATAGATCTCGAGTATATATATAAGTGGGTAAGTATTATCAAATATGTTAGTTTTAAATTAACAGTAAATGTTCAATTCGTAACAAATGGTATTAGAGTAAAGGTTCAGTTCGTGACAAATGGTATTAGAGTAAATTCAAATTTTTATTAAATTGTTCAATAAAAATTATCATGTGAAATATAAATCTTCTATGGCTTTGGAGGGTGGACAATATATGTTAAATAGGTTTTAAAAATTTTATATTTTGGACTTTTATGTCCTTAAAGATGAGCAATATAAATCAAATTGATTTTTGAGTTTGACCAGACTACGATGAAGACGTCACATGATTCGATAAAAAAAATATCGCGTCTTATATCGAATAAAAATAAGTGAATTTTATATTTATATATATATATGGGTAAACAATATTACTTAATAGACTAAATTTTTAGATTAATAACAAACACTCAATCCATAATATTACAAAGATATTTTTTTTAAATTAATGACAAGCGCTCAACTTATGACACTATAGAGAGCAACCTTGGTTTACTCTTAAAATGCAACTATCATTTCATTGCCCAAAGTAGTTCACTAAATTAAATAAAAATTAGGTGAATTATATATATATATATATATATATAAATTGAGTGAACTAAATGCATTATTTTAGAAAGAAAATTACATATAGAATAAAAATGACACTATAGAGGACAATTTTGGTTTGTTTTTAAAATGCAACTATCATTCTATCGCCCAAAGTAAATTTACTGTATCAAATTCAAATAAACGGTATTGTCTAATATGGTTAAATTTTTTGTTTAATAACAAATGCCAAATTTGTAACATTATAAAATTAATCTTTTAAATCAATAATAAATACTCGATTGGTGACACTGCAGCGCGCATTCTTGATTTGCTTTTAAAATGCAATTATTGTTCCATTGCCTAAAGCAGATACACTGCAAATGCATTATTATAGAAAGAAAATCACGTTTGGTTTCTATTAGAAATTGAACCCGCACTTAAAAAGGAGGTTTGTGTTTGTACCTTTCGAATGAATCTTTGGTAACGTGAAATGTCACCCTTGAACATCTTACCATATAATAGCTTTTTGAAAGGGCCCAGCTCAATGTCACAGCAGCGTTGCCGTAGTAATATCCTGGTGTTAATTGTAATTGATGAATCATTTGTTGATTCTTGAAGACATTTTGTGAATTATGGATTGTAAATGGCATTAGCATTAACAAACTTGCAGGACGACCAGCCACCTAAGATGGCATGTTTCAATTTTCATCATACAACCTAGGTATTAGCTTTGTTGTGATATCCTTTCCCCCTCTTTTTTTTTCTCTTAACCAAATTCTAGACAGTAAAAAGCAGTCGTCAACCCTCTCTTTTTTCTGTGGATTTGACAACTGTTTTTGCATTGTCTATTTTAGCCTATCTATTTTACAGTTTTTTTTTTCTGTTTTATTTCTTTGCCTTTGGTTTAGTTTCAGTCAGCTTTTGCTTACTCGGTCGGCGTGCTTCTCCCTGTCTCTCAGCCACCAGCCAGCCGTAGAGTTGTCCTAGACTCGCGCCAAGCAGTATGCGATTCTAGCGTGTTTCTCGGCCCTGGCCCATTTTTAAGACATCTTTTGGCCGCCGCCGGAGCGTCTATCACCGGCAACTCCAAATCGGGTCTCTAGTGCTCTCTTTAATTCGAGTCTGGCAGGGCTTAAAAGAGATCCTACCGAACTTTTGTCAGAAGCCCCTTCGACACCACCTCTCAAGTTTTTCCTTCACCTATTTCGGCCCCACCATTAATGTCAACCATTGTGGGAAAGAGTCACTATCAACCAAGCAAACCAAGCTCAAACGGCCATTCTATACCAAAATCTAATGTGAATGCAATATCCAGCAATCTCTTGTCAACACCAACGGCCAAGTAAATTTAGGCAAATTTTTTGTTGGTTATACATTAGAACTAATAAAGGTGTATATGTTGACGAGGAAATGTTCTTTTTCATATTGGGATTATTGGGATTATATTGAAGTGAAAAATTTTAAGTTTAATTTAAAATTTTAATTTCTTTATGTAATAGAATAATATGTTAATCAAGTAAAATAGTAATAATTTAAAGTATAATATAAAAAAGTACAATACAATTTTACGTAGTTCGGTCAATTGCCTACGTCCACGGTAAATTTAAGGATCATAGCCTCTCTTATTAATTTCTTTAGAGATTTTATAAGGAAAACCTAGTGAAAAGAACTAATGTTTAGTGAACTTTTACTCTACTACGAACAATGATCACCTAAACGACGGTTCCACCCTAACGCACACAAGCACTTAGTGTCTACCAGTTCTTCTCCTCTTTTAAAATCTCTCTTAATGCTTAATCTCAACTAAATAAGTTATAAGTGTTTATATAGGGTGTATTTCGTGCCTACTAACCCTATTCTTTGTTGGAGTAAGAGTTCATTTGTTTTGAAAATTTAAAACTTTTTAAAATTCAAAATCATGATGAAAAACAGACATCATGATGCGTCTGGCACCGCAGCGCTCATCTCTGGGCGTGTGACGCTGGTTAAAATCGCACCCAACACCATGGCGCTAGGTGCTGTTCTAGGTACCGCAGCGCTCAGTCCTAGTGGCACCTCCAGCGTTTTTTTTCGCTTCCTTTGCTTCTTCGAATCCTGTTTCGCTTCCTCCTTCGTGTTTCACACATTCTAGACTTCTTCATACGTGTTTCACAAGTTCTAAACTTCTTGTGACTCTCTACTTTGATATTCATTTCAATTTTTGTTCAACCAAAATTGTTAAATCACTAATTTTTTAATAATATATAATATTTATAAATTATGCCGATATATTTTTCTCTTATGAGGATTTTATCATTTATTCGTAAGGATTATTTTGTCAACACCTGTGTATGAGAGTAGGTTTCCCTATCTTATATGAATATTCACTTTTTTTTATGTAAAAATAAATATTTTTATTTTAAAAAAGATAGTGATTACTAATTGAGATATTTTTTATTATGAGATTTGTATGTATTTTCTTTTTTTTTGGTAAGACTTATAAGTGCAAAGTAGCCATAATAAATTTATCTAAATTATGTATAACGTATCGGTAGCCTTCTAATTTTATATCAAGACTCGTGCAATATAATATTACCAATCTTGTCTATAATATTACATTTTAAAATGTTTTTTTTTTTAGTTTTGTTGTGAATGTGACATGATATGATATAATTGTTTGACTACTTCGTTCGTGACTTATGCAGGGAATACTAGTAATCACAGAGTCTTTTTCAGTTCTCTCTTTTTTCTTTTTCGGTTGGGGGCATAAATCAAAATCAAATTCCTTTTTCACCAGAAGTTAAAGAATGTTTCAAATACAAAAACTCTTGGGTTAATATCATATATGGATGTATACAACAATAATATCATCAAAGAAACGGTTGGAGATAATGTAGCCCCTTTTCGTCGAAGCTGCTGGGAACTTCAAGGAAAGCTTGTCTGATCGGTTTTATAAAATAAAAAAAAAATTCTTATGGCTGTTTTATTTTATTATTTAATAATATTTTCACTCTTATTTAAATTATTTTTTATTTTTATTTTAATTAATTAATTATTATTATAATAATAGAATCAATACATATGCGACGCGATTTCTTGGAATGATCTCATAAAATGAAGCGACAAGATGCAGGCAAGTTTTCTGCAATTTCATATATCGTTGATTTCTTTTCTTTTTCTTTTTGGTTTTTTTTTTCAATTAGTCAAAAAAAAAATCATTCAATCTCAATAGTCAAATACTAAAGATAGAAGAAAGCGACTCGCAACAGAATCGTGGTCTCATGATTACCTCGCAATTGTTAATATGGAGCATTACGTGTAATTCAATTTATTTTTACCCTTTTGGCTTTGGAATTTCAAGAGTTAACTTGTGATGAATTAATACGCTAACTATCGACATGCATCGAAGTCTAGTCACATTTCCACAGCCGCAAATCACTTTGTCCATAAAAACCTTTTGGAATGTTAGCGTCTTGCAATTTCTCTCTTGGTTTGGACAAAGAAAAAGCTCGAATACCTTCTTTGCATAATTAATAATTGAATTAGGAAAATCAGTAACTGGGCTATTACCTCTCAACAACTTGGCTCAATGGGTTCAATTCCCTAATGGATTTGGATATTGAAACGACTCCTAGTCCTAGTGCCATTGCTCTTCAATCGTTTCTTTTGTTCTTGGACAAATGGGAAAAGAAATGATGATGACGAAAGACAAAAAAAAATGAAAGAGATAATACTGTAATTTCTGTATGCGCCACAGTTACTTTTATTTTGATGTTAACATAAAGTGGCAATACCATACTTGACCAATTGATATATAATGCTCGTTGTCTGTTGAGGTTTGAGTCATTACTCATGACCAACAAAACGCATAAAATTTATTTCGGTTACGTAAATTAAAGCGTAGATGTGGGTGAATTAGAATTATTACGCAAAAACGATCTAGCGAGTTCAGCTCTAGTGTGAGCAATCTACAGCACAGCTAACAACATCAGCTCATCACAACCGTCCGATTAATCAATTAATTAAAAAAAAATGAACAGACGCAAATTTTCAATTTTCATTTTGATTTTCAGAGAATTTTAGTCAAAAATATTTAGAGAAAAATAAGCAGATAGATTAGGATTCTTTTCAGATAATAGATACTGGTAACTAACAAATCAAAATTGATTTATTTATCTTTAAAATCAATATATGAAATAAAATAATATTATTCTGTCAAACTTTTAAAAAAATATATTAAAAAAAAAAGAAAGTTTCTTAGTCATATTTCCTTCTTTTTCGTTCTCTCTCACTGTGCATTTTCTGTGCAAAGGTGGTGCGGACTCGACTTCATTTTCATTTTCATGGCGAGTGTGAGCAGTGACAGACCGTACACACTCACTTTTATATAACCGTCAATATCAAACAAAAAAACCCATTTCTCTCTCTCTTCTCCATTTCAAAACCCGAAAAGCAAAAACCACACGGAAATGAGACTCACTTACAAAACATAACAATTTCTTTGGGTTTTGGTTCTTTGATATTTAGATTTCTCTTTGTTCTTTGTTCTTCCTTTTTTTTTTTTCTTTTTAAAAATTTCGTTTCAAATACTAACTCTCTCTTTTTTTTTATGTATATTATGTTATATTTGTAAAAGTGGTGGTGTTTTTGAATGATGGAAAAGCTAGGCGAGAAAGAGAGAAAGAGAGTTATAGAGAGAGATGAGGAGCTTGAAAAGATATTGAATGAGATTGCTCAATCTCCATATCTCAATCTAGCTCATCATCATCAACGCACGTCTCCTCTTGTGAGTGGTTCGCCTTTTAGTAGGATGTCTCTGCAATCAACAGAGCACTCTCCTCCTTCGAGTTCTTGTTTTTCTTACAATGGGTTTTGCTTATCTGAGGATGATGCTTCACCGTTTTCAAATACGACCGGTCATATTGATAATAACATTAATAATAATAATTATATTAACAAGTATAAAACGCGAAGCGCCTGTGATTATGTTAATGCATTGTGGGGGGATTCTAGATCAACGGAGTCTTGTTATTCTAGTAGGGAGAATGTTAATGAGATTTTGAAGTTTGAAATGGGTTTGTGTAATAATTTTAATAGAATGAATATTGGAGAGGAACATAAGCAGGATCATATGCATGGTGCCAGAATGAAGAGACTTGATATGGACCCACTTGGGGTTGGCTTTGGTTTTTGTGATGGTTCTTTTGGTGGGAGTGTGCCTTATCATGTTGAAAAATATAACACGTTTGATGGTTTTAACAATAATAGTGCTCTTGATGGTTTCAACAATAATAGTGCTTCTGATTATCAAGGATTAGGTTCCTCTCACAGTGCCGGTTCTATGAGTTTTGAGGAGATGGAGTCTTTATTGATTGGTTCAAGTGACGGATACGGTGAGGGTGACTTAAAGGAGTCTAATTTTGCTCTTGATCATTCTAACGATTTGCGTTTCAGTCCGAGTTGTAACAACCTAAGGCATCATCTCTTGGAGCAGAGAATGGAACAGGGAAGGAGCTGGACTAACATGGGGACTCGGTTCAGGAATCCAACTAGGATTAGGCCTTATAAGAATGAAGCTTTGGTTGGCTCACAGAGACTTGAGTTGGATTCTAACCGAGATATTAGTGTTATGAATAATTTGTTGTCGAATGAGTTGATGCATTGCAAGTCCGATATAGACTGGGAGAATCTATTGTATAGTCGTTCAATGTTGAAAGAAAGGACTAGTGCAGTGCCAAACAACAGGGTTTCTGAGTCTCTTATGCCTGTGAACGGAGCTGGGGCTATAGAAAGTTTTGGTTGTGAAGATAGTTTCATCATACAAGGAAAAAGTTTTAATCATGTTGTCAACAAGGGGTGTCATTCATTGACGGGTCACGAGAAGAACCACCTCAATGAGATGGCAACAAGAAACCCCCCAGTGAAAATCTCAAAACTTGAAAGTTGTGCCTATGATGGAGGAATTTGTGATAATGGCCAGAACCTGATAGGTAGTAATTATCAAATGTATTTGCTACCAAGTTCCAGATCCTTGGCTGAGGTCCGCAGTTATATATACTCAATGGCAAAGGATCAAAATGGTTGTCGGTTCTTACAAGGGCTGTTTGACAAGGGAAATTATCTACATTTGCAAATTATATTTGATGAGGTCATTGATCATATTGTTGAGCTTATGATGGAGCAATTTGGCAATTACCTTGTGCAGAAGTTGTTGAATGTGTGCTCGGAAGAACAAAGGGTGCAGATTCTGCTCATGGTAACCAAAGAACCAGGACTGCTTGTTAGAGTTTCCTTGAACACATACGGGTAAATGATATAATAGTTGTGTTTCTCATTTATTTGTGAAATAATTATTCTTGCAAAGTTTGGTTGTTCTTGAACAAAATTGGTGATTTTGTATTATGGTTGCCAGCACACGTGTAGTACAGAAGTTGATTGAGACTGTTAAAACAAGGCAGCAGATTTCACTGGTAAAAGCAGCTCTAAAACCAGGCTTCCTTGATCTCATTAAGGATCTCAATGGAAATCATGTGTTACAACGCTGCTTGCAATGCCTTAGCAATGAAGATAATGAGGTATAGTTGTTTCTTCCCGGTTCTTTTAATCATAACAGTTCATTTTAGTTCTTAAGATCAAATGTTTGTCATAGATGTGTATATATATATTATATTTCTTTTCATTTTTGTTAAGAATGATGTGCAAAATAAAATTAGCATATGATTTTTAAGGTAACTTATTCATAAGAGACTGCATTTTGGCATGACATTCTCCACCAATAAAAAAAGAAATAAAATTAAAAAAAATGAAAAAGAGAAAATTGACATCTTCCCTATCAGTTTGTGATATGAATCTTATGCATTGCATCTTAGTATATCAACCCTAGAACCAGATCTTGGGGTAGCCTATGTAGATCTTTTCACCATTCTGTTTCACGTGTGAGTTCGTAAGTCATAACCTGGGCGTTTGTTGGGTATTTCTTAGATAATTATTGTAACATGCTTATGATAGGTGATCAATAAGTAAACTGATCAATAGACAACAGTGACTAGTCCCACATATATGGAGCCAGCAACAGAAATCCTGCTTTACAGTGCACAGGCAACTTCTTTAATTGCCAGGAATAAATTAATTTTCACAGAATAGTTTCTTCATTTCAAAATTTTTAACTCACATATTAGTGGTTTTCAGAGGATTAACTTCATTTGGTGCTCCTTAAATGATTTCAACTTTGCCTGGTTATATGGACATTAGAAGGGACAGGAAACATTTGGAATCATTTCTGAGAGTTTCTAGTTGTGGCCTCATGACTTCTAATGATTGGACCAAAACCATAAATATCACTTCCCAAATAAATTCAGGTTTAGAAATCATCATATTAGTTGCATGCCTCAGCATTAAACTTAATGCTATGATAACTTCCTTTATTAGTTTCTTTCTTTTGGCTCGTGAACATCTAGTGCACTCCTTTTCATCCAATGTATCATGGTTTTTCGTGTTCTCTTGACATTTAAAGTCTGTTGCCATTATGGTTTCATGTTGGGAGTACATTGCTAGAGAACTAAATTTTTCAGAATATCTTGATATTTTGAATTCATTTATTATTGAACCTATACACTAAGATTACCATGGTCCACCAGACAGTACAGAATGGAAAAGCACAAAGAGAATTTGGTGAGTTACAAAATGTACGAGATTATATTTTGACTGGGTTAACAGTCTAGGATTCATGATTCATTCCAATTCTGAAGCTTGGTTTGAGATACTGATTATAATAAATTAACATCATCTTAAACTGAAACTTTGCAGAGATCATAATGATCTTTATTTGCAAAGATCATGGCATCATCTCCGTGGCTGTGCTATGGGAGTGTGTATGGAACATTATAGGAAATTTTGATCCTCAATTTGGTACATGTTCCTTGATTCATAAGTTTATAATTTGTTTTGCTAGGTCAATAAGTAGGAATATACAGACCCATGATTGTAGATATAATAATATAATCACTAAGTGATATGAGGAGATAAAATTGTAGGCTATATGATCCAAATTATACATGCAGTTCTAGGCCACGAAAGAGACAATAGTGCTTAACCAATCCATACTATCTTAAAGATAGCCTCATCATCTGGAGTTTTAAATTGTGTTTAGGAATGGCTGCCGGGAAAATTTTTCATTACAGGGCTCCATTTCAAATCTAATTTTTACCTGATAATACTTGTCCTGACTCCAGCTCAGCAACAGCGGGATGAACTCAAACTCAACCAAAGAAGTTTTTCATTTTCTCTTTCTATAATGCTTACTGACTTCAGCCTATTCTGGATGTGGTACTTCTAAATGCAAGAGAATCTTAGCTTACCGAATTTCTTGGATAGTAGCATGCATCACCAACATGTTCTCTTCTTGGAAAAATTTCAACTAGTTCTGCTTTTATGCTATTAGTTGAAGCAGTGTAGAATTTGACTGGATATATGCTTTTCATTGAAATTCTAGTCTGCAGGACTGCTATAATTTATCCAATAAATATTTGACCCGTTTTAATTTATTTGTTGTCCTTTTTTCCCTGTCAATTATCTTTTGCAGTTTATTTTTGATGCTGCTGCAAAGTTTTGTGTTGACATTGCAACTCATCAGCATGGCTGTTGTGTATTGCAACGATGCATTGCTCATTCCACGGGTAGACATCATGATAAATTGATCACTGAAATTTCCAACAACGCACTTCAACTTGCTCAAGATCCTTTTGGGTAATTTTACCTATAGGTGTTTTAAGTATATTAGTGATTCTTTTATTATTTTCTGAGATATTGCTGGTTGTTTGATCAATCAAATTGTTTTGGTCCACCTTAAAACCCAGCTTCATGGAAGAAGCTGATTATTTATAGGAAATATAAAAAGTTTTATGCTACTAAATTGTTTTCATTTAGAAAAGTATCTACAGATTCCTAATGGAGAATATAGTGACAAAATTGTTAACTTTTAAACTAGATCCATCTTTTTCAATGACAAAACCTTCGGGCAATTTCTACCCTTCTATATATTATGTAACCAATGGAAATGCACTGGTTGGTACTGACTACACATAGGTTCAAAAGAGTATTTTGTTTTTGCTTTATTTCAGGGTGATTGCATGTTATTTGCATCATAGATATCTCATATTGATGAATTTCTTATTATACAACATGATGTTGTGGTTATTAAGAGGTAGTCAATCCATACAAAGTAGTCCTGTGAATTTTGGTTAGTTGCTATCCGAGCATCTATAAATTTATTGATGAGAGAATTGGTAGTTTTGTCATATAGAATGCTTTGTCTTCCTTCATGAAGTCGCTGTTAGAAGAGCATTTTACAGATGAGTAGCTCACTTCATTTTCATGTTTAAACTGAAAAGCTCTTCAATTGGTGTTTCTTTCTCTCTCTCTCTCTCTCTTGGTGCATGCATGTGTGTAGAGTTAAACTTTCAATGAGTTCTTGAAGGCATGGAAGGTAAGTTCCACCTTGCAATGGTATTATATCTTTTGCAAAGAATGCTCTATTTTTTTATTAAATGGAAGATTTGAATATGGTATAAGGTATCTATATCCGTGCTTATTATGCCACAACAGATATAGTGATTGTGACTGGTTGGCAAGATGATATTGTGCCATTCAAATTGAAAGATGATTATGTATTTTGTTGTCCATGCTCTTTGTATCTTGTTACTGTCTCCATCTCATAACCCTAAACTTAATAGGAGGTTTTCACCAACCACTCTCTTAAGCATGGCCATGAGTTGTCATCTGCTGGTATAAAATTGACATTGGATTCTCAAGCATCTGTATCATATTCGAAACTTCATAATTAGAAGGTGAAGTTGAGTTCAACATGATTTCATGAACCAAACACCCTTGATTAATATTTTTTATGTTTTAGTATATGTAAACACCCTTGATTGAATGTTATCTATGTTTTAATATATTTGATTACTCTTTCCTTATTCAGTTTCCCTTCCTCCTTTCTAGCCCTAGTATTTGTTCAGTCTTAGTTTCTCATTAAACCATCTTTCTCTTGGACAGACCCAATGGTTACAAGCTTATGTTGTAAATGTTAAATCAACTTGATTGTTTCATTTATATATGCCTATTTAAATCATCTTGATTGATTCATATTTTAGCCCGAGAAGTGACAGCTTCAAACCATTGTCTTGGTCTGTACCATTGTTTTATCTTGTATTCTCTGACCATAACACTTTGTTCTTTGTATGACGCAGAAATTATGTTGTGCAATATCTAATAGAGTTAAAGATCCCTTCTGTCACTGCCAACTTGCTTTCTCAGTTCAAAGGACATTATGTTCACCTCTCAACTCAAAAATTCAGCAGCCATGTGGTCGAAAAATGCCTCAAGCATTTTGGGGAGAGTCGATCTCAAATTGTCCATGAACTGGTTTCTTTGCCTCACTTTGAACAGTTGTTACAAGATCCATTTGCCAATTATGTCATTCAATCTGCGTTGGCAGTGACCAAGGTTTGGAGAGAAAGACACCTCTGTAATTGTTCAGCTTTGATAGAATTGTTTCAGATTTTTGATGGAGTCTCTATTTAATTTCATCTCATGTCTGAATCAGGGCCCTCTTCATGCTACACTTGTCGAAGCTGCAAGACCCCACACTAACTTACGTACCAGCCCTTATTGCAAGAGGATTTTCTCTCGTAACATCTTGAAGAAGTGATGTATATTTTTCTGCGGTAAGAAGTGTTGTTGTTCTCTTGAAGTTGCTACTGTGTTCACTACTAATAAGAGGTCTTAATCTACATCGGGGCATTAGATGTAAAATAGCCATCAGAATATGCTGCGGATGATGTCCTGGTGAGAAGTTTTGCAACTTGGCTTCCTGGATGATCTACATGATTTCAAAGATTGTAAACTGAATGTTTTTTTTTTTTTTCCAGTTGTTTGTTTATTACTACTTGTATGTACTTAACTGTTGTCTCTGTTGTTGTCTTTAAACCTTGAATGTATGATATTTTTCCAGGTTGGAGCCATCCCCTCTTCATATTCTGAGGTAGATATGGCATGTGTGGTGCGAACTGAGAACTGAGAACTAAGAATAATACCTACGCATCCAAATTTCACTTCAAATAATCTGATATGTGATGTGTTATTCATCAAATGTATGGTGAGATAATATAATAAATAATATAGAAAATTGATATAGTATGATGAGATCGTGGGTTGAGCTTGTTGGATGGATCATTCAATTATTTTAGTAAGTATCAATTTGAATCTAGTCAACACCAAAACATAGGAGTTTTACTCGTATCATTTTTTCTAGGCTATTTCCTTTTATCACGATTTGGATAAATTCTTACCACTAGGCTAAACATTGCCATATGGTACACAGAACTTAAATGTTTAGGACACCACATACTTCTTCCAATGAAGAGATTAGGAGAAAACATTCCCCTTTTTTAAGTAATTGGATCTTGCGCCATGAACATTAATTATTGCTCTTGATAATGATAATAATCTAAAACATGTGAAGTCCTGATGTTTCTTCGGGTTAGTAGAACAATGTAACACAAAAAAAACTTCATAAAGGTGAAAGCTTAGCATATGCTATCACTAATTTTTATTTTAGGCGACCATAGATAAAGTTCTCAAGACCAGCACACCCAAAAGACACAGGATAAAACGGAGCACCACATACAAATAAGATCAAAAGCAAACGCCAAGCACCACACCAAGATAAAAGATATATTGCCCTCCTAATCCGTCAACAAACATAGAACAGCTCAAGCATCTCCGTGTCCTATCGATGCCAGAAGCAGTTTTTCATAGTCTCCAGTGGTGTCCTTGGCAATGGCACGATCCAGAGGAACACTGTTCCTTTTATGGTACTCATCTTTTATGATCTGCATGTCTACCTCTGCCCTTGTTGTGATAACTCTAGTGAGAGCACCTTCATCAGTTCCCTGTTTATTAATAGCCAGACGGAGAACCTTCTCAAAATAGCTTTCAGGACAGACTAAGCACTTAACTGTGGATCTCAGCAGCGCAAGGTAGTCATCCTTAGGATCAGTCTTTAAGTCCTGCAAATAGGAGTGTCAAAGCCCAATAAAATTATACTACTTGGTGATAGGGCGTGGATAAATCTAAAACAGAAACGTACTTATAAGTTCAGATTCCTGGTCATTGAGGCCACAAATTAGCTATGGAGAAATAGAATTTGATCTTTAACATTTTAATTCTTTTATTCCCTTTGAAATTGTTTAAAACAAACAGGATATCCCGCTTGTACATTAGATATTAGATTTACAATAAGAAAAATTAATATCAGAAGCTATCTGATCAAAGATAGCCTTGAATACCTTGTTGATATCATTCCCAAATTCATTCTTGTAGTGATTCAAAAAAGTTGCATTGATCTGTGCTTTGCTCCTTGTAGCCAAGATGCGGATTAGATCCATGATTGTAAGCCTTCTCAGAAATCCTCTCATGGAGTATCTTAGCTTCTGATTTTGCCAGAGTCTTGTTCACCTTATACCCCTCATACCGGTATGAACTCACAAGGGGAAGCAAAACCTAGTATAGATGAAATAAAACATGCAGCCATTAACAATACCAAAAATAAATGAGGATTTCATCAACCATAAAACACAGACACATGAGATTTTTTTTTTTAAAAAAAAATAAACTTACAAGGCTGTCAAAAACACAAAGAAATAGGAAACAGCAGGCAAATCCAGAATTCCAAAAGCACTGATGCATACTATCTAGAAGCTATACCTTGCGGAAGTCCCTACTAGTGTGTAAGCAATATCCTCTTCAAGAGACTTCTTGTAACGAGCAAGATAAGCTTGCCTTGCCTGAAGCAAAAAACGCATCGCGTTCAGCAGGATCAAGAGTCCAAAGCAACACAGCCCTCTGATGATATAGAATTCGGAAAAGCATAGATGTAAGCCTCTAAAACGTCACACTGATTCTGACTCCAGATAGTCAAGCAATTTAAAATTAGCATGAGTATAACTAGTGTCATAGATTTTGGTCTTATCAACAATAAAATTGATCTCGAATAAAGCTAAGATTCGCCATGCCCTGTGTTCCATGTAGAATACTCATAGCAGTTAATGAAATAAGAATGTAAATTATTCTCTGGCAGAGGTGAATAAAATGTATTCGAAAACTTACCTCAAAGTCACTGGTAAGTTCTTTCTCCAGTGCCTTGAGGAGATCTCCATTGTAAGTATCAGCATATGTTTGTCAATTCTGCTTGCCTTGAGCAGCATTCCTGCGTCCCAGTATGGAAATGATCAGTCCCTCATTTGTTCCCCCATCCTACAATAACATTACATAAAACACTTAATTAAAATCCAAATGTGAAAGTAACAACACATACGGAAGCCAATGCATTCAAATATCTGAAATATTAAAACAGGAAAATAGATTGATGAGCGATCAAATTAATTTTTATTAAAATTGTTATGATTTTCACACTTACATAAGATTTTAAAAAAAAAAAAAGAAGAAGAAATTTTTTACGCAAATCAAAATATATAGTAGATATAATTTTTTAAATCAAATTAGCAAAAAATGCAGCGAGAAAAGTCAAATCTATACAGGTCAAACACAAAAAGAATTTCAAAAGGCTAAACACAAAAAGAGATTTCAAAAAGCTAAGAAATATAGCAACCGAAGCATATGAAACTTCACTAGGCAAAAGAAAAATCGAACATCAGATAACTCTTACTACCATTGCTCGTACAATCAACCTTTAAAGATCAAGTTTGTTATATCTTCAACAGTGTCAAATCACATCAGAGTCGCTTGATCATATAAACATATCTTTACAGATCATCTTTCGATCGATCAAAAACTTAAGATTCCATGTTAAAACCAACAAATTGTTTCATTTTCTAATCCGATCATCAACAGAGTAATATATACAACAGATCCAACCGTTGAAATGAGATAATCAAAATGAATCGTGATATATCTATATATCATGATGTTTGATGAAGAAAACAAGAGTATAGAAATGAACAAGGAGACCTGCAACTGCTTTTCTGTGCTGCTCACAGTCTTCTGTGACAGATGGAACTTGCACTGGCGCTGTAAGAGTTGACATTGTTCTTGAGTGTTGTGAATTTTCTCTCTCTCTCACTCCAGTGTTCATGTAGAATCGGAAACGAGCAGCCAACGTGTATACAAAGTGAAGCGGGTTTCTTTATAGTTTTATGTACGATGCTACATATTTTGAATGAGTAGATCTTATACGTACAAGTTTATATTTTAAATTAGGAACAAGGACATTTTTATTATAGAAATATAAGTTAATATTTAGTTTTATTTTAATTATTTTAAAATAAATAATTTTGTTTTAATTCGTTAGTCAATTTATATTAAATTTATAGAAAAAATATTTTTTTTTGTATAATAACAATCTTGTCTTTAATAAAATTTACATGACACAATTTTAACATGATATGTGGCATATAAATAAAATTAATATTTTAAAAAAAATAAAGAAATAAATAAATATGTGTCACACCACAATAAGTGTAAAAATTTATTTTATAAATTATAAATAAACAAATTACATCTTCAATGATTTGCTACTGGTAGTCATTTTTTGACGATGGTGAAGGTTGTAAAAATTATTAATTTTTACATCATTGGACTCTATTTTTCATGATCTAGATAATGGTGGAGTCATTTTTTGCAAAACAAGACAAAAAGATAGTAAAAAAAGTGGAGAGGCGGCCGTGGCCACCAAAAACCGATCTGTCCGATGATGCACCATCCTTCCATTTGACGACGGCCGGCGATGGCAAAAAAGGTGGAGAGGGTGGCCGCCGCCCCATCTCCACCTTTTTTTTGCCATTTTTGGCCATCTTCTTATTTGTTTTTGGGTAAAAAATGATTCTATTATTTTGTAGATCATAAAAAAAAATTTTAATGATGTAAATTTAATTTTTTTTATTATCAGAGTCCAGTGGTCTGCCCCCACTGATCACCAATAACGATGACAAAACTATTTTTTTTATTAAATTATAAAAAATAAATATTAAAATTAAACTCTATAAGAATGTGCTACGTGTCTTCTTTACTTTTTACTTTTATTATTAGTTAATCAAAGATTGAGACATGTCTTACTCTATTAGTATACTTTAAATTTATGTTAAATTTCAATTTTACTCTTCCACTATCAAATTTATTAGAAACTGATTAACGGATTAGGACAAAATTGTCTATTTTAAAATAATTGGGATAAAATTAGGTATTAGTCCATACTCTTGAGACAAAAATATCATTATCCCTTTAAACTATATCTTTAATTTGGTGACAATTATTTGTTAGATAATTATTGGTATTTTATTTCAGAAATTTTTTTGTAAAAAGTTAAATTTTTAGGACGCATAACTAATTTATTCATCTATTCTATTTTTTTTACTTCTGTGCAAAATTTTCGATGGAGCATATCTATTTAACATCAATCATATTACTTTATCACAACTCATGAGTGTAAAGGAATTTTGAATAAATACATTTGGTTCTATCTCCAAAGAAAATTGGGGATGACTGTTTGGCTGACAATGCAACTATACACACTATTATTCAGAATAAGAAATACTTCTCAAAACTAACAATGATCAAAGAAAAAATCAATACTATATTAAGTTTTGCAGATCTGATTGAAGGCTTTGGAATAACAATAATATTGTTAGCAAGTGAAATAAAATTATATATAAATGAAGTTTATATGCAGGCAGATTCAGAAGAAATTTGTTTAGTTTTAAAGATATCCGTCGAAATAGATATCACATTGAGATCTTAAACAAAAATGATGTAAAATATCTTTGCATTACTTCTAATGTCTCAAATAAGAAATACATACTTGAAAAGCTTCTTATCATATCATCTGGTTTATATTATAAAATTATAAATTCAATTGAGAGCTACATAGTAATGAACCAAAAATATAGTGATCCAAAAATGTTTATACTATGACTTGGTCGATTTGGTCATCTAGGACCAAAAATGATTCATAGAATTATAGAAAATTCTCACAAGCACTCATTAAAGAACCTAAAGATTTTGTTACCTAATGAGAATATTTGTTCCGCTTACTCACAAAGCAAACTTGTAATATGACTATCCTCTTCCAAGATTGGTTTAGAATCTCCATCATTTTTATAAAGGATATAATGAGATATTTACGGACCAATTTATCCACCAAGTAGACCTTTTCACTATTTTATGATTTTAATTGATGCATCTGCACGGTGGTCACATGTTTGTTTACTGTCTACATGAAATGTTGTATTCGCTAGATTACTAGCACAAATTATTAAATTGAGAGGGCAATTTCTAGAATACCTTATTAATACCATGCGTTTAGATAATACTGATGAGTTTACATCTAAAATATTTGATGACTATTATACATCAGTAGGAATAGATATAGAACATCTTGTGCCACATGTTCACACACAAAATAGATTACCAGAATCTTTAATTAAACAACTATAGGTAACCCGTACTTTATTAATGTGCACACAATTATCAATTTCTACACGGGGTCATACTATTTTTCATACTACAACATTAATTCATTTTAGGCCCACTGCATATCATCAATATTCTTCATTACAACTTGTACTTGGTCATCAACCTGATGTATCCCATTTACGTATCTTTGGTTATGCTGTGCATGTACCTATAACACCCCCACAATGCACTAAGTGTTGTTATATGGTGTGTGATGTGTATAGATGTATATAATTTCAAAAAATTAAATACGCAACGGAAGTATTCATACATATTAAACAATATGTAACATATTTAAGCATGTATGATCATTCAAGTACATATATATCTCATATATATATTTCATGCATGATATAAAATGAATAACAAATAAATAACCTACCCGGATATGAAGGTAGCTTTACAATTCTTCAAGAACTCCAAGCTTCAATTTGTTGAGCTCACCTTGAAGTGTTCTCTTGCACAATTCTAGTTCACAACTAAATCCGGTGGGATTGTGAAGCTAGAATGGCAGCTTTGAATTTTCAGCAAATGATTGTTTTAACATTTAAAACAATTTGTCCTTATGAATGATTACTACCAAGAGATGAGAAGAATTAGGTATTTTTTTTATAGTTCTTTACAACTCTATATGTTGTAGCTTGGTAAGCCTTTGCATTTTCTCTCAACACTTTGAGAAAAACACTTAGGAAAAGCTCTCAATTCTCTCTCATTTCTCCTAGAACGAATTTCACTCTTTCTTGCACAAATTGAACTCTTTCAATTCTTTCTTAAGTGTAAAGAATGATTTCTCTTAGTGCTCCACCACCACTTAACCATGTTTGCCATTACAAACATTAATCTATCATATTTTTCACTCACCAATTTGATTCAACCAATTGAATCAATTTCTAGAGAGTAAATGGCATTTAATCAATGTTAAGTGGTTTTACCACTTCCTTAGTGCATCATTTAAGAATTACTAAGTGGTAAACTTTCCTTATTATTAATAACAAGTGCATTCTCCATTAGTAAATGGTGTTTGCCACTTATTCCAATTAATAATAATAATTTGATTAATATATAAAATATTAATAATTCAAAACTATTTTGAATATTTACATTTACCATATATGTATTTACCAAGTAAGGTAAATAGGTAAATACATGGTAAATAATTTACGGAGCAAGATTGTGTCACTTGTCAAATTCTTATTGGTTAACAACTCTTGTAAACCAATAATGTATTTTCTTTCAAATTATTGACAAGTGAATAATAAAAGGAACCTTGAATCATTTTTTCATTTTGCTGAAAATTGTTGGATCAATTGTTCAATCCAATTCGCTGCCTCAGTGCACAACGAGTACACTTCATATTGTGAGACTCTCTAGGTCCATGCCCGATTTGTCATATGAAACTATTTCACACGTCTGTGAACAATGTCTCACACACATGTTACAGATATTACAAAATGGCGCATTAGACCATACAAGTTGAGGTTATAATATATTTGTATAATCCTTCCAGTATAAATATCTTAGAAGAGCGGAGATATAGATCAACACCGTCAAGTCTCCATGTGCTCAATCATAAACTTATCTCTAGATTTGTATTTCAATAAATAATATCCATAAATACTTTTACGATATTATTTTTTCGAGAATAAAATTAATTCTTGGATATGTCTGCTTATGGCCATAAGACTTTCTGAAATACAATCTTAGAGTTACAGGATATTTTACTCACCCAATTGAGTTGATGGATTCCATATCTGTACACACCAGACTTCATGAGTATCGGACCATACCCAGCGACACCCAGCGGTCAGACCATGAAAGGTATCTGACATGTGTAGAACCAAAGTATGATGGATCACTCACAAGTCTACCGTGGCACTCAGGTCTTAGGACCACGAATACTACTCAACTCGAAAGATCCTCCATTGACGGCTTTATGGGATGTCTATTAGAGATCTTTGTGAGTCTGTTCAATATTCAGTCCTTACTGAATACTTGTATCTCTATATGAGTTTTCACTAAACTCATGGTCTGCTAAGATTAACCATCTAGACTATCCAGATATAGACATACACTAATCTATATTTATTAAGGTCTTCACTAACAGACCCGCATTAGTGAAGATAGATCAGGAACATTAAGTTTAAGAACATATTTGTATAACAACATTTCTTAGCACCATTTGTAACTGATTACAACTACGTCATTACTAATATATTCTTAGGTCTTTGTCCCATTTCAGACAAGGCTCTAACTCTTTAGATTTTGCTAACTCTTATAACCTGATAACTCTTATCAGTGCTATCTTTTAGCATTTATATATTTTAGCATTACTAACTCTTAGTTCTGATCTAAACTCCTTTAGATCAGATCTGAACTTTTTCAGATCATACAATGTCTAAAACGTTACAAGCATCTTACCATATTTGTATATAAAATAATTAGTGATATATTGAAATCATAATTGTATAAACATAAAGCAAATATTTATACACAAAAGGGATGGCACGTAAGCACAAATCCCAACACTAAGATGAGAGCTTAACGTCGCTTAGGAATTTATGTTAGTTTTAACTCATCATCAATTATAAGGTATCTTGAACCTTTGACGAGTGATCTATTTACCGCATGATTTGCGGATTGTCATTTTGATGAGACATTATTTCTATCATTAGAAGAAAGAAAATTGCCTCTTAAAGTCATGCATGAACTTTCTTGAAAAAATGACCACTATGTCTTATTTGGATCCTCACACAAATCAATGTAAAAATGAGGTGCAAAAGATTATTCATCTTCAACGAATTGCAAATGACTTACTTGACACATTTACAGATGCATCGAAGTAACCGTGTCATCTATACTAACTGCCAATACACCAGCTCGAGTGATTGTTCCTGCAAAATAATCTAATCAAAGAGCAGCAAATGAATTTTTTGTTGCACGTCAGAAGCGTGACAAACCACTTGGTTCAAAAGATATTGTTCCATGGAAGAAGAAAAAAAAAATCAGGATCCTAATGAAAATAATGCTCGAGCTAATAAACCCACATACTTTAAATCACTCATATTAGATGATTTAATAATCTCTAAAGAGACATTAACCCCAAAAAAGGTATAAAGATTGAAAAATGAAGAAAAAAGTACAAATTATGTTTACACAAGAGAAATGTGAAAATGTGATAAATTAATTATCAACGATGTATTTTTATTTGCAGTAGCTACTGAAATTAGGAATGATGATTTTGGGCTATAAACTGTTGATGAATGCAAAAAAAGACATGATTGACTCTAATAGAAATAAGCAATTCAAGTAGAATTGACTTCTCTAACCAAATGTGAAGTATTTGGACCTGTAGTTCGGACACCTGAAGATGTCAAACCCGTAGGATATCAATGAGTTTTTTTACGAAAATATAACAAAAACAACGAGTTCATTAAATATAAAGCAAGACTCATTGCTCAAGGTTTCTTGCAGATATTTGGGATTGATTTTGGTGAAACTTATTTTTCTGTGATAGACATAATTATATTTTAATTTTTGATAAGCTTGACAGTTTTAGAAAAGCTTGATATGCGTCTTATAGATGTATTGACTGCTTACTTGTATGGGTCACTTGACATAGATATTTACATGAAAATCCTTAAAGGATTCAACATGCCAGAAGCATGTAATCACAATTTATGTTCAATCAACCTACAAAGATCTTTATATGGATTAAAACAATCTGGGCGTATGTGGTACAACCGCCTAAGTGAGTACTTGATAAAAGAATGATATATTAATGATCCAATATGTCTATATAAATTTATAAAAAAGTTAGAATCTAGATTTGCCATTGTGCTTGTATATGTGGATGGCATAAATCTAATTGGGACTCTTGAAGAGCTCTTGAAGGCTACAGAATACTTAAAAGGAGAATCTAAAATGAAAGACTCGGGGAAGACTAAATATTGTCTCGACCTGCAAATCGAGTATAAATCAAACAGAATCTTTATCCATCAACTTACCTATACTGAAAAGATTCTAAGAAGATTCAATATGGATAAAGCTCATCCTTTAAGTATCCAAATGATTGTTCGATCTCTTGATCCTAAAAAGGATCCATTTCGTCCCAAGGAAGATGATGAGACAATACTTGATCCAGAAGTATCATATTTTAATACAATTGGTGTATTATTATATCTAACCTAATGTATTAGACCAGATATAGCTTTTGTAGTGAAATTATTAGTACGCTTTAATTCTGCACCAACTCGATATCATTGGAATGGTGTCAAACATATATTTCGTTATTTTCGTAGAACGATAGATTTGGGACTATTTTACTCTAATGAACCTACAGAACATTCAGGGCTAGTTGGTTAAGCAAATACTTGGTATTTATCTGATCCCCATAAAGTCCACTCGCAAATGGGATATGTTTTACTTACAATAATACAACAATCTCATGGCATTCATAAAGTAAACTTTTATTGCCACATTCTTAAATCAGTATGAGATTTTAGCACTACATGAAGTAAGCAGAGAATGTATATGGCTGTGATCTATCATTCATCACATCCAAAGTATATGTAGCCTACCTTCTATATAAAAAAAATCATTAGGACAAAAACTAAATAAAAATAAATACAATTATATAATGTATAGTGGTAGTACACGTACTTCAAATCTGCCTTATTAAAAACCTTACTAGTAAAACCTAATGGGATAAAACTTGGTCGGAAAAAAAAAAGAGTATAGTGCACAATTGTAGCTGATGTTATTCTTCTTTTAGAAGAATGTGCTTTTCCTGATTAAATGTTTCTCCTCAGAGTAACATCCATTAATTTGATAATTTGTTGAGCTAGCGCTTACCAACTTTGTGAACTAATTTTTTAAAAGTTGACGTAAGTATAAATTTGGTTAACAGATCTGTAAATTTTTTGTTGGAGTATACCTATTTAACATCAATCATCTTTCTTTGTTACAACTCATGAGTGTAAAAGAATTTTGGAGATATATGTTTGGTTCTATCTCTTTTGATGTATCTGCCTTTAACTTGAACAATACAAGCAATATTGTATTCATATATTATAGTTGGAATATTTGTTGTAAGAGGTAGGTTGCGTGTACTTTGATTGTGATGAATGATAGATTGCAGTTATGTGTATTCCCTGCTTGCTTTATGTAGTGCTATAAGTACATACATAACACAACCAAAGATACGCATATGGGATACATCAAGTTGATAACCAAGTACAAGTTGTAATGGAGAAATTTGATGATATGCAGTGGGCCTAAAACGAATTAATGCTGTAGCATACAAAATAGCATGACCCCATGCAAAAATTGGTAATTGTATGCGCATCAATAAAGTACGAACAATTATCTGGAGTCGTTTAATTAATGATTTTGCTAATCTATTTTGTGTGTGAACATGTGGCACATGATGTTCTATATATATTCCCACTGATGTATAATAGTCATCAAATATTTTAGATGTAAACTCACTAGCATTATCTAAATATATGGTCTCAATAGGGTATTTTAAAAATTGTGCCCTCAATTTAATGATTTATACTAATAATCTAGCGAATGCACAATTTCATGTAGACAGTAAATAAACATGTGATCACCATATAAATGCATCAATTAAAACTATAAAATAGTAAAAATGTCCACTTGGTGGATGAATTGGTCCGCAAATATCTCATTAGATCATTTGTGAAAATGATGGAGATTCTAGACCAATCTTGGAAGGGGATGGTCTAATCACAAGTTTGCCTTGTAAGCAAGCGGAACAAATATTCTCATTAGGTAACAGAATCTTAAGGTTCTTTAATGGGTGCCTGTGAGAAGTTTTTATAATTCTATGAATCATTGTTGGTTCTAGATGACCAAGTCGATTATGGCATAGTATAAACATTTTTGGATTACTATATTTCTAGTTCATTATTATGTAGCTCTCAATTGAATTTATAATTATACAATATAAACAAGATGATAGGGTAGGAAATTTTCAAGTATGCATTTCTTATTTTAAATATTAGAATGTAGAGATATTCTACATCATTTTCACTTGAGGTTTCAATGTGATATCTATTTCGATAGATATCTTTAAAATTAATCAGATTTCTTCTGGATCTGCCTGCATATAAACTTCATTTATATATAATTTTGTTCCACTTGCTAACAATATTATTGCTCTTCTAGAGCTTTTAATCAGATCTGCAAAACTTAATATAGTATTGATTTTTTCTTCATTCATTATTAGTTTTGACAAATATTTCTTATTTTGAAGGATATGTGTATAGTTACACTGTCAGCTAAACAGTCATCCCCAATTTTCTTTTCCAAAGTGGACAATTCATCTTTAAATGCCATTCCTTATATTAAATAAAAGTTTATATTAGATATCAGGATAATACATTACAAAAGGTTACATATCTTCTTCATTCATACAAAAGGTTACATCTTTTCATCAGTATTACAAAAAGGTCACATTTCATAATACCAAAAAAAAAAAAAAAGTTTAACAAAGATTTGATGCAAAGGTATTTAAAAATTAATGATTAACATTCCCCTCTTTATCTCCAAAGAAATCAGAGACATCTAGATGAGTAAGATTTACAGAATCCGAGTTATCAACAAGATTTGTCTTTATATTCTTTTTCTTTGCCTTGATAGATGTTTCATAAAGTTTGACTATAACATGTTCGTGACTAGTGTTCTTTTGCATCATATCTATAACAAGTATTTTTTATGATACTTAGGGCATTTATTCTCTACATCATTATTCTTGTTTTGGTGTTTCTGCCCATTTTAGTGTTCTTTATTCTTGGCACTTACGGCCACTATAAGGGTGATAATTTCGCCCTCTTTCACGACCACGACCATGATCACATCCAGTTCTATTATGAGTATTTGCATTCATTTCTGAAAATGACTGAGAACCAGTTAGACGTGATTCGTAATTTTTTAATAAGATCTAATTATTTTGTTCAACAAGCAGAAGACATAAGATTAATTATGAGTATTTTTTGAACCGCCTTTTGTGATACTGTTACTGCAGAACAACATTAAAGGCATAAAAAGTAGATGACGTTTTCTCTAACATATCATATTAGGTAACTTTCTCACCATACATTTTCATTTGTGAGATGCTTCTGAATAAAACAGAATTATATTCAGCAATAATTCTAAAGTCCTGCAATCGCAAATTCATCAACTCTTGTTTTGCTTTTGGAAGAAACACATCTTTTTTATTATTATATCTTTTTTTTAAGATTTTTTTTAAAGGATCTGCAGGTCCTTTATTGTTTAATATTGAGCTTTCAGGCTCTCATATAGGTGATGACGGAGAAAAAACATAGCTCTCGACTTATCTTACAAGGACATTATTTTTATTTTCAATCATCTTTTTCAAACCATTAGCTTGGATGTACATCTTGACATCCAGTACCTATGACAGATAATTTTTTTCAAAGACATCAAGTGTAAAAGTTTGTAAATTCTTAAGAGACATTTTCAAGAGCTTTGAATATAAAGAATGGAATTAAAATTAGTACGATAAAATATAAATATTATTCAATAAATATATAGTGTAAAATATAAATATAAAAAAATAGAAGGTACTGCATTTCATATACATAAAATAATCATAATTATGAAGCATGACCTTTCATATATCAATAGTATTGAGAAAATATAACCTTCCATTTATTAATAACAATAAGGAGGTATGACCTTTCATAGATTAATAATAATGAGGAGGTATAGTCTTCCATAAAATGATAATAATAAAGAGGCATGGTCTATCATAAAATGATAATAATGAAGAGGCATAGTCTTCCATAAGATGATAATAATAAGGAAGACACAACATTCCATATAACAATGAAGAGGTGTAACCTTCTATATGAATAAGTAATAAATTCAAAAATTTATGATATAGAACTTCAGCTTCTAAATTAATGAGATTAATTATTAAAACTATAAGTTCCAACTTATTAATTTTGTTATGCAAGCTTTAGGTTGTATATAGAATATTCAATTTTTTTTTTAAAATAGACATAATATAAATACAAGATAACTGTGCATAATATTATCTTTATTTTTCTGATGTGAAAGATCCAAATAAATGGCAACCACAACACATACTGATAAGGATTATACTATACAATAATATAAACACAATACGAATAATAGTTGAATATGAATGAAACACGTAGATTTGAAGAAATATAAAAATAAAATAAATTAAGAACTTAATATAAAAATTAAGAACTGAACTTATTTAAAAATTGTGCTGATAACGTATTATAAAATTAATAATAAAGGTAAGAATTAAAGATAATTCAAATAGAAACTTCTAAAAAATATTATAAAAATTTAAGAAGTATTGAAAGTGAATAAATTACAAATGGGGCTGTGCATATATTTATTGGCAAAAAATGAGAGTATAATTCACCATTTTACCCCTCTCTTATCGCTTTAATTTTTCGCTTTATAACACTTTACAACTTTTAAATAATATTTAAAAATTTTATTTTAAAATAATATATTAAATAATATAAATTTAAAATTATTTATTATATTATTTTATAATTATTTAACACATATTGTGTAAAATAAAAATTTGAGATAAACTTTAAAGAACGGTCGATAATGTGCACCAATAGTTGATTGTCACATAATTATTATTGACTGAAATAAGCAGCAACCATGTGTGATTATGCGTGAATCTAGGAAGGTATACAATTAAAATCACACGAAAAGATATATAATTTAAACTGCAGGGAAAGGAATGGATCCGACTTCCGAGGAGATTAGTCATTAAAGATAATGCAAAAACTTGATTATAAAAAAGAAAAGGTTATAAGTTATTCCACTTTGTAATTGCATTACATTAAAAAGAAAACTAATTACGTAAATAAAAGGGGACCAATTACAATCCTTACAAGCAGATAAAATAACACGAATTTCATCTACTTGTATGATCTTTTGCATACGATTTATCAGTTAAGAGTTTGATTGTGGGGGATGAATCCAGGGCTGACAACATTAACATGTGAGAAATCATGTTCATTGTGGGCCTCGATTGTTGATTGGCTTGCAAGCAAGTAGTTGCCAATTTGATGATCGTTATCAGTTGATCCTGAACTTGAGGCGGAGAAAATGGAAGGGGCTGGTCCAAAACATCTTTCAGAAGCATATTCTCTCTAGTCAAATGAAAGGATAGCCCAGGGATGATATCTCTGGGATGCTGTCCGTTGATTACTTCCAGTGCTAATACCCTAAAGCTATGTACATCACATTTTTCGATTACCATCATCATGTAAGCAAGCTTTGAGAAAGAAAGAAGAAAATTATGATTATTCAAGCGTTATGCCATATGTTATAATAAGAGAATAGTAAGCTGGATTAATACCTGGGGCAATGTATACATACGTGCCTGCAACTTGAGTCCAATTAGATGAGTCTTGCTTTAGAAGCTTAGGAATGCCAAAATCTGAAATGTGAGCCTTGTATTTTATTAAGGATAATGTCTTAAAAATATGTATTTGTATTATTTTTATAAAATTAATAAAGTTAAAATTTTATATTTGATGAATGTTTATAATTTTATAATATAAATATAAAAAAAAAATTTGTTTATTTATTTAACTATAACTTTAGTATAAAATTATTATATACAAAAGGATTAAAGTTATGGATAATAAACAGAAAAAGTCTGTAATAAATTAATTAAAGTTTGAGATTTTTAATTAAATATTACTAGTGCGGTCTACAAATATTTAGAATGTAGTGATCTTATCCGGATCACTAATGTAGTGACATTATGATGGATGCACTAATATAATATGATTATATAAGACTAGACCAGACGTAGTTTGAATTCTTATGTAAAATATCGTTATTAATTAAGAATTCAAATAACGTCAACTGATGATCATATGCTGATTAACCTTAATCCTGAGTGATCATAAACTCTTATTTGTATTATTATGTCATTTGAAATACTCGTTACGGTTTGTTTAAAGAACAGACTAAAAACTTGTATTTTTGTGGCATTGTGAAATAAATGGTTTGGAATATGATTTACAGATATGGAATCCATTTATTTTTAACGGAAGTTAGAAAGAAAGTTCTCTTAAGGGTTAATTCTAGAATTGAACGGTTAGAGCGCTCAATTTGTAATATTGTTACAAAATAACTGTTCACTGGTAAATTAATAGTACTTAAGGATAAATAAATAATTAAAAGGGTAAAACAGTAATTAGTCTAGCTCTAATTATGAACCATCTATGGAGGGTTAAATTGTATGTAGTGATTAAATCAATGGACTGCTCTAAGTTTTGAGTAAATTATATCTATAATTTTAAGAGTGTAATTCTAAGTTTTTAGTAGAATAACACTGAAATAAATAAATTGAATTAATTAATTAAAGAGTTTAATTAATAATTCAAAATTTATTAGAGCTTGAAATTGTAAGTCCATAAGTCCTTAATACCATCTCCTTCGTTATTACAGTGAACAGATAAAAAGATTGTGTTATTATACAAATTATTTGTGTTTAGAAAATATTTTTCAAATACGTATATTTTATAATTTTGGATAAAGTTAATTAATTAAGAATTAATTAAAATAGATGAGATCTTATCCAAATATAATTAAATATTTAATTTAAGAAATTAAATAAATAAAATTTTAAGGATAATTTTTTGAAATTATCAAAAAGATTTTAATTTTAATTTAGTGTTTTTCTTTTATTAAAAGACTAGTATTGCTCAAATGTTGAATATTATACGTTAACCATAAAGAGTATAACTCAATGTGGTTTATATGAATTAAGTCTCTTTTTAAGAGATAATAATTTAATTAATAAATATTATTAATTAAATTATTATTTTAAAATAAGAAGATTAGTCTAAATAAGACACATGTAAAAAAAAACGCAAGAGTACTTTTTTTTAAGAGAAGAAAAACAAAAAAGAGAAACTCACTCTTCCTTTCACTGTAAAACAAAAAACTTAGTTTAAAATTTTTTGGTGAAAAAAAACTCTATGGATTCAAGGTATGTTCTTGTTAAATTTTATTTATTTTAATATTAAATTCATATATTCTTAAGATTTTTAGATAAAAATTATTTTTATTTAATAAAAATAAAAATTAAAAAAAATTTATTTTCTATTTAGCTATATTATAAAAGTCATAACAATAAAACTATTCAACGTGTTCCTCATCCAGCAAAATGTTCTTACTTAATATGTCTCAGTGAACGATTGGCGATGAGCAGTTCTGATGCATGTAAGACAAGGCATGAGCCACACCCCTAATAATATTCACCCTCTTACTCCAGTCCAGTTCTGTAGCTTGCTCTTCATCGCTCAGGATTGCGGCCAAGCTCCCCATTTGAAGATACTCGTAAACCAAGAACGAGTGTCGTGAGTTTGAATAAAAACCATAAAGTTTGACAAAGTTTCGGTGTCGGATTTCTGTTAATGCCTTTATCTCGTTCAAGAACTCTTTCTGACATATTCTTGCATCATCAAGTAGAGGATGGAGTTTCTTAACGGTTACAATTCTGGACGATGGCAGCTTGGCCTTGTAGACACTTCCATATCCTCCCATCCCAATGCAATACATTGCATCAAAAGATTTGGTTACTTCCATGATTTCACTGTACAAAACTCTTCCATCGAATGTTGATATCGAAACTAGTCCATTCTCCTCGTCACTTTGTTCACTTGTTCGATCTTTTTCTCTTTTCTAAAAACTCAATTATGTTCTGAGGAGAGCAAATGCAAGTAAAAGGGCACCCAGAAGGGGGAATATAATTGAAAACCTCAATTTGTGGCTCTTAACTGAAGGATTATTACATGATGGCAGCCCACTAATATTGCTGCACAATCCTTTGTTCCCCTGTAATGCTCCTATGCCAGAATCTTGAAATGCTTTGCCATCGGGAACAGGACCCTCCAGCTCATTAAAGGATATGTTGAACACAACGTTCATGTTTTTGAAACTGTTTGGGATGAATCTAGAAAGACAATTGTGGGAGAGATTCGGTGTCTCCAAGCTCTGCATATGTCTGATTTCTGATGGTATATCTCCACTGAGAAAGTTATGACATAAATCTAAGTTGAACAGCTGAACCAACTTCTCCAAATTTACTGGAATTTCATGGCTGAATTAGTTGTTGCTCAAATTCAAGTAGTTGAGCTTGGTGAAGCTTCCCAGACATTCTGGAACTGATTGCCCGAACCTGTTTACGGATAGATCCAAGGACTCGAGACCAGTCAGAGACCTGATTTCTGATAGTACACCGCCCGAAAGTTGATTATCTCTCAAGTTCAGCTTGGAAAGAGAAGTCAACTTCCCTAATTCAACTAGAATCTCCCCAACTAAACGGTTTGAAGAAAGATCGAGTTGTTGTAGCCGAGATGCGTTTCCGTGATTTGTTGGTATGCGACCGCTAATATTGTTCCCTGCTAGGAGTAGGGTAGTTAATTTTGGACACCTTCCCCAGTTATTTGAAATTTCACTATGAAGTTTGTTATAGCTTAGGCTTATGAAGGACAGGTTTGGGTAGACACCAAAGTCTTCAGCCAAATTTCCATTCATTTGGTTCTCATCAAGACAGAATCTGACCAAGCTTGTACAGCCTTTCAAGCTTCTGGGGATTGGACCCGTGAGACGGTTGTTATTGGCAGTGAAGTTTAGAAGTAATCCGTCGATGCAAATGTTTTGGGGCAGATAACCAGTAAACTGGTTTTGGTCTAGTTCCAGGATTAATAAATTCCTGAAATTTCCTATTTCTTGAGGAATGTAACCAGAAAGTTGGTTATCACGGAGATGTAAAATTTCTAAGTTTGTTAAATTAGCAAAGGTCGCAGGGACTGAACCATTCAGTTGATTCTCACTCAACTCTAGATCAGTGAGAGATTTCAAATTTCCTAACTCTTCCAGAATAAAGCCTGAAAATTGATTTTCATAGAGTTGAAGAAATTTTAGATTTGTCAGACCACCTAATGAATCTGGAATTGAACGAGAAAGATTATTCTTACGAAGGATTAATGATTCAAGAGACTTCAAGTTTCCTATTTGTTGAGGAATGGGACCTGAAAGTTGATTGTCGTATGCAAATAACTTTGTTAGCTTTTTCAATTTCCTAAAAGTGGAAGGGATTAGACCTGTTAGACTATTGGTGTCTATTTGAAGTTCAAGCAAATTGATCAAATTTCTCATTTCTGGAGAAATGGAACCCGAAAGTGAATTATTATAAAGATACAAGATAGTCAGGTTTTTCAGATTACCTAAAGAAGCAGAAATTGAACCATCTAGATAGTTGCTATACAGCGAAAGATCATTCAGAGAAGTTAGAGAATTATTTCTGAAGGAATTGAATCATTTAACTGATTTTCGACAAGGTGCAGGACATTAGGACGTCTTAGGAAGCCAATTTCTGGTGGGATTTTTCCAGAGAGCTGATTGGTGGATAGATCAAGATAGATGAGTTTGGAGATGTAACTAATCTGAGATGGTATTATACCAGAGAGTGAATTCACAACGAGATCAAGAGATGCAAGATTAGAGAAAGACGTGAATGAAAATTCATGCAGCATACCTTTTAAACCAAAACTGCCGAGGTTTACTGTGATGACGCTTCTAGGTGAATTGCATATAATTCCAAACCAAGTGCATGGAATTGTGCTTGGCTTGAAGTTGGTGGAGTTATGAAAGTGGAGAGCCTATGAAGTTAGCCGGGACTGCGTCTGATGTGCAAGACTGGCTTTCCATTTGAGAATAGCATTTGCGTAGAAGCAAAAGCAGCATTTGATGATGCTGGAGAAATCGCTATTCTCGTATTAAGATTAGGTTAAAAGTAAAAAAATTTTAACTAAGTAACCTTGATTTCTTTGCGCAACAACAAAATAACTTAAATATCAAGTAAAATATTAAAAATTCAAAATAAATAATATAGAGCACAATACAATCACTTACATGATTCGATCAATTATTTACGTTCACGATGAATCTAAAGATCTTAACCTCTCTTATTAACTTCCTAAATAATTTATAAAATTTTTTTAATAAAAAACTCTAAAAAAGATCTAATGTTTAGTGTTCCCTTACTCTCCTATCAATAATAAACACTTAAACAACGGTTTTACCCTAATGCACACAAGTACTTAGTGTCTACCTAATTTTTCTCTCTTTTAATACTTAATTTTAACTAAAGGGTTTATATAGTTATTATTTCGTACCTACTAACTATAATTCTTATTAAGAGTCCACTTGTTTTAGAAGTTCAAAACTTTCAAAAATTATAAATTTGGATTAAAACAAAACTTCCCCCGCTCTGGTGTTGTAACGCTGAGGACCTGTCGTTGCAGCATTGAGCATGCCATGTCTAGCGTGGCGGCGCTGGATGCCTAGTGCTACGGTACGGGCTTGCTGTTTTGAGCATAATGAAGCTCAGCTCTAAACTGCGCTCTGCACTTTTTCTCAATTTTTTTGTATTCTCGATTCCTATTTCACTTTTTTTTTTTATGTTTTAGATGTTTTAAATTTTTTCATATGTGTCTCATACATTTTAAATATTTTACGATTCTCTTTTTTGATATTTTTTTTAATTTTTATACAAATAAAATTATTGAATCATTAAATTTTTAATAAGTAAAAATGTTATTTAAACAAAAAAGATAATGAAAACAGGGGATAATATATTTTTTAAGGTTACTTTGTATCTTGATTGTTTTACATACACTCTAATCCCTATTTATAGCCAGTAACACTAATAATTTGGACTTCTTTTGCAAGACCTCGTACTTGCGTCTAGACTGTCCTATCATTGTCAATTTGACATTTGTAAAGAAGAAAACAATAGAGAAGACGGCGTTTAGACTTTAGTGAAGACTCAAGGAGTTTGCGTTACGCTCGAGGTCAAGGTCTCTTATCTTTTTAGTAGAAAAACTTGGCTCTATTTTGTGCTTGTGTCAAGATCTCTGATATCTTTCTTTGCCGGGGGAAATTGTTGTTCACAAATTCGTCCAAATGCTTCAGATAAAACAAGCATTTTATTACAATAATTAACAATATAACGATGCTGAAAAAGTGTTCCGTGAGTAGACTATGAACTAGGGAACTTGGGCAACTTGCAGAAATTTCCGTGTCTGAATTCGGTGGTGGAAATTAAAGCATTCAAGTAAACTTGACTGATGGTAAGAAAGAGTAATTTCATGTGCATTTCTTTTCTTAAAAAAATTACTCGGTATATTTTGAAGAAGCGTCTGTTACAGTATTCCATCTAAAGCGCTATTATATACGTCAATAAAACACTATATGGTAAACAGGGGAAAAAAAAAACTCTGTGGCTTATCTAGAAAGTATTTTTGAGAGTATCAAAGTATTCATAAGCACTATTTTTTCAACGTACAATTGCCAAGATGATGTTGGTGTCCTTTATTAATGGATTCCAAGCTATCTTTTTTCGGTGTACTTTCTCGACATGGTTTTCATCATGGGCTTGTAAAAGACAAACAATTGCAGAATTTTGATACGTATTCTTTGAACAACTAATTGTAATGTCATGCCATCTCTATAAATATTATAAATCTGATAGAAATCAAGCAATATTAAACAAATGATAACAAAGTGAGTATTTTTTGTGGAACCCGTAGTAATTTCATTTCAATCAAATTTTAAATTTTATCTCAAAATCTTTTGATGAATGTACAAAGATATTAGAACAAAATATGTAATTATTTTCCAATGACCTCTGAAACCAACTAGGTTTCTGAATAATTTTATATAAAGTGATTCAAACTTTATTGAATTTAAACCAGCAGAGTACACGAGTATTTATAACCCCATAACCCGAACAATGTACTCAAAAAATTAGGTCTATCTTTAGCACACAAATCCCCTTAAACTTTAGGAACTAACAATGACTTATTCAAAAACAATAGAACAAAATCTATGTTTAACAAAATACGGTTACCACATAATTTATTTAAAAACTAATATTAGAACCTCCTAGAAGCTGTGATAAGTCAAGGACGGACAAGATTTAGTTGCATAATCGCTGACACACAATTTGCATTGTTGGTCTAGATTCTGGATTTGCATCTAAACAAAGAAAGGCCACATCAACAATGGATTTCAGTTTGTCCTCAACTTCAAGCAAAGGTGGTGGAAGCCGCGAGTCCAACATATCATAAAATGCAATGTTCATGTTGGCAGCTGGTAAAGATGAATCTGAGAAAAGAAAATCTTTTGGATGCTTCCCGTTGATCACTTCCAATACTAACACTCCAAAGCTATATACATCACATTTCTCTGTTACCTTCATTGTGTAAGCAAGCTCTGCAAAATGAAAGAAAATTACATAATCAAATAGTATCTAATACAATCTATGCAACTGATAAAGTTAACAATGAATGAATTCTATACCTGGTGCAACATATCCATATGTGCCGGCAAGTTCACTCCAATTGGATGAGTCTGGCTTGAGGAGCTTGGCGGTTCCAAAGTCTGAAACATGAGCTTCGTAATTGAAATCAAGCAACACATTCTTGCTTGATATGTCTCGGTGGACAATTGATGGGAAACAATCATGGTGCATGTAAAATAAGGCATGGGCCACACCCTTTATAACATTTATTCTCTTACCCCAATCCAGTTCTGTTGCTGCTTCATTGCTCAGGATTGTTGCCAAGCTGCCCCTTTCGAGATACTCATAAAGCAAAAAGGAGTGTCGGGCATGTAAACAAAAACCATAAAATTTCACTATATTTTTGTGTCGTACCTCTGTTAATGCCCTTATTTCACTTAAAAACACTTTCTGATTGGTCACCTCACAAGCAAAGGAGTGAAGTTTCTTAACTGCTACAGTATCCCCTGATGGTAGCTCTGCTTTGTAAACACTCCCATATCCACCTTTCCCTATGCAATAAATGGCATTAAAATTATTTGTTGCTCTTATGATTTCTTCGTACATCATTTTTCCTTCAAAAGTTAATATTGAAAGCAGAGTATGATTGTTCATGTTGTTTTCTTCTTTTTGTGAGTCTCTCTTCCGTTTTTTTTTCATAAGAACATTCCAATAAGCCCAATTGACAGTGCAAGAGCTCCTAAAAGAGAGAACACAACTACAAACAGGACTACCTTTCCCCTCCTTCGCACATGTTTGTGTGACATGAAAGTTTTGCAAGGTTGCAGTCCGCTAACATCACCACACAATCCTTTATTCTCTTGTAATGCTTCTATAGGAGCATCTCGAAATGCTTTGATGTTGGGAATTGGGCCCTCCAACTCATTATAGGATATGTCAATGTAAGACAAGCCATGCATATTTTCAAAATCTCTTGGAATTGAACTAGAGAGGTTATTGTGTGAGAGATTCAGCTTCTCCAAGCTCTCCAAATTGCAGATTTCAATCGGTATCTCTCCTCTTAGCAAGTTATGACTCAAATCCAGCTCTGACATTTGAGCTAGCTTCCCCAATTGAACCGGAATTTCTTGGCTGAACTGATTGTTGCTCAAGTTTAAGTAATGCAATTTCAACAAGTTCCCTAGATTTTCCGAGATTGACTCGCTAAATCTATTTGCAGACAAATCAAGGTACTCAAGTTCAGTGAGCAAGCCTAGTTCCAGAGTTATGCCACCAGAAAGTTGATTCCCACTCAAAATGAGATCATTTAGAGAAGACAACTTTCCGAGTTCTATTGGAATCTTCCCAACTAAATGATTTGAAGAAAGATCAAGTTGGTGTAGTTGAGTTGAGTTTCCCATCTCAGGTGGTATGCCCCCAGTAATATTATTCCCTGCAATCTTTAGTATGCCTAGTTGTGGGCACTTTCCCCACTCAGATGAGATTTCCCCGTAAAATTTATTGTGACTTAGATCTAAAAGTTTCAGGTTTCGGTAAATGCCAAAATCTTCGGATATATTTCCAACAAGTTGGTTTTGCTCAACGTGGAGTCTTAGTAGGCTTGTGCAATTTCTCAAGGTTTTGGGTAGTGACCCTAGGAAATAATTGTCTTGCACAGAGAAATATTTAAGTGATCCACTTTGACAGATATTTTGGGGCAAATAACCAGTGAACTGGTTTCTGCCCACTGAAAAACTGTTTAACTTCACAAAATTGCCGTTTTCTTGTGGAAAGCGCCCAAAGAGTTGGTTATCATAGAGATGCAAAGATTCTAAGTTGCTTAGGTTACTAAAGGAATAGGGAACAATGCCACTGAGTTGATTCTGCGCAAACGAAAGATAAGTAAGAGACTTCAAGTTTCCTATCTCTGGGGGAACGGAACCAGAAAGTTGATTGGTGTACAACTGCAACTTACTTAACTTTCTCAGGTTTCCAAAACTAGATGGAATGGCACCTGTCAGACGGTTTTTGTCTATATAAAGTTCAACAAGATTAGAGAGGTTTCCTAGGCTCGGAGGAATGGAACCAGGAAGTGAATTATTATAAAGATACAACCTAGCCAAGATGCTCAAATTCCCCAAAGAAGCAGGAATTGGACAGTCCAAATGGTTACCGTCCAAGGCAAGATTGTGAAGTGAACTTAAGTGACCTATTTCTGGAATTGAACCGGTTAATTCATTGACAAAAAGCTGAAGGACCTCTAACTTTGTTAGGAGGCCAATTTCTGGTGGTATTTTTCCAGAAAAATGATTAACTGACAGATTAAGGAACTTGAGTTCGGAGAGGCTACCAATCGGAGATGGGATATTACCATAGAGTGTGTTCAGGCTAAGATCAAGATATGAAAGATGGGAAAATATTGAAAACGGGAATTTTTCAAGCGTACCTTTTAAGCTTGTAGCGGTCAGGTTAATACTAACGATGCTCCCAGCATGGTTGCAAGAAATTCCAGACCAGGTACATGGCAGGGAAATATTGGTGACGTTAAAAGGATACAGTGTCCATGAAGGCAGGAGAGAATTGTTTTGATTTTGGAGGCTGGCTTTCCATTTGAGAAGAGCACGGGCTTCTTCTGTTGAATCTGAAGCTAAATTAAGCGAAAAATGTAACAGAAAGAACATGATAAGGGGAACAAGTGGGAACAGTCTCTTCAAGATTGACATTATAAATTTTATTGTATAATGCAGTTGTGCAGAGAATAATTCAGACTCCCTATATATAAAAATATAGATTAAGGATTTTGAAATCATTATAGAAGTTGATGCTTGACGAAGGTCACCCACCATCATTCCTTGCAGGTCTGTTGTTAGTGGAAAAATTCTGTGTAGCAAGAAAATTTCAGCAAATTACTGTTGATATAGATTCTAATTTGACTTTTCCTTCAACAAGAAAATGACCACCACGATACGATATGCAATAGACTTGATAGACAAGATATTAAATTGAAATTATGTTTGCCAAACTTTGACATAAAAGTGAGCCACACTGCAGTCAAGGTCTTTGCCTTGCATTGTATCGGTTGTCACAGTTCATGCCTGCATATTATGAATCGTCATTGTATCGAGTAGTGGTGGGTTTTTTTCCCCCTCCACTTAAGGTCTCAAGACTAGAGTGATTGTGCTTGAAAAAGGAGTCAACTCCGAAATTTAGTGAATTTAAAGTAAACAAGTTAGATTTGTCAGTTTCCGGAAAACTGTTGGTATAGACTAAACAAGATAACCATAAAGATACCCGAAAAAAAAAAAAGTTATGGTTCAATTTAATATGAACCTTTAGTCCACGATTCAATCCACTATCAAATATTATAACAAAAAATACAAAGAGTGATTACATAACAAAATGCCTTTCAAACTACCTAATTTTTTTTATATATGTTGTCTTTATGAGAGTTGTGACAAACCCCTCCCTTCTAAGGAGTCTTTCAAGATGCCTCTCCTCCAAGCGAAAAGAGCCCTCTATTTATAAACGTTTATTAATGGTTGAGTCTTGATAAAACTAGAATAAATTGTCTCCTTCATTTAGGATACGTCCCAAAATCGTAAGAGATTTTTTTCAAAGGATCTCGAAATTATGAGGATTTCAAAATTAAAAACAGCCCTTAGGGCGACTAATCAACTGTCTTGATTACCCTTGGTCAAGTACTTTTACTCAAGGAGAGGGCTCGGTCTTTGATGGGAATGCCGATGCCCTTTTTGGTGTACTCTAGATACTGCAGACGACATGCTCTATGTAAGCTAACTTCCAAAGATTTCGCGTTATAATTCTAATGTCGTCACCTCATGCAGATCTTAACAAATAGTATCTTTTCTCCACCTTCCGATTATGATTTTGGCTAGAACTAGCAAAAATTCATGGCTTAGCCTCCATTTCTCCCTCTTAGGCAAAACCCATTTGCATAATTTTACTCCATCAGTTTCTCAACTTTCATTGTTATCCTTGTTTGGAATTTGGAATGAGGAACGCTGATCGGAAAGCAGGAAATTACTTCCGAAAGTAAAATAACAATGAAGTCGAGTTGTTGCCAAAATCAACGCTCTAGCATTTGATTTTTCACCAATTCATCTCTAGTCTCTACAACCTATTCTCGTCCTGTGTTCCATTAGTTTAAAGTCAATTTAGGGAAAGATTTGGCAAGAGAAGAAAAAAAACAGCATACCTATTGGACAATCGCCATGCCGTCACAAAGATATGTTTATTTCTTGGGTGGCAGTTGTAGCCGAAACCATTGACTAAAATAATGGAGTTTGACTTTCGTAAAAAGCCAACCATATTTCTGGTCCCTTTTTCTTTGAAACTCTTTTCCAGTTTTTTAATCTGGCCATTCTGGCACACGTATGGGCTTTGATCATTCACGCCCATAATCATCAAGAGTTGTTTACAAATTTACATAAAGACTGAAGAAGCATGGCATAAAAATTTCTTTTGAGTGCAATAGGGAAAACATAATCACAGTGAATTATGGGCAACAGTTTCTCAAGTGGTTCATTCAACAAAAGTGGGTGGGATCCCTTAGAGAAATTAAGCATTTTGCAAACAGCCACCTGCTTCGGGAACACCAGTACTGATTCTTCGCACGTACAAGATCATGGATTAAACTCGTGGGCATCTCCAACAATTAGATGACTAAAATCTGGTGTCTTGAGTATTTCGACTATTAAGAAAGGAATCATGGGTAAATTTCTGCAGAAGTTAAACTACTGTAGAACCCAAAGCATTAACGGCAGCAGCATCATCTTGCAATCAGCCTTGCCGACCAAAACCATAAAATACCACTACATGATCAATCCTAGCAGAGATCCCATCAGCTGAAATATACAATGACCAATATTGCATGTTTAGCTTACCTCACCAAAAAAATATATTGCATGTTACCAGAAAGACACAAGTAGAGATCATGAAAGGAGGAAGATGAATCAACATAAAATCAAAAGCAATACACAAACCATCAAACCTATTAAAGGGATGAGTCGATTTCAAAAATGTTCCAAGGTGACTGAATCTAACATTGAGTATTTTGTTCATAACAAGCATAAGTTTAGAATATGTCCTCTTCCATGTCAAAGCAGATACACACAACCCATCAAGGCAAAGATATCTCCATGACATGGTGCGCTGCTCCAAATTCCTAAAAAACAAATACCAACATAAACAGTTCAGCATAAGTTCACAATTCAATCAAGTCAAAAAATGTGACTATAGGACTCACACAAGCATCAGATCAATGTGGAGATAGACTTCGAGAAACAGAATGTCGACCATGTGGTGAAACACTTTTGAGAGCAGGGGAGTGTTCATTAGGGCTGTGTCCATCAGGACTTCCACCCCTACGAGACTTATGTGGAGATGGGCTCTTTTTGGAATTGGGACTATGCCGAGCAGGGGAGGCACTACAATATATAATCATTTTCCATAAGATAGCAAATTACAAATACAGAATTAATGATGAAAAAACCTAAACATAAGAAACTTTAAAACCTTTCGTAAGATCGGCTTCTACTGCGACGCTCTTCATCATATTTGCCTCTCCCATGGTATTTCTGATGATCAGGACTGGCACTGCGGCTCCTGCTTCGGCGATGGTGATCTCTATCCCTCCCACGGTATCTATCACGATCATATCTATCCCTGCTTCTACTGCGACTTCTCTTCCGGTAATCCCTGTCCTTGTATTCATCCCGGTACCTGAAAATACATTCTGTCAGTCACAGCAGATAGCATCTAGACAACTCAACTGCAACTATGCACTCCAAAAGAACAATTGACATGTAATAAATGTTAGGACTACATGGTTACCTTAGGGACAAAAATATGCTTGTGTTCAGCGCTAAGAAGTACCCCATAGCATAAGAAAGGCGTGGTTGAAACATTTAAAAGTGCAACAACCAATGTGACATAGTAGATACATATCAAGAACAAACAGCACCAAATAACTGGAATTAAATCATATGGATCACTGATGACAACTTCAATTATGTCATAACATGCAAAATCAAAGATCACACACACAAAACCACAGAAGCATATAGAAATCTATCATACACATGTATTCACAAGAACATCATAGTACAAGGCTCTTTCAGAAAGAAAGAGAACTCAGTCTGATATGTAAGCAGCTGGTTCAAAATGTCATTTGAAACTTGGTTTAAGAAGTGAAAGACACCAATATAAAATTTAGCTGGAAGTGTTGGAAAAGATGGAGGAAAAGAGGAGTGGAGGATGAAAACCATTCCGTGAAAGAGAGAGAGAATTTGGAGAGCAAGGCATTAAACCTACCAGCATATTCCCACAACACCCGTCATAGATTTATGGCATAGTTTTTGACAATCATCCATGTACTGTCACATAGCACATAAGCTACTTGTATCATGCCCCTTCCAAGAGACAGGTAGTAACCACACAACATATATGCTTCTAACATCCAAATTCCTTGCAGTTACAGAGATTGTTTTGATTCTGCCAATTTCCAATCCAACAGTAAATCAAAGCTGCTTTATATGACAATATTGGTACTCTGGACAGCCATCACACATATCTTAATAATTCATGAGAATCCTAGTTCCTAACTCATCAAGATAAATCAAAAAACACTTGAGATATACTTTAAAAACCTTATTCCTCTTTTGCAAGATACGAAAAGTAAAGAACCTGATTGTAATTAAATAATGCCCATAATGCCTTCCAGCTGTTCTCCTTGTGCCATCAAAACCACCAGTTTAACTTCTCCCAAATGCAAACTATAATGTATGAAGATATTAACTACCTTTTCACGAAGATCTTACTTGGGGCAAAATAATACTTGTCATTCAGTTCTTTCAAACTTTGTGGGTCTGCTTTTGTATGGTGATAATTAAGAGGGCAAAACAGAAACTTTTAGAGAAATTCAATCAATAATATCAAAGAAATAAACTGTTTCAAATACCTATTACTATTAATGCGCCTTACTATGGACGAAGCAGCATAGAGAAAGAACATCCAAGAAGATGAAGATTGAGAAAATAGAAAAAGGGACATGCCTGTTTGACGCTTCCACTTATATCCCACTCATTTTTCCGATAATAATTAAATGTAATGAACAATGTTTGGATGCATAAATGAGATAGGAATAGCATCCAATCACTTTCTCATGCAATATATGGGTCATATACTGAAATATGTCTGCCTTACAAATTCATATCTATATTAATACACCAGGAAAAAAGTCATAAAAATCATGATGTACAGAGAATGTAATTACAATGACGAAATAGGTGCTGGCATCAACAATGATGAAAAAAGAGTGATAACACACTCCACTGGCATGTGTTAATGCATCAATGGCATAATTAAAGAAAAGCCGCCCATTTTGGAAGCAAAGATAGAAATTCATGGTCCATTCAAGGAAGAAACATCTTTTTGGTCTAAGAATAAGTGCACATGATAGTTATGTCTAACTAATTTTCTACCAACCACCAAACACAACCTTAAATAACTAAATCCCCCCAAAAAAAAATTTACAATGCACAAGTAAATTTTGGACCCAAAAGCATACCCCATTTGGGTTGAAGTAAAAATCCAGAGTTCAATTTCATAAGCATATCTAAAAGGAAGAGGAAGAAAAATGCTCACCTTGGACGAGGGCTGCGGCTTCTTGACCTGCCTCTCGACTTTGAAGATTTTTCCATTATTTTCCCTTTATGACTGAAAAGATTAAACAGCAAAACTCAGATAAACAAAACCCCTGCCACCTTGTAAGTGCACAGCAAGGAACGATATAAGATAAACTTGCAAACAAAACTGATAAAGCAATTTAAGGCAAACGATGATAATTCAAATCATTACCCTAATTAAACAGAGATAAATAAATTTAAGAAAAAATACAACTCACATTCTCTCAGCATTTGGACCGTACTTGGCAAATTGAACCATAATTTCTCTTCCATCGACAACTCTCCCTAAAAGTCAAAATAAGAACCAATAAAGAAATACAAATTCTTTGTTAAAGAGAATCTTAATTCATTATTTGATACGTGAAATTTTTTAAAAAATAATTAATTAAAAAAACCATCAAGCTTTTCCACAGCCTTTTGCGCCTCATCCGCATACTTGTATCGAACAAAAGCAAAACCTCTCGAATCACCAGTTCTGCACACAAACCGAAAAACGGTATAATGTAATAATTAATTAAATAAACAAATAGGATAGTCAATTACAGAGACGAGACCTTCGATCACGGGGAATGAAGACGTCGACAACCCTCCCGTACTTCTCGAAGAGAGGGAACAGATCGTCTGCGGTGGTTCCTAGGTTAAATAACACCAAAAATAAACACAATTAGGTTAAAACTAGAAGAGAAGAAGCAGTGAATTAGGAAACAAAGAGTGATAAATGAAGGGTAAATACGGAAAGTGATGTTGAGGACGAGGAGGGAGTAGGTGTCTCTGATATCTGGGGGTCCCGATTTGCCGAAGTGCGACATCTCGTTCTTCTCCACCGAGTGAGAACCGGGCTCGTTACTTGTGTTGTGTGTGAGCGAAGAGATTTAGGGCTTAGGTTAAGGGACGAATATGCCCTCTGCTCTTGTGATTAATTGCGCCTTTTTTTTAAAAAAAAAAAAAGATTTTCACCTTCTCCCGCCTTGACTTTTGGATGGGGGAATATTTTTGTTATAATAATAATAATAATAATCATAATCATACTAAATTATTCTTTAATTATGGATTCAAGTATAGTTGACATTAAATTTAATCACATAGCTAATTGCTAACTCAACCTTAAGACATCTCACGATCCACAAAACAAGGTCCGGTAAACCATAAGTTAAATAATTATTGTTATACGGTTCAACAAAATATTGTTAAGAAAATAAACTTTTATTCATTTAATTGAACTTCATCTATATTTTACGAAATTGTGAAAAATAATTCTTTTCTTTTTGCTGCCGAATAAATTCTTGATTAACTGAGTCCAAATTACTAAAGGTGGTTTTTTTTTTTTTTTAAATAACTTTTGATTAACATAGTGATATAAATTTCCATTTTTCTACTCTTCACCAAACAAATCTCATAATTAAGTTTTGTTAAAAAATTTAAAAATTATTAAAAACTCTGATCTATATCAAAATCAAGTTGTTAAATTAGATATGAATGTATTATGACCAGAATTAATCAAATAATTGTTAAAATCAATGTATTATGGAAACAAACCAAATCAAGGAACCCCTCCTTTTGAACATCTCCTACATGATCTCCAAACATTCTTTATAGAACTTACTTTGTCATGTCTTAATTATAAAACTTGATAATTAGAAAAGGGTGAGAATATATTAATTTAAATTTTTTATATAAAATTTTAAATTATTAATTAAAATCGAAGTAAAATTATAGTGTTAGCTTGTCAACTTTGTCTACTATCAAATTCATACAAATTTATTTAAAAAATTTAAGTTAAAATTTTAAGTAAAGAAAACTTTGGTCATTAAATAATTCAAAAATAAATATGAAAATATATTTACAATTATATTGTTGGAGAACGCTTACAAATATGTGCAGGATAACACTACACTTTAACAAAATAATGAAAATATGATAATATTTTATCGATACATATAGCATAAGTCATTCATTTTAGAAAAATTGTTAGTTACCCATTACATTAGTAGATGATTGCTATTTTACTATAGGGTAGAGGATATTTTTATCATAATATTTTAGGTTAATTAATAATTTTATTTTAATAATATTTAAAATATATAATTGTACATCGATCTATTAATTTGTGCTATTAGTTTAATTGTTGAAAGGTAAAACAGTAAGTTAACCATATAAATAAATTGCACTTTTGGCATGTGACATAATCTTATTATTTATTGTCTTTTTAAATACGTAGCACAATCTCATTCATTAATTTAATTTAATATAATTTTAAAAAATAAACTTTAATAAAATGACACGTGTTATAATGTGATTAGTTACTTTGGGTGAATGTCAGTATGTAATTGATTTATATTTTTATTAAATAATTTTTAAAAAAATTTAAATTAAAAAAATTTTAAAAATAAAGTCGGAGTGTCGACGGAAAATGGCGGCCATCTCTCTCTACTAATTTTTGGTAAAAAAAAAAATGATCACATCATCATATAAATTAGAAAAAATAGAGTCCAAATGAATTTTTTTTACCCCAACATTGTTGAAAAATAACTATCGGCGATCAATTGATTGTCATTTTTTAGTGACAGTGACAAATTATTTTTATTTATTAATAATTAACTAATTATATAATGACACATGTCCATTCTCACATTTTTTTCAAAGTTTGTTAATAATTGAGGTAAAATGATAAGTGACTATTAAAAGTAGATTTTTCATCTATTTAACAAAAAGTGACGGATTGAGATAAAATTAAGTATTAATAATTTTAATATGATAAAAGTGTATTTTAAACCATAATATTCGGTACATATGACCTTTGCCCTTAAATTGATGTCTACTAATTTAATGAATAATAATTTTACGATATTAAAATATTTATATTTTAATATTTATGATACATATAAGTTGTAATTATTTTTTTTACGCGTTATAATTTAAAAGGAGTATCTAAAGCTAGTAAACTCCAGATTCTAGAGCCAAATTAAAATTAGTGCACTTTTATGAGTAAATATTTATATATATATATTATATTTTTAATACAATAATTTTACAATTTAATTACACATTTTCACATTTATTTTAAATAAATAAATATGAATATTAATTAATTTGTATTTAAAAATGCGTCTGAAAATTTATTATAGCATGTTTACGATTGTATTAAATATATAAATATTATATTTAGAATAATTATGTTTAATAATAGTATATAGCAGTATTTTTTTTAAACTATCAGATACATATTTTTCTTTGTATAGTTTACTTTGCGCATATATAAGATCAATTTAGTTTATTCTACCAAAGTATAATAATTTTGTCAGGTAAAATTAAATTTTTGCTCACCTATATGTGAGTTATTTCACCAAATAAAACAAATTTTTCTTTAATTACAAATTTAGTGTAATTTTTAATATGTATATAGTACATATTATGCTTTCAAAGTTACATTACATGAGAACAAATTTTATGATAATTATGATTTTAGTACAAGTTTCATGTATATCTAAAGTACGGTTTTATGATTAATTTATGGTACAAATTTATACAATATGTATAGTATTATCTATTACTATATTATTATTAATTAAAAAATTGTTATTAGTATATATATAAAATATATAATATTTTAAATTATATTCGTTTATTGAGTTATAAACTCACATTTTTCTTATTTTTTTTATTTTTTTCAAGTTATTGTAAAAATATGTGCAATATGATAATTTTTCACATTTAAAGTTAGCCATAACACGCATAATCATACGAGTTGTCGCTATTTTATATGTTTACATATATATATATATATTTGTTAAGGTATATAACCTTTTTTATATCAAATGTAATAAGGTATGAAATATGATAATTCTATATTTTCACAAAATCGACATTGAGTTTCAAAGAGGGCTCGGGAGGGTCCCGTCACTACTACTCTTTTTTTTAATCAATTTCAAATAACAATTTTCTTGAATTGCAATGATTTTTTTAATATTGATATAATGTCCTTGATTTTGGGGAAACACTGACGGACCTCTAAGTGAATATCCTCATTATCTTGTCTCTTAAAAATTATTCCTCTTACATCTTCGGCCAACTTCTCAGCTGCACTCTCATCATCATTAGAACTAATTACAACAGTTTCTTAATCATTAATATTATCATCTTTAGACAAATGATTCTTATTTTCATCGTTAAAAAGTAAGTACTCCTTAACATAAATTGCATTATATATCAACTCCATCAGCACCTTCAGATTCAATAACATCACATATATCTTCATCTATCCAGTTGATTGAGCCCACATTTTTTACATCAGCTTCAAGACTTAATCTTCATTTTCACATTCTAATTGTTGAGGCAGTAAAGTTTGACTTGTCTTTTTTTTTTTTCTTCCTAAATTCTCTTTCATGAGCTGCATACATCTTATTAATGACATCATATTTTTTTCATCATACTCATCAGCCCAAGTCCATGGTTATATATATATAGTTGGTTTAATTGTAAAACATTTGTCATGAGTGGTAGGTGTATTTTCAGATGCACTGAATTATGTTTGCTTAAGACTTGATGGAGGTTTTTAATGGGATTAGTATCATGATGTATAAGCTCTAAATCTGGTTGGAATCCAACTTTTTATAGAAGTTGTTGGGCATTCTATAAGGTTATAAAGATAAAAGTTGTAACTTCATCTCAAACTTAACTAATCTAACACCCTTAAACATCAACGTGGATAATAATTTCTTTCAGTAATATAAGCATGCAAAATCATATGACCACTGGACAACCATTAAAAACAATCGATTTCCTCTTAGATAATCCAAAAATAACCAACATTGATTAAATAAAGAAGATATCAAATTTATAGAAATTAATACAAACTAAATAATTATTTTAGTATTTTGATTGCCAAAAACTTGTTTTCAATCCATCATCACTTGTTAAGAATCGTATGAACGGATATTAGTTAGAAAATGGAAAATACAAGACTAATCAGAAAACTTGCATCTTGTATTAGGTTGAAGTTGCTTTTAAGTACTTCAAGTATTGCCAATGTTTAACTCTATGCTCAGCACACAAAGAAATGATTTTTTTTGTTTCCTTACAAAAGAACAATGAATTTCATAAGTTGTTGATGCATTATACTGAGATTGAGACTGACACAAATTTTTAGTGCTAAATCATGTCTGGAGTAGCTTCAGTGTTCTAGTCTGAAGCTTAGACGTCGCTTGCCTGGGTGATGCAAACGCCAACTTGCACCACATTTAATTTTTGCTTGTGAAAGTCCATAAATATAGTGAATCCATGTTAACTTTTCAACTTTGTTGGACGCATACAATTTTTTATTTTTTTATTATCAAATCATCACCCACTAAAACAAATTTACCCTTATAAAGTGTAAACATTCCATCACCGTTTTAACGTTAGAGTTGTTTTTTTTTTTTAATTTTTAATATTTTGAAACAGCAAAAAAATTATGTGGGTAATATTTAATATAATAAAGAGGTAAGTAGTGCACGTGGCCATCATTTTAAAAGGAGCAAGCTACACGTGCCCTTTAATTCATTTATTTAATAAATTAATAAACTAAGAACGATTCAGTTTAAATTGCACATGGTTACGTTCAATTGGACTCATGGGCGGCAACTTACACTATAAAAGCCATTTGGTTCTTTGGTTTTCACTGGAGAAAGAGAAGTGAGACCAAAATGAAGAGAAAAGGAAAATAAGAGAAGAGAAAAGAAAAGATGAGAACAAAAACAGAAAGAAAAGAAAAAGAAGAAGAGAGCCGAGAGGAAAAACGAAAAAAGAGAGAAGAAGAAGAATGAGGAAAATAAAAATTTTAGAAAATCAGTTTGATAGTTAGATTGGTATTAATGATTTAGTAATAACAGTTTTATAATGTTAAAATATTAATATTTTAATTTTTATGATATATATAAATTTCAATGATATATTTTTATACTATACGATATAGGAAGAATGTCAATAGTTGAAAATTTTAATATTTTTGATCTAGTTCAAAATTAGTATAATTTTGTGAGTGAATAATTATATATATTTTTAATACAGTAATTTATGATTTGATTACATCTCATCAGATTTATTTCATCTATATTTTAGATAAATAAATATTTATACTATTTAATATATTCAAAAATATTTTTAAAATTTATTATAGTATGACTTATGATTATGTTTAGTATATAAATATTTATATTCAGAATAATAATAATTTCATGATATTATATAGTAGTAGTTTTTGAACTACCATATGCGTACCCTCTCTTTTAGTATAATTATTTTGCACATATGTTAGACCAATTTATTTGCTTTGTCAGAGTGATGCAACATTTCGTTGGGTGAGACCACGCTCTTACACTTTGCTTATGCATAAGTTATTCTAATAAGTGAGATCACGTCCCAAGTACAAATTTGGTACAATTTTTTAATATGTATATAATATATATTTTCAGAGTTATGTTATATACATTCAGCTTCACATCAGATTTCATAACAGCTTATGCTTTCTGAACTTCAGATTTTTAATATTATATTATGATTTTCAAATTTAACATAAATTTGACGACAATTCATATTTTTAGTACAAATTTATTAATTACTCAATATACTGTTTTATGATGATTTTATATTACAGATTTACACGTATACATTATATGTAGTATTATTTATTTTTTAAAGTATTTATAAATTACATAATATTTTCAGATAATGTTCACTCATTGAATCATAAATTTACATTTTTTTTTCTTTTTTTTTTCGTGTTGTTGCAAAAATTTGTATATTATAATATAATCTTCACATTATGAAGCTGACCACGACACATATAACTGTATGAATTGTTATATTTGTATATTTATATACACATATATATTTTTATTAAAATACATAATTTTATTGTATTAAATATAATAAATAAAGAGTACGTTAATATAATATATCACAGGATCCGCCTTGATTTTCTAAAAAAGCTCACGTCGGATCTTGTTATAATTGGTGGCTATCCTAATTTAGCATTAAAGTGGATGAACATGTTATTATATATATATACTATAAAGAAAGTGGATGAACAAGGAATTTGGTAAAATCTCCTGGACCGCAAACAATATAAATTTAGAAGAATTTTTGCATTTAATTCTGGCAAGTAGCTAGGAGAATGAGTAAGCTGGTTGTTGCATTTGCATGCGCGGCTTTCTATCACATACATAAACTGGTACAAAGAATTCATTAATGCCTTTCTCATTCATCTTTCATTATCATAGACATTAACCAAATTAATTATACATATAATCCTTGGTGTTATTTGTCTATTTTTTTAAACTTTCAATATATGTTAATGAAATCAGAAAATAAGTGTCATGACTACGTCGAATAAAAATTGGGTTGATTTTGAATATAAAAGAGTAAGTATGCAACATTATTTAATAGGTTAATTTTTTAAGTCAATAACAAGCGCTCAGTCCGTAATAAGTGGTATCAGAACATATCCAAATCTTCATTCGTATGTGGATCTTCAAAATCACTCTAATAAAGATTGTCACATGGGATGTAAATCCTCTATACTGTTAGGAGAATAGGTAATGCGGATCAAATAGGTCTTAAAAATTTTATATCTTAAGCTCCAATAAAAATTGTCAAGTGGATAGTAAATTCCTTAACCTCCGAAGAGATAGGTAATATAGGTTAAGTTGATCATTGAGTTTAGACCACACCGTAATAAAGAGGTCACGTGATTAAATGAGAAAGATTATATCAAATAAAAATTAAATAGATCTTGAATATATAAGAATAGGTATATAATATTATTTAATAAAAAAATTTTATTAATAAAAATTAAATAAATTTTAAATATATAAAAATAAATATGTAATATTATTTAATAAATTAATATTTTAAATCAAACAACAAACGGTAACGGTAAGTAAAGAATAAAATCTGCCCTATCCCGCGACATAAGGAATAGAATCTGCCCTCACTTTCGGTCAATAGCCAGTAATGATTGTCCTTTTTCATTTTCATCTCTTGCCACGGTGATTATTTGTCATAAAGAAGTTGTTTTTTCTTCATTAAAAAAAGAAAGAGAAGAAACAAAGAGTCAAATTCATTTTGGTACACATGAACATAATATAGGCGCGTGTTAGCTACCAACAGTACTGGTGGCACTAGCCCTATTTATCTCTAAATTGTTGTTCACATGTGAACAATAACTTATAGATTTCCATTACATGATTTGTCATAAAGTGGACAATTATTGTATTGAGGAGGACGACTTAAAAGTCCACCCTCATTATCTCTATAATGGTTAATAATTGTGTGAAATAATAATTAATTAACAGTATGATTAAAATACTTAATTGACGGGTAGCTGAAGGGCAAACTCTCTAACGGTTAGATTACGTTCCTACAACTCCACCAGCCAAGTTAGGTAGCAAAGTTGGTTACTTTGTAAAATGGTCTCGCTACTTGCATTCGTTTATATACCTTTATTTAGTGTTTATCGTGACCTGAACTCTGAGAGTGAGAAAAAACTTGGACACTGAAAGCTGTAATATTGTTCTGATCATCAGTCCTGCAAATCTATTTGGACGGCGAGAAAGAGCAAGACAAAGGGTTTAGCACAATGCCTACCGGAGGTTTTGCCGTCAACGGAGCCGTTGACAACTTTTCCGGAAAGATAACGATGTCAGTGGTGATCACCTGCATCGTGGCTGCATCCAGTGGCCTCATTTTCGGCTACGACATCGGAATTTCAGGTCTGTGTCCTCCTTGACCCTTTATTCCCTTCTTAGCTATTACATATATCATCTGTAGATTTCTTTTTTCTTATCTGTTCAAAGTTCTTTTAGCTTCATTACATTTAAGAAGATTTTCTTTCTTTGGGTATCCTCTGCAATAAGTAAGCTCGTTGAAAAACATTCATGGACTTGGCTTGGCACCATTAATTAGCTGCGCCATTTTTAAGTAATTAGAAGCTAAATGAGAGCTGGAGATAGGTTTCCTCAAGGAAGTAAAATAACCAATCTGTTGCCAGAAATTAACGGTTCGGCTTCGGGAAATTAGAATTTTCACTGGTTATCCTTATTAAAGCAGATAAACCTTGGTGAGGAAAAAAAAGAAACACACATTTGCAACACTTTTCTCAGTTTCTTCTTAGTTGTTGGTACACGTGCAATCTAGTTAGGTTTAGATTCTTTTTTATTTCTATATATTTTATTAGAGTTTTAAAAAAATAATTAGAGGCCAAATAAAACTAAAAAATAAAAAATATAAGGAGCTCATACCGTTGAAAAATCCTTAAGATAAAAATAAAATATATAGAGAACTCTGCTGTTGACTGGTAGATGAATTACCAGGCGCTCAAAAACCAAACACCGCACACAAGCTTCTAAAGTTAGGATTGTCAATTACTTTGCTTAGATGCTTAATTTAGCCAACCTCTAGGGAGAAAATTAATGCTATATGACGAAGATTATTGTCCTTTAGTGCATTAGTTCCCGATATTTTGCCAGTCAATTTATAATACCGAGTAATTGATTAGACATTTTAAAACAAAAAATGGACAATCAACTTTGACGTTTGTGTTCATGTTATTTTTTTTTCTCCATTTTCTTTTGTAGTCAATTTCTTTTGATAGTTATATGTATATTTCTTTAGCATTTTGTAATGGACTAACAGGTTGACAGCTGAATGTTTCTATCCTAGAATTAACATTTTCATGCAAGTGATGCAATGAAGAGAGTCAGAGTGGTTCAATAATTGAATGGCTTGATTTAAGTTGGACAAAATTGTGATAATATTCATCTGAACGTAGCATATCATCAGCCCCAATCATATGTAGAACACAATCATATGGTGTCACTTTAGCACCATGTTGAGTGTAGGCACCAACTCAAGGCACATAATAGTGGTTGATTTACGGAAATTGAATTTTCTTATGACTTTCAATAGTGATCATATTTGAGAACAATGTTTTTACTAAAAACAGTAGTAAAATGAAATAGACTTCATTTTTAAGCTCTACACCATCGTCTGAACACTGGACTTTAATTATTTTTATTTTTGATAAACAACTTGCAAAAGTGGAACATGTTTGTCTTTTCGGCAAAAATTCTCTCAATAAGCAAATTGGTAGAATCTAAGAGTAACATGTTGATTTACATATTTTCTGTCACTTACATATTTTCTTGGTATATTGCCACCAATTTGCAGGAGGTGTAACCACAATGGCACCATTTCTGGAGAAATTTTTCCCTTCAGTGTTGAGAAAATCCGCTGACATCAAAACGAACGTCTATTGCATATATGATAGCCACGTTTTAACAGCATTTACATCTTCACTGTATATAGCAGGCTTAGCCTCATCTCTTGTAGCAAGCCGCCTTACAGCAGTATTGGGCCGCAGAAACATAATGGTGCTCGGTGGGTGCACTTTCCTTGCTGGCGCTGCCATCAATGGTGGAGCTGTCAATATTGCCATGCTCATCTTGGGCCGCATCTTTCTCGGATTTGGCGTTGGTTTCACCAATCAGGTAACTAGAACCTTCAATTTTCCAATAACCCGGTATGAAGAAATGTGCTTAAATTTCTATGGTTTCGGTAGTTTCTTACATTGAAATGTTACAATGAAGGCAACTCCCGTGTATCTCTCGGAGGTGGCACCTTCAAAATGGCGTGGCGCCTTCAACACAGGCTTTCAGTTCTTCATTGGCATCGGCGTTGTCTCAGCCAACTGCATAAACTTCGGCACTGCTAAACATAGCTGGGGCTGGCGCCTTTCCCTTGGCCTTGCCACAGTACCCGCTGCCATCATGACACTGGGTGCTCTCCTTATATCAGATTCACCTAGTAGCTTAGTTGAACGAGGCAAAATTGAGCAAGCCAGGCATTCTCTACAGAGAGTTCGAGGGAAAGACACTGACATAGAACCTGAGCTGGGTGATCTTATTAAGTCAAGTGAAGCTGCCAAAGCTGCAAATCGAGAGCCTTTCATGACCATATTCGAGAGGCAATACAGACCTCATCTGGTGATGGCATTTGCCATACCATTTTTTCAACAGCTTACTGGGATTAACATAGTTGCATTTTATGCTCCGGTTCTTTTTCAATCAGTTGGGTTTGGAAGTGATTCGGCTTTGATAGTGGCTATTATACTGGGATTGGTTAATCTTGGCTCCATCCTTGTGTCTACTGGTGTGGTTGATCGTTATGGTCGAAGATTTTTGTTCCTAGTGGGTGGGGTTATAATGTTTGTTTGTCAGGTACGTGACTAATGTGGCTATCTACACTTCCAAATTTTCCAGAGCCTGTTTGATTATAATGTTTGTGCTGGCTAGAGCTTCCTTATAGTGTGCTTTATTCATTTCAAAGTCAATGGTCAAGATGTGAATATGAAATTATCAATCTAATTTGCCTTTTTTTTTAATAAATTTGGTAACGTTATAAAGGTTGGTGTGGCTTGCGTGCTACTGGTTACATCTGGGGTTTCGGGCACCAAGCACATTGCCAAGGGACATGCCATCTTAGTACTCACTCTAATGTGCATTTACGCTGCTGGTTTTGGTTGGTCCTGGGGTCCTCTAAGCTGGCTCATTCCAAGTGAAATATTCCCAATGAAAATTCGACCGGCAGGCCAAAGCATAAGCGTTGCTGTGAATTTTGCAACAACGTTTGTGCTAGCGCAAACGTTCTTGACCATGCTTTGCCACTTCAAATTCGGCACATTCTTGTTCTATGCTGGATGGATAGCGGCAATGACCCTTTTTGTTGGTCTTTTCTTGCCCGAGACAAAAGGAATTCAACTGGACTTAATGTATGCAGTGTGGGAAAAGCATTGGTATTGGCGCCGGTTTGTTAAACGGCAACTTCAGCGATAATTTTATTCTCTCTGAGGTATTGTTCTTCTTTCTTTCTTTCTTTTTTAAAATAAGGAAACTTCATCAATCAATTTAAAGGATGAAAATCATCCGATACAAAAAAAAAAAAAATTATTTAATCTGACTGAACTCATCCTCTTGAGTGACCAACGCTAATTTAGCCATCACGAGCTACAATATTTGCACTTCTAAAAATAAACAGAACTTTAGAAATAGAAAGACTATTCATAAAATGCATAATATCCTGTAGCACTAATCCAAGTTCTGATACAGAGATGCATGAGAGACCAATATTGACAACATTAGCTGTTATCAGATTCAATCTCAAGACGCTTAAGACCCAAATCAAGAGCCATCAGCAAACCTTTTCGCATGGCCATTACTTTCGCTATTTCTACTGAAGTAACGAGTGAAATTATTTTTTAAGCTGAAGCTAAAACCACCTCTTTTTGATTGCGAATGACAACCCCCAATCTAAGGGCAGAACCACATTTTAAAGGGTAGGAAACTAAGTGTCAAAGTCAAAAATCGTATTGGATTAAATTTTGATTATATAAAAGTCTAAATGTTAGAATCAAAATATTGGGTGGGGGAAGGGGAAAAACTCATAAAAAATATTTATTTTATGAAGTAAAATTATAAAAATTTATTAGAGCTTGTGGGAGCCACGGCTCCCGTAGGCTCTAATACAGGTCTGCTACTGGCCCAATCCAACCAAATCACGAGCTTAATCCGCTAAAGCATTTGAATGAATCTAAATACAGTTGAATCTCGCAGGTTACAATGCACAAGTTTCCATCCTGGTGTTACGTGCAACAATATTCTTTGAATTCGCCGTTTGGAAATCATCTAAGAAAGATTTACACCATTCCATTAAATTAATATCATCAAAGATTTGCGTACCGTGAAAAAGATTATTCCTCCGATTCCAAAAACTCTACGAGGCAATGTTAATTAGGAATTTTTTCTCATAGAATTATTTGTTTCAAATAATGTTGTCAATATTTTACTCAAGTAAACATTAATAGATTTTTAAATAAAAAACAAAAATAATCTCTTCAAAGAATGAGTAATTGATTTTCTGCACCTGCGGTTGAACTAAAGTTCTAATTAATTGATTTTCCAAGTAAAATAAGGACACCAATTCTAGTGGTGAATCACATTGCTGTCAAGTTGTAATTAATGACCTTAGCACAATCTATTATCATGAATAATTTTAGAAAAATTAATCATCACAAAGCAAAAGAAGTGACATAATAATAATAAAGAGAGATAAATTTAAACTAAGTGACATTTTTTTATTGGATGATTTTATTGATACCATGTCATGTGTTGCGCCAATTAAGTTCCACTTCATCAGACATAAAGATTTTATTATTTTGATGTGAAAACACTATTTTGGTATTTTCTTTAAATAGTTTGCAAATGTTTCCATCGTACTCGCGGAAGAAGTTGAACTCGGTTTGTTGCATGCATATGGAAGACAATTGCCTTTATCTGAACTTTTATTAGAATTATATTAGGTTTGTGATCAACCATAGGTAAAAAGAGAAATAAACAAGAAATCATGCTGATTGATTATTATGAAAGTGGTGAGTGGTGACCCAAAGTTTGCTTAAAAGTTTACATAAACTTTAAATATATAATACATCAATTACTTTCCGGTTTAAATTCATACATGTCAAGGAATTGAAATCTGGTGTTTGGCTTGAAAGAAAGTTAAGAACGAGAGAAAGAAAATTCTTATTTTTTCTGAATCACTTCAATCTATTTTCATATATCATAACAAAGATTACAATTACATCTTATATAGACTTTTCATAATAGGCGGGAGATAACAGAATTATAACAAATTGCATCCTAATCAGCTGATGTGGCATAACTAATTAATGCTGACATGGCACTTCTCTAACTAACTGAGATCGTTCTGTTTTCTTTTGCTGCTGATAAGCTTTTGGAATTATTTCTTCTTCTGGAACCACTTCATTCATATATTGCATTCATCTTAAAGCTATTGCTTACTTAACTTGCTACTGATGGCTGCCTTGATAGTTGCCCTAATAAATATTTGTTAAGATCCCCCTCAAACTTAAGGTTACGATGTACCTTAGCTTGGACCTAAGTAGAAAAAAAAAATAGAAATAGGCAAAGGTTTAGTCATGATGTCCACATTTGTAAAGTATAAATAGTTGTTTTTAGTTGAGCATGAGCTTAAAACTTGTATAAGCATACGAATATTCAGTAAGGACTGAATACTTGACAGATTCACAAAGACCCTAATAGATATCTTATAAAACAATCAATGGTAGATCCTCTTGAGTTAAGTAGTATATGCGGTCCTTTGATCTGAGTGCCACGGTAGATTTATGGGTGATTCACCACACTTTGGTTCTACGAATATCAGAGATTTTTTATGGTCTAAACACTACGTGTCGCTGGGTGTGATCTAATGCTTATAAAGTCCGGTGTGTATAGATATGAGATCTGTCAGCTCACATAGGTGAGTTGTATTTCTGATGCTTCAAGATTGTGTATCAAAAAGTTTTACAGCCGTGAGCAATAAATCCTAGAAAGAAGTTTCCCATAGGGTTGAACAATATAACAAAAGTGTTTAATTATATTGTTCATCGAGATATGAATTTGGAGACAAGATTGGATGAGCACATAGGAATTTGATGATATTGATCTATATTCCCCCTCATCTAGGGTATAAGTGACGGAAGGATTATACGTATGTGTTTTGATCTCACCTTATATGGTCTAACACGCTGATTTGTGATATCCATGATGTGTGCATGGGGCATCGATCATGGACTAATGGAATAGTTCTATCTGACGAATCGAGAGTAAACCTAGGAAGTTCTGCAATATAAAGTATACTCATTGTGCACTGGACAATATACCAGATTGAATAGTTTAATCCAGTAAAATTTAACAAAATCGAATATTTGTTTCAGCAACCCTCGGGATGCATACGTGTCAATACTTAAGTGTTAAGCATGATTAATTAGATAATAATTATTGTTGATCAATTAAATAGTGACACGTGATGTATAATGAGTTCTCGGTTAAGTTAACTCGAGTGTGAATTTAGTGGAATCTACATGAGATTAAATGAGGGCATTTTGATAATTTCGCATATATTATTTAAGAGTTAAATAATCAAAATCTTTTAATATTATAATATATTAAATAATATGAATAACTCAACTATAGTTAAAAGTTAATCAAGGTTGAGTTAATGATTATTTAATTATTATATTATATTAAAATATAAATAAATTAGATATTTGATTAAACTTGGTTGCCAAGTTTAGTTAACCCAACTATGATTAAAAGTTAACTATAGTTAGATAAATTAAACATAATTTTATTAAGGATATTTTATTGAAAAATATCTAACCTTACTATAATTAAATATTAACCATAATTAGATTAAATGAATAACGGATTGAAACAAAATTAAGAGCACTTTTGCTTTATTTTGGCCAACCATAAAGAGAGTAAAAAAATGAGGAAAATTGTTTTCTTGTCTCCTATTCGTCTCTTTTTCATTAGGGTCTTAAGCTATTAAAACACAATGCAAGTTTTTTTTGTTGATCAAGAGTTGATAAAAAATGAGAACAAAAAGCTTGAGAGTTCAAAATGTTGAACCCATTTGTTAGATTGGGCTATTGTACTAATTGATCAAACTCATTCCGTTGATCACTAGAATTATCAATGAACAACACTTCTATTAGATTCTTAGAATAAACAGTCTAAAGGGTTCAAAGGTGATAATTTTTAAATTTGAGTTTAATTTGATCAAATACTTAAATATGTTTTAAATACTTCCATTGCGTTATTTGATGCATATATATATATATATATATATATGTGTGTGTGTGTGTGTGTGATATGTATATATTGATTAATCAACGCGGACACTTAAAACATGCTTTACCAATATAAAAGAATTTTAAGTCCTAAACTATTGCCAATCAAGAGTCTATCCTTACCATTAAAAGTGGCCTTTTCTCCAAGATTCCTCTCATTATATGTAAGGTGGTGAGTAACACCTGAATCCAAGTACTAATTTGAGTCTGAGACATTTTGTGAATACGGTTGATCATTTCAGGTTTATTCTTCTAAGTCATGCTGTGGAGTTATGTAAGCCATTTTGCTATTTGCAGAGGAATTGGCAATTTGGCTACCTGCTGAACCATTTTCAGGTCCTTGAAAGCCATTTCCACGATTATAATTTCTAGAATTGTTACCATGAGCAAAGTTTCCTCTAGGTATATAATCTTTATTGAACCTGTAGAAACACTTTGCTGCTGTATAACCAATCTTTTCACATATGGCAAATTAGCCTATTGTTGTTGTTGAAGAATCCACCTCTGTTGGTATTACCTCTACAAGAATTATTTCCAAAGCCTTTAAACTGAAAATTTCTAAAATCGAAATAACCTCTGCATCAAGCAAATTTTCATTTTTCTTCTTCCTCTTGAAGCATAGATTGCTTTAAGACTGCTAAAATCAGCCCTTATAATATTCAAATTCTGTTGGTTTCTATTCTCTTGAACCAGCAACATAGCATAAGCCTCACTCAACGTTATTGTTCCAACTTTGCTTATGATTATTGCCACAATTGGATCATAATCAGATCCAAGTCTAGAAACCAAATGTCTGATAAAGTCGTCATTATCAATTATACATCCAACTGTAGAGAGTTCATCAACAATACCTTTGATCTTTAGAAAGTAAACTAACATTGTAAGTGATCATTTTTGCATTGTTAACAAATGCATCTTCAATTGAGTGGATTTTACCTTAGACTGAGAGCCGAGTTGCTTTTCTATTGCAATCTATAGTTCATTACTTGTCTTACTGCTGATCATTAAACTCAGAATTGATCGCTAATGGTTGAGAATAACTAGCCAACCAGGCTTTGATCTTGCCTAATCCGGGTGTCGAACTTTGGATTCTCAACCATTAGGACTTATCTATCTTGATTAACTGTTCTTAAGTGCTATGAAGGATAGATCTTGATTCCTGTAAGCAAATCTTCTGATATGTTTTCTCTCGCCGCGGTCAAGATCTGAGACCTCCAAATATTGAAGTTGGATCTATCGAGTTTAATGGTGGAAGAAAAGTTGTAGGAGAACTTGGTTGGATTTGTTCCTGAAAATTAGCGTTTTCCATTTAGATAGCTCTGATACTATGTCAAGGAATTAAAATCTAGTGTTTGGCTTGAAAGAAAGTTAAGAACGAGAGAAAGAAAATTCTTGTTTTATCTAAATCACTTCAATCTATTTTCATATATCATAACAAAGATTACAATTACATGTTATATAGACTTTTTATAAAAGGCGAAAAATAACAGAATTATAACAAATTGCATCCTAATCAGCTGATGTGGCAAAACTGATTAATGTTGACGTGGCACTTCTCTAACTAACTGAGATTGTTCTGTTTTCTTTTGCTGTTGATAAGCATCTGGAATTATTTCTTCTTTTGGAACCACTTCATTCATCAACTGCATTCATCTTTGAAGCTATTGCTTACTGAACTTGTTATTGATAACTGCCTTGATTAATGTTTGCTAAGAATACATAACACTTATAAGTCAAAACAACAAGACCATAGAGAAAACACAAAAAGTAGATTTGAGATGTTTTAGGTTATTATTAGATGTAGTAATCTCACAACAATCGATCGAACAAGAAGCCTGATGACTTGATCGAGGAAGAACCATACTTATTACTTGCATAAGAGATCACATACTTTCTGCATGGTTGGTTGAAATTCTAAATTCGCATCTAAGCATAAAAAGGCTACCTCTACGATGGATTTCAATTTTTCCTCAACTTCAGGGCAAAGTGGTGGAAGCCGCGAGTCCAACATATCTTTAATTGCAATGTTCACGCTGGCAACTGGTAAAGGTGAAAGGAAATCTTTTGGATGCTTCCCTTCAATCACTTTTAATGTTAACACTCCAAAAACTATATGTTATAACCTGTACTCCCGAATCCTTTATTTAATTCACAATTCAGCAACAGTTTTTCATGCATCCATCTTCCAAAAACAAATTTATCCAGAACAAATATCAACACATAATTTCCATTCCATGAACTTCCCGAAAACAACAATAGAGTTTTTAAATGTAAAAATAATCTCACTCCCGAGAGGATTCGAATTCCACAACCGGTCCCCTCTCTCCCCTCCATAACTAACCCCTATATTCCTGCATATAAACTCCTCACAATATTTTCCCAGATGTCTAACTGCATCACTACTCTACCACCTCAGCAAGTGGGTCAGTAACAGCCACATCAACTTCTTCTTGGTCAGCAACAGCCCCTTCAGCATCTTCCCCTCTTCTCCTGTTTCTCCTGGCATAAGTAAAGCGGATTGGGGGTGTATCAACTCTCCCCGCCCAATGAGACACCTTGTCCTCAAGGTGAAATGAAGGAAATTGGTTGCGAATCATGTCATAAGGTTCCCATGAGTCATCACTTGGCGGTAGCCCCTCCCATCGAATGAGAACCTCTAAATTTGAATTTGTATTGGTAGACCTATGTCGCAGGCCAAGAAGTTGTGAAGGTTGAAGAGGTAACTGCAAGTTAGAAGAGAGATGAGGTGGGATGGGTGTTGGGTTATACTGGGATCCCTCTGCTGCCCGAAGCTGGGATACATGGAACACAGGATGAAGTTTGACTCCCTCTGGCAAATCCAACTTATAAGCCACTGCTCCAATCCTTTCTAAAATTCTGAATGGGCCAAAATATCTGGGAGCCAGCTTATCATTCACTCGTCGGGCTAGCAAACATTGACGGTAAGGTTGAAGCCTTAAGTACAGCCAATCGTGGACCGCATATTCAACCTCCCGTCAATGGCGATTGGCAACAACTTTCATCCTTTGCTGAGCACGCAAAAGATGAGAATGCAGCTCCTGCAACGTTGCATCCCTTTCTCGCAACAATTGATCCACATCTGTAATTGGAGAATTGTCTTTCTCATAAGGCAAGAGTGGAGGAGGGTCTCTACCATAGACAATCTTGAAAGGAGTGGTGTAAGCTGAAGTATGGAATGAGGTGTTGTACCAAAATTCTGCCCATGATAACCATTTCGCCCAACTCCGTGGTCGAGTGGAAACAAAACATCGTAAGTATGTCTCGACGCTCTTATTAACAACTTCAGTTTGACCATCTGTTTGAGGATGGTACGCAGTGTTGAAGCGGAGTTGGGTACCTTGAAGACAAAATAATTCCCTCCATAAGTGACTAAGAAAGATCTTGTCCCTGTCAGACACTATTGATCTTGGTACCCCATGAAGTTTAACAATTTCTTTCACAAATTTGTCAGCCACCGTTACTGCCGTATACGGATGTCGAAGGCCTAAACAATGTCCGTATTTGCTAAGACGGTCCACCACCACTAGAATACAGTTAAAACCTTCAGAACTTGGTAAGCCCTCAATGAAGTCCATAGAAATATCCTGCCAAATCATAGACGGAATGGGCATGGGTTGTAGCAAGCCAACTGGCGACAAAGAAACATATTTATACTGCTGGCAGATGGTGCATTCCCTCACAAATTTTCTAATGCAATTTTTCATGCCCTCCCAATACCAATTCCTGGATATTCGTTTGTAGGTGGCGAAAAAACCTAAGTGCCCTCCAATGGTGCCCGCATGGAGTTCTTGGAGGATGAGAGGAATGAGGGAAGAATGGCTAGGAAGAATCATTCTGCCCTTATATAGCAAATGTCCCTGAATCAAAGAGTAATTTGGATACTCATCAGAATGAGCTAGAAGAGCAGATTGAATTTTTGCCAACTTCGAATCTCGGGTAACTTGTTGCTTTACCTCCTCCAAGTAGGGAAATTCAGGAGCTGTTAGCATGGTTAAAATAGTGGAGTGATCCACGCGTGAGAGAGCATCAGCTGCCTTGTTTTCCACCCTCGGACGGTAAAGAATCTCAAATTGAAACCCTATTAGTTTCTACAGCCATTTTTGACCCTCTGAGTTGAGCACCCGTTGTTCCAACAGAAATTTCAAGCTGCGTTGGTCTGTTTTCACAACGAATTTTAGTCCCAATAAGTAGTGTCGCCACTTTTGAATGGCAAAAACAATGGCCATCAACTCCCTTTCATAAACTGACTTCAACCGGGCTCTAGTCGGTAATACAGTGCTATAGAAAGCCATTGGTCTGCTAGCTTGAGACAGTACAACACCTAAACCATGACCTGAAGCATCTGTTTCAACAGTGAATGGCTTTGAAAAGTCCGGAAGAGCAAGGAAAGGTACGGTGGTCATGGCTAACTTGAGTTTTTGAAAAACTTCTTCAGCATCAATATTCTAATCAAAAGCATCTTTTTTAAGTTGTTGGGTTAACGGCCATGTGGTTTTGCTATACCCTTTGACAAAGCGTTGTAGTAACCAGTCAGTCCCAAAAACCCTCGTAACTCTTTCAACATTTTGGGAGATGGCCAATTCACCATGACAGCCACCTTAGAGCAATCTGCTGACACCCCTTCCTTAAAAATAATGTGCCCTAAATACTTAATGTTAGGTTAAGCAAATTGGCATTTTTTGAAATTAAGGAACAATTAATGGTTTCTTAAAACACATAACACCATGTACAAGTGCTCCACATGTTCAGCATCACTATGACTATACACCAAAATGTCATCAAAAAATACTAAAACAAACTTTCTAATAAAGGACTGGAATACCTCATTCATGACCGCTTGAAACGTCGCTGGGGCATTCGTTAAGCTAAACGACATCACCAGAAATTCATAGTGGCCTTCATGAGTCCGGAAGGCTATTTTTTGAACATCCTCGGGACGAATTCGGATTTGGTGGTAACCAGATTTGAGGTCCAGCTTAGAAAAAATTGTTGACCTATTTAACTCGTCCAACAGCTCTGTTGGGTTATGTGGTGTAGGGTGGTACAAATAAAACTTAGGGTTCTTGCATGTGGATTGTGTTCATCATACAAACAATATACATATCTCATACATACATGTGCACAGCGGAAGATTATATATAATGAACACAGAAAATAACATTTGATTAAATTTAAATTCGAAATTGAGAAATATCACCAATGAAGCCTTTGGATTAATTTTCTTTGAAGTCCACCATGAAGTGAATCTTTGATCAATTCTAGCAATCAACAAGGGTGGGTTTGATTGTCTAGAATGGCAGCATCTTAATCCAGCATATGTGTTTAACTCTTAAACATTTTCAAAGTTAAACAATTTAACTTAATTAAATTTGTTTTTCCTTTTATTCAACTCTTGAATAAATAAAACAAATCTTGATTTTAGTTATTACATTTAGTAACCATTTATCTAGTTTGTTTTGTTGTTCTAACACTTAAAACACAAAACAAACAATTTTAATTTCTCAAATTGAATTGGCTCTCAAAATGCAAAACCTAAAATCTAAAACCAATTTCAAAAGATTAATGATTTTCAATTTCATTTCACTTTATATACTAATGCATAAATTCCAAACTAATTTGAATTTCATTTGCATTTCATTTGGCTTAACCTAACCTTAGTTAACATTTAACCATAGTTAGATTACTTTAACTTAACCTTTAAGTTAATAAATATTTAATTAATTTAACCATAGTTAACTAACTTAACCATGGTTAGGTTAACCTTTACTTAACCATTAAGTAAAGTTAACTAACTTAACCTTATGGTTAACTTTTAACCTTAGTTAAATTAAATCATTTATTTAACAATTAAACAAATAAATATTTATTTTAATTATTTAACAATTAAATAATCATAAAGTGAAATTACTATTATATCCTTACTCGGTTACCAAGTTAACCTAAAGTGGGTCCCACCATTTAACCATATACTTTAGTTAACGTAACCTTAGTAATTGCTGAATTATACTGTATTGAACAATTCAATACGGTACACTGCCCAAGTGCTCAAAGAGTACATTTCATATTGGGACTCTCTAGGTCTACACCCGATTTGTCAAATGGAACTATTCCATTAATCCGTAATCGATGCCCCACGCACACGTTACGAATATTACAAATCAGCGTGTCAGACCATACAAGTTGAGGTCATAACGTATACGTATAATCCTTCCATCATTTATACCCTGGATGTGCGGGGATATAGATCAGCACCATCAAATCCCCATTTGCTCATCCAATAATCTTATCTCCAGATTCGTATCTCGATAAACAATATACGCAAACATTTTTGCTATATTGTTTAACCCTGTGGGAAACTCTTTTCCCGGGTTTATGCTTGTGGCCACAAGACTTTATGAAATACAATCTCGGAGCATCGGATATACAACTTACCTACGTAAGCTGATGGATCCCGTATCTACGCACACCGGACTCCATGAGCATCGGACCATACCCAGCGACACATAGCGGTCAGACCATGAAAGGTCTCTGACATATGTGGAACCAAAGCATGATGGATCACTCACAAGACCATCGTGGCGCTCAGGTCAAAGGACCACGATTACTACTCAACTCGAGAGGACCTTCCTTTGACGGTTTCATAGGATATCTATTGGGGTCCTCATAAGTCTGTTCAGTATCCAGTCCTGACTGGATACCCGCATGTCTATACAAGCTCTAAGCTCATGGTCAGCTAAGAACAACCATCTGAACCAGTCAGATATAGACATACACTAATCTATATATTGTGAATTCACCGATAGACCCGCATTGATGATCATAGATCAGGAACATTATATTTGAGACATACTTACATAATGATATTTCTTAGCACCTATTGCAACTCTTTGCAACTATATCATTATAAGTATACTCTCAGGTCTTTGTCCCATTATAGACAAAGTTCTAACTCTTTAGATCTCGCTGACTCTTATAAACTGATAACTATTAACAGTGCTAACTATTAGCATTTATAACTCTCAGCTTTGATAACTATTAGTTCTGGTCTAAACTCCTTTAAACCAGATCTGAACTATTTCAGATCAAACAATGTCTGTAATGTTACAAGCATTTTACCATATTATTATGATATTAACAATCTTTATTCGAAATGTTTATTGTATAAATATTAACAATTAATATTCATACAATATTAGAATGGCACGTGAGCACCAGCTCCAACAAGCTCATCAATAATTGGTATTGAAAATTTATCTGGTATTGTCACCCTATTCAGGGCCCTATAATCCACGCAAAACCTCCAACTTCCATCCTTTTTCTTGACCAAAATCACCGGGCTAGAACAGGGACTGCCACTAGGCCGGATAATACCTGCCGCTAACGTCTCTCTCACCAATTTCTCAATTTCAGTCTTCTGGTAGTGAGGGTATTTGAATGGTCGTACATGAACTGGAGTTGTCCCTGGTTAAGTGAATGGCATGATCCCGACCTCGTATTGGTGGTAACCCCCCTTGCCAACTAAATAAATCCCTAAATTTCTTCAAAATCCACTGGTACTTATAAGGGCAATGAACATCACTCAGCTCCTTCGTGTCCTTCCCCAATTTTAACTCCAACTGAAAAGCATCTCCTTCCCTCATTACTTCCCTTTCCATTGCCTTCAGTGTAACTAAAGATCGGGTAAGTGAAGGATCCCTTTGTAAAACCACACTTCTTCCTCCTATAACAAATTGCATCCTTAGAGTTTTCCAATTCACCGTCATCTATCCTAAGGTTTCCAGCCATTTCATTCCAAGAATAACGACTGAGCTGCCCAGCTCCAAAGGCAGGAACTCTTCCAATATCTCAACCCCTGAATTGAAACCAACACACCCTTACAAATTCCCTATCCTTTGACTGCCTGACCCGTGCCCATCACTACTCCGTATTAGATAGTGTCCATTTGAGGTATCTCGAGTTGTTGGACTAGTAAGGTAGATAAGAAATTATGAGTCGCGCCACTATCCACCATCACCATTACCTCATATCCGAGAATCTCTCCCTTCATCTTTATTGTTTTGGGCCTTGTTAGACCTACGACCGAATTCAGCGAAACGACTATAGTGAGTTCTTCTGAATTAGGTTCTTCACATTCTTTCCCTACTCTGTCCCAGCAATAATTCTCTTCTTCTACCCTTCCTAGAGTTTCTTCACCAGTCTCCCCTCCACTTGTCAACAGCGCCTGTAATTCAGGCTTCTTACAAGTATGTCCCACATGATACCTCTCATTACAACGGAAGCACAACCCTTTCCTTCTTCTTTCGTTTGCCTCCGATTCTGACAGTCAACGAAATGGCAACGTGTATGCAGTCGGGTTTGTCTTAGTTGAGATTATGGGGGAAGCTGAGTTGTGTGGAATTGGGTATGGTCGTGTTTGTCGAGTCGTAGGATTTCGGGTGACTGGGCTCTGGATCGGGTTCGTTTGGTTAGCAAAATAGGTGTTTGGGGGCTTGATTGGAATTTTGTTAGAAGTTGAGTAAAATCTAGAAGACTGAATTCCAGGTTTATGAGTAAGGTTGAATTGGGCCGGAGTTGGGTTATAGTTTAAAGAAGAGGAAGTTGGGCCTTTATTTAAGTTACCAGGTCCACTCGCTCGCAGGGAACCCAAGGCTTGGTTTCTATCTTCAATTCTTTGGGCCAGGTCCATGATATTTACTAAGCCCACTGGTTGCCAAACCCTAATCTCGGCTCTAATCTCTTCCTTCAACCCACGAATAAACCCACTTTCCAAAATTTCTTCAGAAACTGAAGTTAGAGGAGCGGCTACTACCTCAAAATCTCGCTGATACTCCGCCACCGTTGTCCTCTGCTTCAAAGCCATAAACCGATCATAGAGGGACTCCTCTAGAGTTGAACAAAATTTGGACAGTATTTAAGATTTCAACTCTGCCCAACCTATAAAATGACGTCTCCTAATCTCTCATTGATACCAAGAAAGAGCCTCCTCTTCAAAGCTAACGGCCGCTGTGGTGATCTTCTCATTGTCAGAAAATATCCCCAGAGAAAATAATCTCTCAGCTTTAAATATCCATCCATCTGGGTCAGACCCCTCAAATACAGGTAATTCTAATCTTTGCTTTCCCAACTCCGTTGGACACCCAACCATCGTATTTGTCCTCTCAGCGGATACCCCGATCGGCGTTGGCCCTCCGTTTTCATCCTCATTCTGTAAGGGTTTTTTTCCAGCAACTGATGATGACTCTCCCTTATTCTCCTTCACATTCAACGTTCTCATCAACAACTCCATCGTATCGAAAAACTTGTTACCCATAGTAAGTAATTGCTCCCGCATGGATTCCATGTTGGTTTCCACCGATGAAAGTCGGCCTTCCATGTCCTCTATTTGTTCTCCTATTCTGGTATTGGTCATCCCAGGTTCAAGGTTGCGCTGATACCAAAATGTTATAACCTTGCCCTGTACTCCCGAATCCTTTATTTAATTCACAATTCAGCAACAGTTTTTCATGCATCCATCTTCCAGAAACAAATTTATCCAAAAAAAATATCAACACATAATTTTCATTCCATAAACTTCCTGAAAACAACAATAGAGTTTTTAAATGTAAAAATAATCTCACTCCTGAGAAGATTCGAATTCCACAACCGATCCCCCCTCTCTCCCCCATAACTAACTCTTATATTCCCGCATATATACTCCTCACAATATTTTCCCAAATGTCTAACTGCATCACTACTCTGCCACCTCAGCAAGTGGGTCAATAACAGCCACATTAGCTTCTTCTTGGTCACCAATCAAGTCAGCAACAGCCCCTTCAGCATCTTCTCATCTTCTTCTGTTTCTCCTGGTATAAGTAAAGCAGATTGGGGGTGTATCACTATACACATCACATTTTTATGTTACCTTTATTGTGTAAGCAAACTCTACAAAATGAAAGATAAACATAATCAAATATAATACAACATGCTCTATATAACTAATAGAGGTTGCAAGGAATGTTTGTAATACCTGGTGCAATATATCCGTATGTGCCGGCAAGTTAACTCAAATTAGAAGAGTCTACCTTAAGAAACTTAGTTGTTCCAAAGTCTGAAATATGAGCCTTATATTCTAAATTCAGTAACACATTCTTATAGGATATGTCTCGATGGACAATTGGTGGAAAACAATCATGGTGCATGTAATACAAGGCATGAGCCATAACTTTTATTACATTCACTCTCTTATTCTAGTCCAATTCTGTTGCTGATTTGATATTTGCCTAGGATTGTAGCCAAGCTCCCCCTTTCAAGGTACTTGTAAACTAAAAATGAGTGTTGAATATATGAACAAAATTCATAGAACTTCACAATATTTTGATGTCTTATATCACGGGTTGGGTGCTTACTATTAACCCAGAAGATTAACTTATTAGATAATACTGCATACTCACTTTTATATACCCAAGATTTACTTAATTTCTATTCGATGTAGGACATGACATTCTTTCTCACCCAATCACTTGACGCTCTCGTCATGGTATGACCTAAATTTAGAGGCCAACTTGGCCTGTATTGCCCATCTCCTTGGGTTAGGGGACCCACTACCAACGTGACAATTTTTATTAGAGCTTAAGACACAGAATTTTTAAGACTCACTTGGCTCGTATTGCCCATCCCCTTAGTGGCAAAGAGGACTCACATCTCATGTGAAAATTTCTATTAGGGCAATTTTGGAGGCTCACATACAAATGAGAATTTAGGTCCGCTCTAATATCACTTGTCATGAGTCGGATGCTTGTTATTGACCGAAAAGACTAACTATTAAATAATGCTACATACCTACCCTTATATACTTAAAATCTATTTAATTTTTATTCGATGTGTGACGTGACTCTTATCTCTGTTAATGCCTTTAGTTAGTTTGCTAACAAACTGTTTTTGATTTATCCTCATCTCTTCAATACTCGGAGAGTGGATTTTCTTCATTGCTCTAATATCCCTGATGGCAACTCTGCTCTGTAAACAGTTCCATATCCACCATTCCTAATACAATACCTGTCATCAAAATCTTCTACTGATGCTACGATTTCTTCTTGTATCATTTTTCCTTCAAAAGTTGATATTACAAGCAAACCTTCCTCATTCATGCTACTTCCTTGTTCTTGCGAGTGTATCTTCCTTCTTCCAAAAAAGTGCACTCCATCACCAAAACTGATAGTGAAACTGCTCCTAAAAGAATGAAGACAAATACAAACAAGATGGTAGTACACTCTCCCAAAACATGCTTGTTCGAAGTGAGAGCTCTGCAAGGTGGCAGCCCATTAACATCACCACACAATCCTTCGTTACCTTGAAATGTCTCCAAGGGTGCATCTTAAAATGGTTTGCTATTGGGAATTAGACCATGCAACTGATATAGGATATATCAATGCTTGACAAGCCATGCATTCCATCAAAACACCTTGGAATGGAACCAGAGAGGTTATTTTGGGAGAGATTCAGAATCTCTAAGCTACCTAAATTGCAGATTTGAGCTTGTATCTCTCCTCTGAGCGAATTATGACTCAAATCGAGGTTTGACGAGTGATCTAACTTCCCCAATTGAACAGGAATTTCTTGAATGAATTGATTTCTACTCAAATTCAAATAGTACAACTTCAACAGTTGTCCTAGATTTCTGGGAATTGGCTTACTTAAATTATTTGCAGACAAGTCAAGGTACTCAAGTTTGGTGAGTAAGCAAAGTTCCCGAGGCATACCACAAGAAAGTTGATTGCCATTCAGAGTCAAATTGTTTAGGGAAGTCAACTTTCGAAGTTCCACTGGAATCTTACCAGTTAAATGATTGGAAGAAAGATCAAGATAGTGAAGTTGAGTTAACTTTCCAATCTCGGAAGGTATATTCCCTGTGATGTTATTCCCTCCAAACTTTAGTGTGACTAATTGTGTGCTCTTCTTCCAGTTGGATAAGATTTCATCGTAAAATTTATTGCCCCTGATATCTAAGAAATTCAATTTTAGGTAGATACCAAAATCTTCAGATATATTTCCAGTGAGTTGGTTGGTTATGTTCAAGGTGGACTCTAAGCAAACTTGTGCAATTTTGCAAGCTTTTGGGGATTGGACCAACAAAGTTATTTTCACGCATAGAAAAATGCGTTAGTGATCCATTTCGGCAAACGTTTTGGGGTAAATAACCAGTGAAATGGTTTTCGAACAGTAAAAATTTAACCAACTTCTGCAAATTTTCTATTTCTCGGGGAAGAAGACCAGAAAAGTTATTATCCCGGAGGTACAAAAATTTAAGTTGCTTAGATTCCCAAAAGAATTAGGTAGGGAACACTGAGTTTATTTATGCTCAATCCTAAATTAAAAAGTGTTGAAGGAGGAAACACCCTTCTCTTTTTTGAGGTTATGTTGAAGCGAAAACCTCAAGTTCAATTTAAAACCTTAACCTTCTTGCGCAGCGGAATAACCTATTAATCAAGCAAAATAGTAAGAATCCAAAGCAGAAAACAAAAGAGCACAATACAATCTTATGTGATTTGGTCAATTGTCTACGTCCACGATAGATCCAAGAATCCTAGCCTCTCATATTATAACTCCCTAGAGATATTATAAGGAAAATCCAATCTGAAGAACCCTCAAAAGTACCTAATATTTAGTGAATCCTTGTTCTACCACGAACAATGATTTTGGTTAGCTTTATCTCAAACTGTATATATAGACAAAATTCTGGTTAGGTTTGCTATCCATGAATCCAAAAATGGATCACTTCCTTTTAGACATGGAATTGATCTATCCAAGAATCAATGCCCCAAAACTCCTGAAGAGATAGATCACATAAGAGGAATTCCTTATGCATCAGCAGTAGGAAGTTTCATGTATGCAATGCTATGTACTAGACCAAATATTTGTTATGCAGTCGGCATGGTCAGCAGATATCAATCTAATCCAGGACCAGAACACTGGACTGTAATAAACCATATATTTAAGTTACCTTCGAAGAACGAAAGATTATATTCTCGTGTATTTCAGTAAAAATCTTTTACCTATTGGGTATACAGATTTAGATTTTCAATCAGATAAGGATGCTCGAAGATCTATCTTAGGATATGAGTTTAATTTAGGTGATGGAGCTATAAGTTGGAGAAGTGTAAAGCAATCATACATCGCAGACTTTACCATGGAAGCTAAATATATAACTGCGTCTGTAAAACAAGCTGTATGGCTCCTCAAGCTCCTTATGAAACTTGAACTAGTACCTAGTGCTAAGTGTCCATTGTTATTTATTGTGATAATAGCGAAGCTGTAGCACAATCCAAGGAATCAAGATACCACAATAAAGAAAAACATATTGAGAGAAAATATTATTTGGTACGGGAGCTAGTGCAAAAGGGTGAAGTTATAGTATCTAAGATTGCATTAGCAAAAAATCTAGCGGATCCATTCACCAAATCATTGCCAGCAAAGTGTTTTGAAACTTATATATATGATGTGGGAGTTCGACAACTGCCCGATATGCTTTAGAGTAAGTGGGAGATTGTTAGACATTTTATGTTATTTTATATCCTTAAAGCATGTGTAATAACATTTTATTAGATTAATAAAGTTTATTCATACATATAATTGAGCACACATTGATGAGTTCATATTTATAAAGTATGTGATCTATATATTAAGCATATGATGCTAATACAGAGGGTATAGATCACATATTCTTTATAAATTAAATCTAGTTCACAACCATTAATGAAAAATGGCATTTCATTATGTAAGGTTGTAGTTTTTCTACTTCTTATAGTGGATGATTTACCTTGATCATCGAAATAGAGACTTCGAGTAGAAAAACTAGTGTATATGTTACATTGAACGAGACTACTGTGAATTTTGATCTAGTTAACTAAATGTCGTAGATCTTAATTCACAAAAACTTTAATAAGCTTGTTTGATCTTAATCATGAGCAAGTAATGGATTTATATTCATGCGTTGTATCTTTTGAGTTATCACAGAGTGAGATCTATATAAATGGTCAAAACTTCAATAGCTTGGAGATATAATTTCATGGGTCGTAGGAACATATAGTTGCTAGATGGAATGTAATAATTAATGTCTACCTAAGATGTTTACAGTACTTGATCATTAGAATCTGTGATCACAGTTTATTCAATAAATTATTTATTAAATAATAATATTTATTTGTAAATTTATTTATAAATATAGATATATTAAAGTGATCATTAGAATATTTAATGACTTAGGGACAAATAAGTAATTAAAGAGGTAAGACATTTTTTAAATCCTTACTTTAATTATGGGCATTAATTAGATAGTCAATTAAGTAGTTATTGTTGATCTAAAGACCAAGTCTAATTTAATTAAAATAAGTTTTAATTAAACGGATTTTTATTTTATAACATAGGTTACTATAATGCAGCCTTTGCCTTTTAATGGAATAGTATGTGGTTTACTTAGAAAAATTAGTGTATTATAATATAATAAGGATTAGGCCTTTTAAGTTGGAGTTAGAAAACTCATGGGTCTTGCAGTCTCTTTACTATCTCAAATTTTAATTTTCTAATCCTAATTAAATTCTAAATATCTAAGAGAAATCCTTATATATATGAGAGGTATGTAATAAGAAAGAAAATACTACAATCATAAAGAAAAAAATTATTTTACATATTCTTACACGAAAAAAGAATTTAATTAATATTATTCTATTAGATTTGGGTATTAGTGATTTTAAATATTAAGAAAGATTCACATGACTATATACGTTGAGTTTGAAGATTGAGAATAATAAAAAAAATTACAGTCAATTAATTCAAGATCTGCTGTAGTAAGGAATTAAAGTAATCTTTTATCCTTATATATTTAATTATAAATAAGACGATCTAGTTTTCGTTGCGTTTATTTTATTAAATAAAAAAAATTATTTTACAAACCAACACTTAAACCTTAATACTAACACTACATTCTACTGTAGTTAGTAGATAAGGAAAGTGTTACACTAGCAATTAAATAATGTTCATATATCACAAAGTATAGTTTATGTGTCTAAGACAATGTTAAGAGTTTACTATCATGTTAATGAGATTTTGACATCGTTGTCTTGTGTGAATATTATAAAAATCGGTATGTTTTATTATCTCATTTAAGAAGTTGACAAATTTTTTTTTTTTTTGGTTCAGTTTTCTTTTCAGATGGTCGGAAAATGTTTCATCCGAATTTATATATTTTTATATTATGTATACAAACATCTGCAGTTAAGAAGTAATATTCTTAAAAATTAAATTCAAACAGCAAAATCATTTTTTGTTTCACTAGCTATATGTATTGGCTATCATTAAAGACTACATAAATATCAACACAGCCTCAATTTTAGTTGTGTTATTGATGCAACAGTAGATGCTTTATGACAATTCCAAAGACCACACAACTAAATTACGTCAATACAAAATTCGCGCGATTCTATCAATAATCTAATATCTAGCAAGCAAGAAATTGAGTTTTTTTTTTTTTACTTGGGGAAAAGGAAAATCTAACTTAAGACCTCTAATTTAGTAAAAGAATGCACTGCAAACCTTTATCATTAAGTCATTTAAACAAGTGCAGCAAGAAATTGAATTAATAATAAGATGTTGATTGCCAAGCATTTAATAACTCTAGTAGGCTAATTCAACTTGTATTGTTATAATCAAAGCTCCAAAGGACAATGTCCATCGCTCTCTTACCTCTCTATTTCCGAACAAAAGTAGAAAGCTTTAAAACGGTGGACAATATTGGAAGTTGTAGCTGCGGCAGAATTTAAGGCCAACTATACTCACCTAACCTAACATGGGTCGCTCTTATTTTTAATTTCTCATGTTAGAATCGAAGATTATTATTGTTAATGTTGCCTATTTATTTTTTCTAAAATGCAATAAATAAATACTAAAGTAATGAAAATATCATTTGGTTTTTTTAATCTTTTGAATGACAGAAAAACATTCTTCTGAATTTTCGTCGTTCTTAATCAGATTCAGTACACACCAATATTGTTGCTGCATTAAAACGATTGATGGGATTTGTTTGAGTTTTTATAGATAAGGAATAATGTTGTTTTTTTTTTAATTTTTATTATTTTAAATAATATGTCAAGTAATTAATAAATAATATAATAATATAATAAATAATTTTAAATTTTACACTATTTTATTATTTAATAATTATTAAATATTTAAAATAAAAAAAATTAAAATTTTAAAATTTTTCATCTCAAATAATATGTCAAATAATCATTAAGTGGTAAAATAATATAATAAATAATTTTAAAAATTATATTATTTTATTATTTAATAATTATTTTATATATAATTTAAAATAAAATTTAAAATACCATTTAAAAAAAAAAACATTACTCACAAATAAATTAGGATGCCTTTGGAATTTAATGCTCTGTCGAAGCTACAATGTGGGAAACCATAAAAATGATGAAAACAATGCACTGTCCTTCAGTTTCCAGCAGAGATATTCATTTTCATGCAAATATTTTATTTATTATTTTTTTCTTGTGAAATTCAATCAGTAATTTTAAGTAATTCTTGTTATTTTTCTGGAATTTATTCGCTTGGTGTATACACATTTATTTGTATTCACACGATTGATCATGTTAATTTCAGGTATTTTAGCGACCTCAGAGACCAAAATGCAATGGAATGGAGATTGTTGACTGTCTTAATTGAACTGCATATTCATTGAAGTATTTGCACCGAATGTAAACTGAAAAATAAATCTATGATGGCTACTGACTTTGACCTTAAATTGATCAAAGTTTGACACACACCTGCACAAATTTTACAATAAAACTAGTATATGCCTTCCGGTGAAAAACTATGTGATATTTCATCCATTAATCATTCGTCATTTTTTCTGTTCATCAACGTGAATAATATTAATATCAGTATCATAATAAGTATTTTCATATGGTGTTTAAAATCGTTAAAGAAGATCGAAGAGTTACAAGAAATGCGTGTTCTCTAAATCTGGTAAAAGTTTATGAAACAATATGGTGGATATCTACTTGAAATTATATTTTGACATGCAAATCTATATTCTTCAACTGCGGGGGAACTGTCGATTTAATATCTCCGACCTCGTATTCATTTTTCCCCCGTATCTTCTAGTATTCATGTCTAATTCTCCGTGTCACAGCTTGGCGGGCTGGGCTGCGGCCTAATTTGTTTGGGGTTGTGGCCCAATACTTGGAGATATATTTCATACATTTTATACTTTTTTTTACTTTTAAATTTTTATTTTCATTTTTTTTTCATCACGTTTTTAACCTCGCGTTATCTCCTCAACTCAAAAATCAAACTTAAATAAAATTTTAAATCATTACATTTCAACAAATGATCTTCATCTCAATTATATTTATTCTAGCTTTTTATAAAAAAATATTATTAAAATTCATGTCTAAGACTTGGCCCACGTTCTATTCCTCAAAGGGAACGTTGAAATCCCTTGTGGCCCATCCCCTTAACACATTTTTTTTTACTTTTTCAACACGAAACACAAATACAAACGAGAGAGCGATCAAAACCATTTAATATTACCTTCACACTTAAATTTATCTTTTTCCCACGAGGGAAAATATAACCATCCATAATAAGAGAATTACTATAATTTATCCTTGCTAATCTAAGGAACATAATTATTTTTATAATTATGAAAAATTATGTTTTCACTTTTTTTACAGTGTTGTGAAAAAAAATTCAGATTTTATAACTAGAAAAGATATATTATTTTAATTACTGAGATATGCTCCTATATAGGTAAACATAGCAGAATGTGCCCTGAAATCTACCCACTGACAGAGCCTAGTTGTTCATTCATTGGTTGATACTTACATTTGACCAATCACTACGGCCATTTATTAGGGCATTTATACACTACGTCAATTAAATGCAACTAATTATGATATTATTAAAAAATTAAATTTTTCGACCCTTAAATTTTAGTAAAGAGATATACAAATTTTATTATTGATAAATTTTTTATTTACATCTATGTGATGTAATTATTTTTATTAACTTTAATAAAAATAATAAAAATACAATTATTCCCCTATTTTGATTTTAAAAAAAAATTAAACTTCAATTAAATGTCAAGAAGATGGCTTAAAACTTTTAAATCTCTAAATTTTAGAAAAAGAACATGCTAACTTTAATATTTTTAAAAATTTTATTTACACTAATATTTTTTTGTTATTTAACCCAAAAAAAAAGAGCAAAAATTGTAAAAGTACAATTTTGCCTTATTTCAACAAAAAAAAGTAAAAAAAAAAAGGTTGAACTTTTGACCTTGTAGTTAAAAATATACATTTTACTTAATTAAACTATTTCGATTTTATGTTTAAGTAGGAGTGGCAAAATTTTTCATGGAGTTAGGCCTCATGGGGAGCATTTTGGATTACATTTTAAGCAGTTTTTAAGATGGAGTGGGTTTAGGTATAATAAACTAAACCTGAATTAAATTTGAGTTGAATTCGGTGATAAGTTAATTTTCTCATACTTGTCACAAATATTCGATTTAAAAAAAATAAAAATATTAGTATAAATTTTTTTACTTATTTATATAAATCTAAGTTTGTTACATGCTAAATTTGAAAATATAAAATTTACTTACAATATTTTTTAAAAATTTTGATTTTGATTCTTATTTTTTTATTTTTTTCTTTATTTTTTAATTATATTTAGTATTAAACACTTGCTTTCAAATTGAAATGAACCTGTTTTTTTTTTTTAAAGATAAAGATAAAGAAAAACAAATAAAAGCGGTAAATAATTTTATTATCATTCTTAATTTCTTAATCATCACTTATTTAACTTTTTTTTTTTACTTTGTGTTATAGGTTTACAATAAATTTTAATAAAGACATGATGTTTGTATTACAAATGAATGAAGTATAATGATTGAGATGCCAAAATTTAAAGAAATATAAATTTTTGTGATTTTTGAATTTTAATTCATGTTATTAATTTTTAAAATTGGTAGTTGAAGACTTAAAAACTTGATATAATTTATATTTTTATGTAATATTTATAATTTTTTTTAGTATATTGTGATTGTACAGGATAAAAAGCTATTTTACAAAATTAAATAAGTACAAATAAAAGAGTATATAAGAAATTAAAAATAAAAAGGGTATGGAGTGCCCGGGGAATCCCTTACCCCAAACTCGAATTACATATGTTGGGTATGAGGATGAGGATTGTAACCCCATCCTAACCCGCCTCATTGCCACCCCTTGTTTAGTTATAGTTTTAAAAATTTATTAACATATTATCCCATATTTATAAATCTAAAAACTTTAAAAATACTATAATATGGTTTGAACCCTAATCACCCATATGACAAGTAAGAGAATCTATTATTATACTACAACAAAATTTGTTGGTATATAATTAAAACAAAAAAATACAAGAACGTAAAAGGAAAGGACCCTAGCCATGATCCTTCGTTACTATCAACCATTGTCATCGATCACAGTCGTCGGCAATTGTCACTGCTGCCAACCACTGCTGTTGTCGATCACTACCCGCCTCCATAAGACTGTGGTAAGTGATGGCTAGGGTCAGTGACAAATCGTGGCTAGAATCTTGTCATTTTACATTTTTATCTTTTTTTATTTTGACATTATATCAATAAATTTGTTACAAATTGTGGTTAGGGTCTTGTCGTTTTACGTTTTTGTCTTTTTTATTAATATTATATCAATAAATACTCTTACTTACTGCATGAGTGTCTAGGTTCAAATTTCGTCGATAATGTTAAAGACAATATATTTATAAATTTGTAGATTCATATATAAACTTAAAATTAGAATAATTTTTATAGTTAAACTATACTTTTAACCATGGAGTCAAAGGCTCAACTTTTTTTAAATATTTAATTGAATATTAATTTTTTTATTTATTAAAACATGGTAAATTTTTATTTTTATTTTTTTTAAATTAATAGAAATTATTATTCGATAGAAGTAAAAATGAAAAATTTAAAAATATTAGAGTCTGCATATTCTTTTTTCCTATTATTAATGGTTATATAATTATTACAAATTTTGTTTTTTCTTAATCTAGCAGATTAAGTTCTAAAGCATGTACATCGATTTTCCGCTTGATCTCTAGGACAATTTATGGATTTAATAACTCTTGTCTTACTCTTTCAACTTTAATTTCAAGTATTTGGGAAGATACTTTGTCTTTTCTCCCCCATGCTTGCTCCTTTTGTTGCTCAAAATTTTATTGATAAAATTTAAACAAATGATCTAATAATGAAATATAAATATCTATAAACTCTGATATTTCGAATTCAATTCCCGTACTATTTATATATAAAAAAAAAAAATTGTTCAAACTTTGAAAATAGAAACAATTTATCAACGATTGCGAGTATAAGGGTTAATTTACTTCCAAGATGAGAGTTTTTTTTTTTGTTAGTAAATGAAATGTAAAACAAGAAATGAGCTCAATCAATAATCAGATTGAGAAGCTTTCTACATTTGATAAGAAATTAAGGGGATAATGACGATGGCTCTCATGGAAAGCATGCATATGCATGTGATAAGAGTGACGTCGACTTCATCGCCAAAACAAAAATTCAAATGCGCCAACAACCAACCATGGCTGCGATCTGCGTTCAATGTTCATGCCCTGCTCAGGTACTCTTTCTGAGTTTGCACACAAATCAGAAATATGTAGTTAGGAGTAGGAGTAGGAGTAGGAGTAGGGTCCCCCCATATACTTACAGATTTTATTCACCTTCTCACCCAGCGTAACTGCTTCATCTAATTAATGCTTGATGGCGATCCCCATTATAATTTCTATAATAATTTAAAATACATAACTCTCAAATAATAATAATATTATAAATAATATTTATAACTTTCAAATATTTAATAATAGTTATTTTAAATATTATCATCATTATATATTAATGATATAATAATGTTAGTTTATAATATGTAACTTACAATATTAAAACTATATTAATATTTTATAACTTATTAATCATTTAAAACGTTTTAAAAAAAATTTCTCTAACAATCCCCCACAAAAAATTTAAAAATCTTTAGTAAATTTGATATATATATATATATAAATATGATGTATAATCAATAATAAAAATATATAAGAGCAATATTTTATTATATAATAAGTATGGGTATCTTTCAGACTTACACCTATACTTTATGCTATTAAATTAATTTGAGAAACTTAAGTGAACTTTGTTTTGAACTCGACCTTTTTGACCAAACTTTAATTATAACATACATAATAGTTACGAAGACTTAGTTTTGCGGGTTAACGCATTAATAACTCTACACACTCTATCTTAATTATAGTGAGAGTTCTAGAGAATAACCTAATTCCTATAGTCCTAGCCCTATGACTACTCTCACATAAATGAGTTCTCTAAGAGCATATGTGATCGATGTTTTGTAAGATTATACTTGTCTTGTACTCATTCAGAGTAAATACTTTTTCTAATGTAACATAAAATTAGTATTTTTGCCATATAGATGAGTAGTAGCATATCTCCTCTAGGAATAAATAGATAAAAAAAAGTCTCTAATAATGGTGTCAAAAATTTGATATAATGCAAATTTAGCATAAAAATGGGTAAGTGTATGCATCACAACAAGTAGTATAATGATATGAATCAGATATCGTTCTTATAGAGACTTCTATGATCTAATCTTTTTATCAACTACTAAAAATAATTTCACTTATTTTTTTTATAGATAAAACTTAGAATTGAGTAACCTAATTTATCTAATTATACTAAAATTATCCTAAATTCAAGTAATAATCAAGTAAAAATATGAATTTACAAAGTTAAGGAAACCTATGGTTACAACTTATATCCTAATACTTCATTGAATATATTATTCTCTTATTTAATCATTAAATAATGAATTATTTACCAGAACTCTCTTACCATTATAAGCTCTTATGGATGGTCAAATAACTATATTTTATTCTAACAATTACCTATATATCCATGGTAATTAGAATAGAATGAAACTCATTAAAAACATGTCTATCAATGCCAAATAGGTATATTTCTGTTCTATAAATAACTCATAATTGTTACCATGTGATCATATATCAAATTGTCCTAAATTAAACACATAAATCCCTATGTCAAGTTTATTATGACTCCTCAAACAATTCATATATTGGTCAGATATAAAAAAAGTATTAAACACAAGATAGAATGAACAATTCTTCTTTTTTGAGTTTATAAAATAAAAGAAATAATAAAGTTTAACTATATATTGGGTTCAAGAGTTGAACCCTAGATAAATAAAGTTAGTTCATAATGAATTTAAGAGTATTAATGCAAATATTAAAAAATATAATTAATAATGCCATAAAAAAAAAAAAAATAAAAGAAATTAAACAAGGTGGATGTCCTAAATCGCTTCTTTCTCTCTCTTTACTTACTGCGCAATTCTTGTTCTTCAATCTTCAGTCTTACTTTAATCTCTCTTGTTCTTTATTTTTGTCTTTGCTCTTACTTGAGTTATTTATTTTTTTTCTTTGGCTATTAAAGAGGTCTTTTTATAGTCTTTCGTAATCCTAAAGATCTGCTACTTTGAATCCAAGTTGAATTTTGAATTTATAAATTTTTCTTTTTTATTTCGCATGATTGTCGCAGCGTTGACTTCTAAGCACTACGGCACTTAACTCTCTATTTCAAAAGTCGTGACACTGATGCTTAGGCGTCACGGTACTAAGACCTAAAAATTTTCTTTTGATATACTAGTTAAGCGTCGCGACGCAAGACTCTTCGTCGTGGGTGTTGCGGTGCTGGTGCTGGACATTGTGGCCCTGGGCCTTAATATTTAAATATATCTTTTTTTTCATCCAATTCCCAAAAACTTTATGCTTTGGGATTGAAAAATTATATTTTATCAATAAACTCCATAAATAACCATATATATATCAATTTAGAGCAAAATTCAAGTTTGTCAAGATAGAAATAATAAATAACCGTCTTTTTTTTTTTTTTTTTACTTTCTCATAATGATACATAAAAATAAATAATAAAAATAATTGATGAACTCCCACATTTCAAGAAAATTTTGAGACTACTATTTTTTTATATCATTTCTTAAAACAAATAATTTAAACTATACCATGTGCTCAATAATAGTGATGTTTCCATTATCCTAAAAAGCTATATTTACCTGTACATAAATTTATATGACACATATTAATCATCAAATTAAAAATATGAAAATATTATAAATATGCACAATCATTTTACAACATATTAAATCTTGAATGTTTTCGCAATGATAATATTCTTGCACGATATGCAAATATATAAATGATATATATATATATATATGTATCTATATAAAATTCTCAAATATATATTAGTATTGAATTATGCCATAGACTTGTAGTCTCTTTCATAGTATCTGTATTTGAGAATAATGATATGAAAACAAATCATAATATTTGTATTGTAGGTGAATAACTAGAGAATACCTACAATCATAGCATTAATTAGAGACAGTAATCATAATTAATAACAAACAAAATTTATGATAATGAACAATTGAAATATAAGAATATTTTAAAGCAATAGTAGACAAGGTTTTTTTTTTTCCTTATTATATATATATATGGTTGGGGAAAAAGGGACGACACATGAGGGATCTATATCATCAAGTCAACCGAGCATCAATCTAAAATAAAGAAACTACAATTTTATAAAAGAACTGTTAGAAAAATGGTGATTTAATAATTTTGGTTGGATAAAAATTGAGATGAATACTAAAATAGAGAGTCACAAGAAGTCTAGAACGTGTGAGACATGTATGGAGAAGTCTAGAACGTGTGGGACACGAAGGGGAAAGTAGCGCCGCGGTGATGAGCGCGAGAAGGGCCAGCGCTGTGGCGCCCAGACGCGTCAGGATATCCATTTTGGTTCGGGATTTCGAGTTTATGGAAGTTTTGAATTTTCAAAACAAGTGGACTCTTACTCCAATAAGGAATAGGGTTAGTAGGCACGAAATACACCCTATATAAATACTTGTAAACCCTTGTTTAAGATTAATCATCTAAGGTTTCAAGATGTAACCATAAGAGAGAATAGAGGAGCTAGGTAGGCACTAAGTACGTGGTGCACTAGGGTATAACCTTTGGGGAGTGTTTTTTCTTTAGGTTCTTTGAGTGAATAAAAGAGAAACACCATAGATCCTTTTTGCTTAGATGCTCGAGCTATTATTGTGTTCCTTGTAAAAATCTCTTATGATGAGATACTAAGAGGTCTTAGGGAGTCATGGTGATCAAGGGTAGATACTTAGAGGTCTCTATGGGAGATACTAAGGGGTCTTGTGGGATTATTGATGATGTAAGAAGATACTTAGTGATATATTTCAATAATAAGAAGTTGGATCATGGATCCTCCGTGGACATAGGCAATTTTGGGCCGAACCATGTATATCTTGTGTCTTGTGATTGATTTATTTTCTTTATCTTTATTGGTGTGTTAGTCTTATGTGTTCTTTCTTATGGTATCAAATTATGATTTTTCGTTGCGTATAGAATAAAAGGGGTATCAAGGTTGTGACTTAATTGATGTCATAGGAGTGTCAAATTGAAGTGCATGGCGTGATATCCGCAACAAAAACTTATATGGCTCATGCATCAAGTGATAACATGTTAAATCTCTATCCTTAGTGCCAACCTTTTTTTTTATTTTTTGAAAGAGCATTTCATTAACTCATCATCTTTACAAAAGAAAAGAGGATAGCCACATTTTGGTGGCCAGAAAATTTAAAGTCATTTTAGCTAGCTTATGGGCTATAACATTGTTGTCCCTTAAAATATGTTTGATTGAATAGATCAAACTTTTACTAAGCATTTGAAATTTTTTTTGAATAATCCTTAGTACCAACCTTGAATTTTGGAATCAACTATCAAGTTTTCCTAACTGAAGAAGAAAGAAGTACATATCCCGAGGAAAAAATCCATCAAAATGGCAAACTTGCTCTGTTTACGTGCAATCTTGAACCATGTCATAACAAGAAAATTAAAGATAAAAAAAAGAGAATTAATTGAACCAAGTGTCTACCATGAAGAATTACAAAATAATCTCTAAAGAAATATAGATCATGAGCAGTTACTGCAACTTAAATTGCCTAAGATGTTCATTGAAGGGCAATGTGAAACTTATGAATATGGAACTACACTATCATCCCTAAGTAATTCAGTCGGTTCGACTAGGGGCTTTATAACATTAAATTGGCCTATTATTTATATTTCAAATTTAAAGGTACTTTTAGTGGCATAATCTTAAATTTATTTTGGTATGGCACTATTTGCACATAAAAGATCTATTTATTTTTACAACAAGAAGCTAGTTTAGTTCTAATAGGAGATTCAAATACTTATAATTTTAATCTTTAAAGATTTATAAAATTAGAAATAGGAAAATATGAATAGAAGTGATGAACTGTTAAGTGGCTACACTAACAACAAATTTTAACTTCAGTAAAACCTTTTTGATAACCAATGTAATACTAACTTTTTTGCATAAAGAATATATTCTTTATTACGACCTTAAATAAATATTACCAAAAGCACATTAAACAAAGACTACAAACATACATTAGATCACTTGAGCAGTAGCTGATAAAATTTTAAGTATGTAGAAAAACAAATATATATATATATATGTGAAAAAATTGATTAAAATTATCGGGATATAATTTGGAGATCAAGTTAAGTGCGTAGGGTACGCACGGATCGAAGACGGAGGCGAAAGGAGACAAAAAACAAAGAGGGGTACACCAAGCGCCAGCGCCGCGGCGATCAGGCATGGGCGCCGCTGCATCTAGTCCAGAACATGAGTGTCGCAGCACCAGGGGACGAGCGCCGTGGCGCTCAGACGGGCGCACCAGCGCCGCGGTGGTGAGAGCTGAGCATTGCGGCGCTGGTTGCAGGAATCGGTTTTCCATTTTGAGTTTTTTTTATTTCGTCTCCCACTTATTTCAGGACTCCTTAATACAACTCCCACACGTATAGGGTAAACCTAAGATGTCCCAAAGTCTATATATAAGCTATCAATTGGCTTGCAAATAGATATCTTTGTGATCAAGGAAGAATCTTTGTGATAGGTTAAAAAATCTTAGTAATCATCAACAATCTTTGTGGTTCTTTATCAGAAAAAATTTCTAGAGTGTAAGAGAGAATTTTTTTGTGATATTTCTTGTAAAAGGCATACTTTATGAGTGTTTTGTGATTCATAATAAGAGAAGAGTATGATCTTGATCTACCGTAGACGTAGGCAAGTTGCCGAACCACGTAATTTTTTTTGTGTTATTCTTCTACCACTTTCTCTCTTTATTTGTTAGTAACTTGTTCTACATTATTATTTGCTTGGGAGAGTTTGCTTGTTTGTGTACTTCCACTTCAACAAATTGGTATCAGAGCTTGGTTCTAAGTAGACATGGCCACACCCAAGTACGAGGTAGAGAAATTCAACGGTACGAATGACTTCAATCTGTGAAAGATGAAGGTTAAAGCGTTATTGGTGAGTCAAAGGCTTGGTTCGGCATTAGAAGAGATTGCAGCTCCATTTAGTGATGAAGGAAAGACGTCAGATTCATCTAAAGCAGAAGCAGAAAGAAGGGACATTCAGGAAAGAGCTCATAGCACAATCGTTCTGTCATTGAGCGATGAAGTACTAAGGGAAGTAGTAGGTGACACGACGATAATAGGTCTTTGGAAGAAGCTTGACTCCTTTTATATGAGGAAATTGTTGGCCAATAGATTGCATATAAAGAAGAAGCTGTATCAGCTGTCCATGTCAGAGGGGACGCCGATGAAAGATCATATAGACGCCTTCAATAAGACTATCCTTGATCTTTAGTCTATCAACATCAAGATAGAAAATGAAGATAGAGCAATTATCCTGCTGAGCTCACTCCCCAAAAGCTATAAGAGTTTTGTTGATACGCTACTTTACGGCAGAGAGAGTTTAACGATGAGTGATGTGAAATCATCATTAAACTCAAAGTTATTAGGAAAGCAGATTGAGGGCAATGCATAAAGCTTATCTGTAAGAGGAAGGCCCTCATATAGAGATGGGAAGAAAAAAGGCTCAAGGTCGAAATCTAGGACTCCTAGGAAGTGCTATTACTGCAAGAAAGAGGGGCACTTCATAAAGGACTGTCCTGAGAAGAAAGCACAAGACAAGAACAAAGCGGATGTTGCGCTTGCCTATGATGATAGCTATGACAGCGCAGAGACACTCGTCTCTACTGATGGTATGAACTCTAAACAATGGATTTTAGATTCTGATTGTACTTTTCACATATGCTCGCACAAGTCTTGGTTTACAAATTTTCAGCCCATTAGTGGTAGTAAGGTCTTAATGGGTAATGATGTTGCATGTCAGATGATGGGAATTGGTAGTGTTAAGCTTAGGCTGCATGATGGGCGAGTGAGAGAGTTGAAAAATGTTAGATATGTTCCAGACTTGAATAGAAACTTGATCTCACTAGGGACTCTAGACTAGAATGGGTATTCTATCAAGATCGACAGAGGGATTTTAAGAGTTTTAAAGGGTTCCATGGTGGTGATGAGAGAAGAAAAGCGCAAAGGTCTTTATGTGCTTAAGGGTAAAGTCGTGAGTGGTTCTGCACTATTCTCTGTAGATGATGAGAGTCTGCAAATCAAGTTGTGGCATCTTAGACTAGCTTATTTAGGCGAGAGAAACCCAAAGGAGTTATATAGTCAAAAGGCATTTGGTGAGGATAAGTTTCAGCCCTTAAAGTTTTGTGAGCGTTATGTGCTTGGGAAAACACATAGAGTAAGGTTCAGTACCGGTGAGCACAAGACTAAAGGGACTCTTGACTACATACACTCGGATCTTTGAGAACCCGCTCAGATGGCTACTCGTAGTAGTGCTAGGTATTTTCTCAACTTGATTGATGTGTTTAATACTTGGAAGGCTCTTATTGAGAATCAGGCTGGCAAAGGAGTGAAGAGGTAGATAACTGACAACGGTCTCGAATTTTGCAATAGAGAGTTTGATGGGTTTTGTACCAATTATGGGATTGCAAGGTATAGAACAGTAAGATCAACACCACAGCAGAATGGCGTAGCTGAGAGGATGAACATGACCATACTTAAAAGGGTTAGATGCATGCTTACCAATGCGAAGATGTTCAAGACATTCTGAGGAGAAGCTGTAGTGACCGCAGCTTACTTGATCAATAGAAGTCATTCCTCAGCAATTGACTTCAAGATGCTAGAAGAGAAATAGTCTGGCAATCCTCCGAAGTATGACCACCTCAGAATATTTAGTTGCCCTGCCTTTGTACATGTTAAGGAGGGGAAATTGGAACCTAGAGCTATCAAAGGGGTATTCATAGGATATCCCGAATGAGTGAAAGGATACAAGGTGTGGTGTAAAGACTTGACACCACCAAGGAGTATTATAAGCCGTGACGTGACGTTCGATGAGATGACGATGCTGAAAACCTTCCAAGAAGATGAGAAAGAAGAACCTGTGCCCAAGGAAGACTCAGCACCCGAGTTAATAGAAGTTGAAGTGGAGCCTGAACATGGATCTGATATGCCCATAGATCAATACTTCAACAAGGAGATCGTTGAAGATGAACCAAGAACACCGACAAATTCCTCCAAGTCCACCCAAAGAAAGACTAGGACTCCTGAGATGGAACTTAAAGAGTACCAGTTAGCCTGAGACAGGCTAAGGAAAACGATTAACCCACCAATCAGATATGCACAAGCAGACTTAGTTGCTTATGCCTTTAATTCTTCTTACACTCTTGAGTATGATGAGCCTAGGACATATGGTGAAGATATGAAGAGTGAAAATAAGAAATAATGACAGCAGGCCATGGAAGAAGAAATTAGTTCTTTTAGGAAGAACAATACCTGAAAGTTGGTGGAAAGACCTCAAAAGAAGCTAGTCGAGTGCAAATGAGTGTATAAGGTGACTGATGGGATATCGGGGATAGAGCCTACAAGATTCAAGGGTAGGTTAGTTACACAAGGTTTTACTCAGAGAGAGGGAGTTGATTTTCATGAGATATTCTCTCCAGTTGTCAAGCTTAGAATTTTGTTAGCCATGTGTGCAAACATTGATTTATATATAGAGTAGATGGATGTAAAGACATCTTTTCTGCATTGAGAACTTGAAGAAACGATATACATGGCACAGTCACAAGGGTTCGAGGAGCCCGAAAAAGAAGATTATGCTTGTTTGCTAAAGAAGTCATTATACGGGTTAAAGCAATCACCTAGACAGTGGTATAGGAGATTTGATGAGTTTATGATGGCCTGTAGTTTTAGTAGGAGCAAGTATGACGAATGCGTGTACTTTAAGAACATAAGTTGTGGGATGATGTAGTTGCTTCTATACGTCGATGATATGTTGATTGCATGCAAGAATATGGAATAAATACAGAAGCTCAAGAAACAGTTGAGTGGCGAGTTTGAAATGAAGGATTTGAGAGCAACGAAGAGAATTTTGGGTATGGATATTGTAAGGGAAAGAAAAGATGTTATCTTCTTGTCCCAACAACGATATATAGTTAAAATTCTGGAGAAGTTTGGTATGTCAAATGCGAAGGCTGTCTCTACTCCTTTGGCCATACATTTCAGACTTTCAGCAGCACAGTCGCCGACATCCGAAGAGGAGAAACTGCAGATGAGCAAAGTACCGTATGCAAGCGCTGTGGGGAGCATTATGTATGCAATAGTTTGCACAAGATCAAACATAGCACAGGCTGTGAGTGTGGTGAGTAGATACATGGTGAATCCGAGAATAGATCACTGACTTGCAGTAAAGTGGATTCTGAGATATCTTAAGGGAACGTTAAATCACGGGTTGATATATAAGAGGGATGATGACAACAATAAAATGGTAAGAGGGTACGTAGACTCAGATTATGCAGGTGATCTAAACAAGAGAAGATCATTAACAGGCTACATATTCCCAGTGTTTGGGTGTAATGTGTGTTGGAGATCAGTTCTACAACATGTGGTTGCACTCTCTACCATAGAGGCAGAGTACATAGCTATTGGTGAAGCTATCAAGGAGGTCGTGTGGTTAAAAGGCATATATGCGGAGATATTGGCTAGTGAAGACGTGAACACCAATGTGTATTATGATAGCTAGAGTGCCATACACCTAAGCAAGCATTAAGTGTTCCACGAGAGATCGAAACACATTGATGTGAGGCTTCATTACATTCGAGAGATTGTACAAAGTGGTGAAGTTAGTCTAACAAAGATAGCGTCATCTAAAAACCCTACTGATATGTTGACCAAGCCACTGCTCTCGGTTAAGTTCATCCTATGCAAGAACTTAACCGGAGTAACTACTTTGTGAGGGTGACCAAAGATCCGAAAATGAGAGATCGAGTTGCTTTGTGGATGATTTTGAATCAAGGAGGGGATTTATGAGAAAATTGATTGAAAATTATCGGGATATAATTTGGAGATCAAGCCAAGTGCGTAGAGTACGCACAAATTAAAGACAGACGCGAAAGAAGGTAAAAAATGAAGAGAGGCGCACCAGGCACCAGCGCTGCAGCCGCCGGGACCAGGCGTGGGCGCTGCGGTGCCCAATCCAGAACGTGAGCGCCGCGATGCCAGGCGACGAGCGCCGCGGCACTCAGACGGGGGCACCAGCGTCACGGCGTTGGTCGCAGAAATCAGTTTCCCGTTTTGAGTTTTCCTTATTTCGTCTCCCACTTGTTTCAAGACTCCCTAATACGACTCCCACACGTATAGAGTAAACCTAGGATGTTCCAAAGTCTATATATAGGCTATCAATTGACTTGTAAATAGAGATCTTTGTGATCAAGGAAGAATCTTTGTGATAGGTTAAAAAATCTTTGTGATCATCAACAATTTTTGTGGTTTTTTGTGAGAAAAAATCCGTAAGAGTGTAAAAGAGAATTTTCTTTATGATCTTTCTTGTAAAATATAAACTTTGTGAGTGTCTTGTGATTCATAATAAGAGAAGAGTGTGATCTTAATCCGCCGTAGACATAGGTAAGTTGCTGAACCACGTAATTCTTTGTGTGTTCTTCTTCTACCATTTTTTCTCTTTATTTTTTAATAACTTGTTTTGCATTATTATTTGTTTGAGAGATTTTACTTATTTGTATGCTTCCGCTTCAACAATATATATATATATATATATAAAAATTAGAAAATTTATTAAAACACTATTTGGTTTTAAATTGGAATGTATAGTTATTTCAAACATTATTCAACTATATATTAAAATATATTGTTAAATATTTATAAGATATAAATTATCAACAAGAAGAAAAATAAAATTAATTATGAAGAAAAAATTAGAAATCTCATTAAATGTAGTCCTCTCCTCATGCATGTAGTGATTAATTTATATAACTTCAAAATTTAACCTTGCGCTAGCACCACTCTCTTTAACAAGCACAATTGCTGGAAAATAATAAAAAGTCTCAATTATCATAATTGCTCAAAACTCAATACATAAACATATAATTTAAAAATTATGTGTATAGATAACTTCTTATTTTTCTTTTCTTTTTCCCTTATTTCCCTCTCTCACACACTCTAACAAGAAAGAGCTAGCATCTTTTATCTAGTGATAAATAGTCTATGTATTAATTCTAATATTTGATAAATATAATTTAATATATTAAAATTTGTACAATGATTTAAAATATATAACTCTCAAGTAATAATAATATTATTAATAAATAAATATTTGAACCTCTCAAACATTTATCATTTCATTCTAGGGGTGACAGAGGAATCGTAACATTCAAGCCTTTTTTTTCAAAAAAAAAATTGCAAGCAATAGAATTTTCCTAATCCTCACTAACTATGAACATAAATTCTTTTTTTTTTATATTCTCTCAAGGAAGAATATAAATTCTTTTTTTTTCTTTTCGCAAGAATCATGAGATTGAATTTAGCATTAAAAAAATACTTGATCAATATATAGCTCACTTCTTAGTCTTTTAACTCCTTCAATCACTATGAACGCTCCCAACCAGTGCAATGAGATGTGTCCATTTTTTTTAACTCTCAACTCTAGATGGGAACAGATTTGAAAAGTATCTTAAAGTGTTTATGATTAATAATGATACAATAGTGTTAATTTATAAGATATAACTTAAAATATTAAAATTATTAATTATTTGAAAAGTTTTAAACACTTTTTCTCCAAACACTTTTTAATGCATGCGTGCATGTTTCAGGTTTATTTTGGTTGAAACTTCAGTGGAGATAAACTTTTAATTTCGGAAGATTAATAATTTTCTGACGGGTAGGTTTATGGAATAACTATTGATCATTTTAACAGTTTTTCAGGTTCTTTTTTTTTTAATATATATGTAACTTAAGAAGCGTGCATGGAAAATTCTGAATTTGGAAGCTATGTATATTAATTATGATCCTAATACTTTCTACGTTGCATAATTCAAAACAAGCACGAAACATATAAAAGACGGTGACCGTACGTGACATCATTTTGACTTGGAAAATCAACCTAATGCATGACTTTAGAGAACTTGCAATTGCATTGAGTTCACATCACAAGAAATTGTGTTTAATTATACAAATATCTCAAAATTTTCAATAACATTGAAAGCATCGACTTTAAAAGCTTCAAATATTACGATCATTTTCAACACTGTAGTCGATGGATTTGAATAAACATTAAGGGTTCCTTTCCTTCATTAATTGATTTCATTTATTATAGGGTTATAGCATATTAATAGGATCAATTTGTGTGATATATATGGTTCCACTTTTGATATAAGCTGTCAGTTTAAACTACATTCGTCAAGTCCATTAACTTCTTAACTTAATTTTCTCTAGTGGGATCTACATAATATAATTAGGCCTTAGTGACAAAATATTACAATATATTGAATTTCTTTAATGACAGATCAGTTCAAGTGATCTATTGGTGGCACCCTTAGATTTTATTTCACAAATATGGGAGGTGATGGAAACTGAATTTAGGAGAAAATGGGAGTTAGAAATTAAAACGGGCATGAATCAAACAAAAGCATAAATGAAGGGAAGGAGAGGTGGGTTGAGAGCATTTAACAGAATAGAGTGACGAAGAAAAGATATTGAAGAAAGCGAGGTGTTTCAATTGTCGTCCTTGAATTCTGCATTTAAGTGAATTCAAGATGATTTAATGATGGCAGGTAGACTCACTTCAATCCATCTTCATTCTCAATGCCTTTAATGGCTTTGGTCCCTTTTTTTCTTTTTCTAAATTTTCTTTCTAAGTAGATGGTTGCTCATAATGTTGCACATATTGCAATTTCAGTTTTTGAAACCTTACTAAAATACCCTTGTTTAATCTGGAAAAACAAGTGTTATGTCCCTTTATATTTGACTGCTACTAAGCAATAAATAGGTTGGTATTTATGTCACATAGCTGCATAGTCTATTTAGCGCCCTTCACCAATTTATATTTGGTTGGTGAAATTCAGTTAAGGACAGCCTCGTAATTAAGCTAAAATTTCCATGCACAAGCTTGCCTATCTTTTCTCAAATAAACTTACCTCATATAACCTGTTCGATACATACAAATATACATACATAAACTTACCTCATATAACCTGTTCAATACATACAAACATACATAACATATATAGGAGACATTATTTGCTTGTTATTCCTAAAAGATAAAATAACTCAGTAAGTGGGTACTTTGGGAAATTAACTGAAACTGAAGTATGTTTCTTTACAAAATAAATAAATTAAAAAAAACAACTGTGTGTGTGTTGGGGGAGTGGGAGAGAGAGAGAGAGGCCTGTATTAAATTTCAGCCCATGAGACATTAGTTGGTTTTATAGCTGAGGGTGTTGAGAGCTTTAAAAGCTTTAGTTCTAGGAGTGATTAATTCGTGTAGCTCATGGGATGTGGTTATTGTTTTAATAGCTGCAGGATGTTGAGAGCCTTAAAGGTTTTCTCATTAAGTTTTTTGAGTGACCCAATTGTGAAAGTCGCAGTTATTATCTATTTAAGATATCCGTAGAGTCAAGACCTTCCTTCAACCGTATCCAGACTCCCAACATTTAATGACTCTTCAACACCTCTCCCTCTCCTCTCACCGCCTCTATTAAAAGTACTACAATTTCAGCTTTTGGCTTGGATTGTCATGGTTGCAAAATTCATCACGCCTTGATTATGTAATGAAACGTAAGCAGTAAGGTTATGTGCTTGTGGGTTGGGTACTTTTGGAACCATCGAGATCGTGTGTGTGTAATTTTTTTTTTTTTTGACCAAAGAGTTTGAGTTGGTTAGGATTTCACATCTAACCTTTTAAGAGCTGCTTAGAAGAAGCTGTGTAGTAATTAATATTGAAGAGCCAACTTGGAATGCACGTCATACATATGTAGGCCCGTTTAGTTCTGCCCTCAAAATTTGCCTTACTAGATTCTCTCTTGCTGTCATGACTTATGTGTGCCTTCTTGTATTGCCAAACTCAGCCTATATAACCACCCAACATTTTCACCATTCGCTCACTCTTCAAAGAGAGTAGCACTCATCTTCAGATAGAAGCTATGGTCTCCCTTCAAGCACCCATCTCTCCAAATAATAGAAAAACAAACGCAGAGTTTGATAATTTATCGAAGAAACGGAGATTCGAAGATTTAGAAGGTGAAAATCAAACTTTGGACAAGAGATCAAAAGCAGAAAGCACGAAATCAATCTTTGATATCGAGCTACACCTCGGGACTCCATTACCTGTGGAGTGGGAACGATGCCTTGATATTCAGGTATATCCCATATATATTTATTTTCATTAAAATAGATATTGATATATTAAAATTATCAATTTAAGCAGCCTAAGCTATTTTAGTAGCATTAGCATCATGTTCTAATGATTGAGACCTTATTTTTACATTTTTTTTTTCTTTTGTATGCAGTCAGGGCAGATACACTTCTACAATTCAAGAACCCATGAGAAGACAACTGGGGATCCAAGAGGAAGCCCTGAGCCACCAAGCCCTGCTCGATATATGAGCTTAGACCTTGAGCTAACTCTACCATGCGACTCACAGAGGAAAAGCCAATCAAACAACAATATCAGAAAGCAAAATTCTGTCAGCCCTCCACCTCCTATGGGTGATCTTTCTATTGATATCAGCAGAGAAGAGAAGAAGTATTCAGGCGACCTAACGCGTTGTCCGTCGTGGCTGGCGTTCGAAGGGGATCAACAAGAAATGGTAGCAACAGCGTGCATGCGGTGCCATATGTTGGTGATGCTGTGCAAGTCATCTCCAACTTGCCCCAACTGCAAATTCGTGCACCCACCAGATCAAAGCCCTCCAAAATTATTCAAGCAAAGGCTTAGCCTCTTGTGTTAGCAAGGACCAATTAAAAAGGCCTATACTTTTATGTTCTGATGAAATCCAGTACTAAGTACATGTTAAAGTTTAATCGTCTTAGATGAAGCAACTTAGCCTTTTCAAGAGGGTTTCTGTTGATCCATAACTCTTCTACGTCCGTTGAGAAATGACTGCTGACAGTGGGGAGGAATATAGACTGACTTATTTAATGTACTAACTTATATATAACGTAAATAAAAAAGTGTTTTCATATTTTCTCGCATTAGATAACTGTCAAATTAGCTTTAAATCACGGGACACGGAAAAGTTTGATCTTTGAATCCTCATGATTGAACAGTATGCATTATAATCATCTGATCAACTTAACCTGTTAGGAAATTAATCATTCTGGGGAGTTCACTGGTTAGGCGTGTAATAGCAATCAGCTTGTCCACTTGAGAAGAAAAAAAATTTCATAGTTTAGTTACCTTAGTTAACGAGTCAGCAGCAGAAGAGATTTCTGGGTGCTCGCAGTGCAATACACCTCTCCTCAACTACATCCTTATAATATATGTTAACGTTGTTTATGGTCGGTTGAAATATATAAATATATATGGGACTATGGTTCCATATTTTTGATACAATATCTTATACAAATTTTAAATTATTAGATCAATATATATTTGATGATTCAGAAGCATCAGATATGCATAATTAATACACTGCATTTAATACATATTTAAAATTTAATCTAAGTCATTAAATATACATTAACTTAACGGTTTAAAAAATATATGAAATGTGTTAAAAATATAATGTTATAGATCATAATTATATATATATATATAAATAATCTAATTTAGTGGAAGGTTATACATACAAGCAATCGCACACATTATTTATTGAGCAGGTTGAGATGTGTTAAAAATATAGTGTCATATATCATAATCTTTTATATATATATATATATATATATATATAAAAGAATAATTTAATTTTGTAGAAGGCTATAAGTGCAAGCAATTGCACACATTGTTTATTGAGTCGGTTGAGTCAGCTCGTCAAAAAACTTATTTAGGGTTAAGCCCAAGATTGTCAAACAAGTATTTTTTTAATAAATTAGCACAGGAGATAAAGATAATTTTATTTTAAAGTTTTAGGCTAATTAATAATTTTAATCTAGATAGATATAAAATATTTAATTTTGTCTTAATCTGTTAATTTTTATCGTCAATTTAAATGAAAAATTTATATTTAATATATTTTTATTATTTTACCCATAATATATAAATGGACACGTATCATTGTATGATTTGTTATAAATAACATATATCATTGTATAATTAGTTATATTATTAATAAAAAAAATTAAAAAAAATTGATACTATCGCCAGAAACGGCGGTCGCTGGCTACCGCTTTTCGACGACGTATCGTCGAAAAATAGTCGCCGACGATTGGACAGCCGCCGTTTTCGACGACAATGTCAGTTTTTTTTATTTTTTTAATTTATTTACAAATTATTTTTAAAAAAATTAAACCAATTACATAATGACACGTGTCTAAAAGTGCTAATTATATTTTAACACGTGTCATATTATTAAAATTTATTTTAAAAATTATATTAAATTAACTTAATGGATGAGATTGTGCAACGTATTTAAAATTATATTAAATTAACTTAATAGAATAAATTGTGTCACGTATTCGAAAAAATAATGAATGGGTAAGATTGTGCCACATGTTCAATGAGTAATTTATTTATATGGCTATATTACATTTTTACCCTTCCACCATTAAAACTAACGGCAAAAATTAACGAATTAAAGCAAAATTTGGTATTTTATATATAACGGGGATAAAGTTGTTAATTAACCTAAAATATTATGGTAACATTATCTTTATTCCTTTCCATAATCTCTAACATATACTAAATGATTGTACTTAGGGTGGGCAATTTCGAGTTTGGATCGGGTTTGAGAATTTTTGAATTATATCCAAACTTGATTAGGACGCTGAATGTCCCATTCAAGACTTTTCAGGTTGGGACGATTCCCAATCTAACCTCAAGTCAGGTCAAGAATTCTAGACTTTTTTTTCTTTATTGAAACGACATCATTTTGATTTGGAATGGGTCGGGTCAGAAATTTTCAAATTAAATTTTTTAAAAAATATTCAACTTCAATTTAAATTTTAATTACGTAAAATATTATTATTTCAAATTCAATTACATTAGTGTTATTATTCTAAATTTAATTTGAATTTAAATTACCTGAAATATTATAATTTGATTAATTTTAAAATTAATATTCAATTACGTTAAATGTTGTAATTATAAATATAATTTTGAGTTAAAATACGTTAAATATTATAATTTAAAATATTATTTCGATTTTAATTATGTTAAATATTATAGATTTGAATTAAGTTAAATGCTATTATTTAAAATTCAATTATGTTAAATATTATAATTTGATGAATTATGAAATCGATTCATTATAAATTCAATTACGTTAAATGTTGTAATTATAAATTTAATTTTGAGTTGAAATACGTTATATTATTATAATTTGAAATATTTTTTTAATTTAAATTACGTTAAATATTATAAATTTCAAGTTCAATTACGTTAAATATTATAATTCTAAATTTTATTTTGATTTCAATTATGTTAAATATTATAATTCTAAATTTTATTTTGATTTCAATTACGTTAAATATTATAATTTTAAATCTTTTTTTGATTTTAATTATGTTAAATGTTATTATTTTAAATTTAATTTTAAATTCAGTTATATTTAATGTTATCATTCTAAATTCAATTTTAAATTTAATTGAATTTTTTTTTATAAAAAAAAGGTTCAAGTCAAAAATATTTCTTTTAAATTTAAGAAATTCTCAAACTCGACCCAATTCATTTAAGATAAAAAAATTTATTCCAAATATTTTCCAAACCTATTATAGTTCTCGTCTTAATTCAAAATTTTAAAAAAGAATGGATTGAGTCAGATTCAAAAATAATACCCACCATTAATTATACATGCATTTTTATTGAAGGTTCGATCTCATCCTCGTTTAAAAATGATACCTTATTATCAAATAAAAAAAAAAATTTCCTTTCATGTGTATAGTACACCGCTATTATGTTCTGGCAGGTACCAGAATTTCAATAATAAGTCATGAAATCAAGTAAAATTGTATCACTACTTACTTTAAATAAAAATTTAAGTTCAAATTTTACGCGGTATTCACTAGTGCCAGCAATGGAGTAGGTCAGGGTAAAAAATGACATTCCTCATCTTCGAAGTTGAATTAAAAATTCTCGTATTTGTTAAATATTTCGGATTTAAGAATGAGAATTTTCGGGATTACCTCATATATAAATTTATACGTTAAAAAAAAAAAAAAAAACCTCTCACAATTTAACATTGTATTTTGTTGATTTTTTTTGTGAGAAAATTTGTTTAGTGCAACTCTTATGGAGCCATCCAACCAAAGTATGCTATTTAATTTAATATATATTTTTTATATTAATCAATGATATTAATTTATTTTGTCATATTTTTAATATATAATCGTATAAATAGCGCGATGGCGACAACACTATATATATATATATATATATATATATAAAAGATTTTCTTCTCTCTTTTATATTCTTTGATACAAGTTATTTTTTATTACTATTTAAAAATATGGATTGTTATAAGCCTTCGAAGTCATTCTGCGATCCGGAGAATCTATCTCCCCTTCTAACTTGACAAGTCTGGAATTTTCTCCTATTTAGACCTTCAAAACACTACATTAATTCATATGACTTGTGAGAAGCGGAAAAATTGGAAAATTCATAATACCTACTCAATAAAAGGAATTTCAACAGCCAAATACAATAATTACATGTCAATCCTGGCGTTGAACAAATAATGGCGAGTTTGCTTTCATTCTTTTAAAACATTTAATAATTTGTTCTATTAAATTTAGTAATATTCTCCCAAAAAATTATCTTTGAACTTAAGGTATCCAAATTCAAAAGAAGTCAAGTTCAGTAGTTTAATAATATATTTTTTTGTAAGACAGTCTTTTTTAGAGTTCACCATTTTTTTGTAAGACAGCCAACTTTGAAGACAAGTTTATGATAATAGCCATTGGATTAAGCCTTAACAGGGTTAGACAATGAAGAACTTGCTCAAATTCAAAGGATCTGATCGACAATCTAAAACACTTGCTCAGAAAAACAGGCCAGGATACGGCCAAAACCACATTTTACACACTAATCAGATCAGTTCATTTTAGCCCCTGCATGATCAATGAAGAAACTGGGTCAGAACAGAGATCAGATTAGCTGTCTGTCGAACAAGCTAACCAGGTACAGCCAGTGAGGTCACCAGAAGACTAGCTCTTTGAGAAGACTTCAAACTATGGTCGAGCTGAACAAGAAGAGACTACCAAAAAATTGACTTGAGCAAATTAAACTTAACCTCACACTTAACCAAATCCACCAACTAAGACGGGCATAAGGAATATGCCGAGAATTTACTCAACGTATATCAGAAAGATACATGGTGTATAACAGAAGCGAAATAAGAAGCATGACAGAAAAATATTTGCAGAAGAATATTTGGCATGTATTAAACGCACAACAGAAAGATATTTGGTGTGTGTCAGACGAACAGTAGAAGGATATTTGGTGTGTGTCAAAAGCACAGCAGAGGCAGAATACTTCAAAGGTCCTCAAAAGATCAGTACTATAATATGTTTTTAACTTTTTCTTATTTCAATTGGCATTATTGACAACTTTTACTTCCATTCATTTTTTTTTAAGAAAAAATAAATAATTCTATCAAATTTAATAAAAAAAAATTATAAATTTTTTTTGTTAAAAATGAATAATTTTAAAAAACATAGTGAGTAAATTGTCACTTTTACTATAATATAGGGTCCAAATATCTTTTACCCTTTAGATTATGTGTCATGCTTTAAGAAAAAATATAAGAATATTCTTTTTATATAAAAGAATATCCTACTCAACTAAAGGTCATTTTGTAAACGTTTTTTGTCTAAATTTTTCTTAGCCATCAAGATTATGCCTAACAAGTATTATTATCTAAAAGAGTAGTGTTGACATTATCATATATAGATGGATATTGGTAACGACGTGGTCTTATCCTTAGTGCCACTTAGCGGTAAAGATATTGACACTATGTGACCCTATTTTTAAAATTACTTATTTTCATCATTTTTATAGTTTTTTGTGTTAAATTTAATGAAATTACTCATTTAAAAAAAAAAATTATTATTGACAACTTTTACTTTCATCCAATTTAAAAAATGGATAATTTTATTAAATTTAATAGAAAAAAATTGTAAAAGAAAAGGGGGGGGTGAAAATGAGTAATTTTTAAAAATAGGGTAAGTAAACTGGTATTTTTTAAAAATAGTCTTCAGGTTATATGTTATGTTTTGGAAAAAAGTATAAGAATATTCTTTTTATATAAAAGAATATCCTACTCAACTAAATATTTTTTTGTAAATGTTTTTTGTCTAAGTTTTTCTTAACAATTAAAAATATGCTAAGCAAGTGTTATTATCTAAAAGAGTGGTGTTGACACTGTCACATATAGAATGAATATTGGTAACGATGTGGTCTTATCCTTAATACCACTTGACGGTAGAGATATTAATACTGTGATTCATCTTATTTTTAAAATTATCTATTTTCACTATTTTCATAGTTTTTTGTGTTAAATTTGATGGAATTATCTATTTTTTTTTAAAAAAAATTTATTGCCAATTAACAATTTTCATTTTCATCCAATTTAAAAAATGGATAATTCTATTAAATTTAATAGAAAAAATTGAAAAAATTTATGAAATAGGTAATTTTTAAAAATAAAGTGAGTAAACTTTCACTGTAACATAAGGTCCACCTTTACCCTTCAAGTTATGTGTTATATTTTTTAAAAAAGTATGAGAATATTCTTTTTATATAAAATAATATCTTACTCAACTAAAAATTTTTTGGTAAATATTTTTTGTCTAAGTTTTCCTTAGCAACCAAGAATACGTTTAGCAAGTGTTATTATCTAAAAGAGTGGTGTTGACACTGTCACATATAGAATGGATATTAGTAACAATATGGTCTTATCCATAGTAGCACTTGGCGGTTTAGTGTTAACTTGGCGCTTCATTTTAAAATTGATCTTTTGTTGATTGTCCATATGATGGTGCTAAGGTGGATGATAGCTTCTATAGTACCATCTACAGTTAAGGAGAGTTGTTCATGGTTCGTTACTGAGTACTCTACAAGGCTACACATATCTTTTTATACCATTTTATCTCTTCTTTTATCAGTTATTTCTTATGTAATTTTTGCAAAAGGTGGTTATGGGGATTAGTGATAATGTATACAATTGAATGGATTCAATTGAAATATCTTTTTGACCTTTACCACCACAAGTGTGACATGAATAGTTATAATATTTTGTTGATATCCTATTTTAATTACTTTATTGCTATTTGTACGCCAACATGGCAAGTATGGGCTTCTTTAAAATCCCGAACTTAGTTTGGAATACCTTACACATTGAAAGAAGAGTCTTAATTAGTTCAGGTTTTTGTTGAACTCTTTCTTTTTTTATTTATTTGTGAGAGCTAGTGATTTTATGAAACACAATTTTAAGGTTGTATTGACTAATTGAGTGCAAAGATCAATCTTATTTTCAATTAACCATGTGTTAGCCTATCATTGGTCTACGTAAATAATCTAAAATTATCCCTTAACATAACTCATATAGGCAATTTATGTACATAAATGAACAATTAATAATAGGAAATCTGGGAGAACGATAGATTTTTAGGAATTTTCTAAGGACCGGAATAATAAAATAATATTAATATTAATAATTTCATAAAGGGATTAAAAGCAATTTTAAAGTACCTATACTGCACAAGACAAGTCATCAAATTGTAAACTCTCCTAACTCTCTACAAACATCAAGCTTTTAATTATATTCAACATCAAAATAACTTAACTGATGATGTGCTTGTTAAGCTTGAAGAGAGTATACTCACTTGATTCCTTAATTCTCTTTGTTGTATTACTTATTAATACCTTTGTAATCTCATAAAACCGAAATTCATTTTTCTCTGTTGCTTTCCTTAACATAGAAACATATTAACATTCAATTTCTTGTTTAGTCATCATATCTATAATCAATAATTATGTCAAATCCATAATTTTTTTTATTACTCTTTTTTTTAAAAAAATATTTTTATTACTCATTAACCAAATATAAACCCATAAAATTTTCCCTTTATTTTGTCTCTATGTTTACTCCTCTCTCTTTCATCTATTTCACCTCTTTTGATTTGGAGTACCAAGATAAATAAAAGATTTATAGATATGATCTTGTGATGGAGGGTTTTTTTTTTAATGTCTATTTTTTCATTTTTATATTTTATTATTGACCATTAAGAATAACGACTTTTTAAAAACATTTTTTCCTCTTTGCAAAAACTTGACGTATCCAAGTCTAGAAGTAGCATGAAACCAGAAGTGAAACTGACATTTCAGTTAACTATTTTCATTTTCTCTAAGGTTCCTTTAAGGTTCTCGACTTCTCCGTTTAAAAATCCAACTTGTTTAACCAACTTTCTTTCATCTATTTCACCACTTTTGATTTGGAATATGCGAAGGAAATAAAAGAATTATAAATATGATCTCGTGATGGAGGTAATGTTTTTGTTTAAAGTCTTATTTTATTTCATTTTTATATTTTGTTTTTATTCATTAAGAATAATGCCTTTCTAAAAATACTTTTTCCTCTTTTTTTTTCTCTTCACAAAAATTTGACTAATCCAAAGTTAGAAATAGCATGAAAGCAAAAGAAATTTTTTTAATGAGTTTAAAAATTTAATGAACCACACATAACTTTATATTGGTATGATATTAAATACAACTTTCTAAAAATATATTTTTTTCTTTATAAAAACTTGATGTATCCAAAATTAGAAGTAGCAACAACTTTCTAAAATTATTTTTTCTTCAAAGGAACTTCTCCTAAAAGGTTTAAAAATCTAATAAACCACGTATATCTTTATATTATTATGAACATATTTTCATATTTGTATGATATTGTCTATTTTCAAACTACACCCTCGTGAATTTACTTTTGAGTTTTACCCTAAAAGGGTCATATCAATAGAAATATTGTTTATATCTTATATATCTATGATTTTTCTTATTTTTAATAAATATGAAATTTTATTTTATATTCTTAACAATTCTCCCATCAAATAAAGAACCACATCATTCCTCATGATTTGAACCCCTTTAAACGATCACTCATCCGTCTGTCTTCCTCACTAGAAAGACCTCGCTCTATTGATTCTGCTACTTATCTTCACTGCATTAGAGCGCACGACTTACGTGAGGCACTAGAGTACCATCTGCCTCGAGAGCTTGATCTATCCAGGTCATCTCCTTGGTGGAGGCACGCCTTAAATGAAGCACTAGAGTACACCACTTGTCTAATAGAGCTCAACTACGGGTCCCGTTGCAAGCTAATCGAGGCTTACCACCTTCGTTTGACACTGAGAATTTCTTTTACATGACTAATTTCGGAGCATAACTCTGATATCAACCATATATATTTCTATATTAGTATAACATTATCCAATTTAAACCTAAATCTCATGGATTTAATCTTATAACTGGGACTTTGTTTACAACAATAGTCATAATAATTCTTTATACCTTTCCAAATCAAATATAAACTATTTTATTTTTGCTTATTGGTATTTTAGTTAAACTAAAAGAATCAGAACATAAAGACATACACATTAAAGAATTAGTAAATGTTTAGAAATCATTAAACTGAGCAAAAATAAAGTACCTTAGCATTTACAATGAAGAATGATTTAAAAAGTATAAAGAATGGAGCCTAATAAATGTTTGGATTTTTAAGCCTTTTACAGAGAAATTGGAAATTGTTAATCCAAATAGCAGTTTCAATTCTGCTTTCTGACTGCTTCCAGCCATGGATAGTGCGAGATTTTGTTAAGTGGTAAAAAGGATTGAAAGATGTTTCGAAAGATTTGTTATTCCTAGTTGTGATCATATTTATAATTCTTTTATTTGCCTCGAGTATAAGGGGAAAATTAAGGGCAGCAACTCGCTGTGATAGAGCTGCTCACATGCTTTCTTCACTGTTGATCACATGTTTCTGTGCATTCCCCACTTCAAGGATTAATCACTCTCCGGTATGATTCAGAGACCACTTGCTGTGCCTCCAAATCTGACTTTATATTTTGCAGGAAAAGGAGATGTTGAAGAGAGAGATGGGAGACCTTAAGGTTGAACTGGTGAGTGGTGAGGGAGGGAATGAAGACTAATGAAGACTAAGATAACCCACTTTCTCATCTAAATTGAGGTGATTTTTCTGGCAGCAATGGCCAACGCTATGCGTATCTGGTTTTTTGTTGATGAACGCTTTCAAATTTTGTCCAATGAAATGTTGTGCTTGTTACTCCTGGCATTTTGATCACCAAATAATAATGTTTGAGTAGGATGTGATATTCTGAAAAGTCATACGATGATATTAATCGGACTATCTTTCTGTTCAAATTTCACTGAAGATGAAAATGTAATGGAACGGTTTATTTTTCAGCTCTCTCTGACAGAAATGACCAGAGTTCTTTGTCTGGGTAACTAACGAGTAGAATTGGTTTCTCTTCACTACATCCAAAAAAAAAAAAAAAGAATTGGCTTCTCCGTTGCCTCTGAAGCTGTGACGAGGTAGCATTTAAGAAAACCAGCGGTAAATAATGTCGCATGTCGCGCATAAGTCTCAGAATTGCCTGGAATAATAAACGATAATATGTTTGTGAAAAGACCGTTGAGAAGTAGCGTAAAATAGAGAAAAGTTTTTAATGAATAGAGGAGTTTATATTTTTTTTGTTTTAATTTTGCTTTGGAAAACAGGAAAAGTATACAAAGCAGCTTTTTATTATTTTTAAATTAACATCTAATTATAAATCGCTTTTGTGTTTTTCATACTTTGTTTTTCAAAAGTCTTTGATGCTGGTCAATGCGAACTTGTTTTGAAAAAATTACGAACGGACTCCAAATATTGGGTTATTTTGCTAATCAAAGCAAAAACGAATATTTGTTTATTATGACTTGGCATTGTTCGCCTAAAATTAATTTACCTTACAGGGGAAAAAGTGAAAGTGGGGGGGTGGGGGTGGCATATTTCCGAACAAAAGACAAGTGGAAAAGACGTGCCACAGCTATCTATTTCGGCGGCGGCTCATCCATTCTCCCTATCATTAACGCCAATGCCCAATATATCATACACCCTTCGAGCGTTCGTCATGCACCGTTCGTTATAATCAACCAAACTAATTATATCTCAATTCGAAGTATGAGCAGCATCTATCCGATTGAGACATTTAACATTGTGCACTAAACAGTTTCCGTTATTGCCTTCTTGTATTTTCATGATTACACATGAGAAAACTAAATGGTTGGATTGTTTAAACGACAAGTAGCTTTAACTCTCCGGTGCTGTAAGCACAAACTAAACCCTTGAAATCTAGTGGACAAAGTTCAGCAATAGTACTTAGTACAGCCTCTTTCAAGCATACCAGAAGTACAGGAAGCAGTGACAAAATGCCTGCAACTCCATCAGCTAGCAGTTTGAAAGACCTTAAGAGAAAATTTAGAACGCTGCTTTCTGGCTTCAGTAATCAGTTCTGTCTTTGCTGTAATCTAACTCAAAATTGTAATAGCAGCTTCAGCATAAATATTGCAGTTAAAATCTAGAGAAGAAAAAGAAAACTACATTTCATGTAAGTATTTACAATCGGCTTATAATAAAAATCTGAAAAAATTTAAAAATAAACATCAAACCAGTGTTTCCAAATAACAGATGCAAACATTATTCCTCTAGTATGAAAGCATTGTATATAATCTCAGTGACTCTTTCTCGATTTAATTTATTAGCTTGTGATTATCATAACCAATAAAGCACGCAAACATGAGCTGTATGCTCATACACAGAGATAATATGAGAAATATGCTCAATTGCACGGTCTGAAATATGCAACAGAAAACTAAAAATGCAAGTAAGGAAATATGAACTGCATGTAGCATCATATAGTCATAGATAGTGGATTCTGTCTACTACTGATAAGGAGATACCTTTCTCAAGCTAGATCCTGTATTCCAGTGTCAGCACAACCAAATGGCTAAAGTCATGCCACAGATCTAATAGAGCTATGTACAATGCAAAGAGTGACTAGATAACCACCTCTTAATATACTGATAAGAATTTAATTGATGGATTGCCTTTTTTTCTCTCTCTCTCTTTGGAGACCTTCCCAAGACCAGGGTTCATTACTAGGCTCACAGCTCACTCCATCACGCTGCTAACAGAGTCCATAAACCCTATAACTCCCCAAGTAGAAAGTATAAGGTTTCTGAAAGTTACTAATCTTTGATGTAGCTAAGGATAAGAAATGATAGAATTGAATATACCTCTGATCAACTGCATATACCTCTAATTTTCAATTTAGCCAAAAAGTCAATGATTCATGTGATTAACTGAATATACCTCTAGTCAAATGCATAGGGATCATCTGCATATGGATTTAGAGACCCTTCAGAAAACAAATCACCAATGTTCGAAGGATGTGGATTAACCCCTCCTTTAGCTGCCTGCATAAAAAATACATACATAGGTTGTTTCAAACATGCAAAATAAGAAAAAGGTTTTGCAGGTTCATGTAAACAACTCGCTCATTACCACATCATTAATGTACCAATTTAAGTTCAATGTTTCAATATTTTTGTTTTCCAAAACAAATTGTAGGTGCCATTTTCCAAGAAACAAAGATAAATATTATCCATGATCATAAAATAGAAAAAAAGGATAGTTTGCTTTCAGTTACCTTGGCAACACTTCTTGGGGTACTGGTTTTTGGTGTGTTCATCTTCTTATGTTTTGTTGGATCCTGATGTCAGACAGGGAAATTTGAAATATAAAATATAGATATGAGGAATCTGCTTGCAAGAAACCATCCTATTTCATGTACAACCATTTCTTGTCTAACCAAGTAGGGTATCGAGGGCTTTAAGATGAGAACATAGTACCTCAAACATGACTGTACTTTTTGTTTTTCTTCGTTTCGTGATTGTTCTTCCATTACTAGTTTCAACTTCATATTCATGGTGAGTAACCTGCAGAGCCATAAGTCAAGATTAGTTAAGGAGAGAATTGAATTGGTAGGTTTAATACACAGCAAGCACACAATTGTTCATAACATCTATCATGTAGTGTATCACTAGCCACAATACGCAAGCAATTCACCTTCTTATGATGCTTGGGAATGCTGATCATGCTTCCTGTGTTAACATTTTCTACTTTCTTCAACAACTTTGACACAGGTGTTTGTGTTACCCTCAAGAAAGGTGAATCCTACAAACAGTATGGAAAGAGAAACTTAAATGGCTCTTGCTGTCACTTGGAAAGGGATGGGGAAAAAAAATAATCTGTAACTCCGTCACCTTCTCTTCATTGTCTGCTCTTACCACGGCATGTTGAATTCCTCTTTTACCAACACCCGGATCTTTCATCTTGATTGATGAAATGGAATAATCCTGTAATAAATAACACTCAATAAAAGCAAATTATGTTCCAGACACTGCATCATAATATCTAATGCAATTATATAAAGAAAAAGAAAAAGGTTTCATGCTTAAAAGATGTTCAAAGCAAACTATGTACATAATGCTTTCATATCTGCTAAATAGTTGAGCTGTATACGCCATTATTTCTAACCATTCATGTTGAAGAAAACAAATATTCCTCCCGCCCCAATGAAGAAAACAAATAATAATGATACAGATACATACACAAACACATAAGTGTATATAAAGAATGAGTAAAAAGTAAATAAAGAACACGCGAGGTTTAAATATTATTAAGAAATAATGAATGGTGTAAATTCTGTAAAAAAATAAAATTAGTATGTCCATAAGCGAGGAAGGGAGGGAGAGAAACAGAGAGAGATCAAATAAAGAAGATAACCTGCTTTGAATTAACTTCTTGGTCCTCTTGAGGCTTATCACCCATCACTTTCCACTGCAATTGCAATAAAGCTCTCTGCCTGTCTTCCTGTGGATATCTAAGCTAAAATTAAATTCAAGGCATGGATAATGCAATTAGATATAACAGCAGATAGTACTTTGGACTTCTGCAGATCCAACTCCTCTTGAAACTTCCTGCACTCATCTTCATGCTGACACTGCAAAGCTTTCATCTGAACTTCATGTTCACTCCTGAGTTGTGTGGTTTTCTAGACAAATTTATGAACATTTAGGAACTGAACCATGTATTACTAATGAATATGGACAATTTAGAGTTAACAACATATGTACCTCTCTCAATTCATTTTCGGCTTGAAGTTGGATGCGCTTTAGCTCCTCAATGTGGTTGGCTTTTAGATTCATTTCCTTCTTATCATGCTCCTGTTGAATACTAATAACCTACCAATAAGCAAACGAAATTTAGTCCAGTTATGAAAAATATTGAGCTAAACTTGAAAATTCTGTCAGTAGATTGCCAAATGAAGATAAATGCAAATGGCAAATGCAGTTAGAAGTACTCAAACAATGTGCCCCAGAAATCAATATCCTCCTTGAAACTGGTCAACTTAAAAATGGAAATAAGGGCTGACTTCCCATATTTCGAAACATCATTTATGAGCAAATTTCATGTTCAGCAAGAGATTATAGAAAAACTTATGCAGGATGTTGGCTCGTTGAAAAGTTACAAACCCAATGAATAGTTGATGTGCAAATTACAGAAGCATACAATCAAACCTACGAAAGCTACGGGATGAAGTCTCTACTCTGTATCTTATTACAAAACATTACTTAGATCTGATAAATAGTTGTTACTATATCTTTAGATATATGGCACCCTCAAGCCCATAGATGGCCAAATAGGAGTCAACTAAAGATGACAGTTATAAATATAATTGCAACAAATTCAATTAACATTTTTATTAGTTTCTGGTGCATACTAGAGCAGCATGTTCCTCCTTAATGCGCATCAACTGCTGTTTTGCATCTTCTTTGCATTCTGCAAGTTGTTGGTCACATTTTCTTTCCATCTCTCCAACAACTTTATCTGACTGAAAAATAAAATTTAATGTGTGAGAAACATGATTCAGAGCCTAGTGTAAGGCAATGGTTGATAGTCACAAACAGACCTTTTCTTTTTCCATCTTAACAATCTCCAGCTTCTCCACCTCATACTTTCTCCGGATGTCATTAATTGCCTGATAAAACTCCAATTAGTGTCAGTTTCAGCAGTATAAATTTATTGAATTTTTAATTTTTTTCAAACAAAAAAATTAAGTTAGTGATGGCTTTCTAAGATATATGAAGCAACAAAACACCTGATCATTCCTCTGAGATATTTCCTTCAAATGCCTTGATAACTCCAACTGTTTACTTTCTAGCATATGATCATACTGCTTCTTAGCTTCTGAGAGTTTAGCTTCAGCAGCAGTTAGCAATGAATGATTCTGCAGTAATACAAAAGACTCTAAATTATATGAAAAGTTGATGGACTTCCAGAAATTCATATATATTCCAACTATTTCCAAGACCTCTATGTTTTGCTCTTCCAGCTTCTTCTCTCTGTCATTAGACTGCAGTAACAGCTGTTCCTTCTCCTCCAGGATGTTTTGAAGCTGGAAAACTTGTTTCTCCATAGAATCTACATGCATCTGCCTTTTCTCACGCTCTTGTTGCAGATTAGTCATTTCTTCTGCTTTTTTCTGCATTTCTGCCTGCAATTTCTCCGTATTTGCCTTGTTCTTCTCTTCCAATGATGAAATTTTGAGCAAAAAGTCTTTCTGCAAGAAGCAATGGAATAGATTTAAAATGGCAACATGGCCTGCTCAAAATGGAACAGATGAGAACAAAAACCCAAAAAAAAAAAATTGCAGACCATTTTATTCTGAGATGATCTCAAACTTTCTGACAAACTTTCAATTTCCTTCTCCAACCTGGAAACCAACATTTCAGTTTCAACCTTCTTTGAGACAAAAGCTTCTGCTTCAGTCTCCAACCTCCGAATTTTCTTTCCAGCTAAACGGAATTCCTCCAATAGCTGTGCCTTCACAGACTCCTGGGTTTTCTGATGTTCAAAGATCTTGTTGTTCAACTCCTCATTTACTAACTGCAATGCATCTTTTTCTGATGTTATGCACAAGAACTTATCATGAAGTTGATCAAATTGCTTTTGAGCCTGCTCAGCAGCAAGGTCTCTCTCCATTTGGACCGACTTAAAGCATGATTCATAATGTGAGTTCAGCTCATGAAACTTTTCCATGAAAGTCAAACTTTGTTTATCCAATTCAACCAACTGTGATGCAAACAAATGAACAAAGCCTTCAAGATTTTTTCTCTCCTGCAGTGATGTAATTAATTTTTTCTCAAAGTTATCACTGCTCATTTGAAGATCATGTTTTTCCTTCTCCAGGTTCTCCTTGATGATCATCAAAAGTTTAATTTCATCTTCCTTTGATCTTAACTCAAGGTGCATCTCTCCAACTTTAGAGTTTAAAGTCTCTGTCTCCATTCTATTCGCAGCTACAGTTGCTTCAAATTGCTTTATCATACCATCTGCAAAGAAAAATAAAAAGGAAAAAAATGTAACAAACATGGCTTTATGAGGAACCACAGCTCCTCAAAATCAGTCACACATTATTATGAAAATAAAAACAGGACAGGTTCAACATTTATTTTCTGTTTGCATACATGACTTAATATTCAATTTAAAAAATCACATCAGAAGAAGCTATTAGTTGAAATAAGCAACTAATCATAAAGCATGAAGGACCAGTGAATTAGGCGAAAGCACTTTCGAACACTTAAGGCATCAAACAGACCATAACATGAGTAACTGTGTTAATTACTCAAATGTAAAGAGGAAGAAGAAAGAAATGCAAATAAGAAGAACAAAGAAGAAGAAGAAGAATCGGTTCTATCTTGCAAAAGTGAGAGCAAAATGATAAGAAACAATACATGTGGAAAATGAGAAATAAGGGAAATATAAACAAACTAGTAAACGACTAAAATACCCTTCTAATAAATATTCTAATACCCCCCCTCAAACTCACGATGCAGCAGCAAGAAGCATCGAGAGTTTGCTAACTAGAAAACGAAAACGTGAAATAGAATGCGACTTAGTAAAAAAGTCAGCAAGCTGCAAGGATGAAGAAACAAAAGGCAACGTAATGGTGCCATTCTTGAGGTGATGACGAGTAAAATGACAATCAATTTCGATGTGCTTAGTCCGCTCATGAAAGACTGAGTTGTGAGCAATCTGAATAGCACTTTTGTTATCACAATACATAGGAGTGGGAGAAGAAAGGGAAACACCCATATCGGCAAGTAACCAACGTAACCAAACAATCTCTTTGGTAGTAGATGCCATAGCACGGTACTCTGCTTCAGTAGAAGATTGAGAGACAACAGTTTGTTTCTTGCTTTTCCACGAAATAAGAGAATCCCCCAAAAAGATACAAAAAACCAGTAACAGACTTGCGACTTGTAGAATCACGACCATGATCAGCATCAGAATATGCACACAGTTCCAATGAAGAAGTGGATGGAAGTAAAAGACTATGAAAAATGGTACCCCGCAGATACCGCAAAATACGAAGAACAGCTGCCCAATGAATGGTAGTAGGAGAAGCAACAAACTGACTAACAATATGAACAGCATATGCAATATCTGGACGAGTGATAGTGAGGTAGACCAAACTGCCAACAATAGTGCGATATAAGGTAGGGTCTGACAAAGGATTACCATCTGAAGGAGAATACTGAACATTGAGCTCACAAGGAGTATCAACAGTTCTAGTATCAGTGAGACAAGCACGCTCAAGAATATCAGCAGTGTACTTAGATTGAGAGAGAAGATAGCCTTTTGGAGAGAAGGCAACTTCAATACCCAGAAAGTACCGTAAAGGGCCCAAATCCTTCATTTCAAACTGATGAGTTAATTCTGACTTTAATACTGCAATACCATCAACATCATCACCAGTAATAATCATATCATCAACATATAGAGAAAGCAAAATACGACCAGTAGTGGTGCACTTGACAAAAAGAGCGGAGTCATGATTACTGGAGGAAAACCCAAGAGAAGTGATAACAGTAGAAAACTTCTCAAACCAAGCTCGAGGTGCCTGTTTGAGACCATATAGAGCTTTCTTAAGCTTGCAAACTTCACCATGCTTATGAGAAATACCAGGCGGGGGAACCATGTAAACTTCTTCATGTAAATCACCATTCAAGAAAGCATTCTTAACATCCATCTGAGATATATTCCACTGGCGAACAGATGCAATTGCAATAAGAGTACGAACAGTAGTCATTTTTGCAACAGGAGCAAAAGTCTCCTCATAATCCATACCATACTGCTGAGAGAACCCCTTTGCTACCAATCTAGCTTTGTAGCGTTCAACAGACCCATCAGACTTGGTCTTGATTTTATATACCCAACGAGAACCAATTGTACTTTTACCAGAAGGTAAAGGTACCAAATCCCAAGTACCAGTTTTTTGCAAAGCAGAAAGTTCGTCAGTCATAGCATGCTGCCAAAGAGGGTCAAGAATTGCCTCTTTATAGGATAAAGGCTCAGAAAGACAATGAATAGATGCTAAAAAGGAAGAAAATGAACTGGAATAACAAGAGTAAACAAAATCTGAAAGGTGAGTAGACTTACGAGTACGCTGAGGATAACGAGAAGTAGAGTCCACAATCTCAAGAGGAGCTTGGGCAACTGCAGGAGGAGTGGGATTATCAAGAGCTCTAGACTGCAACGCACCAGTATCTCCAGAACTAACAGTGCGAACCCTGCGAGAATAATAAAGAGGAAAAGGGACTATAGGAACAATAGATGAGTTAGAGTCTGTAGTGGAAGGGACATGTGGAGAGAAACTATCTGTATGGTTAGAGAAAGGATCAATATGAATGAGATCAGATTTGGTCAAATTGTGAGTAGTAGCAGGAATAGAAAAGAAAGGTATGTGCTCAAGAAACACAACATGACGAGAACAATATAGTTTTTGTGACACTGGGTCAAAACAACGATATCCTTTTTGCCCTTCACCATAACCAAGAAACACACAAATGGTAGAGCGGGATGACAATTTAGTACGCTCTACATGAGGAAGAAGGACAAAACAAGTAGAACCAAAGACTCTTAAGGAAGAATAATCAGGAGCATACCCATATAATTTTTCAAAAGGTGACAAACCTAAAGTATGAGATAAAGGGATCTTATTGATGAGGTTGACTGTAGTAAGAACTGCTTCTCCCCAAAACTCACTAGGAACTGAAGATGACAACAAAAGAGAGCGAGCAGTTTCAACAATGTGCCTATGTTTTCTTTCAGCAACACCATTTTGTTCAGGAGTATCTGTACAAGAAGTTTGGCGAATAGTTCCATCTAAAGCAAGTAGATCACAGAATTTATTGGAAGTATATTCACCACCCAAATCACATCTAAAACACTTAATAACTGCAGAATGTTGAGTTTTTACAAGAGCTCGAAAGTTACTATAAATGCCAAAGAAGTCAGAACGACGTTTCATAAGATAAATCCAACAAAAACGAGTGTAATCATCAATAAAAGAAACATAATATCGAGACCCCCCTTTTGTAGCAATGGGAGAAGGTCCCCACACATCAGAGTGGACTAAATCAAATGGTGCAATAGAACAAGAAGTACTTCGATGAAAAGGTAAAGCAGAAAATTTTGCAAGTTTACAACCACTACAATCAGAAATATCATGAGTTTGCAAATTTCCTAAGGCACCCATAGAAGCTAAGAATCTTAAACGAGAAGATGATACATGACCGAGACGAGAATGCCATAAATAAAAACTAGATGATGAAGGAGACAAACGAAATGAAGACAAGTCAACACTAGGAGCTGCAAATACTGGTAATCTCAGCTCGTCCAAAACATATAATCCCCCTCGCCTACGACCTGTCCCAATCAACTTCTGAGACTGCGGATCCTGCACATAACAAGAGGTAGAAGAAAATGACACTGAATAACCAGAATCACACAATTGACTAACAGAAACAAGGTTCAATGTAAGCTTAGGAATGTGATAAACATTAGAGAGTGACAAATGAGATGTGTCAACAGAACCAACTCCTTTTAATGGTAGAGGAGTACCATCAGCAGTCATGACAGACACAGAGGATGTAGGACATAAAGAAATAAAGGATTTCGAATCAGGAGACATATGATGTGAAGCTCCAGAATCTAAAACCCATGTGGATGACAACATACCTGAAGAGCTAGAGGGTAATTGACTTTTCGAAGAAAAGGTGGACATAGCATGTGGCTGTGTAGCAAGAAACTTCTGAAACTGTTCAGAAAGGGCTGCAAATGCGGGATTTAAGGATGAGGTTCCGGATCCAAAAGAATCAGATGGTGGTACAACTGCTGCAGTGTTAACCTGTGGAGGACGATATGATCGTGGTTGAAATTGACTTCCAAACTGTGGAGGCCTGAATTGATGCCTTTGCTGGTGTAGTTGTGGTACTTTATTTAATAGCTTAGGGCATTGAGCCTTCCAATGTCCTTTTTGCTTGCAAAAACTGCATTCATCAATCCCAACCCTTGAGTGAGGCTTATTTTCATAGTGAGCAGGAGGTTTAGAAGGAACTACAAAAACTGATGCATTAGGTACCGGGAGAATTCCTTTTCCTGTCTGAGTCTTAAGGCGTATCTCGTCAGCCAAGAGTTCACTAACTACTGAATCAACAGATGGAAGCGGGCTACGATGCAAAATAGAGCCACGAAGACCCTCAAAATCATCACGAAGTGCCATCAAAAATTGAACCAGACGTTGCTCTTCTCTACGAGCAATATAAGCTGCACAAGCACGTAGTTCTTCCGATTCTGTAAGAGCCAACTGATCCCAAAGATCTGTCATTGCAGAATAGAACTCTTGAATACTCATGCCTTTCTGTTCAAGAGCTCGAATATCATGTTCTAACTGATATTGTTTTGCAAAGTTAGACTGTGTATACAATCTTGCCAAATGTTGCCAAACCTCCTTTGCTGTTTCATACTTTGCCAATTGAGTACCTATTGAGTGTTCAACAGAATTGTTTATCCAAGTGATAATTTTTGAATTATCAACTTCCCAATTATCTAATAGTTTTTCATACTCTGCCTTATCACTTGTACTTGTAGGTTTACTCACAATTCCAGAAACATAACCCCACATTTTTTTGCCTTTCAAAAAGTTCTTCATCACATAACTCCAATACGAATAATTTTTTCCATCTAATCTTACACTAATGGACTGTAGCGAGTCATCTCTATTACTAGCCATTGCAAATACAAACAGTGCTTAAATTTCCAGAATTACAAATATGCCCGAGTTTTCCAGAAATTGCAAAAACACCCCTGAACTTTTTGAAATGGAAAAAACACCCCAAAAAAGCTAAAATTTTGACAGAATGGTCCCTGCAAATCTTTCAATCCCCTCAATATAGAGTACCCAAAACCAGAATGTTTTCCTTCTACAACTAATTTCTCACTAGAACAATACCAATCCAAAATACAACCACAAATTCGAAATAATCATAATATGCCAAAATTAGGATCAATCTCTATGCAAACATGCTTGACCTTTGTGAAACTTGAAAGGAACTGGTTACCCAATGTTAGAATAATAAATCCTTACTTGATTGAAGCCACAAAATAAAGTGAAGAAGTTGAATCAAATGAGAATCTTGAACCCTCAAAATTTGCCCTTGTTCTTGAAGAGATAAAAAGACTACCTTCCATAACCTTGCTCTGATACCATGTTAATTACTCAAATGTAAAGAGGAAGAAGAAAGAAATGCAAATAAGAAGAACAAAGAAGAAGAAGAAGAATCGGTTCTATCTTGCAAAAGTGAGAGCAAAATGATAAGAAACAATACATGTGGAAAATGAGAAATAAGGGAAATATAAACAAACTAGTAAACGACTAAAATACCCTTCTAATAAATATTCTAATAACTGTTGCATAAGATTGCAAATATTTATCCAAATTACCAATTCTAGAGCAATTACTCTGTAACAAAGAAATTAAGTCCCACAAACACCGCAAGGTCAATTTGGTCACTTGTAGTCTCATCTTCCAATAGCTATACATATAGCTGGTCTGGGAAATGAACTACCCATTTACCGGCCTTTTGCAAGTCAAATGATTGATGCAATCTCAGATAAGAAAGAAGTTTTACCTTTCTCATCAATGAGATTGGCGGTTCGGCATTGTTCATCTCTGTAAAACTTATCCCTTTCCTCTCTCTCAATCTTGAGTTCCTTCAGTTCCTTCTCACCTGATGTCAGAATTAAAGTGCATCACCAGACAGAAATTCAAATTACTGCAAGCAGTAAAACTTCCATACCACCAGCTTTAGATTAAGCCAAGGTCATATAACTCAACAGATCTACGTATGAGATCTAATAGATTACCTAAAAAAAAAAAAAAGAAATGGATAATTACAACTCACTATTTCTAATAATTTCCTCTGCAGAGCCTAATTTCTGAGATAAGAGATCCATCTGTTGTTTCTGACAATCAATAGCTCCCATGCTTGATGATAGTTTGTCTTCAAAAAACTCCTTATCTTTTTCAGCTGTCAAAGAAAATGCAAAGATGTACAGCCCTAAATCGTGAGCAAATATGGTATTACAGCCTTGAATATACATAATTTACGTACCATCCTGAACCTGAGAAGCTAAGTGTTGTAAAGTCTCAGTGAGTTGATCAGAGAGTGTTTTAGTTGAAGAGAACTTAGACTCCAGCCCTCTCCAGAGCTTCTCGTCTTCTTTCTGCTTTACTTTAAGCTTAGCATTCTCATTAATAGCATTCTGCAATTTTTCCTCTAATACACGGATATGCTCCAGTGATTTCTTGAGCTTAGAATTCTACATTTATTAAATTGTGATCATCAAATTACCATTCAATTTCAAGTTATTAATTGGTAGCCTCTTGTTAAATTATTAAAAAAAAAATCAAATCAAATCAAACACTAATCTTGTGGAAGTTCCATGACTCCTATTTTACACATGCATATATACACTCATTCTTGCGTGCACATAAACCTCATTGAAATGTGGAAACCAAACCCCAATAAATGTAAGAAACCTTATAATCATGTAAATAAAAATGTGTCAATGCAAGTTTAACAAACCCTAGTAATCATGTAAGCGCATAAAAACCCTATTTATCATGTCCATGTATAAAATACACTAAATCAAGAACAAATCAGATGCCTTCATGAGTTGATGCAGTTACAAACAGAATGGCATGCAAACGCACATGGATAGATGGAGAAAGAGTCGTACATATGTACACATTCCTTCTATATTCAAACAGACATGGATTTTCATAAATTTATATAACAAATAGAGCTGAATTCATATTACCGCCATTTCCAGATCGGTTTTCACAGAAGCTTGCTCTTTGACCAATTTCTCTGCAATCAAAAGTATTAACAACACAAAATCATTCGAAATCGATAAAATTCTTCAAATAACGGAACTGACAACTCATAATTCACCGATCAAAACCTGCGGTCAGCTTCAAATTTGCGAAACTCCCTGATGTAATCGAATCGGAAGAAGGACGTGAAGAAAATGCTAAAGTCTTCATGGATCCTGACAGAGATTTGAACTGATCCAAGCTCTTCAAGTTTGGAACCCCTAGCTTCTGCATTTTTGAAGTCGAAGATTGAAAAAAAAAAACCCTAGGAATTTGGTCTCAGAATCAAACTATCTTTCTCTTTATGAAATATGGAGTATCTTCGAGTGCGGAATTGAAAATGAAATGGGCGCCAAGCAAACGGGTATTTATAGGTCAGGGTCGTTCAATGATGATCACATGAGGTCGTTAGACAGTGCAGGGGATTGTCGTGTGCGGTCGGCTCTATTATAATGCATAGGAAGCGACCAATGGGTTGCATTAATATTAAGCGTTGATGAGCGCCTGTCTGCCCAAGTGGTAACGCCAAACATTACAATTTTTTTTCAAATATTAAAAAATTATTATGCTAAATACCCGTAATTATATAGTGACTACCTTGATCCATGGTGAATATCTTTGTAAAAGAGTAAATGGGTTAAAAGAAATTATATTCTTCTCAAATTTACGGACCTACTTTAAATTTAAAATAGACCAAATCTTCCCTTATAAATAATTTATAAAAAATATATTCTTTTTATTTAAAAGAAAGAATTCAAACTTTTTGTCCTAATATGCTTTTTTGACATATATTCATATTTTGCTTTCATTACCTTCTTATCAGGAAATGATTTTATTTATAAAAAAAATAATACGATAATACATGTAAAAAAAAGAGTAAAATAGAAAACTCAAAAAAAAGGAGAAAGATGAGCACTTGTTTTAATATCTCAAGTTTTGTTATAAATATAATAATAAACAGTATTATATAAGTAAATAGTATCATATAAATAAATAGTATTATATAAATAAACAATATTATATAAGTAATTAGTATCTTTTATCAAAATCTCACATTGAAAAAAAATTATTTCTTTCTCATTTTTTTATTCTATAAATATAAGTGAATGCTTTTATTTATGTACAAGTGAGAAATAAGTACAAATATTAATATATTTGTAAAAGTATTTTTTTATATTTACACTTTACATTTTAGTTCAAAATTTTGCTTCTTCATTCTATTATTTACAACACATTATTAGCACAATTCGCGGTAGTCACAACACGATTCGTAAAAACCACAAGTAAGAATTAGTTATTTTCTTTCATTTAAATTTCAAATATTTTGTGGGATAATCGATCGGTTAACTCTGCCACTTTGGTTGTAAATCACATTTTCTCTTAAATTGTACAATTTATTTCTTATTATTTATATAAATCACACCCTCTTTTAAATTTCAAATATTATGTGGGATAACTGGTCAATCGGCTTTGTCATCTTGATTGTAAATTACACCATCTCTTAAATTATGCAATTAATTTCCTATTTTGCATAATTTGAGAGGGTATGCCCTCTAAAATAATTGTAATTATTTGCTTCAAGTCTTTACTACTTTAAAACTATTAAATAATAAATTTCTTATAAAAGATCGAATATATTTCAGATAGTCAATAAAGTAAATCGAAGATCTTCGATTCAATCCTTTTGCTACTTTGGCTCATTCTAGTCATAATTTAGGTTTTGAAATAAGAAGTTCTTGTAATAATTATATGCTTTTATATTATTGTTATTACTTAATTGAATGGAAGGTTTTGCTTCTTAATTGTTATTGCTTCATCTATCTCAAGCTTTTTAATTATTATTATTCTGTTTAAGAAATGCAATGCCTTTTGAACTTTACTTTTGATATTTATATTTTATAATGTGATATATAAAAGGTCATGCCTCCTAAATATTACTTTTGAAATTCTGCATAAGATTAATATTCTATATACTAATTTTAATTTTATTCTTCTATATTTAAAGGCCTTCTGAATAAAATGTCTTTGACAAACTTGCAAATTTCCGCACTTGACGTCTCTGGGAAAAACTACCTATTATGGGTGCTGGATGCTAAAATGCAACTTTAAGTCAGTAGTTTGAAAAAGACTATTGAAAAATAAAATAGTACGTCCCTACAGGACAAAGCAAAAGTTAATGATTTTTCTTCGTTACCATATACATGAGAGCTTAAAAGCTCAATATTTGATCATAGAGGACTTGCAGATTCTTTAAAAAAATTTAAAAGTAAGATTTGATCATCAAAATGATGTGTTCCTCCTAGAAACAAAATATGAATGGATGAACCTGCGATTGTAAGATTACAGAACTGTTGCTGAATACAATTCTGCCATATTCAGAATTACCTCATAAATGAAATTACGTGGGGAGAAAGTGAGAGAGTATGATATGTTGGAAAAAATATTCTCAACCTTTCATGCTTCTAATGTAGTTTTACAGCAACAGTATCGTGAACAATGGTATACAAAATATTCAGACTTAATCTCATGGCGATTCATAAAGAAAACTTTTGTTGCCACCTCATCAAATCACTCTGAGATTCTTGCACTCCACGAAGCAAGTAGGGAATGCATATGACTACAATTTGTTATTCATCACATTCAGAGTACATGTAACCTACCTTCTGCAATAGATATTCTAATAACAATATATGAAGATAATACAGCTTGTATTGTTTAAGTTAGAGGCAGATATATCAAAAGAGATAGAACCAAATATATTTCTTCAAAATTCTTCTACACCTATGAACTACAACAAAATAAGAAGATTGATGTGAAACAAATATATTCTACTGACAACTTTACAGATTTATTTACTAAATCTCTGCCAACTTCAACTTTTGAAAAACTAGTTTACAAGATTGGCATGCATCGGCTCAACAAGTTGGCAAACTGATAGGATGCTATTTTGAGTGGGAACATTTCATTAAGGGGAGCATATTCTTTTAGAAGAATAAAAGTATTAGTTACAAATGTATACCGCACTCTTTTTCCCTTCGACCAGGTTTTATTCCACTGGGTTTTACTAGCAAAGTTTTTAATGAGGCAGTATTAAACACGTTTGACACCGCTATATAAAATATAGTTGTATTTATTTTGTTTAGGTTTTTTTATCCTACTAAATTTTTCCTTAGCAATGTAAAGTACAATTAAAAATGGTGTAGCCTAAAAACAAAGTTGGGATTATGGTTGTAGTAACCAGTATCCATAATCGGTAAGAATAAGTATTTATATACATATTTTATTTGTATGTTGGTGATACTTGATTTATGTATTGTTATTAGTAGTGTTTGTATAGGTTAAGGACATACTATTAGTATTGGGTTTAATTGCAAGACTTTAGATTTATTTTAGGGACCAAATTATAATACTTTAAAAGTTTTTGGGGTAAATTTGTAAATATAAAAAATTAGCCTCTTAGTATAAAAATACACTTTTGAAACCTTAATTTACTAATTTTTGGGTCGAGCTACCCCTTTAGAGAGAGAAAATAGAGAAATAGATGGGAGAGAAAGAGAAGAAGAAGAAGAAGAAAAAGAAGAAGAAATTGAAATTTTAAATTTTAAGAGGTATATTACAACTATTTCTCAATTTATTGGTGTTAATTAAGTTAATTCCTTTAATTTTGATTTCTGAAAATATTTATAATTGAGGATTTGATGTGTATTTCGTAAGATATTGTGAGAATTGATGATGATCTATGTAGATAGCTTGATAAATCTTGATGAATTACAGAATTTCTACTTGATAGTCTGTTGATCCAGGAATTTTATAAATTGTTGTGATTCGATTTTGGTTTTAAATTTTGAGAATATAAAATTAGACATGTTTAGAATTATCTGAGACTTTGAATCGATTGAAAATTCCAGAAATTAAATTTTTAGTGAATTTATCAAAATGACCCTAAATTCTGGAAATTTCTTGTGTGAACAGTATGATACAGTGACAAATAATTTTTGATCTACTTAATGATCTTTAAAAATTACGAATTTATGGAATATAATAATTTTATATGTCTAATATGACATACTCAAAATTGAGAATTTAGATAAATATAGTTAAATTTTTATGATTTTTTTTAAAGAGTGTTAGCTCATTGCAGTATTTGATTAACAGATTTTCAAAGTTATAGAATAAAATAGTTTTAAAATATTTTTGACAGTGATTTTAAAGTAAAATATTTATCATAGATTTAGATATGTGTCAAGAGTATTTCGATGGTAGTTTTATAATTTTTGAGTTAGTATATGATTTTATAAAATTGGGAGATGGAATACTGTTCAGTAAATATCTTGATCCCATCAGGATAATAGTTTGAATTTGATGGTATTTATGGAATAGATTGTGTAGGAATTATAATATAATATTCATAAATAAGAAGGATATATGAGTTAATAATGATATATTCTGATTTTAGAGTAATTGGACATCATTTGCTATATAAGAAAATTTTGTTAAGTGTAAGTGGTCAGAATGATAGGTTTTGAGATACTAAATAATTAAACCAATTTGATGTGATAAGTGCAATAAGTATAATTTTGTAAGCTATTTAAATTATTTTGTGTGAATTATGAGGCTTATGAAAGGATTAATCTCCATTGATAGGTTAAGGAGAATTAAGCTTTGTACCCGAAAGTGCTAAGAGCTAAGTATACTAGACTTTTTACTGAAATCACAATAAACATAGTAATTGTTTTGTATGATTTTGTAAATGTGGTTATGAATATGTTTATGTTATGTCAAAGTATATTTTGATATGAAATGTGAAGATATGTATTTATGAATGTGAGCATGGACATATATGACATATATGTGTTTTTGAAAGTGAGCTTTCAAAGTGAAATATGTTTAACAAAGAGAGCTTTTGAAATGTAATATATCCATGAGAAATATTTTGTGTTTTAAGGATACTTGAACTCACTGTTAACTTAGTAGGCATTTTATGTGATTTGTGGAACCTTTATGTGTGGCATTTCCTTCGAAATTGGTATATGTTATGTATTCTGTATGTAGGGAGGATCCTATTAGTACCTAAAGGAAGAATGAGTTATCACATTCGTGTGGTAGCGTATTGGTGCATGTAAGAGGACTCACCGATGATCAGGGTAACGGTTTGGCTTTTACCTTCGAGCATGAGCATTATATATGTGTGATTTAAAAACTTCACTTGTATTATTTCTCTCATACGGTATGTCACCTACGAGTGACATTTGACTCATTATGTGATATGTGATATGTAAGTCCTACTAAGTAATAGTTGAGTGATGGTATTCCTATTATATGTTTTGAAAGAATGTGTAAGCACTTACATGACATGTGATTTGATAAGATTATGATTTTGATTAATCACAGCATATCATACATATGCATTGTGTACATATACGTATTTGTATTTGATATATGAAAAACTAGTATACTTACTGAGTTTTATACTCATTATAGTTTATGGTGATTTCAGGTAAATAAGGTACATGTGTGCTTAGTGGATTTGTCAAGGCTTCTGCTATTTTTTGGGTTCTCTAAGTTGTTAGGTTACTGAGTATTTCATTTGGGGACACGTGAGATAAGATATTTGATTTGTCCCTATTGAATAAATACTTATGTATTATTTTATTGTGTGTGGTTGAATTTAGTTTAAGTTTCACCAAACGTGGTTATTAGTTGATTTTAAGTAAAAATTTGCAATGAATATATTCTGAGCTTCCGGTAACAAAGTTGCTACTGGTGACGTAGTAGAGTGTTAATCTCTGAGAAAACTCTGCGTATCTCCAATTAGTACCCAGTCATAATTCAATTGTTATAATTCTAAAAAAAAAAATAGCAAGAATGAATGTTTATATATTATTGAATGAATGTAAGTGATATCATATGTCAAATTTTTTGAGTTTGGAGTGTAACAATAATAAAATTTAAAAAAAATGTTATAAATATAATAATAAAAAATACCGTATAAATGAACAATATCATATAAATAAATAGTATCATATAAATAAATAATGCCTTGTAAGTAAACAATATCTTAAACAGTATTCTGTATTAAAATTTTATATTGAAAAGTTTTTTTTTTATTCTCTCACTTTATAAATATAAATAAATATTTTTATTTATATACAAATAAAAAATAAATATAAATATTAATATATTTATAAAAATATTACATTTTAATTCAAAAATTTTACTTCTAGTCAATATTATTCACAACAGGTTCCATAATTCGCTTACTCAAGCTCCCAATTGCCTCTCAAACTCTAATTTCTTTGTTACCGGTGGCTTATTTCTTGAACCCTTCGTCTCTTCTTCGTTTCTTCATTTTTTCACCAAACACTTTTTCAATTAGTATTTCCAGTTCGGTTTCTGCTTCTTCCAAACCCGTGGTTTTGGGGATTGAGAGGTTTTTGGAAGGGGAACCTAATCAACATTCTGCGCACAGCTCCGTTTAAAGCTGTCAATTTCTGTGCTTATGATACATACCGAAAGCAATTGCTCAGGTTTTATGGAAATGAGGAAACTACAAACTTTGAGCGGTTCATTGCTGGTGCTGCAGCTGGCCTAACTGCTACTATACTCTGCTTACCACTTGACACTGTATGTGGGAATTTCACATTTTGTTCCACTTGTTCAATTCTTATAGCAGACAATGCACTTTGAAGTATTACATTATTTGTTGGTACTGAGTGACCCTTTTTGATTGATGATGATACCAAAATTGTCACTATATTCCAAATGTGTGCTCTTTAATGGATTAAAACTTCTATCTGATCATATATTGCTTATTACATTGATACATGTTCCAGATCCGGACCAAGATAGTGGCAGCTGGTGGGGAAGCCTTGGGTGGTGTAATTGGTGCTTTCCGTTACATGATCGAAACTGAAGGATTCTTTTCTCTTTACAAGGGCTTAGTACCTTCTATCATAAGCATGGCACCTTTGGGTGTGGTCCTCTATGGTGTGTATGATATATTGAAATCTGCTTATCTGCATTCACCGGAGGGTAGAAAAAGAATTCAGAAAATGAAGCAGCAGGGGCAGGAACTGACTGCTTTTGACCAACTATAGTTGGGACCCATCAGGACATTACTATATGGGGCTATTTCCGGTGCTTGTGCTGAACCTGCTGCATATCCCTTCGAAGTTCTGAGGAGACAGCTTCAATCGCAAGTTCAATCTACTAAATTAAGTGCAGGCAACCTTTGTTTAAGATATTTGAACAAGGAGGAGTTCCAGCTCTCTATGCAGGACTTATTCCCAGCTTACTGCAGGTATAGACATGAAGTTTCAACTATAGGCAACTTGCTCTTGAATTTTTGGTGGACACTTTATACTAATTATTTGCTGCTGATGGGTAGAAATGCAGTTTTTGATTAATATTATGAAAGTTAAGAAGCAAAAATAATGATTTATTCACCTTTAAAATATTTGACAATCTGGTGGCTTTGATGTTCACTGAACTAACAAGTAACAACTATATGTAAATACCTGGGTCAGAATTGTAACTTGTTATATTTTATTTAGTAAAATTAGATAAAATTTATCAATTGATCCTTAGTTCATGAACTTGCGAAAATTTGTTAGCTCTCCAATTTCAGGGGCCTAGTGTTTCATCTCATGCAGATATTTTTTCTCACTTATATAATAGCTTGATAATTTTCTGTATTAGATACACGTTGCATTTTATCGGCCTAGATATATGAATGGGAAAGAATCATGGTTGAGATAGCTGGCTTTGCTCCTTTAGGAAGTGTCTCTTCTAATGGGGTAGGTATCTTCCATGTTGCAATTTGGATTCCACTGTTCTACCATATCATCTTTGATTTATTGTTTGATGATAAGTTTGTGAAGATAGGTGTTGAATTTCATTTAAACTTGTGGGGTTAAGATTCTGCTTTATTGCCCTATATCTTCATGTTTTGCATCTGCAGGTGCTTCCTTCAGCTGCAATAAGCTACTTTGTCTATGAAATTATGAAGGTGGTGCTCAAGGTGGAATAAGCAGAGAGCAGATCCTCTGAACAAACTATTAGTAGAGGTTCGTATAAAATCACAGAATGTAGAGTCAGAGTAGTAAGAATCCGTCGATTTACCATTTATGTTTAGCAGTTACCAACATATTTTTGTACTGCAAATTGAGAAAATGAAGGTTTTTTTTAGCATGGAGGAAATGAATGTATGCAAGAATTTGACCTCCATTTACTGGATTCCTATTCTGATTTCCATGCCTGATCTTTCAGGCCTAAACCACTTCCCCACTTTGTTACTTGGTTTTGGTTGGGATGTCATATGTTCCCCTTCAAATATGAACATGCTTGGGGGACTTGGTATTTTTGTTCAACCACCCTTCAGCGTTGTGGATTCTGATGTAATATGTAAACAAATGTGAAGTTTTGTTAATTTCACTTGTTTTTCTTACAATCATTTACGCTGTTATTACTTCTTTAATTAAAAATGATCGGATTAGAGTGTTGATGCGGCTTTGGTGGTTGCAATTCCGGTCACGTCTTTGATTTAGTTTACCAAGTACAGGCCTTCAGGCTTCATGTCATATTCTTTTAGCGCAAAGATCAAAAAGTAACATTTAATATGTGGGCCATCATTCTAAATATCTTTATTTTGCTTACACAATTATTTGTTTGCCTTGCTCAACAAAGAAATATAATTCATCTATATTTTAATCCAGGCGTTACATAACTGGAGCCTAGATATTGAAAGATGAAGTAAAATTATTGGGTATAAATGCATAAATTATCCACAGCTGAGGGCTGAGGGTCAATTGAATTACAACTTAGCCAAACGAGAAAGGTTCATAGAGTCGTGCATCTTATTTTTTACTCAAAATATCGCCGAAAGCACTCAAAGCAGCCACGGAGCTGGCTGGAAAACCATGATCGAACTTGGCGCCTAGCATTTCAGCAAGTTTTTTCACCTCTTGATCAAGCATTAGCCTCTCAATTCCTTGCACTATATCATCCTTCTTCACCATATCCGATAAATCATCTGTCACTTTATACCGCACTTTAAGATAATTCACCACCAACCTGGCATTGAAGTATTGATCGCCCCTTATAGGCCAGGCTAAAAAAGGGACCCCACGTCCTATCGCCTCCATTGTAGAATTCCATCTGCAATGTGATAAAAATCCAGCCGTTGATTTATGGTTCAGAATCAATAACTGTGGTGCCCATCCGTATATCAATAAACCCCTGTCCCCAACTCTGTTTTCCAACCCGTGAGGAATAGTTTCTTCAAACCCGGACTGTACGACCCAAATGAACGGTCGGGTGGATTCTTCTAATGTACCGGCCAATTGATGATATTCTTCCACTGTGGGACCTACTTTACTCCCAAAAGCCACGTATAAAACTGATCCACGGGGCCAGGAATCCAGCCACTGGCTGACCTTTTCGTCTGTGATACTCGACTGGCGCTTTTGTTCTCTAATCTCTCGATCGCGATTCAAGGAGTCGGAAGATTTCCAATACTGTTGAGGCAAAAGTGGGCTGACGCCCCATGCCGGCAAACCCAACTGATCAACCATGTATTTAATAAACGGACCGTCAAGATCGTCACACTTGTTGAATATCAGCGCTATTGAGCCTTCAATTTCTGCGACCCACGGTGGCCTATCACCTGGTTTCGGCGGCCCCCCTTTACCACTACGTGACGGTCCTGAAGACTTTCGATTAAGATCGGAATAAATTAATACCATTTCTTCCCGCAACCCAGGAATTAAACCGGTTTCACCGAATTTGATATCAGCAGCTTGGAGCTTCCACGCGGCCCACTCCATGGCGGCAGCACATGCACCGAAAGTGAAAAGACTAATAACTGGAATATTGAATTTCCCAAAAAGGGCTTTGGTCCAGCCCATTTGAAAATCAACTATGGCACATAGGGGCGCTGGCAAGTCTGCGTTTGCAGAGCAATTAACAACGTTGGCCTCGAGGTCTTGGGCAGCTTGCTGGCTCAGCGGATCTGATCCTCGCATTTGTCTGTCGGACGAGGTGATCTGAGTCGCTTTGGTGCGTGGAAATGGCGTGAAAGAGGAGGAATAGGGAATGGCAGAAGCGGAATTAGAAGGACAGACGAGGGTAGTATGGTAATTCCGTGAAGAGAGGTGCTTGCAGAGTTCCATGCATGGGTGCAGATGGCCCTGCCCATAACCTGTAACGCCAAAGACCTATCCTTTCATTCATTCTTGCTCCTCTGTTTTCCTTTTCATTATTATTTATATATTTACCGTACTATCCTACGAAGAGAGAACTCGGCACTGCAGTGTCTCAGTTGAGAAACTGTCATTCGACTGTCTGATACGACAGACAGAATCGAGAGGAGAAGGGGATCGCGTGACGAACGCGTGTACATGTACATTCTTCTTAGGCCTTATTCGCTCTACAGACCTTATGCAAGCCCACAGGTGACAGTTCCACTCGCGGGTTGAAATATTTGAATCTTGACATTCTGGCTGGGCTTATAGCATTTAACACCTAACTGGTATGTGCCCATGCTTCATAATTCTACAACACGGCATGGGACCACCATTAGATTCTAATTTTAATTTAGTTATAATTTATATTTAAGATATACATTTTATATTTTTATTAATACAATATTTAATAAGACCAGTGTTATATAATTATTATAAACGTAATTACTGATTTAGTAATTACACACGTATATGTATTTCAAACTTGAAAGAGACCGCCGTAGGAATAGAACACGGCATCGTTTGAAACCGGCAAAGCGCAAGAACTACTGAATACGTGTAAGTCAATTACTGGACTAGACTGTAGAGAAAGCACATTTCTCTCTCTCTCGCTCTCGGGCAGTTCCTTCGTAGCTGGCCTGCTTTTATAACAAAACCAGATTCCCACCAAGTTGCTAAGCGAGCGCAACCATCTTTTGCTGCAACGGTTGCCAACAAAGACCTAATTGGTCACCTTCACCACCACCACCATGCTACCATCCGATGACGGAGCCGCCACATCCGTCAGCTTCTGCTCGTGCTTCCCCGCCGAGAATGGTGGTTTTTACGACACCGCTGCCCACGAATCCGCTAACACAGTGTGTATGCATTGCAAAAGATCTGATACTTCTTCTTCATATTCATGTTCTTCGCTCTGCCTTGACTTTGTTCCGTTTAAAGACTCTGAGAAGCTTCACAGAATCATCACTGCTTCGGCTAAAGGTTTCTCTATCGGAGCTGGTCTAAAAGGCGGCTTAGCTCTGTTCTCAATTCTTGCTCGGCTAAGACGCAGCCGATCGTCGATCTCCGCGAGGTAAATTATTGTTTTTATATTTTTTAATTTTGTTTTTTCTTTTTACCTTTAATAAATTTAAATTTAGTTTTTTATCTTTTGTTTATATAGGAAAATTGAGGTGTTCTCAAATAAAGAAGCAATTGCTATGGCTATAAAGGAGACGCTTAGATACGGGCTGTTCCTTGGAACATTTGCTGGTACATTTGTTTCTGTGGATGAAATTATTGGTGCTTTGGGAGGTCACCGTAGGCAATGCTCTGCATTCAACTTTTTCTTTTTTTTTTTCCTTTTTCATTTATCAGTTTATTACTTGCTGAATCTAAATTAACAACATAATTTTATTAAGTGTTCTTCTTTTAAATTTAAACTCTAGGACCGCGAGATGGAGGGCTTTGGTAGCGGGATTGATAGCAGGGCCATCAATGCTGCTCACAGGACCAAACACACAACATACAAGTTTGGCAATATACATGCTGATGCGGGCGGCAGTGTTGGCATCGCGTTGTGGAATAAAGAGTAAACGATTTGGAAGAATTTGTAAACCTCTTACTTGGAAGCATGGTGATATCTTACTTATGTGTCTCTCTTCTTCGCAAATTTTGTAAGTTTCCAGCTACTTTGAGCTGAAATGAGTTGCTGGTTCAAGATTATTCATAGTTTTCACTTCCTGCATCTTTTGTATAAGTTTTTAGTTATTGATCTTGAATAGAGTGAATTTTAGGAAGGCTTATGTTCAAGCGGAGAAATGGCATGTCATTTTGAAATTATGATCTCATGTGAAAACATTTACAATTTGATGACCTTTCATCTATTTGGCTTATTGATCACCTCATGTCTAAATGCTGATGGTAGTATACCCATTGTTTATTGACTATTTCCAAGAACAATTGTTCGTATGAAATGAAACATGACATTTTAGAAGACCTAGGACAGAACCTAGCAACAGGTGATGAACTCTTGTGCATTAACTTCTTGCATATAGCAGTTCCCTGCTATTTTTTTCTTTTGCTTACTTTTTCTTAGTAACGCTTTGGACTATAAAGATCTGCTAAAAGATATACCAAATTACTTGAGTGAAAGCTTGTAAACTTGTCAAGTTGCTTGAATGGTAATAAAATTTGAAAATGTTGTGTATCAATTTGATAATTTACTAGAACTTAATTACGTCATAGCACCGGTTTGCAAAAAGAGAAGTGGGGAAAATATTATTGTAAATATTACTGTAACTTTCAAATGGCTCTATAAGGACTAAATGTTTCAAGATTGGCTATTGCAAGCAGAAATTATTTTCATTGTATTTGGTTACATGAGCTTGAGATCGTATGAAGTTAGCCACATGTTTGTGTATAGCTTGCAAGAATTTTATACATGATGGCCTCTAGAGGATCCAGCTGTGGAAATTTTTCTTTAATTTTTATTCTTAAAGAGACTCCCAATATCCCATTTCTTAGCTTATGTATTAAGTTAAAATATTCTTTTTCAGGTCTGCTTACATACTGAAGCAAGATAGTTTGCCTCCTTCTTACAAGTCTTTTCTCAATAAACATGGTGGGAAGGATGCCATCATCCTTCAAGGTGTAAAAGAGATTGCATGTGGCTTGCCTTTCTCGAATTTGGAGGCAATAGAGAAATATTATGAGGCTACCGGTGTTGACATTAAACTAGATCCAAACATGAAAGTCCCCTGCTCAGTATGGTTATTGTTCTCTTATTTTTCTTCTACATAGTGATAATGATGTGCATTTTGTTTGGAAGTGCATGCAATTATGTACCAACAAAAGCATGATATTTTGTCAAATGGATAATTTTGAAGTTAATAGATGACAGGAAATTTCATCCCTGTCACTGAATGATTGTACTGAGGCCTCAGATGCCTTCCATGCAGATCTAATTGCAGTTTGTTGAATGTTTTTTCTTCTATATATAATTAATCCTTGCAAATAATCAAATCTGGGAGTTGAAAGTCAATCTTTTCGCTATCTAATGATATTTTTAGATTTGAATTAGGAGAATGCTTTACATATTTTATTATGTCTGTTATTTGAAAGTACTTTGAACCACTGGCACTGATTATTCACCATGCGGAAATACATTACATTGAACAATGTATATAAAAGTTCATCTTGGGCATTGGGTTTACTTGCTCATCTTAATATCCTGTTGCTTTTTAGAATGTTAATTAGACTCCAAATTTCATGCAGATCATACATGGAAAGCAGGATTGTGCTGAACATTTTGTATCATTTCTTATTCAAGCCTACAAAGGAGCGTTACCAGTATACCTTCCAGTTTATTTAATTCCTGCTCTAATAGTTCATCGACAAGGCCTCTTAAAAAGGTAATAGATATGGCTTATTCTGCCCCAAAGTATATTAATTTTCAGTTCTCATGCTTGATGAAGATGTGTTTTAATTATTATCTAGCGGTTCAAATTGCTACGAGAAATTTTTTATAAGAGCATTGTTGTTATTGAGAAATACTTTTTAATTCTACCTGGTATTTAGTTTACTATAAGTAGTTGTGTCTGCGAACTACTTGTCATGTAGTCTAATGCAAGTCCTCCCCGGGTTACAGTTTACCATGGTCCACTATCATTGTTAGTAGGTAAATGAACTCTTTCATTAATTGTCGTTATAGATAGTTTTGAGGGAAATGACCTGTTGTTTGAGTATTCTTAGTCATAAGTTCCTAATACATGTTTCCTCCTTATATTACTTTCAGAGCCCTCTCTGCAATACTCTGCAAATTAGCTGCTTATGTCATGTTCTGAGGCTTAGTATAAAAAATATTTAAATATATATCTCCTTGTGACCTTCCTCCCCCTTCTGCGGTTCCATAATGACTAGTGCTAGACTTGATAATTTTGTCATGCTTTAACCCTTATTATTTCTGTTCTTGGTTGTTCAGTCCTTATCATGATTGTTGTCTGACATAATCCCATATGGCTTTATGTAGGCCATTCACTATATTGGGAAAGGGTCTACTTGGTACCTCAAGATCAAGCTTGTTTTTGTCTGTATATTGCGCATCTGCCTGGTAAGCAATTTATTGTCATCTCATGAAATTTGGTGCCTTTAGTGGTCTTTCTTGTGTTCTAGATCCGGGTCCCATGCACATAAAGATAAACTTTCATTTTTCTTTTTTCTTTCATCAGGATGTGGACATGCTTTCTTTTTAGGATTTTCAAGAAATGCAACGTTCCATTGGTGGCCATGGGGACGGTAAAATGCCTTTGTGCATCATTTTCATTCATATTGTAAAGAAATCTATATTATTGTCCTGAAAGTTGCACATGATATTATGCAGTTTCCAACTGGCTTGAGCTTGGCCATTGAGAAGAAGAGCAGGCGGATAGAGATCTCTCTCTACTGCCTTGCACGAGCTATGGATAGCTTCTGTACATGCATGGTTGATATTGGATATCTGCCACAGTCGATGAATCTGAAGAGAGCTGATGTGGTGATTTTCAGCTTAGCAACAGCTATCATCATGCACTGCTATGCACAGGAGAGGGAAGTATTCCGGTCCAAGTATCTCAACGTGCTTGATTGGGTGTTTGGCGTGCCTCCTGCCTCTTGTGAAACTCCCCGTTGCAAAAATAGTTAAAGCAGCCAGTTTAGAAAAGGTTATAAATTTTTGTTCTCTTTTTAAGAAACGGTTATAGGGTTAGATTAACTTATCTTGCAGTGGTGCAAGGCATTCCTAATCTCAGTTTGGTGATTGGTGATGTGATGTCTAAAAGAAATGAAAACAGCATTTTTTTTCTTTGATAGATTATATTGGTTTATTGCTGGTGATCCTAACTCAAAAACAGACATGGTGTTACAACGCTTTAGAAGTTAATGCATTCAGGGCGGGAGAGTACCTTAGTCTTATTGGTTATTGCAGTAAACTGCAAATATGAATCCTCTATTCCTGCAACAAAATTGGGCAAATTTAAAATAATTGTTTGTGCCCCCTCCATTTTTAAGGGGTAAAATTACTTTTTTTTTTGAAAAAAAAAAAGTTGAGAAAATATGTAATTGAACAATAATATTATACTTATATAATTGGTATAGTATAATTATTACATTAATAAATATTTTAAAATTAATATTTATTTTTGTTGATTGAAAATTTTGGTTCTCCAACCTAATAAGTTTTGAATTTGTTTATTTGAGGGAACGATGATGGGTCTTGTTAGATTTGATTGTGTTAAGTGGTTCCTGACGGCAGTCACTCATATTTCTTTTGTAAAAATAAGAAAAAGCTTGTTATGATTCCGTCAATGGTTGTTTCGGCAATGACCCTTCGATACTTAAGTCAATGTTTGAGAAATGGGAGATAACTAAAGGTGTTTTAATTTAAAAAAGTGACATTACTCGTTATTATTGCTTCAGCCCCTTATTTATAATTGTTTCTCATTTAAGTAAACCCCGAGATTTTTGGGTGGAGGATCAGGCCATGTCTTCTAGGATTATTGGCGTGACCAAGGTGATTAGATTTTGCAATTAAGGCCACTTCTTTTAGGGGTGGTATGTGTTGAAAATAATGAGTGGTTGCCTTATGAGAGCGTGTATTGAATTTACCTAATTGATTCTCAAGATTGTTTTCTTAAATTGGAAAAGACAATTATTCTAAGTCCGACTCCATGCTACTTGGGGTCTAAAGCCATTTGGGGTAACGTGGCAAGAATGACCTCGGACAGTACGCAATATTTTAGGTTTCGAATCTTATTTGACTCGGGGTTGTTCGGGTGAAGCCTTGTGTCACGTCCCAAGTATTCTTAAGCATTTTCTCGAATACTTGGTGCACGATAAAGTCTCTTAGAGGGTATGTGGGCTGGTGGAGCAGTTCGCGAGCCAGAGCTTCTAGAAGATCTGCTGATATGGGTGAAGATCCGGGTCAAGCCCGCGATTTATTAGGATCGTAAACCCCTATTTGGAAGGGGAATATTCCGTAGTATATATGATGGCGTCTACGAATATTCTGTAGAATATAATTCCATCTTATATGTACATCGTTAAATTGTTTAGATCTTAACCGTCGGTTGTATAAGGCTATTAGTATATAAGGAGGAGACCCTTAGTTGTACAAAACACACAATCTTATAGCTTGTATTTTCTTTAGTAATATAGAGAGCTTTTCTTGAACACCTTGTGTACGTGTTTTCTCATCTCTTTATGGTAATTTTTAGGCTACTTAACATGCAACGCATTTAAAGCCGTACGGTTTTCAAAAGGTCCATGACACTTGACTGACCTAAGTAGTCCATGATGGTTCACTTAAGCGAGCCCTTTAGGGTGATATTATTTTTTAAAAAAAGAGATTGATTCCACAAAAAAAGTTATAATAGATGAGAGACTTCTATAGGAGTCTCTTTAATTCTAATTTCAGGATTTGACAATGGAATGACCATTTTAGCTAACTGATGAGCTATTGTATTACAATCTCTTTGAATGTCAGAAAATGAGACTATTCTTAATGAGGAAGAAAGGTTCTTAATTTCAGAGATCAGGATTCTAATCTCTAAATTTAGAATCCTCTTTATGCTGAATCCGATTGATGACATTTATGCAATCTGCTTCAACCAGAAGAGGCACCCAACCCAATTCAACTGCCATTGCAATTCTCCTGTACATTGCTTCTGCTTCCATGTACTTTGTATTTCCTTGAAGTCTTATAGGCACTGAGGTAGCTAGCATGACATCTCTAGTGTGATCTCTAACTATCACACCTATTCCAGCTCTATTAGTTTCTTCCACAAGGGCTGCATCCACATTTATCTTATACTAATCCCCTTGGTAGTGGTTCTTATACTACTGCAATAGCTGGGTTATTTTGGTTACTCGGGCCTTAGGTATTTGAGGATGTTGCTTGATATGCTTCCAAAGTGATCTCAGCCTTGAGAATGAGGGCATTTGGATCTGAGGCTAGTAGACCAATTAGGCTTCTGTTCCTGGCATTCTACAGCAGCCACATTATCATGATCAGGCTTTCAAATTGAATTTTATTGAGCTGGTCTGCACAATCCCTCAGCAGTAGGGGCAGATTTCTATGGTCTTTGTTGATAATTTCTGTGAAATTGGACACTTTCTAGGATTTCCTTGCCAGCTTGCATTCAAATAAGGCATGGAATGCACATTCAACTGTTCTACTGCATCTGCCACATAAGAGACTGTCCATTATTATTCTTTTTCTAGGTGGACTTTGATGAGCAACAAATCCATATTTGTTCTCTAAAGGAAGATCTTTGTCTTGGAAGGGAGGGGAGGGGGGTTCAACTGTTCTACTGCATCTGCCACATAGGAGACTGTCCATTATTATTCTTTTTTCTAGGTGGACTTTGATGAACAACAAATCCATATCTGTTCTCTAAAAGAAGATCTTTGTCTTGGAGGATGAGGAGGTGGAGGAGGAGGGGGGGCAGCGGCGGTGGGGCGCGGTGGATATTGAGGTTCCACAGGTAGTTCCACCACTTGGAAAAGCCTGTAAAAGGTGAAGGGGGGTGGGGGTCTGTAAATTTGATCTTAAATGCTACATGGTAACAACTCTTGATAGTTATATTGAGGTTCTACAGGTAGTTCCACCACTTGGAGAAGCCTATAAAAGGTGAAGGGGGGTGGGGGTCTGTAAATTTGATCTTAAATGCTACATGGTAACAACTCTTGATAGTTTAGTATCCCTTGCTCATTGTCCCCCTACCTCTTTATTCTTAGGGTTGAGGCCCTCTTTGTAATTTGATCCAATGACTCAAGATATCCATAAATCTCACTCTCACTCATCTACTATTTGCTGATGATAGCCTAATTTTCATTAAGGCTAAAAGTACCTAGCCTACCCTCAATGCTAGGTAGAAGAAAGAAAGAGTTCTTTAAGTCTTTAATGGAGAAGGTGCATAAAAAACTCAGCTTATAGTATTTCGGCCTCTTCTCATAAGGTGGAAAGGAAATCCACATCAAGGCAATAATCCAAAACATCCCCACTTATGCTATAGGAGTTTTCAAAATTCCCTTATCTATCTATGACATGATTCAGAAGAAAGTTGCTGGCTATTGGTGAGGTAAGCAAAATGACAATGCAAAGGTTACTCATTAGACAGCCTAGAAGTCCCTGTTCATCCCAAAGAAGAATGGAAGCCTTGGTTTCAGAGATATAAGAGCATTTAATCAAGCTTTATTTGCCAATCAATGGTAGAAACTGATCCAGTACCCTAACTCCCTCATGGCCAGAGTTATCAAGGCTGGGTACTACCCCAACACAAACTTAATAGACAACACACATGGATGGAGGCCCTCATACATTTGGAGGAGTATACTTTAGGGCAGAGAAGTGCTGACTAGGGGGACCAGGTGGAGAATATGTAAGGGATCAGGGGTGAGGATATATAAGGACAACTAGCTGCCCAAGCCACACACCTTTAAACCCATTTCCCCATCTCTATGCCAAAAAATGCACTGGTATCAGAACTCATCACAGGGAACTTGCACAAAGATGATTAGAAAATTTTGGATCACTTCAAGATAAAGGACTTATTTTGGGCTAAAACCAGAAATAGGCTTGGGTCTGTGGTCAATCCAATTTCTATGAAAAATAATTTTAAATAATATATAATTAAAAAATAATATTATAATTATATAATTTATATATTAATAAGATTAAAAATTAATTATTACATATCGAATCTTCTAATGGCATAAGCTAAAAAGTTGAACAAGAGATCAAGTGAAATCTATTGTTAAAACAATTTTGTTGTTGAACAAGAGGCCCGAGTGGAATTTATAATTAAAATAATTTGGGATGTTATCATAAATATTTTTAAAGTATCATCTAATTATAATAATATCCACTAGTTTAAAAAATAAATAATAATATTCAACTAGTAAAAAATATTCTATTAGAACTAATAAAATTACGTAAAATGATTAAATTACGCTTTTAGACATAAAAATAATTAAATGGCCATTTTACTCCTATATAGCAAACGAGCACTATTTTTCTATAAAAACTTTTAACTTTTCAATAATAAATTAATTTATTTTCTTTATTTTTTAATTAATAATATACTTATTACAAAAAATAAAATTAAAGAAAAAATAAAAACAAGTTGCAGCATCCATTTGTAATTATTGTGCTCATAGCCACTTTTGGCCGTTGTAATAACGACCACTTTTGGTCACGAGTAGCAACCTTGGGAGCAATGACCATTTTCAGCTGCTACTCCAGTGGTTACTTTTTTTAATTTTTTATTTATTTGATTATTTTATTTATGTTTTATTTTTTATTTTTAAAAAAAAATTTGAGTGTTTAAAGTTTTTAAATTAATTATTTTGATATCAGGATAACATTGTTTGAATATAAGGATAATAGTATTTAAATATAGAGATCAAAGTATTTAGATACGTGAATAAGAGTATTTAAACACAAAATAAAAGATGTTCGGATAAAATAATATTAAAATAATAATATTATCTTTTTTCAATTAATTTTAACATAACATTCTCTAATAATTAAAAATTACTACTTATTTCTCAAACTAATAAATATTATTAAAATTAAGCGACACAAGATAATATCCAAACAATTTTCTTTGTAACATCCAAACAATTTTCTTTGTAACATGAATTAATTAATTAAAAGGGAAAATAGTTATCGGTACTTACATTAACGTACACTGTGCGTCTGTACCCATATGTATCCCTCTTTAGGTCGGAAACTCACCATGGCCATTTCTGTCATTTTGACCATCTTTTGCAAGGGCTTTTCGATAATCTCGGGCAATCTTTGCACTTGGTATTAGTATACAACACAAACCAAAAGTAACACAACCCATCAAAGGCCGCGCTGCCGCCACTCTGCTGTAGACCTTAGTCACCGGAGACACAAAAATGAGGCTACTAACACATAACATGCTATCATCTAACATCAAGGGAGTGACCAACGGCTTCCCTCTCCGCATCGAAGGGCTGAACGTCATCGAAAAGCAAGTCGATTTCAACCCCGATTTTCTCCGGAAGATATTTCCCAAGATCGAGTGGAAGGCCCTCGTTGACGCCTCGCGGATTCTGGGCTACCCCGAGCTTCCCGAGGAGACACCGGACTCGTCGATGCTTGAATCAGACGAGTTTTTGAGGAAGTTCCATCACGCCCTCCTGGAGCTGCATCTGGAAGAGGGTGCTCTCGTTTGTCCTGAGACGGGGAGAAAGTTTCCGGTTAATAAGGGGATTCCTAATATGCTGCTTCATGAAGATGAGGTTTGATTTTTTTTTTTTTGTTGGTTTTGTGTTTAGTGGAGTTGAGGGTTAGGGTTTTGTGTTTTGGGGTTTTAGTGAATAGAAGAAATTGTTGTTGATGATGATGTTTTCTAATTATGAAATATGACGGTGGTTTTTGTTGAGTTGATGAATGGAATATTGGGGTTTTTGCTGCTGTCATTACTGTTTGGTTTTTTTTTTAATTGAATTGGGAAACAATTTTGATCATAGATTTTTTATTTTTAATATGAATAGTACTATTATTTGGTCGCAATTCAAGTATAATACAACTACACTATTAGATTTTGCATCTCAGTTCTGGTTACAAATGGTGGATCCCGTAACCATTTACCGTAATAACATGTAATTACGGCAGTTGATGTCCCATCGGAACTCAGATCTCAGATCGAGTTAGGGAGCTTATGCTCATTTGAATCATTATCTCATTTGGATTAGGGGATATGCAGAAAATAGGTGGAGACATTTCACATTTAGAACCACTTCACTATTTATCCAACAGCAATTAAATCAGCCCTTAATATGCTGCTCTGACACTATTGGCCCATTCCCTTAAGCTCATATTATATACAGAATGCACTTGCATTGAGATTCAATATCTTCAGTGAACTTGAAGCATTAGAAATAACTTGTTCCTTGGATCCACTTAATATTGCAATACGAGATGTGCAGACACTTAACGTTACAGGCGGGCAGAGTTCAATGTGCCTAACATTTGAATTCTCATATGGGCAAATCAACCAGGGACAAGATATTTTGTGTGCAGAAACCATAAGGCAAACTTCTGTGAGTTCTGTCCAGCCTTCTTTTGTCATGTGTTGCTAGTACCCTTTGTTATGAATTATAATACATGAAAACAATCGAGAATGACCAGAATATTTTCACTTTTTGGAAGAAGCAAGAAATTTAAGAACGCTAACGCCTTATGATAGTATGATTTAAATATTAGACTTGGCCAAGTCTTGGCTTTTAACCCCAGGTATATCAATCATCCAACAGAACGTCCAATGAAAGAAAAATGTATAACATCCACCAAAACATCCAAATAAAAAAAGGGAAAAGCAACAGTGAGAAAACATTTAAAATTCTTCCCTGGTGCATCAGATAAGAAGAAATACAATTTGGAGTTGACGATATCCGCAACTTTTAAGATTTTTCATTTACACGAAGCAGTATGAAGATTATATATCAGATGGCAATGATTCCAAGTGATAACCTCAATATTTATTACTGCAATGCACTGGCTGCAGCCAATCTGTTGTTGAAGAATCTTTAAAAAAGAAAAGAGCAGCTACTTTCTAACAGGGGTTCATTCTAAAAGAACTTATTCTCTCAGTGAGCTCCATTTGAGAATTCAGAAAGAGAACATCAGTTGTCTCACACAATTATTTGAATTTGGAAGAACAAAGTAGTAAGAAGTAAAATGTATTAGATCTGTTCTCAATTCGGTAGCTGACTCAAAATTTTGGCAAGGTAATGATCACCAGAGAAAGCTTCGTCCTTATCCCCAGCAGCCGCCTCAACTATGAATCAAACAAACCCAAGTACATAATTGCATAAATAAACAGCAAAATGTATTATAACTTACGTACGGAGCATTATCTTCCCCAAAGAACTTGTTCAACAAGTGGCTGCACAAGTCCAATTCAATTCAATATGAACTCCCACCACTTGTACAGTGCAAACACATAAATTGTGGTGTAAGCAACCAGCCTGACAGGATATATTCTATACCTACAGAAAAAAGAGGATTCAAAACAAGCCACACCGAACAATTCAAAGTAATATCTTAAACAAGTTTTGTTACTATACTCTAGCTATCAAATTACAATAATTTGCACTGTCTAACTAAACAGATAAAAATACTCGATTGAACAATCAATGAACAGAAGAATATAAACAAGTCAAGCTATGAGGTTGTTCAATCTATAAAATTTCAATCAAAAGATCCCATCAACAACCATGGCTACCAAACGAAGCAGTACTCAGAACTTCGTATGCAAACACGAGAAAGAATCTAAAAATAATATGGCTTCTGCTTCAACAGCAAAGTCCAAAAAAAAAAAAGCTACAATTTCTGTTGCAGAAAGAGAGAACAAAAAAAATGAAATAAAAGGCAAGAACATAAACCGAAAGGGAAAAGAGAAATGGGAAATCAAACCTTCTGAACAAAGACGTTTGTCTTTGAGAAAGAATAGAGGCTCTCTCTTCAGCAGTAACAGGTGTGCTCCACCTAGAGAAATCACGATCAAAGAAATCCCAGTCAGGCAAAAGCACACCAGCAATCCCAAGAATACCCACCACATAAGTAACCATAATCTTCTTCCAAGACTGTGTATATATCCCAACTACCACCGTAACCAACGCCAACCAAATCAACGATGACCTTAAAGCAGCATCATTTCCCTGTGCCATCAAATTATTATGTGATTATATCTTTATATAAATGCGTTCTATTTAGTTACCGCGGATAGATAATAACACTACAACTTGATGTTAGTCCAAAAATGATAAGAGCAAGAATGAAATGGATTATATCATTTTGAGTATTGCGAAAAATCGAAGTAGTTAGGTAGCTTGGCTTTTAATGAGATCCTCAACTGTTTTCTTACTTTCATTTAATGTCACACGTGACAATATTTATAAATTTAATAATGTTATATTTTTTAATAATTCGGAATTCGGTGGCGTTCGCTTTTAGGCCATTCTACCAAAATCGAAATTTCCCGTTTGATTCGGATTTGTTTTCCTCGGGGCCTTCGCAATTGCAGAATTAGTGGGGCTATTTGGCAGCCCTATGTTATTCTCTCTAAGCCCCACACTAATTTAACCTCATTAAATATAAGATTATTACATTATTTATTTTATCTCTTCTTTACTACCATGAATTCATTCGTTGACTCTTCATAAACAAACCTTGTTAGCGTTTTTTCTTCTCAAATTTCATTTAATATAACCTCTTTTCATATTCAATAAGAAGAAAATTATTTTTTTGAATTCCCTTACTATATTGATAAAATTTAGATTATACTTATTTATATGTTTTACAAAATTTCAAAACAAGGTTTTTCGCAATTAGTTTTGTTAAAGCGAAATTATACAAACAAGTAAAAAATTTACCCAAAAAATATAATAATACAGAATAAGTTACTAAGAAATAAATAAATAAAGGGGTAAAAGAAAAAGACACAAAGAATTACGTGGTTTGGCAACTTACCTACGTCCACGACGGATCAAGATCACACTCATCTCTTATTATGAATCATAAGGCACTAACAAAGTATGCCTTTTACAATAAAGATCACAAAGAAAACTCTCTCTCTCACTCTAGGAATTTTCTCTCACAAAAAATCACAAAGATCTCTTGTTGATCACAAAGACTGTCAAGACATGTTTACAAGCCAATTGATAACCTTTATATAGGTTTTGGGATGACTTAGATTTACCCTATACATATGGGAGTTATATTAGGGAGTCTTGAAACAAGTGGGAGACGAAATAAGGAAGTTTCCTTATTTCGGGATACTGTTCCCGTCTCCAGCGCTGCGGTGCTGGCGTACTTCCTAGCGCCGCGGTGCTCAGGTTCTGGATTAGGCGCCGCAGCGCTCACGCCTGGTCGTCGCGGCGCTGGCGCCTGGTGCACCCTTCTTCATTTTTTGCCTCCTTTTGCGTCCTTCTTCAATCCGTGCGCACCCTACGCACTTGGCTTGATCTCCAAATCATATTCCGATGATTTTCAATCAATATCTTCACAAATCCTCCCCTTGATTCAAAATCATCCACAAAGCAACTCGATCTCTCATTTTTGCATCTTCAGTCACCCTCACAAAGTAGTGACTCCGGTTAAGTCCTTGCATAGGACGAACTTAACCGAAGGCAGTGGCTTAGTCAATATATTAGCAGGGTTTTTAGATGACGTTATCTTTGTTAGACTAACTTCACCACTTTGGACAATCTCACGAATGTAATGGAGCCTCACATCAATGTGCTTCGACCTCTCATGGAACACTTGATGCTTGCTTAGGTGTATGGCACTCTGGCTATCACAATACACACCGGTGTTCATGTCTTCACTAGCCAATACCTCTGCGCATATGTCTTTTAACCATACGGCCTCCTTGATAGCTTCACCAACAGCTATATACTCTGCCTCTGTGGTAGATAGTGCAACCACATGTTGTAGAACTGATCTCCAACACACACTACACCCAAACACTGTGAATACGTAGCCCGTTAACGATCTTCTCTTGTTAAGATCACCTGCATAATCTGAGTCTACGTACCCTCTTACCATTTCATTGTTGTCCTCATCTCTATTATACATTAACCCGTGATTCGACGTTCCCTTGAGATATCTCAGAATCTACTTTACTGCAAGCCATGATCTTTTCCCGGATTCGCCATGTATATACTCGCTATACTCACAGCCTGTGCTATGTCTGGTCTTGTGCAAATCATTGCATACATGATGCTCCCCACAGCGCTTGTATACGGTACTTTACTCATCTATAGTTTCTCCTCATCGGATGTCGGCGACTGTGCTGCTGAAAGTCTGAAATGCATGGCCAAAGGAGTAGAGACAGCTTTCGTGTTTGACATACCAAACTTCTCTAAACTTTTGACTATATATCGCTGTTGGGACAAGAAGATAACATCTCTTCTTTCCTTCACAATATTCATACCCAAAATTCTCTTTGTTGCTCCTAAATCCTTCATTTCAAACTCGCCATTCAACTGCTTCTTGAGCTTCTGTATTTCTTTCATATTCTTGCATGCGATCAACATATCATCGACGTATAGAAGCAAATACATCATCCCACAACTTATGTTCTTGAAGTACACGCATCTATCATACTTGCTTCTACTAAAGCCACAAGCCATCAAAAACTCATCAAATCTCATATACCACTGTCTAGGTTATTGCTTTAACCCGTACAATGACTTCTTTAGCAAACAAGCATGATCTTTTTTTTCGGGCTTCTCGAACCCTTGCGGCTGTGCCATGTATATCGTTTCTTCAAGCTCTCCATGTAGAAAAGCTGTATTTACATCAATATGCTCTAGATGTAAATCAAAGTTTGTACACATGACTAATAAAATCCTAATAGATGTGTGCTTGACAACTGGAGAGAATATCTCATGAAAATTGACTCCCTCTCTTTGAGTAAAACCTTATGCTACTAACCTAGCCTTGAATCTCATAAGTTTAATCCCTGGTATCTCCTCTTTCACCTTACATACCCACTTGCACCCAACTAGCTTCTTTTGAGGTCTCTCCACCAACTTCCAGGTATTGTTCTTCCTAAGAGAACAAATTTCTTCTTCCATGGCCTACTACCATTCTTTCTTGTTTTCACTCTTTATAGCCTCACCATATGTCCTAGGCTCATAATACTCAAGAGTGTAAGCAGAATTAAAAGTATGAGTAACTAAGTCTGCTTGTGCATACCTGACTGGTGGGTTAATCGTTCTCCTTAGCCTATCTTTAGCAAGCTGATACTCTTCAAGTTCCATCTCAAGAGTTCTAGTCTTTCTTTGGGTGGACTTGGAGGAACTTGCCGGTGTTCTTGGTTCATCTTCAAGGATCTCCTCATTGAAGTGTTGATCTGGAGGCATATCAGATCCATGTTCAGGCTCTACTTCAACTTCTATTGACTCGGATGCTGAGTCTTCCTTGGTCACAGGTTCTTCTTTCTCATCTTCTTGGGAGGTTTTCAGCATCGTCATCTCATCAAACGTCACATCACGGCTTATGATACTCCTTGGTGGTGTTAAGTCTTTACACCACACCTTATATCCTTTTACTCCTTCAGGATATCCTATGAATACCTATTTGATAGCTCTAGATTCCAATTTCCCCTCCTTAACATGTACAAAGGCAGGGCAATCAAATATTCTAAGGTGGTCATACTTCGGAGGATTGCCAGACCATTTCTCTTCTGGAATCTTGTAGTCAATTGCTGAGTAGGGACTTCTATTAATCAAGTAAGTTGCAGTCACTACAGCTTCTTCCCAGAATGTCTTGGACATCTTTGCATTGGTAAGCATGCATCTAACCCTGTAGGGTCATGTTCATCCTCTCAGCTACCCCATTCTGTTGCGGTGTTGATCTTACCATTCTGTGCCTTGTAATCTTATGCTTGGCACAAAACCCATCAAACTCTCTGTTGCAAAATGCGAGGCCGTTGTCAGTCCTTACCCTCTTTATCCTTTTGCTAGTCTGATTCTCAATAAGAACCTTCCAAGTCTTGAATACTTCAAAGGCTTAATTCTTGCTCTTTAACATATAGACCCACATCTTCCTCGAATAGTCATCAATCAAGCTGAGAAAATACCTAGCACCACCATGAGTAGCTATCTGAGCTGGTCCTCAAAGATCTGAGTGTATGTAGTCAAGAGTTCCCTTAGTCTTGTGCTCTCCGGTACTGAACCTCACTCTATGTGCTTTCCCAAGCACACAATGCTCACAAAACTCTAAGGGCTGGAACTTATCCTCACCAAACGCCTTTTGACTATATAACTCATTTAGGTTTCTCTCGCCTAGGTGTGCCAGTTTAAGATGCCACAACTTGGTTTGCATACTCTCATCATCTACAGAGAATAGTACAGAACCACTCACGACTTCACCCTTAAGCACATAAACACCTTTGCGCTTCTCTCCTCTCATTACCACTATGGAACCCTTCAAAACTCTTAAAATCCCTCCGTCGATCCTGATGAAACATCCATTCTGGTCTAAAGTCCCCAGTGAGATCAAATTTCTCTTCAAGTCAGGAACATACCTAACATCTGTCAACTCTCTCACTCGCCCATCATGCAACCTAAGCTTAACACTACCAATTTCCATCATCTGACATGCAATGTTATTATCCATTAACACTGTCACGCCCCAGACCCAAAAGATCCGACACACGACATAACTTACATTCATTCACTGCATGTGCACTCATAAATAATATTACACAAAATTTTCAACTTTCATTCAACACAGAAATCCTTAGCAAGTTGCTAGTAAGTTCAACACTAAAATCAACCATAACCTAACATATAAATATAAACTTCTCTTGACAATATTTAAACATTCATTTCAATTTCTTTCAGAATTATAGCAATTGAATTATGACTGGGACAATTATTAAACCGGAGATACGCAGAGTTTTCTCAGAGATTAACACTCTACTACGTCACCAGTAGCAACTTTGTTACCGGGAGCCCAGAATATATCCATTGCAAATTCTTACTTAAAATCATCCAATAACCACACTTTATAAAACTTAAACCAAATCCAATCCACACACAATGAAATAATACATAAGTATTTATTCAATAGGGACAAACCAAATATCCTATCCCACGTGTCCCCAAATGAAACACACAACAACCTAGCAACTTAGGGAACCCAAGGAACAGCAGAAGCCTTGCCAAATCCGCTAAGCCCACATGCACCTTATTTACCTGAAATCACCATAAACTATAATGAGTATAAAACTCAGTAAGCATACTAATTTTTCATATATCAAATACAAATACATATATGTACACAATGCATATGTATGATATGCTGTGATCAATCAAAATCATAATCTTATCAAATCACATATCATGTAAGCGCTTACACATTCTTTCAAAACACATAATAGGAATACCATTACTCAACTACTACTTAGTAGGACTTACATATCACATATCACATAATGAGCCAAATGTCACTCGTAGGTGACATACCGTATGAGAGGAATAGTACAAGTGAGGTCTTTAAATCACACATATATAACGCTTATGCCCGAAGGTAAAAGCCAAACCCTCACCCTGATCATCGGTGAGTCCTCTCACATGTACCAATACGCCACCACACGAATGTGATGACTCACACTTCCTTTAGGTACCAATAGGATCCTCCCTACATACGGAACACATAACATATACCAATCCCGAAGGAAAGGCCACACATAAAGGCTCCACAAATCACATAAAATGCCTACTAAGTTAACAGTGAGTTCAAGTACCCTCAAATCACAAAATATTTCTCATGGACATATTACACTTCAAAAGCTTTCTTTATTAAACACATCTTATTTTGAAAGCTCACTTACAAAAACACATGTATGTCCATGCTCAATGTCAATGCTCACATTCAGAAACATATATTCACATTTCATATCAAAATATACTTTGACATAACATAAACATATTCTTAACCCCATTTGCAAAATCATACAAAACAATTATTATGTTTATTGTGATTCCAGTAGTAAGTCTAGTATACTTACCTCTTAACACTTTCAGCTACAAGGCTTAAATCTCCTTAACCTATCAATGGAGATTAATCCTTTCATAAGCCTCACAATTCACACAAAATACTTTAAATAGCTTACAAAATTATACACAATGCATTTATCACATCAAATTGGTCTAAATATTTGGTTTCTCAAAACCTGTCATTCTGACCACTTACACTTAACAAAATTTTCTAATACATCAAATGATGTCCAATTACTCCGAAATCAGAATATATCATTCTTGACTCATATATACTTCTTATATATGAATATTATATCAAAATTCCTACACAATCCATTCCATACACACCATCGAATCCAAACTACAAACCTGACAGGATCAAGATACTTACTGAACAGTATTCAATCTCCCAATTTTATAAAATCATATACTAACTCAAAAATTATAAAACTACCACATAATTACTCTTAACACATATCTCAGTCCATGATAAATATTTGGCTTCCAAATAACTGCCAAAAGTATTTTAAAACTATTTTATTTCATAACTTTAAAAATCTGTTAATCAAATACTACAATGAGCTGATACACTTTAGAAATTCATAACACTTCAACTACATTGATCCAAATTCTCAATTCCGAGTATATCATATTAGACATATAAAATTATCATATTCCACAAATTCGTAATTTTTAAAGATCATTCAGTAGGTCAAAAATTATTTTCCACTGTATCATACTGTTTACACAGGAAATTTCCAGAATTCCAGGGTCATTTTGGTAAATTCACTACAAATTCAATTTCCGAGATTTTCAGTCGATTAAAAGTCTCAAATGATCCTAAGCATGTCTAATTTCATATACTCAAAATGCAAAACCAGAATCGAATCACAACAATTTATAAAATTCCTAGATCAAGAGGTTATCCAGCAGAAATTCCATAATTCATCATGATTTATCAAACTATCTTATAGATCATCATCAATTCTCATATGATCTTACGAAATACACAACAAATCCTCAATTATACATATTTTCAGAAATCAAAACTTAAAGGAATTAACTTAATTAATACCAATAAATTGATAATTAGTTGTGATATACCTCTAAAGATCCAAAATTCCAATTTCTTCTTCTTTTTCTTCTTCTTCTTCTCTTTCTCTCTCCTTTATTTCTCTCTTCTCTCTCTAAAAATGGGTAGCTCGACCAAAATGAGAGAATTAGGGTTTTTAAAAGTGTATTTTTATACTAAGTGGTTAATTTTTGGTATTTACGAATTCACCCCCAAAACTTTCAAAGTATAACAATTTGGTCCCTAAAATAATTCCAAAGTCTTGCAAATAAACCCAATACTAATAGTATATCCTTAACCTATAAAAACACTACTAATAACAATATATAAATCAAGGATCACCCACATGCAAATAAAATACGTATATTTATATATATAAATATACATATTCTTACCGGTTATGGATACTGGTTACTACAACCTTACCACTACTAATAGTCTGAAAATTTGTAAACCAAGACTTGTGCGGGCACATGTGAAAAGTACAACCAGAATCTAAAACTCATTGTTCAGAGTTCATACCATCAGTAGTGACGAGTGTCTCTCCGCTATCATAGCTATCATCATAGGCAAGCGCAGCATCTGCTTTCTTCTTGTCTTATGCTCTCTTCTCAGGACAGTCCTTTATGAAGTACCCATCTTTCTTGTAGCAATAGCATTTCCTAGGAGTCCTAGACTTCGACCTTGAGCCTTTTTTCTTCCCATCTCTATATGAGGGCCTTCCTCTTACAGATAAGCTTTCTACATTACCCCCGGTCTGCTTTCTTAATAACTTTGAGTTTAATGATGATTTCACATCACTCATCGTTAAACTCTCTCTGCCATAGAGTAGCGTATCAACAAAACTCTCATTGCTCTTGGGGAGTAAACTCAGCAGGATAATTGCTCTATCTTCATCTTCTATCTTGATGTTGATATGTCAAAGCCTTTGACATATCTAGTTTTAAGGCCATATAATTTCCGTCGGAGAATTTGATGTTGATATATGGCATTAAAAGAAACAAATTCTCCGACGGAAATTATATGGCCTTAAAACTAGATATGTCAAAGGCTTATGATCGTGTTGAATAGCCTTTTCTAATGGCTATGATGCGCAAGTTGAGCTTTCCTGAAAGCTGACGTGTAAAGATCTATCATTGCATATCTTTAGTATCATACTCTATCGTTATTAACGACTTGGCACGGGGCAATATATTCCCTTCGCAAGGTATTCGTTAAGGTGATCTTTTATCCCTGTACCTATTCCTTTTTTGTGTTGAAGGTCTCTCTACCCTTCTCAATTCTGCTCAGCAACGGAGTTCTTTACATGACTTGAAATATGGAAGATCAGGCCCAATTATCTCCCACTTCTTTTTTGTCGATGACAGCCTAATCATTACCAGGGCATCTCAGAATGACTGTAATTCGATACTGGAGATTCTGCGGTCTATGAGGTTGCTTCTGGACAGCTAATAAATTACCAAAAATCAGCCGTATACTTTGGTAATTGTATTCCAAGGGTGATCGTTGCTCATTTGTCTCATTATCTTAGTGTTACCCAAGTCCCACACCACAGTAAATATCTGGGTCTCCCTTGTGTCACCAATAAGAATAAACAGAATCTTTTTGCCACCATTAAAGAAAGAGTGTGGAATAAACTGAAGGGATGGAAGAGTCACTTTTTCTCTGCTGGAGGTCGGGAGGTTCTTATTAAAGTGGTGATCCAGGCTATTCCATCCTACGTTATGAATCTGTTCAGGCTACCCAAGATTCTTATTAAAGAAATTCATAAACTCTGTGTTAGATTCTTTTGGGGTGGTGATGAAAACAAGAGGAAAGTCCATTGATGTTCTTGGGAAATGTTGTGTCGCCACAAATATGATGGTGGCTTTGGTTTTAGGGATTTGTACTCTTTCAACCAAGCCATTTTGGCAACGCAAGGTTGGCGTGTATGTCACGCCCCAGACCCCAAAGATCCGACACACGACATCACTTACATTCATTCACTGCATGTGCACTAATAAATAATATTACACAAAATTTTCAACTTTCATTCAACACAGGAATCCTTAGCAAGTTGCTAGTAAGTTCAACACTAAAATCAACCATAACCTAACATATAAATATAAACTTCTCTTGACAATATTTAAACATTCATTTCAATTTCTTTCAGAACTATAGCAATTGAATTATGACTGGGACAATTATTAAACCGGAGATACGCAGAGTTTTCTCAGAGATTAACACTCTACTACGTCACCAGTAGTAACTTTGTTACCGGGAGCCCAAAATATATCCATTGCAAATTCTTACTTAAAATCATCCAATAACCACACTTTATAAAACTTAAACCAAATCCAATCCACACACAATGAAATAATACATAAGTATTTATTCAATAGGGACAAATCAAATATCATATCCCACGTGTCCCCAAATGAAACACTCGGTAACCTAGCAACTTAGGGAACCTAAGAAACAGCAGAAGCCTTGCCAAATCCGCTAAGCACACATGCACCTTATTTACCTGAAATCACCATAAACTATAATGAGTATAAAACTCAGTAAGCATACTAGTTTTTCATATATCAAATACAAATACATATATGTACACAATGCATATGTATGGTATGCTGTGATCAATCAAAATCATAATCTTATCAAATTACATATCATGTAAGCGCTTACACATTATTTCAAAACACATAATAGGAATACCATCACTCAACTACTACTTAGTAGGACTTACATATCACATATCACATAATGAGCCAAATGTCACTCGTAGGTGACATACCGTATGAGAGGAATAGTACAAGTGAGGTCTTGAAATTATACATATATAATGCTCATGCCCGAAGGTAAAAGCCAAACCCTCACCCTGATCATCGGTGAGTCCTCTCACATGCACCAATACGCCACCACACGAATGTGATGACTCACACTTCCTTTAGGTACCAATAGGATCCTCCCTACATACGGAACACATAACATATACCAATCCCGAAGGAAATGCCACACATAAAGGCTCCACAAATCACATAAAATGCCTACTAAGTTAACAGTGAGTTCAAGTACCCTCAAAATACAAAATATTTCTCATGAACATATTACACTTCAAAAGCTTTCTTTGTTAAACATATCTTATTTTGAAAGCTCACTTTCACAAATACATGTATGTCCATGCTCAATGTCAATGCTCATATTCATAAACATATATTCACATTTCATATCAAAATATACTTTGACATAACATAAACATATTCTTAACCCCATTTGCAAAATCATACAAAACAATTACTATGTTTATTGTGATTTCAGTAAAAAGTCTAGTATACTTACCTCTTAACACTTTCAGCTACAAGGCTTAAATCTCCTTAACCTATCAATGGAGATTAATCCTTTCATAAGCCTCATAATTCACACAAAATACTTTAAATAGCTTACAAAATTATACACAATGCATTTATCACATCAAATTGGTCTAAATACTTAGTTTCTCAAAACCTGTCATTCTGACCACTTACACTTCACAAAATTTTCTAATAAATCAAATGATGTCCAATTACTCCAAAATCAGAATATATCATTCTTGACTCATATATCCTTTTTATATATGAATATTATATCAAAATTCCTACACAATCCATTCCATACATACCATCGAATCCAAACTACTAACCTGACAAGATCAAGATACTTACTGAACAGTATTCAATCTTCCAATTTTATAAAATCATATACTAACTCAAAAATTATAAAAATATCACATAATTACTCTTAACACATATCTTAGTTCATGATAAATATTTCACTTCCAAATCACTGCCAAAAGTATTTTAAAACTATTTTATTTCATAACTTTAAAAACTTGTTAATCAAATACTGCAATGAGCTGATACACTTTAGAAAATCATAACACTTCAACCACATTAATCTAAATTCTCATTTTCGAGTATATCACATTAGACATATAAACTTATCATATTCCATAAATTCGTAATTTTTAAAGATCATTCATTAGGTCAAAAATTATTTTCCACTGTATTATACTGTTTACACAGGAAATTTCTAGAATTTCAGGGTCATTTTAGTAAATTCACAACAAATTCAATTTTCCGAATTTTGAATCGATTCAAAGTCTCAGATGATTCTAAACTTGTCTAATTTCATATACTCAAAATTCAAAACCAGAATTGAATTACAAAAATTTATAAAATTCCTGGATCAAGAGACTATCAAGCAGAAATTCCACAATTCATCATGATTTATCAAGCTATCTTATAGATCATCATCAATTCTCACAATATCAAACGAAATACACATCAAATCCTCAATTATACATATTTCCAGAAATCAAAACTTAAAGAAATTAACTTAATTAACACCAATAAATTGATAATTAGTTGTGATATACCTCTAAAGATCCAAAATTTCAATTTCTTCTTCTTTTTCTTCTTCTTCTTCTCTTTCTCTCTCCTTTATTTCTCTCTTCTCTCTCTTAAAATGGGTAGCTCGACCTAAAAATGGTAAATTAGGGTTTAAAAGTGTATTTTTATACTAAGAGGCTAATTTTTGGTATTTACGAATTTGCCCCCAAAACTTTCAAAGTATAATAATTTGGTCCCTAAAATAAATCTAAAGTCATACAAATAAACCCAATACTAATCGTATATCCTTAACCTATAAAAACATTACTAATAACAATATATAATTCAAGTATCACCAACATACAAATAAAATACATATATTTATACATATATAAATACTTATTCTTACCAGTCGTGGATACTGGTTACTACAATTCTCCCCTCCTTATAAGAATTTCGTCCTCGAAATTCATAACTTAAGCAAATAGATGAGGATACTTAGATCTCATTTCCTCTTCTCGTTCCCAGGTTGCCTCTTCAACTGCATGGTTTCTCCATAAAACCTTTACCAAATCAATCTTCTTAGTACGAAGAATTTGCTCTTTATTGTCCAAAATCCTAATGGGCACTTCTTCATAAGTGAGATCATCCCTAAGTTGAAGTGGCTCATAGCTTAACACATGTGAGGAGTTTGAAACATATTTTCGTAACATGGACACATGGAACACATTATGAACTCCTGATAATGATGGAGGAAGGGCAAGTCTATAAGCCACATCACCTATCCTTTCAAAGATTTCAAATAGACCAATGAATCTTGGACTCAACTTTCTTTTCTTGCCAAATCTCATGACTCCTTTCATTGGAGCAACCTTAAGAAATACTTTTTCACCCACCTTAAATTCTAGATCTTTTCTTCTATTGTCTGCATAGCTTTTCTGTCTATTCTGAACCACTTTCATTCTTTTTCTTATCTTCTCTATAACCTCACAAGTTTGCTGGACAATCTCTGGCCCTAAAATTTTTCTTTCTCCAACTTCATCCCAATGCACAGGAGATCTACATTTTCTTCCATACAAAGCTTCATATGGGGCCATACCAATAGTCGATTGATAACTATTGTTGTATGCAAACTCTACTAATGAAAGGTGTTTGTTCCAACTACCTTTAAAGTCTAACACACATGCCCTCAACATATCTTCTAGAATTTGAATGGTCCTTTCAGATTGACCATCAGTCTGTGGGTGGAATGCAGTACTGAAGTTCAACTTTGTGCCCATGGCATTATGTAGGCTCTTCCAAAATATTGAAGTAAATCGGGGATCTCTATCAGATACAATTGACACAGGTACTCCATGAAGTCTCACAATTTCATCAACATATAATTGGGCATACCTATCCATGGAATAAGTGGTGCATATTGGAATAAAATGTGCTGGTTTTGTTAGCCTATCAATAATCACCCATATGGCATTGTAGCCCTTTTGTGTACTTGGCAACCCAACTACAAAATCCATGGCTATATGCTCCCATTTCCATTCCGGTACCAATAAAGGTTTCAATAACCCAGATGGTCTCTGATGTTCTGCCTTAACTTGCTGACATGTCAAACATTGCTCTATAAATTTTGCAATCTCTCTTTTCATATTAACCCACCAATAAACAGCTCGTAGGTCTTGATACATCTTGGTACCTCCCGGATGGACAGTATATGGTGAACTATGAGCTTCAACCAAGATCTCATTTTTCAACTCATCATTATTAGGCACACAAAGTCTACCTTTAAAATGTAGAGCTCCATCATCAAAAATAGCAAAGTTAGGCCTTTTACCCAATGAAATTTCTTCCATAATTTTCTTCAGATGCACATCATTATCTTGTGCTTCCTTAATTCTCTTAATTAGGGTAGGCTGAATGGACATACTTGCAACATAAGCCCTATCATTAGATCTTACCACTTCAATGCCAAGCTTTTCTAAATCCAACAAAATTTGCTTTTGAGTAGTCAAAAGCGCTGCCATATGTCCTGAAGATTTTCTACTCAAAGCATCTGCTACAACATTAGCTTTTCCCAGATGGTAGTTAATCACATAGTCATAATCTTTGACTAGTTCCAACCATCGACGTTGCCTCATATTTAACTCCTTTTGAGTAAAGAAGTATTTAAGACTTTTGTGATCTGTGTAAATTTCACACCTTTCTCCATAAAGATAATGCCTCCAAATTTTAAGAGCAAAAACTACTGCAGCCAACTCCAAGTCATGAGTAGGGTAATTCTGCTCATAAGTCTTTAGTTGTCGTGAGGCATATGCCACTACCTTTCCATCCTGCATTAATACACACCCAAGCCCTTTCTTGGAAGCATCACTATAAATCACAAATCCAGCAGAAGCAGAAGGGATGGTTAGTATGGGAGTAGATACTAACCGATGCTTGAGTTCTTGAAAACTTTTCTCACATTCTTCTGACCACTGAAACTTGACATTCTTTCTTGTCAATTGAGTTAAAGGTGAAGCTATCTTAGAGAATCCTTCAACAAACCGTCTATAATATCCTGCCAGCCCAAGAAAACTTCGAATTTCCCCCACATTAGTTGGTCTGGACCAATTCACCACTGCTTTAATTTTGCTTGGATCCACTGAAATTCCCTTTGAGGAAACCACATGTCCCAAAAATACCATTCGATCTAGCCAGAATTCACATTTCTTGAATTTTGCATAAAGCTGCTTCTCTCGTAACACTTGTAGGACTTTTCTTAAGTGTTCTTCATGTTCTCCTTTACTCTTAGAGTACACTAGGATGTCATCAATAAACACAATAACAAACCTATCCAAATAATCCTTGAATACTCTATTCATTAGATCCATAAAGGCAGCAGGTGCATTTGTCAACCCAAATGGCATAACAATAAACTCATAATGCCCATATCTGGTACAAAATGCAGTCTTTGGAATGTCTTCTTTCTTGATCTTCAATTGATGATAGCCAGAACGAAGATCAATTTTTGAGAATACACAAGCTCCTTGCAATTGATCGAATAAATCATCGATTCTTGGAAGTGGATATTTATTCTTTACAGTCACACGGTTCAATTCTCGATAGTCAATACATAATCTCATTGAACCATCTTTCTTTTTAACAAAAAGAACTGGAGCACCCCAAGGTGAAACACTCGGGCGAATAAACCCCTTCTCAAGTAATTCACATAGCTGTTCCTTCAACTCTTTAAGCTCTACTGGTGCCATACGATAAGGTATTTTAGATATAGGACTGGTTCCTGGCAGAAGTTCTATAGTGAATTCAATCTCTCGATCTGGTGGAACTCCAGGTAAATCTTCAGGGAATACATCTATAAACTCATTCACCCCTGGAACATCTTGAATTTTCATTTCTTCTTTCTTTGTATCCACTACAGTCGCTAAGAAACACTGACAACCCTTCTTAAGACTTTTCCAAGCTTGTAAAGCAGATATTACTTTTGGCAAAGAGCATAACTTAGAACCAATAAAACTAAACTCAGGTTCCCCGGGTGGTTGGAAAACAACTTCTTTCTCAAAGTATTTAACATTAGCATGGTACATAGACAACCAATCCATGCCAAATATAACATCAAAATCATACATATTCAAGATAATCAAATCTGCTTGTAGCACCTTATCTCCTATTTCAATTTTACATGATTTTACCACATTTGTAGCACACATCAAATCTCCAGAAGGAGTTGCAACATATAAATCTACACCCAAAGGTTCTGGCATAACCCTCATATTACTAACAAATGCATGGGATACAAATGAATGGGTAGAACCCGAATCAAAAAGAGCTAAACCATGCTGGCCAGATATGGAAATTGTACCTGTCACCACAGAAGGTGAATCATCTGCTTCTTTTCTGGTAAGAGCATAGACTCTTGCTTGAGCTTTCTGATCTTTTTTAAATCCTCCCTGATCATTCTTCATCTCTGGAAAATTCTGAATAAAATGACCAGTCTTTCCACACTTAAAACAAGCTCCACTCTTCCTAAAACACACCCCTCCATGTTGTTTCCCACATGTATCGCATAATGAGAAATCCTTCTTTTCAATGTCATCATTCCTCTGCCTCTTCTTTCCTTTCCACCTGTCAAACTTTTTATGATTATTTTTAACCCAGGGTCTCTTTTCTGATCGATGATAACCCACATGTTTGGACTCAGATGGTGCTGCCAATTCTTCATCCCTTGCTAATATTTCAGCCCTCTGTACTACTGCACTATATGTCTATAAATCAAGGACAGAGAGTAACCTCCTCACTTCTGGTTTAAGACCCATCTGAAACCTCTTGGCCTTGCGTGCTTCTGTGTCTACTGAGTGGGGAGCAAACCTGGACAACTCCTCAAACTTCCTCTCATATTCTGTTACTGACATTTTACCCTGAGTAAGGTGGATAAATTCTGCTTCTTTCTCATCTCTTAGGGACTGGGGAAAGTATTTTTCATTAAATAATTCCTTGAATCTTTCCCATGTTATCTGGTTCTTATCAACATTCAGTGTCCGCATGGTCATCTCCCACCAATGACTGGCTCCCTCCTTAAGCATGTAAGTGGCACAACTTACTTTATGTGAATCTGAACAATCGAGGAGGCTGAATATCTTTTCCAACTCACGGATCCACTCCTCAGCAACCAGCGGGTCTTTTGAGCCTTCAAATGATGGTGGTTGCAATTTTCTGAATTGCTCAATAACATGAAATTTATCATTATGGTCTTCTTTGGGTCGTTGTTGTTGAAGCACATTATTCACTGCTTGAACAATATTTTGGATGGTAGCAGGGTTTTCTCCTGAAGTACTCTCATTCACAGTATCAGCACTTCTAGTAATTCTTGGATTACGCCCCATCTTTTCAAAATCACAAAGATAAGTAAGTAAGATATCAAATAAATCAATATACATAAATAAGCACACATACAATCTTAAGGATTTGGCATTGGCTGGGTTCCCTTGACTAGACACATAAAGTCTCAGAATCATATCTTAGCTCTGATACCACTAAAAGCTGTCACGCCCCAGACCCAAAAGATCCGACACACGACATCACTTACATTCATTCACTGCATGTGCACTCATAAATAATATTACACAAAATTTTCAACTTTCATTCAACACAGGAATCCTTAGCAAGTTGCTAGTAAGTTCAACACTAAAATCAACCATAACCTAACATATAAATATAAACTTCTCTTGACAATATTTAAACATTCATTTCAATTTCTTTCAGAACTATAGCAATTGAATTATGACTGGGACAATTATTAAACTGGAGATACGCAGAGTTTTCTCATAGATTAACACTCTACTACGTCACCAGTAGTAACTTTGTTACCGGGAGCCCAAAATATATCCATTGCAAATTCTTACTTAAAATCATCCAATAACCACACTTTATAAAACTTAAACCAAATCCAATCCACACACAATGAAATAATACATAAGTATTTATTCAATAAGGACAAATCAAATATCATATCCCACGTGTCCCCAAATGAAACACTCGGTAACCTAGCAACTTAGGGAACCCAAGAAACAGCAGAAGCCTTGCCAAATCCGCTAAGCACACATGCACCTTATTTACCTGAAATCACCATAAACTATAATGAGTATAAAACTCAGTAAGCATACTAGTTTTTCATATATCAAATACAAATACATATATGTACACAATGCATATGTATGGTATGCTGTGATCAATCAAAATCATAATCTTATCAAATCACATATCATGTAAGCGCTTACACATTCTTTCAAAACACATAATAGGAATACCATCACTCAACTACTACTTAGTAGGACTTACATATCACATATCACATAATGAGCCAAATGTCACTCGTAGGTGACATACCGTATGAGAGGAATAGTACAAGTGAGGTCTTTAAATCACACATATATAACGCTTATGCCCGAAGGTAAAAGCCAAACCCTCACCCTGATCATCGGTGAGTCCTCTCACATGCACCAATACGCCACCACACGAATGTGATGACTCACACTTCCTTTAGGTACCAATAGGATCCTCCCTACATACGGAACACATAACATATACCAATCCCGAAGGAAATGCCACACATAAAGGCTCCACAAATCACATAAAATGCCTACTAAGTTAACAGTGAGTTCAAGTACCCTCAAAATACAAAATATTTCTCATGAACATATTACACTTCAAAAGCTTTCTTTGTTAAACATATCTTATTTTGAAAGCTCACTTTCACAAATACATGTATGTCCATGCTCAATGTCAATGCTCATATTCATAAACATATATTCACATTTCATATCAAAATATACTTTGACATAACATAAACATATTCTTAACCCCATTTGCAAAATCATACAAAACAATTACTATGTTTATTGTGATTTCAGTAAAAAGTCTAGTATACTTACCTCTTAACACTTTCAGCTACAAGGCTTAAATCTCCTTAACCTATCAATGGAGATTAATCCTTTCATAAGCCTCACAATTCACACAAAATACTTTAAATAGCTTACAAAATTATACACAATGCATTTATCACATCAAATTGGTCTAAATACTTAGTTTCTCAAAATCTGTCATTCTGACCACTTACACTTCACAAAATTTTCTAATAAATCAAATGATGTACAATTACTCCAAAATCAGAATATATCATTCTTGACTCATATATCCTTTTTATATATGAATATTATATCAAAATTCCTACACAATCCATTCCATACATACCATCGAATCCAAACTACTAACCTGACAAGATCAAGATACTTACTGAACAGTATTCAATCTCCCAATTTTATAAAATCATATACTAACTCAAAAATTATAAAAATATCATATAATTACTATTAACACATATCTCAGTCCATGATAAATATTTCACTTCCAAATCACTGCCAAAAGTATTTTAAAACTATTTTATTTCATAACTTTAAAAACTTGTTAATCAAATACTGCAATGAGCTGATACACTTTAGAAAATCATAACACTTCAACCACATTAATCTAAATTCTCATTTTCGAGTATATCACATTATACATATAAAATTATCATATTCCATAAATTCGTAATTTTTAAAGATCATTCAGTAGGTCAAAAATTATTTTCCACTGTATTATACTGTTTACACAGAAAATTTCTAGAATTTCAGGGTCATTTTAGTAAATTCACAACAAATTTAATTTCCAGAATTTTGAATCGATTCAAAGTCTCAGATGATTCTAAACTTGTCTAATTTCATATACTCAATATTCAAAACCAGAATCGAATTACAAAAATTTATAAAATTCCTGGATCAAGAGACTATCAAGCAGAAATTCCACAATTCATCATGATTTATCAAGCTATCTTATAGATCATCATCAATTCTCACAATATCAAACGAAATACACATCAAATCCTCAATTATACATATTTCCAGAAATCAAAACTTAAAGAAATTAACTTAATTAACACCAATAAATTGATAATTAGTTGTGATATACCTCTAAAGATCCAAAATTTCAATTTCTTCTTCTTTTTCTTCTTCTTCTTCTCTTTCTCTCTTCTCTCTCTTAAAATGGGTAGCTCGACCTAAAAATGGTAAATTAGGGTTTAAAAGTGTATTTTTATACTAAGAGGCTAATTTTTGGTATTTACGAATTTGCCCCCAAAACTTTCAAAGTATAACAATTTGGTCCCTAAAATAAATCTAAAGTTATACAAATAAACCCAATACTAATCGTATATCCTTAACCTATAAAAACATTACTAATAACAATATATAATTCAAGTATCACCAACATATAAATAAAATACGTATATTTATACATATATAAATACTTATTCTTACCAGTCGTGGATACTGGTTACTGCAGTGTAATTGCCCATCCAAACTCCCATGTGGCAAAAACACTCCAAAGTCTCTATTACCATAACTCCTCATTTCTATAGGCATATCCAAAACATTCTAATTTTGCATTCTAGAAAAGCATTCTTTGGGGCCGTAATTTGCTAGTTAAGGGGCTTCGTTGGTGCATCAGGGATGGATCTTCTGTCTCAATCTACTATGATCAATGGCTCCCTCGCCCTTTGTCCTTCAAACCGTTATTCCCTCATATGCTGCTTGAACACTCCTTGGTGGCTGATCTACTCCTTCTGTCAGGTTTCTGGAACCAAGAGCTTATACCAAACTATTTCTCAGAAGATGAATGCAAACTAATCTTAAACATCTCACGAACGCCTTCCTGGGCCCACCTTGGCGACTCAGTTATGTGGCACTTTGACAAATATGACCAATTTTATGTTAAGAGTGTGTATTGGCTCTCCTTTTCCCCTAATCATACATTATCTTCCAATGGCAATGCTTGCTCCTGCAACTGGTGGAAGCATCTGTGATGTTTACAGCTCCCCTCAAATATTATACACTTTGTTTGTAGACTGTCTCATGATTGGATCCCTACTTTTTCTAACCTTAGGCAACATCATGTACCTGTTGATGATTCTTATATCCGATGCGCGGAAGGAGCTGAAAAATCCATTCATGCACTTTGGCTTTGTGATGCTCTAAAGTATGTACGCCAGTCTTGCTCCTTTTTGCATGACTTTGGTATTGCTCATAATACACCCATGTTGGATCTTCTGATCGAATGTCTGGCCATCTTTCCTACTGAAGATTTTGAGACTCTACTTATACTATTTTGGAGACTTTGGTTTATTAGAAACTAATTTATTTCGGAGCACAAGGTGTTTTCGATGTCGAATGTGCTGTGTTGGGCGCAAGACTACAAGGATAAGTCTATGACTACCCATGCCTTTACTACTGGCTCCCCTATGTCACGAATTAGAGTATGGCAAGCCCCTAGACTGGGCCTCATTAAACTAAATACTAATGCAGGCCTGTCTTCAAAACACTTCAAAGTTGGGCTTGGGGTGGTGCTACGAGACCACTCTGAGGCTGTCTTGGCTTCCTCTTCCATTCCTATTAAAGCACAGCCTTCTGTGGACATTCTTGAAGCTTTGGCCTTGCTATGTGGTCTTTGCCTAGCTCAAATGTTGGGTATCTCAGCACTCGAGGTGGTCTCTAATGCTACAGGCATTATTCATGATATCAACAATCGCTTTTCTTCTGCCTCAGAATTAGACTTGATCTTTAAAGACATTATTGTTATTGCTTCCTCATTCTTTTATTATTATTTTAGCTATAATCATCGATTATCTAATTGAGTTGCACATAAATTAACATATTTTACTCTCAACTTAAACTTTAAAATTATTTAATTTAATAAATATTTTTTGAAATTAAATATCTTATAATTAAAAATTTTTATTTCTCTCAAATTTTATAAACGAAATATTTCTTTCAAAAAAACAAATTACTCATTTCAATGCTACAAACTGTAAAAATATTAAATATCCAATTGAATCTTGTAAATATATGGAATCAACATGCAAATATATATCCTATTCCTTCCCATGCATAAAGACAAACATATGTAATCGTGCATTAATTATGATTGTTTAAAATGGAGGGAGTTGGGGTTTCTGTGCTTGATGGACCGTTTTCGACCCAATTCATGAGTCTTAGATGAAGACAATTATTAGTTATTTGTCTTCTAGGGAACTCCTATTAGTTTTAAGTACAATAGAGCCGCCCTAGCCAGATTTAATAGGAACTCATTAATTATTATGCACTTTTCTAGCGGCAAGAAAAAGCAAATTCAAAGCCAAATTCAGCTTAATTTTCAATTATATATATGACCAATAAAACACAATTTGACATTCTATGTATTTCAGTCACGTGAGTTAGTTATTTACTCTTAAATATTTCATATAACTTGGTCACTACTGGTTATGAGTCTTCTACCTCCATCAGTGTTTGGGTTCAAAGTTAGCCCACTAACGACGACAGTATGGGCTTTAATTTTACGCATAATAACTTGGGCCTCAACCCTTTCTCATATGAGATGGGAAACGCTTTATACCATTGATGGTCGGTGGTGTTTACATGCATTATTTCTTTATTTTGTAGGGAAGAAAATATTAATTCTCAAAACATGAATTCGTGGAGGAAATAAAATAACATATAACATCTTCACCTAAAACTCTTACCCACTTTTATTTATATGTAAATGTGAATATTAGTCTAGGTGTACATAAATATACATATGTTGCTGCCGTAAAATGACAATATAATGAGAAACATATGGCAATTATCTTGCTAGATGTCTCGATCAATAGCATGTGTAGATTATATTTGAATAGTTTGTAAATAGCGTTATGTTCTCAACAATTTGTATGTTCTTTAAGCATTGCGTATATTTTAGAAAATTATAAGATGTTTATATTTTAAGATTACATCAATCATATTATATTATTAATATTATAACACATACAATTTTGAACATATCTTATATGGATTAGAAGACTCTCACAAGATGCGAAAAATAAATCAACTATCTTGGTGATACTCGAATTACACTACCGAGATCATCGAGAACAACACGTACAACTTTGAATACATCATACCCAAAATAAAAAAATTAGTTATAACACATACAACTTTGAACGTATCTCACTTGGATTAAAAGACTCTCACAAGATGGCAAAATAAATCAACTGACTTGGTGACACCCGAATTACGCTAGTGAATCATCAAGAGCAACACATACAACTTTTAATATATCTGACTCAGAATAAAAAATTTATTATAACACGTATAATTTTGAACATATTCCACTTAGATTAGAAGGGCTCACAATATGGCAGAAATAAATTAGCTGCCTTATAACACTTGAATTATACTATAGAGATCATCGAGAGTAACAAATACAACTTTTAGCACATTTCACTAAAAAAAAAAACTCCTACAAAATCGAATTAATAAATTAACCATTTTGACAACCACCAAAGCTCAAATTTCTAACCTCAGTCATAGAGATGCACAAAGCTTATCGTTGGGGCAAGCCCTCAACTGCAAAAATTATAAGATGTTTAACCACAATAAAAACAATGTATATTATTAAATAAATATGTTAGTTGATTCAATTAGTAAAAAAATTTCAAGTGGTACAATAAATATGTGTTTGAATTTTGCCTAAATCAAAGTTGAAGAAGGATTTAGGTTAGTTTTAAATAATATAAAAAAGAAAAAATTAGTAAATAAATATGATTTTAATCATATTTAAGGTATTATATATAAGAGAAGAAGAATATCATACATTATAACGTTGATTGATGTAGAACCTATGAAAGATTGTCGTAAGTGAGATAATTATTGATTTTATTATTTGATTATTGATGTGTGACTTGTAAGATTTGTTTACGAGTGTCGGATCATCTATCACCGATATAAAATTTGTTTATCCCAATTTTATGTGTAAAGAATTATTAAGAGAATAATAAAAGAGATGTTAGCTATTTAAATTATATATTTTAATAAAATTATACAAATTAATGTAATTGTAGGAGCAAAATGAGGCTAACATATATTAATGTTATACAACTGTCTCCAATTAATTCACGCTATTATATATATTTTCACGTACATATCATTTCATAATGACATGCAGCACCCATATGTGATATATATCTAAGTTGGTAATATGTTTGGTGATCTCAAATTTCGTTGCTTTCTTGTGGAAGTAATTCAAAGGATTAAGCATATTTTTGTCTCTTTAATTTTAGTTTGTTATTTTTTTTTTTTGTTGAGTAAAGGTATCAATTTATTGCATATCATTAAGACATTACAATAAAAAAAATTTATGCATAAAATCAAAGGATCCATGATAAAAATAGATTACATCTTAAGACCACCTGAGAACTTTTTTATAAAAGAGTACAAACTATACCCGTATTGATATAGATAAATTAACAAAAATTATTGACCTTTTCGAAAAAAAGAGAATTATTGACTTTTTTAGAGAAAGAAAAATTATTGACCTTTTTGGAGAAAGAAAAAAACAAATATCGCAAGCGAGAGAAATACAGATCCCTAAAAAAAGAGAAATTATTAAACCGATTCAATCTAAACTCAACCACAAACACTCGAAACTAAATAAAATCGGCAATAGACACCTAACAAAATGAAACAGTTTTTCGATGATACCACAGTGAGTAAACGGATGGAGAAGCACTGTTGGAGGAAGATAAAAAACTGACTAGATGGGCCCCAACTAGCCAAGGGTCACTACAGTTGGCCGGGTCGGAGAAGTGTCTATGCCGGCGGTGTGGTGCTGAGAGTGAGCCAGGGAAATGAAAGGGACAGTAATCGGAAAATGATCTGCAAAGGTCCAATGAAAGCTCACTGAAAACAAAGGGCCAAAGGAGTAAAGGCCGAAGGTGGCGCGGTTTATGTCAGCCAGGGCCAGAGGGACGCCGTGGAGATCCACCTATACAGAAAATGGCCGGCGAGAGAGATCTGTAACCACCACCCTACAGGAGACCCCACAGGAAGCTGAGAGAGCCAAAGACGAGGCAGCTAAAAACGGTGAAGATGAGTCGGCCAGAAAGCGACAGAAAAATGTTGCAGAAACCGTTGGCACAACGCGATGGCAAGTGGATCACGCTATAGCCACAGTGAGAACAGTCGGCCCAATGACCACTTCCACAGGAGGTTGTACAACGAATGTCATAACCGGGAAAAGGCTGCGGAGGACTACAGGCCGACGAAGGAGTGACAAATATTGTCCAGGATCAGTGAGCTGCATCGAGGACCACCCGGATTGTAGGCTGCCGGAGCGAGTAGGTTGACAACCACCGCCGCGTATGAGACTCAACTGAACGAGGAGAAGACCGATGAAGGAGCGGCTGGTGCCGGCCAGGATCGGTACGAAGCGGTGGGTATCAAAACAGAAACTGAACCGCAGCCGGATATAGCCGCCACCACCACACAAGCAAAATAAACAAACAAAATAGAACAAGGAAATGAGAGAATGGGGGGATGAGGGGAGTGAGAGGGTGGATGATCTCCTCTGGAGAGGGGGCCGAAGCCCCCTCTCCAGTAGAGGTGATAATGCTCGGCGGCGAGGGCTACTAGGGTTTCCCTTTTTTTCCTTTTGGTCGAGAAAGAGTTATATGGTAACAATTGACTCTCAATTTTAGTCTATTATTTAATTTTATTTCTCTTGTTTTAAATTTTTTTTTTTATTAGTCTAGTTACTGTTAAAACTTATTGTTGAAGGACAAAATTGTAACATAATAAAAGAATTTTATATACAATAACACATGTCAAATAATTATAAATTAGTAAATAAATAAAATTTTATTGTGGACTACCACTATCGCAGCAGATATCCGGTAATGACTTTTCACCATCAATCGCCAGACTCTAACGATAAAATTGATCAAATTTTATATTATTAGATTTTATTTTTCGTGATCTATACAATTGTGAGATCATTTTTGACCAAAAAAATATCAGAAAATAACCAAATACACAATGGGAGTTGGGGAGGCAGCGACCACCGATAGTGTTGATTTATCCATCGGTGCTAACGGTGCATGTCACCGCTCTAGTTGATGTGCACCATTGTTCCTGTGGAAGATGGTAGTGGCCACGAGGGTGCACGTCACCGCCGCCTTGCATATTTAGCCATTTTATGGTCTTTTTTTGGTAAAAATATTTCATAATTGTGTAGATCACCAAAAATAGAGTCCAATGATATAAATTTCGATCATTTTTATCATCGAAGCCCGCCACCACTAGATGTTTGTGCTAATGGATGATCTTTTTTAAATAATTTATTTTTAAAAATAAATTTAAAAACTATATTAAAATTAAACCTATTCAAATGTACTGTGTGTCTATTTTTTTTATTAATAACCAGCTATTTATTGATATGTGAACACTTAAATTATTTTTTTTATGATGTGTCAGCCACTTTAAACATCATAGTATATGTCCATAACCATGATGGGTAAAACAGATATTGTATCGAAATAACTGTATTTTTGTCAAACTTAACGACAACTAATAAATAGAGAATGACAAATCTAGATAATTTAAAACAAGAAGTACAAAAGTGGGTAACGGGCCAAATTCAGGAGATAAAGGTGTCTTTATCCTTAATTCAAAATTAAAATAGACTAATATATGAATATCTTGGTCACATACAATTATATATTTTGTTAAATTTAAATTATCTAAAAGTTTGTGCACACGCGCGTGCACACACACACACACATATATATACATATATATATATTGCGCGCGTGCGCACGTACACACACACACACATACATATATATACTGGGGCCTGATCCAAACTAGTGTAAGGAAGATGTGAGTGTTGAGTTAGGAAAGTTTAAAATTTTGAGCTTTTTCAGTGATAAGGGCTGAACTTGAACCTCTGATTCGACGGTGCAAAAATTATGATTGAGTTAGAATCGAATTAGAGATGAGTTACGAGCTGAGCGAACTGGGCTACAAGCTAGGTGGATTGAGGGGACCTGAGAAATACATAAAATATGAGGTCAGTGATCGGCGCCAGCAATGTGGCCAACGATGGCCCTTCGACGCTTAAGTTAAGTTGTTGTTGAGTGATGAATATTTTCTAAGGTTTATTTCTCATAAAGAGAATGTAAAATTTCTTAAGGAGAAAATGAATTTTCTCTTACGAGCGTTATTGTTGATTTTTTTTTTTTTTTTTTTGTATTCTCTTACAACCTTTCAAATTTAGAGATAAATTTGAGTTTTGAGGGTGCTAGCTTGGAGATTTCTCCTCAAATGCGTTACATGGCGAATTATAATTGATGTCTCTATCATGATGAGTATTTTAGAGAATTTGCTTAGAGAGGATAAAAGAGTAACTTGATCTCCTTTGTCATTTAGAGTACTTGACGTATTTATGATTGGTTATTTTCTTAGGGCGTATTTATGATTGGTTATTTTCTTGAGCAGTCAGCTTGAGTTGATAAAACCTGGAGCTTTGATGAGTTGTTTAACTCTGTTTCTATAAGCTTAGTGGGTTTATTACTAAATTTTCTCAACAACCTCAGACAGTCAATAGAAGACAAAATTCTAGTACATGCTGATATGAAGGTCAATTATTGGCTCTTCAAGGATTCTTTTATTTAACCTTATCTTCAAGTTTAGTAGCTCGATGATGTGGATCCAAATGCTCTTCTAGTGGGTTATGCTAGTGACGTGGTGGGATCTGAGCTATATTGATGTGTAGACTTGTTGGTGAGCCTATAACGATGTGACAGGTGTCTAAACTCTTATGATGTGTCATTGATATTGGCACTAAGTGGTGACACATATTCTCGCTTGGATCTCACTAGATAGGCTTTTTGACCGAATTATAAAGGTTCAAACACTTGCTTGAGCTCAATCCATTGAAGTAGCTCATTTTTGGCCAATTTACTTATAAAAAAAAATGAGTCTAAGTGTTGGATTAGGCTTCTTTAAATGTGTCAAATGTCACTCAACATTACCTCAACAACATATATATATATATATATATATATATACATATATATATATATATATGTATGTTGTCTATCCTTTTCGTATTACTGATCTCTTCGCTAGTCTGAGTGTGTTTGTGATGTCAATGCCGAGAGAGGAGCGGACGAGAGAGCCAATAGAATGTGAATATATGTGTGTATGTAAGAATAATTGAAACCATTGTCATTGAACTGATCTATACATTTTTAATTATACCAAAGTATAAATATTTATGAACTTACTGATCAGATGATACATTGGGGTGATATTTTCACATATTTTAAATTACTAGTTGTTGAATATATTGTTTATTTGAAGCTGATATTAATCAAAGACTTTGAAAGCGTAAAAAGAATCCTCAAGCAAATTTGACATATAGAGGTATTCATATGTATTATATGCAATCAATGTCATCTGAGAAACTGGACTACTGAACCATCAATAATTTTAAAAACTATTATTATTTAGATAATAATTATAGATCACCAAGAGATTAGTTCCTCTTTCAATGATAAAAAATTAAAGCATTAAAAAAAATACAAAAAAAAAAAGAATGAAATATCAGTTGGAATCTTTCTTATTTTTTTCTCTCCCAATTGTGCTATATATATATATATATATATATATATATTTGCATTAGAATTGTTTTAAAATGGAGAGATTTGGTGTACATCATCTGTCTGATGTTCTGTGTTAGATATGATTCATGTGCGCTAGCTATATAAAGACAATTATTTGTTAATTGTCTTATCTGGACGCCCCATCAATTTAAGTTCAATTTTATCCCTTTTGATTTTGGCCCAAACTCGATCTCCAGAAGATCTAATATAACTCCGGAATCTCAAACTCAAAACATTTGAGAATACCTCATTTGAAGTCCACAAGACTCATTATACAACACTCTGAGCTTCGTCCCATTATTATTAAAAAGACCCAATATTAAATAGAGGAGTATCTTCAAAACTTATCAATTGTACTTAACTATCAATGTTCTTGAAATCAATAAATATCTTTGGCAATTTTTTTGAACCGAAACCAACCATGAAAACCCAAGGGCAACAAATATATATATATATATATCAATCGAGGACTTGAATTATCTTTATTCTTGAGAATTTTAAAATTTTAAGATTTTTTTGTACAAATTTACTTCTATAATCTCATAATAAATATAAAAAAAAGATAAAAATATGTCATAATTTTAATAAAATTCAACAATTTAATACAAAAAAAACCTATAAAAAAAGAGGTTAAATAATTAAAAAACAATTGACTTTTCAAATTGACTTTCAAATATGAACTCTCTCTTTTGAATAAATTATAATTTTAAAAGCTGCATTTGGGCACAAAATATCAAACCTCTCTTTTTGATTGTTTTTTTTTTCCTTTTCTAATATTTTTTTACATATTTATTATTAATTTAAATATTAGAGGGTCATCACTGAAAAAAAAATCATTAGTACAGTCTAACTTTATTTGTGATTATAAAAAATTCTTAAAACTCAATATGCGTGAGGGACTATCTCAACCTAATCCTTTAAAGAAATCTAATTATTATTATTCTAAAGAAATCTAATTATTATGCTAAAAAAATATAAATTTAATTTGCAGGCTATAATTTCCCTAATTTCAAAATCAACAAATTCAATTATTTTGACCAGTTATTGGGGATTCATTCAATTTAATTTGTAGCTGCAAGAAGCAAATTCAAAGCTAACTTCTGCCTTATTAATAATTAGAAGATAAAATTATAGGACCAAGATAAACAATTTGACATTATACTTTTCAGTCATGTGACTTAATTATATATTTACTCATCACTTGTTAAAATAAATATATACATGCATGAAATAATATATATTTATATGCTTTCCCTCTGAATCACGCATATGAATATGATTGAAAAAAGTTAGACCCCATCGAGCCAAACACCAAGTAAAAGTCAACTAGCTAGGTTAATTATTTTCTTGGAATTTCTTTTGTCTTTCATAGTCTCGATTAGGTTATCCATTTAGAGATTTAATGAAACAAGTAATTAACTGCTGTACAAACTGCAGCCTCTATGAGAACTGTCTCCACTTCCATTTACCTATCTTCAAGACAAGCTTGAATCACAAGCCATGTATATTCAATTGCTTGGAGAATGATACAACATTGAACAAGAAGGGCCTTAATTTATTTTAATTATAAAAAAAGAAGAAATTATGGATGGTTGAATTCAAACAACAAGAACTGAATTTAATTACTTCAATCCAGACAAGATTAGAAGGATCTAATTAATTTGTGTGCATGTAGAGGTACATATAATACGATTATACGTCACAATAATTTTCATGAGTAAAGTAGAGTAGATGGTCAAGGAGTCAGGTTTTAGATGTATTGGTTAGAAACCCATGGAAACAAGCAAATCAGTTTGTTTAGCTGACAGTCGAATCATATTCAAATCAAATAATCTAAAGTTTATGTGACATCACTTTAACAATTTTTTCAAAATCATTCATGGTCCACTCGACAAAGGAACCTTGGTTGAAGGAGTATATGTTCTCTCTCTATTTGAATAGAACCGTTTACTAACTAAAAAAAACAAATAAATAAAATTAGTGAGAAGAAGTAGAGAGGAAATTAATGGAGTTTTACAGCATATGATTGAGAGCAAGCAAAAGATTATTAAAGAGAAAAAAAAAATGGTCTCTCTCATTCCCTTGGCTGTTGGAAATTGATTTTGACAGTTACTTAAGTTGACAAATTAAATAGTAAGAATTTAGGTTTGAAAGAGTTGGCTAGCTTATGATATAAGGTAAGAACCACTCCTCTTGAACATATAAAAGTCAGAGTTTAATTAATTAATCACATCAATACCCCATCGTTAATGTGTCTATCATTTTAAATATGGTGTAGGGATAACTGTAAATTAGTAAAAAAAAAAAAATTCAAACAAATTATAGAGTTAACTATATTTTGTCGGGATACTTATAAAAAATACATGGTAAGGGTATTTTGTAAAATATGTAAAGCATTTTGCAATTATACATCCTATCTCTTATCTCATGCTTAACTTCGACCTCCTTAAATTCTTCGACAATGTTGTTTAAATAATCTGAATCCTCTCTCCCATATAAACTTCAGATTTGTTCATATTTTCAGAGAGAATAATTTAATTGTTGATGCTTTGATTAATTTGGGCCTTCTCTTTATTAATTTTATTTGGCGGGACCATTCATCTTCTTTTATTGCCAAATTATTTTATAATGATGTGAATGAATTTTCTAGCCATTGATTGTTTCTCAATTGTTTCTCTTGAGTATTTTTTTCTATTATATACATATTATGAGAGGTAAAATTTACTATATTCATTTAATTTGTTGTATTTTCTTTTTATTTGAACAAATTTTCTCATCACGACGGGTTTATGAGAAAAAAATATTATGTAGATAATTAAATAAGAAATTAAAAAAATTCTTCTTTGTATTAAAACATATATGTAGATATATCTGTTTTGCACCTTAATATAAGAGGATCAATGAATAAGGTAGAGCAAATTAATTGATATACTCCAAAGATTTTTGGCAATCTCTAATTAGTTGATGGTAATAAAGTAGAGTGGTTGGTGTGGTCAAATTCTCAAAACGCTGTCTTGTGCTACAGGATAACCTTCTACTTTACTGATTCATTTAAAAACAAAAGGATACCCTGGAGATAGAAAATTTTGCAATAAAACAAGAAATATAAGGACAAACTATTACGAATGCGATGAAGTATTCACAAGCGTGTGAAGAATGTCTTATGAGTAACAAAATAATTGGTAGGTTTTGGGGGTGTTTGCTGCACCAACTTTCCCTTCAACCAAGCTATGCACATATCCTGTATATAGGACAAATGGGTCACGTCCTCCTCTGTCTTCTTCAACAATTATTTATCTCTATTTCCCCTCCCCATTACTGAATTATTTGTGTATTTTATCAACTACTGATTTATCTTCTTTTTTTTTTTAATACTAGTTCTTGTTAATTAATTGCATTGCATTGGTGCACATATACCGGCAATAACATCCAAGCATCCTGCATTAGTGTACTTTGTTGGACACATTAATTTGTTTGTTTGCATTATTTTGTTTTATATTTCTCAAAATGGATGTTATATTTGAAGAAACCATAAATGGGTGTTAAATAAACATAGCTCTCTGTCTCTGGCTCATTTTTCCTTTTTTAATTTTTCAAAAACAAAAAATCAGTAGGTGGTCTGCAGGCATGAATTTATGTTATGATTACAACTTCTCCACTGTGTTTTTGCTCCTTTTATGTGTTTATCAAACTTTCTTTGGCTATAATATCATCCTATGATGAAGCTGCAAGTAACAATCAGCCCTAGTAGCAGGATCCATTTAACATCTATGAATACCCAATGAGTGAGTCTTTGATTTGCCAGCAAGCTGTCCGCTTTCAACAAATTCATCCTGATATAAACAAATTGATTAATATTATTGGGCATCCGAAAGACAAAAGTTCTTATACAATTGAGATATATGTTGGTTACCCTTACATTCACAAATGAATTACTGACATTTTCCAAATTACGACTGATGAAAGTTCTTTTACGGGGGGATGACTTCGAGGCCTCAACCCAAAAAAAAAAAAAAAAGCAAAAGAAATGCTTACCAGAACGTATAGGTATAGTTATATTAGAACGAAATTATAATACGGTTGCTGATACGTAGATTCCCGCGTTCCTATAAAATCCAAAGTCCAACAAAGATCCTCCCAGTTGCGTGCATGGAATGAGTTCCTTTGACCAACAGTGACCTGCCACGTATTACGTAATCAGATTTGCATTTTCAGCCTACTGAGGTAAGCTAAAAAAATTTACATATCTCTACAAATTACAATGACGGTTTTACACTGTTTTTTTCCCCTTAAATTACCATGTGTTTCCGATAATAATCCTTTAGAAGTCAGGATAATAGGCTAATCCAGAAATTTTTTTTTATGGATCCTGAAGATGCTTGAATTTTAAAAGATTGAAAGGAATCAAAATTATTTATTCGTTTAGTTGTTTGTGCTTTGGGGTCAACAATTTGAAGTAAATATAATGATATCCCCTTTATAAGTTCAAGAAAAGTTGGAGGATATATTAGTCCTTTTAAATTGGCGATGGTATCAACAATATTTTTAATCATCACAAGATGGGAGGAAGTGTCCCAATCTTGATCAGCCAAACAAAAAGTGGAAAGTATTTTTTATTGAATTATCTCGGACAGCACACAACGCTGAAGATTGTGTATAAATAGGAAGCTTCAGTTTTGGTGACAACGGAGCGAACCAACTTAAGTTCTTAGATACAGAAAAAAGATGGGGCGGTCTCCTTGTTGCGATGAGAATGGCCTCAAGAAAGGTCCCTGGACTCCTGAAGAAGATCAGCAACTTATTCAATACATTCAAAAACATGGCCATGGAAGCTGGAGAGCTCTCCCCAAGCTTGCTGGTAATCTAATAATTAGTCACAGAACTTTTAATCTGTCTCTCTTTCTGTCAAATGGTTTTACTTTACTCACTTCTTATTTATCTTTGCAGGTCTTAACAGATGTGGCAAGAGCTGCAGGTTAAGGTGGACGAATTACTTGAGGCCTGATATCAAGAGAGGGAAATTTTCTCAAGATGAAGAGCAAACAATTCTTAATCTCCATTCAATCCTGGGAAACAAGTAAGTTTCTAAATCATTTGCCTCTCTATTTATAAAATGAAATTACAATTGCTAAAAGATGATCTGGTTTTTTTCATTATCACTAAAACTCCCTTAAATCTGTTTTTGGTTTTCAAGATGGTCAGCAATTGCATCGCACCTCCCTGGCCGGACAGATAATGAAATCAAGAATTTCTGGAACACCCATTTGAAGAAGAAGTTGATTCAGATGGGAATTGATCCGATGACTCACCAACCGAGAAATGATATATTTTCTAGCTTGCCTCATCTTATAGCACTAGCTAACCTTCAAGAGCTCTTAGAGACTCAGCAAATAGATGAACAAGCTGTGAGATTACAAGCAGAAGCCGTGCAATTGGCTAAGGTTCAATACTTACAGTATCTTGTCCAATTTGCAGCATCAATCAACACTACCCCTTATGGCCAAAATGGCATTAATTCAGATACGGAGGCTCTTAATTTACTAAATTCGATTGCTTGCATTAAAGAAAACCCAGTTTTAAATCCATCACAAACAGAGAATCCATCCTCATTTTCTCATCAGCTGGGAAATATTGAAACTTGTCAACCACTCCACTATCCAGGTCTATTATCTCACTTGCCAGACCCACAAGTCCCTTTCGATTTCCAAACAACGTTGATTAATAGTGACATGGGCCCGTGTTCTAGTAACTTTACAATGGTCATCCAAGGTGATAACCCACCCAATTCTTCATGGATTCTTCCCTCAACTCCTCCTGTTAATCAAACTGTAACTGAGACGACGTCGATAAGCAATCCAGGAGATGCAAGCAGCACTTCCAGCTATGGTGGAGGAACTTCATATTGGCCTGAACTCTATTTTGAAGATCTTATTACGCAAGAGATCTCTTAGTTGTTATTGCTTGCGAGGTTTGAAGTTGCATCAGGCATCTTAAATTTTCTTTCACTGTGTATTTGTATTTCAGCTCATACATATATAGATATGTAAATGTACAAGCAGTCATACATAAACATGTGTACGTTTATGAAGGTACACAGATTCAGGATATATATACATACCTATCATGTACATAACCTTGGGGAGAGTTATCTGTCACTTAGTTGAGTTCCCTTTTTCTTTCATCGAATATATGACAGTGTTTTGTTACATACCAAATTGATAAATATAATTGAGTTTGTTATATATATTTATATATATCATGTATTTGGTTTATGATTATACATTAAAAATTCTCATATGTGGATGTCTACTAATTAATAATGTATAGACTCCAACTCCTGTACAAAGAGTTAAACAGAATATTCATATTCATATTTTTTTTTAAAAATATGAATGTCCAAACGGACCACACCAAATAAGGATACATATAGTTAATAAGGAAAGGTGTTATTGATTGTATATATACCTACTAATAAAATTAAAGTTGGAGGGTTTGATAAATGAAATATACAGTATATAATAATGGATTACTATAAAAGCTGAGAGAATATATAAAAGATATGGAGGCTTACTCGTATCAACAACATTTGCTTATTAGATATCTTTTATTCCATTAGTTAGCATGGGTAAAAATTTTATGCAAATTTAAACTCTATATTTCCTTCTCCATTAATCAGAATGTAAATATCTAGGGAAGATAATGTGATCATGCTGATAATTGATATGGCCTTATATGTAGCTAAAGAATGACAACACATCGCTCTTCAAGTTTGCTGCAAACTTTCTGATATGCCAACAAAATCATCTATACTAAATTTGGGTTCTTTCTTGAAGATGCTCAATTATCATTCTTACTACTTTAATAAGAGAAGCTTGTCTCGCAGTGGTTGATCAACTCGACCTAGTAATACTTGCCAGTTAAAAATCGATATATAATGTGAATTTATCTTAGATAATTTGAGTTTTCAATTTTTTTTTTCCTTATAATGGACGAATACATTTGAAATTCTGTCAGTTTCTTTCCTTCTCTATAAGTTTGGAAGGCTGATAATTATTGTTATGCTTCGTCAAACTGTACATGGTATCGAATGCTTGGATTTTTAGCAGGGACATGCAAAAGCTGATCAAGGCATAAAAATATGAACTTGAAGAAAGTTCTTTAATTTGGTGGCAACCTATGGTCATTAAGCTGCTAGCTAGCAATTATCAAAATGCTCAACAATACTACTAAAATTATGAGCACTTGTAAGTCAACTATGTCAGTCGCAGTTGCTTGTCATGGCGATAAAACTTCGTTAAAATTAGGGAGCAACGTGTATTCAAATCCTATATTTCCATAGTCTATAAAAACGTTTATAATATTTCTTGTGTTAGAGTGGGCACGACTTCCGTTCAAATGTTGGGATGTAAGACAGAGAGTAATGATAATAATAACAACTATAAACAACAACAATAATGGCATTAATTCTTAATTAATTATTAGAAAATTAAAGGTGAGGGTGATATATGATTAAGCAAAATCAAATAAAGTCCGTACTATAATCAGGATTATAGAAAAAGTGAAGTTGCAGGGACTGATTTCAATGAGTAGTTAAGACTATGATTTCTTTTCTATCAAGATATTGACACTCCATCTTCAATACCTAGCCCATTCATTTATTTTACCAAGTCTTTACAATGAAGCTGTAATAATAATCATACAAATGTCAATGACCCAATGGACTTAATAATCAAGTTTTCTTATATATCAACTTGTTGTAAGCTGCAATTAGGGTGATACATATATTTTTCAAATTTCACCAAGTGTTTGATGAAAGTCAAGGCGGTCGTGGTTGTCAAAGCAACTTATAAAAACTCACTGTCTGGTTAGGTTTCTTCTCCTCTCATATATCCTATATATAAAAGATTATGGCAATTTTCACCACCTAATCCTGTCCCATTTGTTAGATTGATTACTCAAGTTTCATATGTCATTGCAGTTATGTATTATGATATTAAATTTCTTAAAAAAGAAAAAAATATTAATTAAGCATGCACGTTAGACTGATGGGGATTCAATCTGCAAGAGATTGCAATAATGGCTACGAGTGGCAACATCAAAGGAAAGGGATGTTTTGTTTCATGGTACAAATTCTGTAATCATATAGATACTACAATCGATTTTGCGGGATTTAATTATGAAAGTGGTAGTTGTGCATATTAGTTTCTAAATTCTGTAATATGACACACAACTGCGTGCGCTTATTTATTATTTGGAGCTGAAGATTTTGGCAGCATCAAAAATCAAATGAGAGCTTCACTTCAGCCGACGATTGAAAACTACACTTGGATTAAATAATCTTAATCAAAATAATGACTAAGGAGAACAATTCTCCGGCGAGTACGTATATGCATACTACTTTAATTTTGAAGGATAAGGGTCACGGGCTAACAGGCCCGAATATTTTCTGATTTGTTCTGTTGTTCAAAACTCATATGAGTATCAGACCTGGCCCAAACATTGCAAAACAAAACACATACAACAAGGATAAAAAGAAGACGGTCCAAAGATCAAAATGAGGAGTAGATTCTCACTGCTTCATTCATAAATTTTAAAATGAGTTATGATTCAGTATATACGTTCGCATATAAAATGTATTTGAATTTAAAACTATGTAATATTGTGTAGTTCAATAAGATTCAAATATTTATTTATTTACTTATTTTGAGGGTTCATAGGATAATTTTTTAAATAAGCACGAATAACTATTAATCTCAAACATAGGTGTAATTAGGGATGGTAAAAAATTCGTAAATTCATAAATTTTTCTGTATTAAAAAAGATTTGATAAGATTTAAAGTGAGTTTAGTACAAATTTAATATAAAAAATTAAAATTTGTAATGAATTTAGTATGAGTGTAGAGTTCAATAAAAAATCTTCGAATACTTATAATGAATATCCGTACATATTACATTTTTTATAATAAAATAATAATAATAGACTTAATTTTTTCACATTTATTTTTAGTTTATATTAAAAATAAATAAAATTAGTTTAAAGAATTAATGATTGTAGTTAAAATTAAAAATTAAATTATAATATTTAACGTAATTAAAATTAAATTTAAAATTATAATATTAATTTAATTAAAATTAAATATTTAACGTAATTAAAATTTAAAATAATAATATTTAATATAATTATAATTAAAATTAAATTTATTATATTTAACACAATTAAGATTCAAATTAAATTGAAAGTGATTAATGGTTAAGTCTCCTTCGTACGAGTTAGCTGATTCGGAACATACTAATAGCGGAAATTTGCCGACGCCTATGTTGGTGGCCCACACTACCAATGATTAGCTGCAAATATTTCTTCTCTTCGGAGGAAAAATTCACCCAAGTAGGTATAACTACTCGTGATGGGAATTGGGATTCAAATCAAACCAGAAAGTCCTCTTCTGCATCCACAGGCACAGGCACAGGCACACAAATCACACTAAGGGCTCGTTGGGCATTTCAACCAGAACTCTGACTAAAAGAAGTGATCAAAACCCACATCCCCAATTCCCGTATGGGCACATAAACTGGCTTTAATTTGCCATTTGGGTAAGTAAAAGACAGCCATTTTCATGCAGTGAGATGCAGCCGAACTGAAATTGGGATTCTGGGTTTGTGAGGAAATTGGCTTGTTGAGTTGTGATGATGGAAGGAAAGTATATAATTGTTGCTGGAATGACAGACTGCGGTGGTTTGATTAAAGCTAGAAAGGAGAGGGTCAAGAAGGAACCAATTGATCTAAGAATTGCCTAACTACAAACAAATGAGACCGGATTGCACCCACATGGCATGTGCAATGTCATGCCATGCCAATCCCGACGACTCCTCAACCTGAACGCAAGTATGATCTTGTCTATGTCATGTGTTTTTTTTTTTAATTGTAATAATTAAAAATTGTATTTAAATATAATTTTCAATTAAAGAATAATGAGGAATCGAAAATGCTTAGACGGATGAATAATAATAATGAAAGAAAGTTAAAAGCTAGAAGAGATTCGGAACATGACAAGATGGAAGGCCACATTGTATTGGCAGCTAGGCACAAAAATCGGGGTGCAAGTGGCGATTAGGTGATAACTTTTAAGAATTTTTTTATAAAAATAAAAAGATTGCATCTTAAAATTGATTTTTGAACTCTGCATGAATTTTTATTTTAAATAAAAATAATTTTTTAAGAAATTTTAAATTTATATTAACTTTTTAAAATAAATTTTAAAAAATTTTAAAATATAAAATAAAGAGCGTTTAAATACAAAATACGAAAGAGAGTATCATAAAAGTGTTTAAGTATTATATATAAAAATATATATATTAATATATTCTTTGAGAGTCCGTATATTATTATATTATTTAATTATTTATTTATGATAAAAAAAATTATTAAAATAAAAGAAGTTATAGTTTCGTGGTTCACCATAAAAGTAAGTGTTTGTTGTTAAATCACAAAAATTTCTTGTGCTTTGTGTGTGTAGTTGTTTATTTCTTTGTACGTGATATTTTTTATTTTTAATTATTTGTGAGTAAAATATTTCGCAAAATGTTTAAAAAAATTTTAAAGTACACATTAAAACTCCAACATTCTAAATAATAAAAAATCACTTGACTTTTTATATTTATAACGAGTAATGCTTAATTTCTTAAATTATATCATAAATTTTGTATCTCATATTGAGATGTCAAGTAATTATTAAATAGTAAAATTGTATAAATTTAAATTTATCTATTACATAATTTAATCATTAATAACTACTTAACACATTATTTTTTAAAAAAAAATTAAATACCATTTAAAATGTCTCACATTATTCATTTATAATTGCCTAACCTCCACTTTTTTGCCAATATAACCAGGAATTAGGTGGGGTGGTGAGGTTAGTTAATTTTTTCATGGGATTAGATAAATGGGAACTGTTTAAGCATTATACCTAAGGTCTTAATTGGACTACCATTTTCTACGTTATAAAAGCTACTGGAGGACAAAGTTAGATTCGTTTCAATTCTAAAATAATTTTATTGAGTTGGAAAATTAATTGGATCAGTGAAATCAAAACCAATTATTTTAATAAAACTAATTCGGTTCAATTTATTTCTCAGTTCTCGTCGGTTTGTCAATCTATTTTATTTTATTTTTTTCAGTTTAATTTTTGAGTGTATCTAAAATCAAATTAAATGATCGGTTCTTGAAATCGAATAGTGAATCGAGCCGAATTGACAAGTTATTATTTTATTTAATCAATTTGGTTCAACTTTATTCGTCTCTAATAAAAAGATAGACTACTGTTTTATGTACTTAATATAATAATCAGTTTATAAGACATTAAAAAGAAGTGGAAGAAATGCTTTTATAATTGTGGTATAATGTTTAAAGGTTTACAATGCATTTTATCTCTGTTTTAGTTTTAATGTATATTTGGTTAGGTTTCTTTACTGATTAAAAAAAAAATTAATACTAAAAGCTTTATTTAATTTTTTTTTTATGACCATTGGTTATAATTAAAGAAAAGTTTTTAGATATTAAAAATTAATTTTGTCTCTATTTATAAAAATTTAAAATTTGAGTTTTTAGAAATAGAAATTTTTGAGCTATTTTTTATATTTGTGTATTAACACATATATTTTAATATTATTTTCTTAATTATATAGCATATCTTTAATATTAAAATAATTCAATTAATATGTTTTTAACGTTTTGTTAAAAGTTACCTTATTTTCATATTTTTACAACTATCATGTCTCTACAATAATCTTACAATATTTTTTTTATAGTTACGTAAAATTTTATTTTATTTTTAATTTTTATACCAAACATAATAATTTATTTATTGTTATGTATGAAGTGTCATTTTTTATAATTTAATAACATACAAGCCTTTTGAATAATATATAATCAAACAATTTATTATTTTAAAAGAGTTTTTAATTAACAATCAAATGTTCAATGACTTTTTCTTAGAAATTCTACTTTTAAAAATTTTACTTTCAAAAACTTTATTTAAAAAACTAACTAAATGAGCCTAAGTATAGGTTCTCAATTTAAATTTCTTTCCCTAATTTATTTTTTAAGAAAGAAGTAGAAAAAGAAGCAAAGGAAATTGAAACTAGAACGTGGTTATCTTTGGGAATTTTTTTAAAATGGCTCAAAAATTTAACCAATATTTTTTTTTTAGCCACAAAATAACAAGCTAGCCTTTATTAGCCAAAACAATATAAAATGAATACAGTTATGATAACTAAAATATTTGAAATAAAAACATAAAATCAATTATATTTTATAAATCAATCTAAAAAAATACACTCTGACATTTAGAATAAGTAGATTTCAAGTTTTAAACTGTAAAAATAAATAAAATTGTTTTTATTTTCATACAATGTATTTATTTTTTATACATCAGTCGAGTTATTAATATAGTTTTTTGAAGTTATGCTAATTTTATAAATGTATTAGTATTGAAGTATAATCCCTAGTGTAATATGGTAAAGTTTTGGAGAAAAATAAAATGGAATTGGAGAGAAAATCTACAGAATTTAAAAAATTTGAAAAGTGAAAATCCATAACGAAATCATTGCATGGCCAATCCCCTATTTGGGATTGGTCATTGTAAAATGCATGTGCGCCTCACCTATATCACTTTGCCTCATACAAAGAAGGCGCTATGGACACGTTGCATGACAATTTCGCGCCTTTTTCATTATGTGTTCCCACGTTATTTTTTTTTTAATTTAAATAGTTTTTTAATAACTATTTTTATTATAGGTGTCATGAAGTATGAGTCACCCGTTATATATTTTGGAAGAATATGAGATAGCTATAGTGACGATAATGAGAAATATGTTGGTCTATGAACTTTGGTATTTAAGTTCCGAAGGATGTGAATATGAAAATATTTTTAAATACTATGTGTCATGTAATAAGAGTTAATATTGTAAAGTATAAGGCAATTCTAAAATTTTTTATTGATGCAACAAGATTTAAATTGAGATCAATTGAGATTGGGACGATAATGATATTCAATTTTTTATGAAGATTAATAGAAGATCGTTATATTCTCTATGTATAATAGTGGATTTTAAAGTTATTATATATAAAGATGATGTACAAGCACCCATTCAGAACTAACCACCCTATCATAATCACTTCATATTGGCAAGTAAAAATAACAAAGTAAGTTACACAATTTTAATAATACCAACTATTGTGCTTACCACAAATACTGTAATTGACAATCAATATTCTCCTATAATATTTAACAAAGACTCAACTTATATGCACTACGATAATGAGATAGATAAGGATGTCGATAGTCTAGAAAATGCTAATAATGTGAAAAAATATGGTGGATTAGATGATTTACCAAAATGCGAACATTGTTATACTTCAAATAACTCTCTTAAAGAGACGCATGACAATTAGGATTTGCATAGAATAGGAGATGATGTTGAAACTCAAAACTCATTTCAATTTCTTCCTCTAAAATCACCATTGGACTTGGCCAAATCTAATATGTTTTTATGTTCTAGAATCGGAGATGTATTTGTAAAAAAGTTGTATGATAGCTAAATAAACTTTATCAAGTTATTAGCTTGATGACACTTAAGGTTAATTGGAACTTCAAAGTTTACAAAAGATTATTTTCAGGCAAATATGATGATAAAATATATAAATGATAATTATGTGAAATATTGACAGATGCTAAAAAGCATTTCATCATGCTTAAAATAAATACAGACCACACATGTCAGTTAGATAAGTTGTGTGATGATTACCAACAAATCAAGAGTCAAATTATTGAAAAATTTATTAAATTTTTTTTTTTGCATTAGTTAATCAACTTTACAGACTAAAGGAGATCTAATTCAACATGGGTGAAGAGTTTAGTGTGGAGATAATGTATTTTATTGATTGGCGAGATAAAGACCATGCATGCAGATTGATAGTCGGTACTCTAGAAAATTTGTTCAGATGACTTATTGTATACTATAATATGTTGGAACGAATAAAACTTAGGTATGGTTGCACATTTAGAAATTGACCACTATAATCAATTTAAGTATTTTTTTTGTGTGGCTTTGATCATATATTAGAGGTTTTCAGTCATTCATCTGATCGATTATTGTAGTTGATGAAACATTTTTAAAAAGTGCATGCTTGGGTACAATGTTTGTAGTTGTATGTAAAGATGAAAATAATCAAAATCTTCTATTGGTATGAAAGATTGCTAATTTTAAAAATAATGCTTCTTGGGTATGGTTTATAGTCAAACTTTGAGAATTTCTTAATAATTTTGAGGATCTTGTATTTGTTTTTTTTATTAATACGTTAGTATTAAGAAGGTCATTCGAAAGATTTTTTCTAATGACTATTATAAGGTATGCATTTATCATTTGAAAAAAAAATTAATCACAAGATACAAGATACTATCGAAATATAAAAAGAAAGAGAAATTTTTGGCTTCTTATTTTGTTGCTGCAAATACATATCGTCTTTCTAACTTTCAAAATCAAATCAAGAATATGTAAGAGATAAAATCAGAGACAATAAACATACTTAGAAGAGGACGTTGGTTTTCTTAAATGGACTCGATCAATAGGATGTATAATCCCTTCTTATAATGAACTTGATTGAGTGGATATAAAAGTTAATGTAAAAGTGATTCTTTTAAAGATTGGAGGTTGTAAAAGATATGACATCCTTTTTGACAACTTAATCTCATCATAAGGTTTAAAAGCACAATGATAAATTCAGTCGCATGATAGTTCACTTGATCGATCATTCTCGCTTTGTCGTGAATAATAGAGGTAAAAATGGAATATTGGACAATTTGACGAAGTCATACAGTTGTCGAAAGTTTAATTTTTGGTAACTACCTTATGCTCATGCTATTGTAGTATATAGACATACCAGATTATAATAGTATGGTATTTGTTCGCCCTACCATACATCTGAGTGTTTATTTTGTGCATATAATGAGCTAGTCAATCTAGTTGGCTATTCGTCAAATTGGATAGTTTTAAACGAGTTAAGAGATGCTGATACCCAGCCTCATATAATACGCAATTAATCAGGAAAGTGTCGGAAGAAGCGAATTCTATCGTAAGATAAAAAATCAACAAAAAATGTGTGCAGTCGCGGTAAGCAGTATAGACATAAACACCAGGCATGTCAAAATCCTGTTGTTTTACATAATAGTTGATATGACATATTATTATATATATTTACCATTTGATGCTACTTGTATTTGTATAATTAAATTTAACGTGACTTATTATAAAATTTTTATTTTGCTACCTTGTTGTAATTCATAACAATTGATAGAGCTTGATTTTGTATATTTTATTATTTGATATTTGTATAACTTAAATTTGACATTAATATATATGAAATTTATGTTTATTTCATTTACCAGTAAAAATAAGTATGGTTACAAAAAAATAACGAGTTACAATAAAAAATATAATCATGAAAAAAGATTGACATCATGTATCATGTGTGTTCAACCCTGTGAACATAAAATATCAATTTGTTGTATTACACTATAATAGAAGATATGTTATTTCTACTATATTATTTGACGTCGCTTTTAATCCTACTTAATTTGTTTGGTTCTTATGGACAATTGAACCTATACATACGCATACAACAATGAAAAAAAGTTAATGTAATTACTTGATACAATTGTTAATATTATATAATGGATGTGTAGTTTTTGTAAAAATAAATAATAAATGAAATTAAAATAAATTATGCTTTATGTAAAAATAAATAATAAATGAAATTAAAACAAACAAACAATATAATAGCAAATTAGAACAATTAAATTAAATAAAACAAATAATTAAATCTAATAATAAATTAAATACATTAACTAACTAACTAAATATCAATTACTAAGATAAATAATAATTAAACATAATAATTAATTAATTATTTGAACAAATTAATAATAATTTTTCATTCATATCACATGATTTATTCAGTTAATTATTTTTAACAAATAATAAATTATTTAATTAATTATCATTTATTTTAATTAAATTATTTGTTTCTAATAATTAATTTTAAAAAATTTTAAAAAAACTTTCAGGCGTTACATGTGCTAGGGATGCACCCATTAAGAGCCTCGTGCATAGGTGTCAGAACTAGTGCACGCACGTGAAATGCCTAAGTACCAGATGATGATCGGGACATTGCATTGACCATTGTCCAGCTTCGTTTTTTTTTTTTTCACAAAATCATATATTTATCTTATTTTTTAGCCTTTTTTTTCATTTTTATTTATATTTAACCTATTTACAACACAATCTAATTGTTTCTATCTATATTTAACCTATTTACAACACAATCTAATTGTTTTTATCTACTTTTAACACAAATTACAAATTTTATTTAAAATTCAAAAATCTTATCAATTATGAACCATTTTTCAAATTTAAAATTAACTATAAGTATAAGAAAACGCCGTTCTACGCAACGTTGATTTTAAAGTATTTTTGAAAAAGTGAATGCTAGGTACGAATGTTGGTAAAGACGAAAAATATATTTCTTATGTTAATTAATAATGTGCGGATGGAGAGAGTGCTGAAAGCAGCAGTACTCTGAACTGGTATTGCTTCGTATTAATTTATAAAATACCCTTTTCCAAGTATCATAAATAGGCCTCGTGAGTGTCATAAATACAATGACAAGGCTCGTACATCAAGAAGGTGATATTTAACACGTGGGATAACCACCTTTTAATTTTGAAGTCATAAAAAGACTGACTAAAAGAACAAATATCTAAAGTTATTCAGCTGATAATAACACCCCAAGAATAGAAATTAGCAGAACATAAATTTGAGAATTAAAAGTATCAAAGAGAGTTCCAGTTGAAGGATCGATGAGAATTTGAACATATACTATCGTATCAGTGCTAGAATAGAGTATAGCTGTTTTGTTTTGTTTTGTTTTGTTGCAGTCAATAGCTACGGAAAGATATTAGATTTATTAATACATGCTTGATGCTTAGTTTAATCCGACCATAAAATTACGGTTATTGTAAACACGCGGACACAGAGAAGCTAAAGGGGAGAGAACAACAACGCATCATAAATCACTTTTAACAGTGACGCATGAATGGAATCTAAGCTTTTATGAACAGCCCAAAAAATGGAGCAGCGGTCCACTTGAAGAGGCAAAATGCCAAAACCAAGTAGTCAGCAAAACCTCTCTCTCCCATGACTTGCTGTCCCCCTCCAATACCCCAGCTTCCAATGCAATCCCAAGTTGAGATAATAATATCATAGATATAATTCCCAAGTAGCAAAAGAAAATACCCAGCATCAGATGCAAATAAAAAAAATTTATGCCCATATTTATTAAACCCCCCCCCCATACAAATCCAAAAATAATGTTTCATAATGGTATTTGTGTCTTTTTCAATCATGAAAGATTGACTTGAAATTACAATAATGATGGTAACAATGCAAGTATAAAAAATATAGGCCCTCTTTTCATTTGAGCATATTTTCCACCCTGTCCAAGAGAGAGGATTAGAGAAGGTACTAGAGAGGTGGGTAGTGTTTTGTTTTCTTGCGACAGATAATAGAAAATAAAAAATCTAGATAAAGGAAAGTTGTGGCTGCAATTTGCCTATCAATTTGTTGCATCCCCACTCAATTAACCAAATCTTATTCACTCACTCTCCAATCTATCTAAAATGCTCGGCCTTTCTTTTGCAGTTGATTTAAAATGACTAAAAAAACCTACATTCATTAAAAATAAATGAATATGACCAAAGAATTGGCGAGAAAACATTTATATAAATGAATAATTAAGAAAGAGAAGTAAAAGATAAACAAAGTACTTCAAAGACAAAAACACCAAACAGATAAGATTAACTCGAAAAATTCAGTATTTTTATTTGGTTCCAGAGAGAGAAAAACATGGTACATAAGTGAGAAATAAAAAATAGAAAGTGGGTTTGTGTTGGATTTTTGGTTGGTGGTGAGTTTCTTGGAGATGTCAGGTGGTAGTTGCAGCATTGTTTGGTTTAGAAGAGATCTGAGAGTTGAAGATAACCCAGCACTAGCAGCTGGTGTTAGAGCTGGTGCTGTTGTTGCAGTGTTCATTTGGGCACCTGAAGAAGAGGGTCCTTATTATCCAGGGAGGGTGTCTAGATGGTGGCTCAAGAATAGCTTGGATCATCTTGACTCTTCTTTGAGGAGTCTTGGTACTTCTCTTATCACCAAGAGATCAAGTGATAGCGTTTCTTCTCTTCTTGAGGTTGTTAAAGCTACTGGTGCTACTCAGCTCTTCTTCAACCACTTATATGGTTAGTTTATCTTCTTCTCTGCGTAATTTTTGTCTGTTCTTATTTGCCTGCATCTTTATATTAAGAGGTTGTTTATTTTTTATTATTCTTTTGTACGGGGTAATGGATCAGGTGGATGACTGCTATTTTTTTGATTTTATATTTCCTCGAGCTGTTTCCAGTTTCCGGGCTTCCTTTTTTTCCATTCCTTTTTTTTTTTTGGTAAATAAAAAATTTATTGATAATAATGCTAAAACCAGCAACAATACAAGAACACATATTAAATGTAAACATTTCAACCCATTGAAAGAATTAAGCAAAATCACCACCTTTCTACCAAGTGATCTATGCTTTGGTCATTTATAGCACTTAAACATCTAATTTAATCCGGACAGCATCTTTAATCTTATGGAACACGTCAGAAGTAGAAGGATTTTTATTTTGGAACACTACCAAATTACTCTCCCTCCAAATAAAGTAAATTGAAACTCTCCTAATCTTGTTAAGAATAGATTTGCCTAGAATTTTTCTGCAATTGTTTTCATTTCTTTATATTTCCCTCTGCTTAATTTTTTTAATTATATATATAATATTTTCCCTTCTTTTTTGGTTCTTTTTATGATTATGTTACGCTTGGATATTGAGTGGTTTTAATGACTTGTGAATTGGTATAGCGTATGTTGTTATAGATTTGGTAAAGATTTTTGTTTCCTGTTTTTATTGTCGGCTGCTGAATTGTTATGCGCTTGGTTGTAACCAGAGAGAATTTATTTTGGGAACGGGACATGTGTAGCAATGGAATTCTAGTACACTCATTTTACTCTCTTTAGGTTGTGTGATAGTCACAACTTGATTGACCCATCTAGACTGATCAACTTATTATTCAGTTAAGACTAAGTGTTGTTTGAAAATAAATTGAATATCAGAAAATACATTGGCTATGGTCTGTTGTAATACGGGCAATTTCCAAGCTATTATCATCAGTTTAGGTAAAACAATGAAAATAATTTTGCATTCAACAATTAGTGTCAATTCACTGTTTTTCAGACCCATTGTCGCTGGTTAGGGATCACCGAGCAAAGGAGGTCCTAACCGCTCAAGGAATAGTTGTGCGCGCCTTTAATGCAGATTTGCTCTATGAACCATGGGATGTAAACGATGCCCAGGGCCGACCTTTCACGACCTTTGTTGCGTTTTGGGAGAGATGCCTTAGCATGCCTTATGACCCTGATGCTCCACTTCTCCCACCTAAGAGAGTAATTTCAGGTTTGTATTTATGCAACCATGAAGCTCCATTTTGTCTCTTAATTAATTTGATCTTCAATGGACCACAAGGGATTGAATGTTGTATCTAAAAATATGAATTTAGTTTATAGAGAAATGAAATTTCATATTTGCATAAATTCCAATGCAGAAAATACTGCAAAAATCATCTTAAATATCATTATAATGGGACATTTTACGAGAACTTTGGGAAATCTTTTGCTCAAAGATTTCATATACAAACCCTTAATAGTCTAACTATTTAAGTACTAGAAGCTTTGGTAGACATCTATTTGCTAGCATGCATAAGAATACATACAAGACTGGTTGAAAGATGCTCCAGGAAAATTTTCTGGATATCATGTTAAGAGACCTAAAGAAGGAATAATTTATGAGAGCATTATTTTTTCAACTGATTCAATTAAAAACATTCAGCGGATTTAAGCTTGACCAGCAAAATATTTATTATGAAATATTATTTTACTCGCTCCATTAAGATACTTACACCCCTGGAAATTGCCAACATGTTTTATTTTCAAAAGAATTGGAATGTTCTCCAAGACTGTTATCTTTGAAGATCTTGTTTTATAGTATTTGTTGTGATATCTGTACATCTCTGTTTTCAGCCACTACTGTACTAATCTTCTTTCCAAAATGTCTTGTGATCTTTTAGGTGATATATCCACGTGTCCTTCAGATACATTAGTGTTTGAAGATGAATCTGAGAAGGGAAGCAATGCTCTTCTTGCTCGAGCATGGTCACCTGGGTGGAGCAATGCAGATAAGGCACTGACCACATTCGTTAATGGGCCTTTAATTGAGTACTCTAAGAATCGAAGAAAGGCTGATAGTGCTACAACCTCATTTCTCTCTCCGCATTTGCATTTTGGGGAGGTAAGTGTGAGAAAAGTCTTCCATCTTGTCCGTATCAAGCAGGTTTCATGGGCCAATGAAGGGAACAAGGCTGGGGAAGAGAGTTGCAATTTGTTTTTCAAGTCAATTGGTTTGCGGGAGTATTCAAGATATTTGAGCTTTAACCATCCATACAGTCATGAGAGGCCTCTTCTTGGGCACCTTAAGTTCTTTCCCTGGGTCGTGGATGAAAGCTATTTCAAGGCATGGAGGCAAGGTAGAACTGGCTATCCATTGGTGGATGCTGGCATGAGAGAGTTGTGGGCCACTGGTTGGCTTCATGATAGGATTCGAGTAGTGGTTTCTAGCTTCTTTGTTAAAGTTTTACAGCTTCCATGGAGATGGGGGATGAAGTATTTCTGGGATACCCTCTTGGATGCAGATTTAGAGAGTGATGCCCTTGGTTGGCAGTACATATCCGGTACTCTTCCTGATGGCCGTGAGTTCGACCGGATAGACAACCCACAGGTGTGATAATTTAATAGTTCTTCTGCAGCTTTGTTCTTACTGTTGGACTTGTGCTCACACAAATATTCCTTTTCTTTAGTCTAAATGATGGAAGTCACGAGCCTTTTTCTCATTTTAAATACTTTGTTCTTATTTTCCTGGCCTGTTAAGAGTTAAGATATGTGAATAGAGGTCAAACTATCTCTATCTAACAAATTTCTGAAGGAATATAATTTAGGAGTGCTTCTGTCATAAATTTATCCTAGTTTTCCACTACAAGAGCACTTGTAAACCAAGGCTTCAGTCTTAATTCTGGTACTGCCTTTTCCTTTTTTTTTCTTAACCCTTTTTTCCTTAGAAGTTTTGTGACAGTTAGAAGTTAGTAAAACTTCCTTAGTCCTCAACTTATGCAGTAAAATTAATGTTCTAATTCATATTAATTTTAACAGTTTGAGGGTTACAAGTTTGACCCCAATGGAGAATATGTACGAAGGTGGCTTCCTGAACTTGCAAGACTGCCAACTGAATGGATACACCACCCATGGAATGCACCAGAGTCTGTACTTCAAGCTGCTGGCATTGAGCTTGGTTCCAATTACCCTCTTCCCATTGTAGGGATAGATGCTGCAAAAGCCAGGTTGGAAGAAGCACTTTCAGAAATGTGGCAGCAAGAAGCAGCTTCAAGAGCCACAATTGAGAATGGAACTGAGGAGGGTCTTGGGGACTCCTCTGAATCAGCCTCAATTATTGCTTTTCCTCAAGACATACAAATGGAGGAAAATCCTGAACCTGCTAGGAACAACTTTCCCACCACAGCTCGGTGTTACGAGGATCAAATGGTTCCAAGCATGACTTCTTCTTTGGTGAGAATTGAAGAGGAGTCTTCATTGGATCTTCGAAATTCAGCTGAAGAAAGTAGAGCAGAAGTGCCAAGAAATGTAAATATAAATGCAAATGTCAATCAAGAACCCAGGAGAGACACTTCGAACCCAGGTGTTCTGCAAACAGTTCATATCAACAACACTTTACCACAATTTAATATCACAATAGGACTGGCAAATGCTGAAGACTCAACAGCAGAATCTTCAATTTCTAGCAGAAGAGAGAGGGATGGAGGGGTAGTTCCAGTTTGGTCTCCTCCAGCGTCTAGTTACTCAGAGCAGTTAGGAGGTGATGAAAATGGTATTGGAACAAGTTCCTCTTACTTGCAGAGGCATCCGCAGTCTCACCAAATAATGAATTGGAGACGGCTTTCTCAAACTGGGTAAGAACACTTTCACGAATTTGGTGGTTAACCACGTTTCCTTGGTTCTGTGTATTACAAACAACTTTTTCTGTGAGTTCCTTGTGCCCAAGGATTGAAAATGTCTGGTCTGACATTGTTTATGACTGAGAACTCTTTTAAGACTTAATGATGGCTCTTTAAATTCCAATGGCACACAAATATATCAAATAGATTATCTAGTGGATACCAGTTTTAGTTTCTTAATTTCCATGGTTCGAGCATGCTTGATTTTTCTTGAACGTGAATCTTTCTTTTCTTAACAGGTAACGTATGTACATGACAGACAGGAAGTTTTGAAGATGGAAGATGAAATGATTGCTGATCCTGTGGACCAAAGGGATGATAAATCAGTATCACACATTTATCTTTATCCACTCACTAGTCAGAAGCTGATAGGGAGTTTACCTCCTATGTGCATGAAGCTCCATATCAGTAAAGGCAGCTGGTCTGCTATCAGAAAACAGTAATGGTAGGCATGTGTAGTCTAATAAACCCAGGTTTGTGATCTATCGGTTAATTGATTAGGCATAGCATCTTCATTTCTTTCTCTCTTGCTTGCTACATCTCTGACTGCTGGTAGATACTAATAAATAAATTTAACTGGATTATTACACGTTTAAAAGAGTTGTTGCAAAGTGATGCTCACGCCGACCTAGGCCAAGTACATTGAATTAGATGAAGTACGTCTGTTAAAATTTTTTGATTAGCATATAGTAAGTTCACTAAAACTTGTGAACAAATGAAAAAAAAATTAGGCGTAAGACCAGAGTGATCGTTCTCGATGGTAGTTTAGCTATGGATCGGCAAGATGGTAAATTTTATTATATATGCTTTTGGCCTCCTCGGGCTTTTCAGCAGGCTTAGGTCCCCTAAGCACCTTGTACCCGATGGCTCCACCCACGGCTGCAATAATGAGAGCTACAACATAAATCCAAAGGTTCTTTTAAACACCGGAGACCGCAGCAGGACCTATGCTCGTCGGAGGGTTCATTGAAGCGCCAGTAATTGGCCTGCACAATCTAATGCGTTAACCAAATTTATGATTTTTATTGGATTGAACAGAAATGAGCTCATTAACGATAGTGATCGTGGAGAAAATACAAGTGTAAAGAGTTAAATGACCCAGAAATGGAAAGCATTGAACATCACTGTAACACCTATTACGAGTCCAGCAAAGTCTTTGCACTGTTAGATTAGTCGAGGTTGAGAGTCAATGCATTTGATATTTTTAGATTGAAAACAGTAACTGGAAGCCAAATATTGGCTGGTAAAAAGCAACTGGTATAATTAGATTATCTCACCGCTCTGTGATCAGTAGCAACAGCAGAAATGGTGAACATCAAAACAAAGTTAGTATGATTTCCCATGTTATAACTTCAAGATCACTGGTTGTATCTGCATATTGAGTCACTGTTGGCTTGATGCTATCTTGCTCACTATACAACACTTTCAAGGTGAGCCAACACATACATGGGAACCTACGTAATAATTACTGACAATTAATGGCTAATTCTAGCTCTGCAGTTTCATGGTTATTAATCTAATAGTTTGCTTGCTTGTTTCCATAAAAGTTTATGAGTAGCAGCAAAAGCAATGGTAACAACAGGATTAAAATGGGCACCAGAGACATGCCCAAGTGTGAGGCTTTGAATTTCATGGTTATCATTGCCATCAATGCCAAACCCCAGGCGAGTCCTATTCCCACCACGATAAGGCTTTGAATTTTATTGACCAGAGCAGATCCACAACCCACAAATATAAGAACATACGTGCCCACTAGCTCTGCTACAATCTGTTAATAGAACGTTCTTTAAAAAATAATATTCCATCCATGGAGCTTAATATTAGTAGATAACACTACTTGCCATGGCAGTTAATGTTACATTAACAGAGGTTACCTTTTGGAAATGAGATGAAGAAGCCTTATCGTGGGCATTCCATTATCTAAAGCAGTGAGCCTTTGGTTCTTCTGTAATTGGTTGTTTAGCGGGCAATGAATGTGTAGGGGACAATACAGTAATTGAAGGTGTGCTAGACATTTGTGCAATTAGAAACTGAGATTGAGCACGATGCCTAGTGGCAGTGTCTCGCCACCAGTATGCAAATTCTCTTATATGCATTTGTTTACTTCGTAAATTTCAGTTTGGTGTCATTTGTCACAGCTCGCCATGGATATTCTTTTTAACTTAGTTATAAGTGATGTGGTTAAAAGATTGTGCCATAATTTGTCAGATGCACATTGTTTATATTTGAAAGCCGGACTAATTCAACCATCAGGCATACTAATTTTGTGGCAAGTATTCGGGAATCATCTTAAGTATCTAAGGGCTTCTGACTGGGTGAACTATTCAATTTGTCATTGTCCCGAGATACATTTGTCATATGACAGGGGGTGAGAATTCTATTTATAAAATAGTCTTTGGAATTCTGCTATGCACTCTTAGTCTGCAATTAGACGTTTAAGAACTAAAATACAGTCATTTAAAGCATGTTGCTTGTGTTAATAGATATTCCCAGCTTCATCTATCTAGAAATTTCAAGGACAATGATTTACATAATTTGACAAAATCTAACGACGTTGTTGATACTTGATAGCTTGGTTTTCTTCTACAAATTTTAACAGGACATCATTTTAGTGTCACGTTCTAAGTGCTCTCAAGTATTTCTTTAAATATTTGGTGTGATTGAAGCTTTTAAAAGGCTCGCTGTTTGAGATGGAGAATCAAATTGGGCTCGCGACTTATTAGAGTTGTTAACTCTAATTAAAAAATAAATATTCTATAAAATATGTGATGACATATTGAAATATTTTAGAGCATATTATTTTATCTTGTATATACACCGTTAGATTATTTAGATCTCAGTCGTTGATTGTATAGGACTGTTAATATATAAAAGGGAGATCATCACTTGTACAAAATATTTCATAGCTTGTGTTTCTCTTCAACAATATAGAGAATATTCTTTCAAATAATTTTTTATCTCTTTCAAATAGTTTATATGCGTGTTTTTTTATTTTCTTTGTGTGATTTTCTCAACTGCTTAACACGATTCTTAAAAATCTGTGACACTAAAAATGTTCTTGATACCAATGCAGGGTTTAGGCAACATTTTTACATGAATTAGCCTAGAATCATCGAACTTGACAATCCAAAAGCCAAAGTCTCAGTTTTCCCATCACAGGCTTATGGGTAATTGCTGATCTTAAAATTAGTGGTCCAGTTGCAGTCCATCTACGTTGTTTGAAGTAGTTAGTGCTAGTTTTTTTTTTTAGCTTGAACTCTTCAAAAGAATAATGATGAAAGTTGTGTAACTGGATTGCATTAAATAATTTAATCTAGTGATCAACATTGTTTTCAATTCTTTTAAGCACTCGTGTAGTGCCCAATTGTTAACTAGAATAAACTTTTTAACTTTTAGGCCTCTGACTCGTATAAAGTAGCCCATCTTCTCTTCTCTTCTCTTCCGGCAAATCAGGATTCCTCATGTACCAACTTGTTCAGAATTTCTTTAAAGAAATCTAACTTCCGAGGTTCTTAACAGAAAAAAAAATTCTCTTTCTTTCTTAGAAAGTATTTTCCCGTTTTCAGAAAACAATTTTCTTAATTCTAATGTAAAATTCCATGAAGACATCATTATTAAAATTTTCATAAGTTATCGATGCAAGACAGGCAGGCTTTAGCAGAAAATTGTTATCCAGCTTGATGGAAAACAAATTTATTCTTAGAATTACAAACCCTACGAAGAACAAAAGGATTTTAGATTTGTATTGTGATTTATGAAGAACCCATAATGCTTTAGGAAAAAAAAAAAAGTACTCGTAGCCTGGCCCTGACCCTGATGGTACTGCTTCCCAGTTCTTTGTCGATCTCCATGTGTAGCATTATTGGGATACAAGATATAGCGTGTGTAAAGGAAAGTAAGTATTATTGTTTCCGAAGTAATTTGAAAAAATTGAAAGGAATGGAATGATAATCATTTTAGCTTTCAGAGTAATTCAAAGAATACGGAAGGATTGGAATCATAATTTTTAAGCCGATCACGTAGTACCAAAACATGTAATTTCATTAATGACGATTTGGTAAATATTACCAGTCATGTACGACGCCATTTTTAAGTCTTTAATGGGTTTAAAGAAGCTAACTGATTTTTTTCGCCTTCAACGACTTCCATGATTGTCGTTAAATTCTGAGTATCTGACTGTTAATTAATCGATTGGCAAAAAAGCTCCCGGGATCAATTCAAATGCTCAATTAGTTCCTATATAAAGGGGGAAGTTCCTCTAGGTAGAGAGATACTGATAACCACAGAGAACTAGAAATTTCAAAAGAGAGCTTTAAATAGTCTTAGACATAGAAAATCAAGAAATCTCTGAGCTTCCAAGATTCACTTTCTTGGAAGGGGATTTGGGTTTAACCTGTGTAATTGATTTCATTTTTGTATTTTTGTTATAAATATTCTTCATTAGTTTATTTAAGTGAATTAATTAAATTTGGTGAAGTAGATGAAGAATCATACTGAACCAAACATTTTTTATTATTTATGATTATTTGTATTGTTGGTTGATCTTGATTGTATTTAAAGTTTTGAGTTGGTATTTTCAATAGTGGTATTAAAGCGATGCTCAAGAAAATCATTTTCTTAAAGAAAGACTCAAATTTTTGATTAAGATTTAAAATGGTAACAATTAAATTTAAGGTGGATAAGTTCAAAGGCTTTGGATGGTAAAAAAAGATGAAAACTTTATTAGTCCAACAAAAGGTGGCCAAGGCACTGCTCTAATCGAAAGAAGCAAGTACCTCAACAACAATAGAAGAACAAAGACTTGAAATGAATAAAATTGCCAACAACATAATTATTTTACAATGGGCTGACAATGTCTTAAGGCATGTTAATAAAGAAACAACCATAAGAGACCTTTAGAGTAAGCCGAAATCACTTTATATTTCTAAGTCTCTATCAAAGGAAATATTATTTGGATTCAAGATGGAACCTTCAAAAGGTTTTAAAAAAAACTTAGATGAGTTTAAAAGAATTTATATTAATATAATAAATATTGATGAAGTAATCACTTATGAAAATTAGGCAGTTATTCTTTTAAATTCTCTTCCCAATACATATAAAGACATCAAGATTGCAATTAAATATAACAAAGATTCATTAAATGGCTGTCTCATTGCATTTAGATCTAGGAAACTAGAGATCAAGACAGAGAGGAAAGAAAATATTGATAATCTATATGTAAGGGATAGACTAAAAAAAGATGGATTCTTTTAAAGAAAAATTCAAAGGGAAATCAAGATCCAAATAAAAAAAAATAGTAACAAAAAATATTTTTTTTTTTGGGTAGAAATAAGGGTTATCTAAAAAGAAATTGTTATAAAAGACTCAAGAAGCTTAAACATAAAGACTTTGAAAATGGAGATGCAATGGTAGCATCCGATGGGCATGATAGCTCAGATGCTCTCACAACTTTACTGGAAGAAAACCTTGATGATTGGATTTTGAATTTTGGATATATCTATCATATGAGTCATAATAAGGATTGGTTTGATACATATGAATAATATAAATGAGAAGAGGTACTAATAAAAAATAATAATTCATGTAAAGTGATTGAGATAGGCACAATTCCCATAAAGTTGCATGATGAGACTATTGGGATTTGTGCTTACGTACCATCCCATAATGTATAAATATATAGTGATTGTATTTATACAATTATTATTTCTAATAAAATCGTTAATATTATTTTTATTAAATGGTAAGATGCTTGTAACGTTTTAGACATTGTATGATCTGAAGGAGTTCGGATTTGGTCTAAAAGAGTTTAGACCAGGGCTAAGAGTTAGCAACGCTAATAGTTATAAACACTAAGAGTTAGTGGTACTAAGAGTTAGCAAAATCTAATGAGTTAGAGCCTTGTCTGAAATGAGATAATAACCTGAGAATATATTAGTAATGATATAGCTGCAATGAGTTGCAGATGGTGCTAAAAAATGTCATTATGCAAGTATGTTCTTAAACATAATGTTCCTGATCTAATTTCATTGATGCGGGTCTATCGGTGAAACCCATTAATATAGATTAGTGTATGTCTATATCTGGATGGTCCAGATGGTTAGTCTTAGCAAACCATGAGCTTAGTAGGAAGCTCGTATAAAGATGTAGGTATTCAGTAAGGACTGGATATTAAACAGACTCGCGAAGACATCCAATGGACATCTCATAAAGCCATCAATGGAAGGTCTTTCGAGTTGAGTAGTATTTATGGTCCTTTAACCTGAGCGCCATGGTGGGCTTGTGAGTGATCCACCATGCTTTGGTTCCACACATGTCAGAAACCTTTCATGGTCTGACCACTGGGTGTCGCTGGGTATGGTCCGATGCTCATGGAGTTCGGTGTGCGTAGATATGGGATCCATCAGCTCATATGAGTAGGTTGTATATCCTAATACTCTGAGATTGTATTTCAGAAAGTCTTGTGGCCGCAAGCATAAACCCCGGAAAAGATATTCTGGAGGAATAAACAATATCACAAAAGTGTTCGTGGATATTGTTTTATGAAATATAAATTTGGAGATAAGTTCGTGGTTGAGCAAATAGAGATTTGACGGTGATGATCTATATCTCTGCTCTTCAAGGATATAAATGATGGAAGGATTATACGAATATGTAATAACCTTAACTTGGTTGGTTTAACACGCTAATTTGTAATATCCGTAACGTGTGTGTGAGACATTGTTCACAGACGTATAGAGGAGCTCTATATGACAAATTAGGTGTGGACCTAGAGAGTCTCACAATATGAAGTATACTCGTTGTGCACTGGGGTAGCGGATTGGATTGAATAGTTCGATCCAATAAATTTCAGCAAAAGAGAACGATTGTTTAGGGATCTCTCGGATTGTACATTTGTCAAGACTTAATTGTTAAGTACATCACTTAATTAATTAACAAGGGTTGTTAATTAATAGAATATTGACAAATGACAAAATTTGCTCCATGATTTGATTTTATCTTTTTACCATTTAACCATGGTAGTAAAAATTAGTAAGGTAAAAAGTAATTATTCAAAATTATTTTGAATAATTAAATCATATATTATTATTATATTATTAGATAATATTATAATATATATAGATCATGGCATTGTATTTTAATACAATGAGGAGCCTAGATGTTGGCCATTTAATTACCCATTATAATTAAAGTAATTATAATTGTTAGGTAAAGATTAATTTTGGTGGCTATTATTCTAGTGCTTGGTTTAATTAATTCTAAATGGGAGACCAACAATAAAATTGGTGGAGCACTTCATTTTGTTTATTTTTGTTTAATCAAAGTGTTGAATAAACAAAATGAATTTTGGCAAAACAATTGAATTCATTCATTCAAATTTTTGGAGAAGAACTTGGCAATGGCAATGAAGAGAGGTAAGAGAGAGTTCTTTGAGTTTTATTCTTTCAAGTGTTGAAAAATAAACAAACTTCTCTTCGTCTTCTTCTTTAATGGATGGCCAAAAATGAATATTATGTAAATGAAGAAAAAGATAATTATTTTGTAAAGAGTTGTTCAAAATAATTATCATGTAGAAATTGTTTCTAAGATTAATATACAAGAGTTGTATGTTAAAGATTTTTAATTTATACACGAGTTGTATAGAAAATATTTACCATCTCCATTTAAGAAACAAAATTGTATTCAAAAGAGTTTGAATACAAGTGCTGAAAATTCTAAACACTAAGCTACAATTCTAGCTCCTTAATCCCACCAAAAGTTATGGACTAGAATTGTTCAACATATACTTCAAGGTGAGCTCTTCACATGGATTATTGAAGAACTTGAAGAATTTGTAAAGTTACCTTCATTAGGTGAGTATTTTACATTATATTTTTAGTACAATATTGTTCATTATATATATTTTGTATAATTGTTATACTTGTTCATATATGTGATATATGTTGTTCGTCATGTTTTTATAATTGTATAATTGTTATTCTTATGCATATATATGATATATGTTGAATTTGTTAAAATTGGTGTATTTTGTAATATGCTTCCGCTGCGCATATGGTAATTTTTGAAATTACGTATACACTCGAATTATCACATACTCTATAATACAACACCCAACAGGGACAATAAAGATCCTAAATAGTGTAAGACATATTCTTGAATTAAAGAAGACCCTGATATCACTAGAGGTGCAAGATGAAAAAAAAGGATATAATTGTAAAATAAAAAATAGACAATTAAAGATAAGTAAGGATTCTATGGTTATGATAAAAGAAATTAGGCAAGCTGGCCTATACATTTTACAAGAAAATATTGTGACTTGATATACTGTTGTTGTTGCTCATACAGGGTATAATGAGACTAAGTTGTGGTATATAAAATTAGTCCACATAGTGGAATCAAGCTTAATGCAACTAAGGAAACAAGGTCTTATTGGAATAGAAGGTTGGTTGGAATAGAATTCTGTGAATATGGCACATTAGGAAGACAACACAAACTTAGCTTTAGTATTAGAAATTACAAGGCATATAGAGTTTGGAATATTTTTATGCTAACTTTTGGGGGTTAACAAGTACAACAACACATGGTAAAAATAAGTATTTTCTATCCTTAATTGATGATTACTCAAAAAAGGTATGACTATTTTTTCTCAAACATAAAGATGAAACTTTTAATAAGTTCAAGGATCGAAAATTACTTGTTGAAAATCAAATTAGTTAGAAAATTAAAATACTGAGAACTGATAATAGGATGGAGTTGTGTAATAAGGTGTTCGATGGCTATTGCAAGAAACATAACATCTTGATGCATAGGATAGTAAAGTTCACTCCTCAACAAAATGGAAGTATTGAGAGGATGAATAGAACCATTCTATACATGATTAGATACATGCTCATTAGCTTTGGTCTTTCAAAACACTTTTGAAGAGAAGCAACAAGTACTTCTTGCTACCTGATCAATAAGAGTTTCTTAAGTGTTTTAAACTACAAGACACTTAAGGACTATAATAAGGAAAACCTCCAAGCTATAATCATTTGAGAGCATTTAGATGTGCAATTTATGCATGCCAAAATATTAGTAAATTGGAACCAAGATCTCAAAAGTGTTTATTCTTTGGATATTCAAAAGGAACCAAGGGATACAAACTTTAGCTAAGAGAATTATATAGAATTAAAAATTATTATCATTTAGGATTTATTGTTTAATGATATGCCTTATCTGAGTAAGAAACTAGACCATGTGGAACAAAATGAGTCAAGAACGAGAACTCAAAGTAAGTGAAGAAATCTCACCTTGAAGTGAAGTTACAACCTAAAATCCTCTTGAGAATCACATACAAGATGAATTAGTAGAATATCCATTGTCTCAACTTGATTATGAACTATCAAACTATTAACTGACAAGGGACAACGAAGAAGAAAGGTAAAATTACCTAATAAATTCACCTCTTATGATTTAATTACTTTTACTTTATGGTTTGCACAGAAAATAAAGGAACCAAAACCTAAAACCTATTAAGAATCAATTAATAGAAAATACAAGAAATAATGACAGACTGTTATAGAAAAGGAAATAAGTTTTTTGCTTAAAAATTAGACTTAGATTTTAGTATCTAGACCAAAAAACAAGAAGGCTGTAGACTTTAAATGGATATTTAAGATAAATGAAGGAACCACTTCAAAGGAACCACCTAGATTCAAGGCAAGACTTATAGTTAAGGGCTTCTCACAAAGAGAAGGGATTGAGTACGCTGATATATTCTCTCCGGTTGTGAAATATACTATAATTAGAGTTGTGCTTTCTATTATCACTCACTTTAATTGGGAATACATTAATTGGATGTAAATATTGTATTTCTGAATGAAGAACTAGAAGAAGTGATTTATATGAAAACAGCCTGAAGGGTTTGAAGACACAGTCAAGAAGATTTGGTCTATTAGTTGAATAAGCCTTTTTATGGACTTAAGCAGTCACCAATGTAGTAGAATAAGAGATTTGACACTTATGTTACCGGTATTGGATTTAGTCAAAGCAACTATGATTCATGTTTCTACCTCAAGAGAGTTATAAAAATAAATCTGATGTATTTGTTACTTTATGTGGATGACATGCTACTAACAAGTAAGATCCCAATTGAAATTTAGAGAATTAAGGAATTGCTTAAAGTTGAATTCCAAATGAAGGATCTTATGAAAGCAAAGAAGATGCTTGGCATAGAAACTATATAAAATAAAAGTATGGGAAGGCTACAACTAACATAAAGAAGCCACATGTGTAAAGTAATTGAAAGATTTGGAATGAGCAAATGTAAAATAATGAATTTGCCTCAAGTAGCTTATTTCAAATTTTCACTTTAGCAGTGTCCATCTATTGAAGAAGAAAGTATTAAAAATAGTGCTTACGTGCCATTCTAATAGTATATAAATATTAATTGTTTAATATTTATACAATAAATATTTCAAATAAAATCGTTAATATTAAATACATATGGTAAGATGGTTGTAATATTTCAGACATTGTATGATCTGAAAGAGTTCAAATTTGATTCAAATGAGTTTGGATCAATGCTAAGAGTTAGCAACGCTGAGAGTTATAAATACTAAGAATTAATACTACTAAGAGTTATAAATGTTAAGAATTAGTACTACTAAGAGTTAGCAGATTATAAGAGTCAGTGGAATCTAAAGAGTTAGAGTTTTGTCTGAAATAGGACAAAGATCTGGAGATATATTAGCAATAATATAGTTGCAAATAATGCTAGAAAATGTCATTATACAAATATGTTATCAAATTCTATGTTCCTAAGCCATCTTCTCTGATGTGGGGCTATCGATGAAGACTTTATCATATATAGATCACTGTATGTCTATATTTGAATGGTCTAGATGATTAATCTTAGCAAACCATGAGCTTAGTGGAAACTCGTATAAGCATACAGGTATTCAGTAAGGACTGGGTACTGAATAGACTCAATGAGGATCTCTAATAGACATCTCATAAAAACTATCAATTGAGGGTTATCTCGAGATGAGTAGTATTCATGGTCTCTTGACCTGAGCACCACAGTGGGCTTGTGAGTGATCTACCATACTTAGGTTTCACATATGTCAAAGACCTTTCATGATTTGACCGCTGAGTGTAGCTGGGTATGATCTAATACTTATAGAGTTCAGTGTGTGTAGATGTGGAATTCGTCAGCTCATATGGGTGAGTTAAATATCATGATACTCCGAGATTATATTTCAGAAAGTCTTACGGCCATAAGCAATAAATCAGCGAAAGAGTTTCTCGTAGGACAAACAATATCGTAAAAGCGTTTGCAGATATCGTTTATGAAAATACGAATTTGGAGATAAGTTCACAATTGAACATATGGAGATTTGACGGTGATGATTTATGTCTATGCTATTCTAAGATATAAATGACGGATAGATTAAACGAATATGTATTAACCTCAACTTGTATGGTTTAACGCATCGTATTGTTATATCTATAATATGTATATGTGAGTGTGGAGGGGGGATCATTTATGGACTTTTGAAAACGTTTCATAAGATAAAACGGGTGTGAACCTAGGGAGTCTCACTATATGAAGTGTACTCGTTGTGTACCAGGGTAATACACTGAATCAAATAGATCGATCTGAAAAAATTTTGGTAAACCAAAATTATTTTAAAGTCTCTCGAGGAATTGTCATTTCTATAATGTATAAGTGTTAAGCTTAAGATGTTGGCAAGTGAGACTTGTCATTTCATCCCTTAATTGGATATTATATGTTATGTCATTAATTTATAAAGGCATGAGACATGGCATGATAAGATTGGTGGCAAATTTTGGATGAAGTAATTATTTTGCCAAATGATTATTATTAACAAGATATTGCTATTAATATGATTATATATTCATTAAAGAATTGTTATTGTTTTGATTTGATTTGTCATATTTTGAAATTAAATTACCTTTCACATGTTTAAATTATTAAGTATATGATGGCTATTATAGTATTTAAATTGAATAAGAAAATGCCACTAATTGAAGAAAACATTTTGGCCAATTTATGTTAATAAGTAGGAGATGGCATTTTTAAATGGGTAAAGGCTTTGTCATATTCTTTTCTAAGCATGAGGTACCTTTTAATAAGCAATCTTTCTTATGGTTGCAATTGCAAGTCACTTATTGTAAATTAATTTGCTAAAGTGAGCGATAACATTTGCTATATAATGGCCTTTATCATTTTAATTATGGTAAATAAGTAACAAGTGAATTGAATTAAGGGAAAATTCATATAGGTTGGGCTGAGAGATTTGATGCAAAAGTTGTTTCAAATAACAATTCATGTTGAGAAACTAAACTACCATTCTAGCTTAAGGAATCACACTTCATCCCTGACTAGAATTGTTCAAAGTAAACTTTAAGGGTGAGCTCTCTTTTATCTCATTAATGTAATGAGATATGTATTTTATATTCCGCTTCGTATATTTTATATGTGAGACATGTAAAAAAATTAAATTAAAAGTACAGACTCACTTTACACACAGCACACTTTCAGAAAAAATGAAGATATCCATGGTGTCTTTTTAGAATGCAATACGATTGATCATGTATGCAATGATTTATATAAGATCTAACCTAGCATACTAAATCAGTATTCTTAATAGGTATATAAATTTTTTTGGTAAAGATCACTGGCTAGATATCAAATGGATATTAAGGTATATAACAGGGACACTAGATCATGGGTTAGTGTTTGGACATAGGAAGTCAAAAATTAAGTATATAGGTTATGTAGTCTCAAACTTTCCTAGTGACAAGGATAAGAAAAGATTAATAACATCATACTACTTAACTCTTGATGAGGATCAAGTTAGTTGAAAGGCACAGTTGTAATAAGTAGTTACACTCTCAAGTATTAAGGTCGAGTATATAGCTATAACGGAAGCTTACAAGGAATAATTCTGATCAGGTTTGCTATAACAAAAGCTTGTAAGGAATAATTCTGGAACTTAACCTAATCAGATCATTGGTAACAGTGTATTCAGATAACCAATCAACTATTTATCTCAGTGGAATAGCACTATATCAAAGAGTTAGTTTTTAGTGAGAGAGTGAAACTGAAAAATATAAGCACTGAAGATAACCCTACCGATCTAGGGTGAAGGTACTGTTGATGAACAAGTTAAAAATATGTTTAAGCTTATTACATATTAATAAGGGATGAATAAATGAAGAAACTCGAGCTAATCAAGGAAAATTCATCAAATGCATGAGAGGGACCAAATTACTTTAAAACCAAAGGTATATTTGTAAAGAGAAAAAAGTATTATTGGTTGCAAAATAACTTAGAGAAATTGAAAGTAATGGGATGATAATTATTTTATCTTCCAAAGTAATTCGAAAAACACGAAAGGATTGGAGTCATAATTTCTAAGCAAATCAGGTGGTACCAAAATGCGTCATTTTATTAATGGCAACTTGGTACATATTGCCGATCATATATGATATCGTTTTTAAGTCTTTAATGGGTTTAAATAAGCTAACTAATTTTTTCGCCTTCGACGACTTTCAAGATTGTCGTTTTGTTCTAGATATTTGACTATTGGTGGATCGATTAGTAAACAAGTTCTATAAATTAATTCAAATACCCGGATCAGTTCCTATATAAATGGGGAAGTTCCTCTAAATACAGAGATATTGATAGCCATAAGGAGTTGAGGATTTCAAAGGAGAGCTTTAGAGAGAAAATCAAGAAATTTTTGTGCTTATAAGATTCACTTTCTTGGAATGGGATTTGAATTTGATTTGTGTAATTGATTCAATTTCTATGTTATTATTATAAATATTCTTTATTAGTACATTTGAGTAGGTTAATTAAGTTAAGTGAAATATATGTATGTTTAAATTGAATCGAATAACTATAAAGATTATTCTTGTTTGTGATTATTTGTGTCGTTGATTGATCTTAATTGTATTTAGAGCCTGGGGTTGGCATTCTCAACTGCATGTTAGATTCATGTAATAATGATAGTGAAGAGCAAAGACGAGAAAAATGAAAATGGAAATTGAAAAATAAAGCTGATGATGATATTAAAGGACTCCAAGCATGTGGTCCTGTAAACAGTAATAGAACATCATTACAAGTAACAGTAACACATAATGCATCTTCAAGTTTAATGTTCTTAAAATATTTTGTCATTTTTAAAGTTTTTAGTGGGTGAGAGGGGACAACTGATGACTAGTTTCTTTCTTTGATCGTCTGTAAATCATTTCATGGTCTCTTTTTGTGGCATACTAAGAAGCATGCAATGCTGAGACTAGAAAATAGAAATCGCGTACCTCTGTTAATAGGGCATAAAGCCTACGTTCATAATTAATCGAATTATCGGCCATTTTTTTAAAGTTACATTAATGTCTTGTGTAGAGAATTAGCATCAAAAGGTACAGCAAATTTTATCCAAAGGCAAAAAAAAAAAAAAAAAAAGCATTGGATTCGATTCTGGGACCAGTCTGAAAGTCAACACTTTCATTTGATTCCGAAAAAAAGAGAGGACAACCAGTGACAGACTCGTATGATTTGATGAATACACTTGAATAAAATGCAACCCCTGTATAGAATTGGGATTATGGTTTGAAAATTAATAGTCACTTATTATGAAAAGAAAAAGGTATTTATGTTACTTTAGATAGTAAAATACAAGATAATCTAATAAATGAAATAGGTGATGTGTGCCACTAACGTTTCATTCTCACACTAATGAGATTACACCCTTGACCATTATTGAATGTCTGAAACCCATAAGCTATTTACATCAAATTCTGCAGCAATTTACCAATACTGGAAAAACCTTTTTAAAAAAAGAACTCTTTTGAGTCACAGCTTGCTGTATATTTTTTAAGTACTACTTGTTACAGTGAGATATGATGCATGGAAGTCGTTTAGAAAACAAGCACAAAGAAGTTAACAACCCACCTGTGATGTGAGAAAAGGAGTCCATTTTGCATTGTTTTTTACTTGAAAAGAAACAGGAAAAGTATGAAGATTGTCATTTCACTAGCATGCCAAGACCATTTCCATTTCCATTTCAAATGGAGCATTACTGAAGGGGTATTATGCATTGTGGGTATGCAAACATATCCCAACACTAACAAAACTATGACTATTACCTTATCTTTGAGATTATTTAATATGAGTCCTCTTATACACGTTAATAGGCATTACGTATGCCAAATCTCTATGAATGGTTCTCCAAACACGAACAAATTAATGGGAAGCACAAATTGTCATGTTCATGTTAGTTTGACAAATTCCAGAGAATGGGAATCACATTTCACTGTTTGATTGGAGCGATCATGAATATTATTGATGATGGTTATCTAACATCTTTCATGTTTCGTGTACATGAAAAATTATTTTCTCTTGTGGCATACTTCATTTCAAATGTATGGTCATGGCAAGCGTGCTGCTTCGTTAAACGAAAACGGCAAGGATCATCCCCCTCCAAATGTTGGACCAATTCAAGCTGCGTCAACTTTTCTTACAATATGGCATATGCCATGTGTATAACGCACATTATAATAAGTGGTGACAATGTTTGACATATTTGATTACTTCAAGATATAGATTTGTCTATATACTGATTTAACTATTAATAATAATTGTCAATGCTAGAATTTTTAAGGCACCACCCAAATGTAGATTTATAGAACCTATAAATCAATTGTTTGACCTAAAAAACGAGCCCAAAAAAAAGTACTACTTGAAACTTGGAACCCGCTTGAAAGGGATTCCCCTGTTGGTAAGATTGAAGGGGAAAGAAAAAAAAACATTAGAAGCAAAGAAAGAACTAATTCTTCTATTTAGTTTTTCATTTTGTTGGTATAATGAAAAGAAATAGAAAAAATATAAAACTGGAAAAAAAAAAGTTTTTAATAATTTTCAAAAAAATCTAATGGTACTTAAGAAAATGGTCCAGCATGTTTTATGACTTGTCATGACTTTTTCTTTTCCGAATAGTCCACCTACCAATCTGAAAATCAAATGGTCGGTGTGCTTGATAGCAGAGGGTATCGGCAACTTCTGATTCAAAAAATGGACCAAAAAGGAAAAAAATAAAACGTCCCCCCTAACCCAAAATTACAAAAAGATAGTTGATACTTCATCGGTTGTCAATGGAATGATGCTGTAATCACAATTTACAATTGAAGAGCAATATGGCGGCAGACCTTCGCTGTGTCTGTGAGTGTTCATCGGCTCGGCCGGTGAGTCAATGAGGTTTGTTGGATGGTCACGGTCAAAATGCCCATCATTTATTAAAAACTATATAATATGAGAGTGTATTTCATAATAAATTTATATTTTTTTCTTTGGAATTTAATAAATTTATCCATGTTCTAAAATTCAACTAAATTTTTCGTGGAAAAAAGAGTTCAGTCAAATTTTTTTTAAAGAGTTCGTTGGGTGGGCAACACAGTTTTTTAAAATTCTATTTTACGTTACAGATGATACGGTCTATATAGAAGATTTTTGCTCAAATTTTTAAGACGATAATTAATTCTCATATAATAATAATAATAGTAATAATTTTCATAAAACATTTATAAAAATTTTCTTTACGAAAGAAACTCCTGCTGGCTGAAGCATTACTAGAAAGGTCGTTCTGTAATGAAGCTACTCTGCCAATCGTAGCTTTGCAGTTGGGAGTGGGAGGCAAATTTACCCTTTCCATAAGCAATCTATGGCCTGGCCCCATTGGCCAAATTAATTCATCTCCAATTGCAATTTGTATCTCTCTCTCTCTCTCCCTCCCACCCTTTTTGTGATAAAATATTATCAAAAACTTTACATGTTCAACTGGTTAAATACTGTGAACCCATTTTTCACTTCAAACCAAATAAAACTTTCTTATCAATTATGTTAATTATTCTACCCAAAATAATAATAATAATAATTTCTTTTACAAAATAACAAATTCAAAACCATTCCCTTTCTTAAACTCATGCATTAAATAAATAAACATCCTTTATATTATTCCCCTCATTTAATCCAAGTAAGATGACTTATCATATAAATAACTATTTTACTTTTTTGCAACACATGTGATTCTTATAATATTATGTTATAATTATGATGATACAATACAAGTCTGGTCATACAACAGCTGTATGGCATTAATGGCAATGACCCTTCATTCCCTTCATTAAGTTTTGAGGCTTGAGTGGATTAGAAGGTTGGAAATTGCAGAAAATTGGGGTGATAATGTAAATAACAAATACTATAAGGGCAAAAAAAGAAAGGGAGACTAAAGAATAGAAAGTACAAACAGGAAAGTCAACAGGAAAGAAGTCTCTGCTATTGTGGCAGCCTTTTATTTTTCTTTTTATAAAAGTATTTTAAAATTTTCTCACTACGAAGACTCCTAAAACGGTTATACAATTCATCATAACAAGCAACTCTCACGATTCCTTCCCTCTCTAATCGTCTGTAATTTATTTTTCTTTTGCAAAATTTTTCTTTTCTGTTTCTTTTTCTCCTTTAGAAAAGGTTTCAAACGTTCTCCTCCTCCTCTCCCGTTCTCTTTCTTCTCTCTTCATCACATTTCTTTATTCAATTGCTTGCACGGACTAATAAAAAGAAGAAGAAACAGCAAACAACCCACCAAACAAGGCCTGCAACAAGAACTATAACACAAGAAGCTAAGTTTGTTTTTTAGCTTCTGTATGATTAACACGGGGTAATTCTCCAATATCCGGTTTTTGTTTTTGCTTGTTTTTGGCTTTTTCTGCGGATTTTATGTGGTTTTAGGGTTGTGCTTCGAAGGGTTTTTGTTAATGATCGGATCTGATTTTGATGTTGCAGATTGAGGATTTTGTGAGGTGGGCTTGAGTCAAAATTTGGAGCAGTGGTGTACAAAGAGCTGATGTTGAAATTTTAGTTGAACTAGTTGGAGAAGCTTTGCAGAATTTTGTTTTTATGGATAGTTTATGCTGTTTCAAGTCTTCGTACTCGAAGGTGAGGATGTTACTAGTACTGTTTCTGGTCCTTCTTTCTTGTTATTGTTTGCTCGCTTTATGTGTATGTGTTTTATTAAAGCTTGCTTAATTAACGGGATGATGAAAATGCTATTTAATTGACTATAGGCGCCCTTTTGGTTATTGTTTTTGATGAATTTTGATTTTGTATCGCTCAATTTAAGTAGGGTTTTGCAAATTTGTGTTGGTTTCAAATTCAGTTGTTGGATTCAAGTGAGAATTTGTTGGATTATCTTTTCCATGTTGAGGGAGGTCGATCATCATTTATACGAACTGTTTACTTTTTTTTTGCTTTTGCCTTTTTGGGTGGGGGGTGTTGACTGATTCTTTGTTGACCTAATGGTAAGCGTAATTGGGGTTTACTAATGGATTTGGTTTGCTTTATTGTTCTTGTCTACTTGTGTGCTGTGTTTGTGGAGATATTGAAGGTTGGTGAACGTTTATTGTAATTTAAAAGTTTCATCATCATAGTTTAACTGATACTTCTTACTCAATTTTAAGGGAACCAACAGCATGTTTCTTACCAATAAGCTCCTCTGTTGGTTGGAATGTAGTGAATTAAGTGAACTATGAATTTACTCTAGAGTCCAAGGATTTGAATTCTTTTATTGAATCTCTTTCTAACCAGTCTCCCATCCTCCAAACTTTGCCAGAAAATTCCTGTCTTTTAAGGAGCAACGAGATGGAGTAAAACCAATGCTTCATTTGCTTGGGTTGTTGTGTTTGATCTTTTCCTTATTCCTCTGTAACATGTTATTGCTGCTTTATTATGCGTTTACTAATGGATTTGGTTTGCCTTATTGTCTACTTGTGTGCTGTGTTCATGGAGATGTTGAAGGTTGGTAGACGTTTCTTGTAATTTAAAAGTGTTATCATCACCATCATCATCATAGTTTAACTGATCCTTCTTACGTAATTTTAAGTGAGCCAACAATATGTTTCTTACCAATAAGCTCCCTGTTGGTCTGAATGTAGTGAATTAAGTATTTCAATTCTTTTATTGAGTCTCTTCCTAATCAGTTTCCCATCCTCCAAACTATTGCCAGAAAAATCCCATCTTTAAGGAGCAACGAGATGGAGTAAAACCCAATGCTTCATTTGCTTGGGTTGTTGTGTTTGATCTTTTCCTTATTCCTCTGTACAATGTTATTGCTGCATTATTATGTGTGTTGTTTGTAGAATTGGAAGTAATTTTTTTTCCACTACACTGTGTGAATCTTCTTATTCCTATTTCTGTAATATAGCTTGCAGGAGGACGCTCATCATCCACTGGTAAGGGAAGAAGCAATGTGGGATTGATCAAATTTGGCTTCAGCCTAGTAAAAGGCAAAGCCAATCATCCCATGGAGGATTATCATGTTGCAAAGTTTTTGCAGACTGAAGAACATGAGTTAGGGCTGTTTGCTATTTATGATGGCCATTTGGGAGAAGGTGTGCCTGCATACTTGCAGAAGCATTTGTTTGCCAATATCCTAAAGGAGGTGGGATCTTGCTCTGAATTGTAATAGACAATTATGCTTTTGGCTCCAATTTTAGTTTCCGATTGATTGTTGGAATATTTTATTCTAAATTTTCACATTTAAACATTCTAGGATGAGTTTTGGGTTGACCCCCTTAGGTCTATTTCTAAAGCCTATGAGAAGACAGACCAAGCCATTCTCTCGCACAATTCTGAATTGGGCCGCGGTGGATCAACTGCCGTAACTGCAATTTTGATAAACGGTCAAAAGTTATGGGTAGCCAATGTTGGAGATTCTCGAGCAGTTCTTTCAAGAGGCAGTGTGGCAGTACAGATGACTACAGACCATGAACCCCACACTGAACGAAGCAGCATTGAGGACAAAGGCGGATTTGTCTCAAACATGCCAGGTTCTAATTGCACACATTGTTTAGAATTTTCATTACTAGATATTTTGGAGAAAATTCTAAAACTGATGTTTTGAAGAGAATAGTTTTGACAGGTTGTAATTGTACCTCTGTCTGCGTCAACTATAGAATGACTTATTTCAAAAGATTACTAGGAAGTAGAAGAATATGCAGGAAATTTTACATTTGATCCTCAGTGCCAGAATCTTTGAAAATATAACTTTACTTTTTGATGTCTTGGTCATCAGAAGCCATTATTGCATCTGCCTTTCAGCAGAAACTCTTTAGAGGACTATGAAAATTTCTCCTTATCATGTGGTATGGCTTCTGCATGCTAGGAGACCAGACTAATTGGATGAATGATTTTGTTTTTTTCCTTTCCTTTTATTTTTTCTGTTTAAATCTTTGTAGCCTATTTGATAGGTAAGACAAATAGAGCTGGTATTGCTATTTTTTATTTGTTGAAGGCAAAAAACTAAGAAGCAAAAGAAGAAAGAAAAAATATGACAAAAAGACAGTGAGGTAGAAATAGAGAGCTCATGAAGTTATCTAACCTCGTCTAAATGGTTTTTGAAATATCTTCTGTAAACTTGCCTGTTGGTAACAAATTGACTCTATGAAAATAGATTTATTTGCTGTCTTTTAACTTGGCAGGTGCTGCAATTCACTCTTTAGAAATAACTTTGTCAATTCATATCTTAGCAAAAAATACTTTCTCAATCCATATCTAAGCGGGGGGAAAAAACACTGTTAATTATTATGAACATCAGGATAATGCTTTAGCCCTTAAAAATACAAGAAAATTTATCTGTATTGTGTTATTAACTTGATGCTGTTTGGTCTTTAATGTCCATAGTCTTGAAGGTGTGTTGTTTCATTTTAACTTTTAAGTGATTGGATCAGGATTCTTTCCAGTTTCTAGGAAATCTTGAATGATTGATGAGGTGTTTTTTTTATGCGGATGATGAAACAAAAACTTTTTCAAGCCGATTGTGTCTATTACAAGTGTTGCAGCTGTCACTAATAAATAAATTATAAACTAGTATATATGATGTGACTTTTTTATAAGGAGTTCTGATGTCTATCAGTTGGATGATGTTATGGTGAACACTCAATTCTACTGTGGCCAAATTGTAGATGATGATGGGTTTTTACTTTCACATTTAACTAGTGCCACCCAGCTCTCTTATACATCAGAACACGGCGTAAACTTCTGATTTAACTTCCGTAGAGTATAGTGAGCATTTCACCATACACTCTCAATTCTATTATGACCGAATTGTAGATGATGATAGGTTTACTAGTTTCATGTTTAACAACTAACTAGTGCCACTCAACTCTCTTCAACGTCCAAACGAACCCTAAAGCTTTTATCAAACTTTAGTTCAGTACAATGAGCATTTTATCAAATGGAAGGGATTTTACTTCTTGTTCTTCAAAGATTAAATGAATGGTTATGCTTAGCTGATTTGCTACTTTATATTTTGCAACAAGAAAATTACGAAAATGCTGTAGCTTCAATAGAAAAATGGTAACTCCTGTCTGGTGTCCCCTCTATGCTAAATTCTAAATACTGAATCGTTTGTTGGTATTCTTTCACTGATCAGAGAATGTTGGCAATTGGACTAATGTTTACCTAACATTAATTCTGCTGTCTTTGCATTTCTTTATCAGGCGATGTCCCCAGAGTTAATGGACAGCTAGCAGTTTCTCGTGCCTTTGGAGACAAGAGCCTTAAATCACATTTGCGATCAGATCCTGACATACGAGATACTGTCATAGACAGCCGTGATGATATCTTAATCCTAGCAAGTGATGGTCTTTGGAAGGTAAAATATTTTTCTTCCTCAACTTTCTTATCTCTTCTTGTATCAGTGTAACTACAGCATACCTGTGCATGCCAACTGTTGTTGGAACTATGCTTTCCATATGGACAATAGTTCCCTATAAATTATTAATACTTTTCTTATTCTTATGTGAATATTCCAGGTGATGAGCAATCAAGAGGCTGTTGATATTGCAAGAAAGTACAAAGACCCACAGAAGGCAGCCAAACAATTAACAACTGAAGCATTGAAAAGAGACAGCAAAGATGACATATCTTGTGTCGTCGTTAGATTTAGGGGATAAGACCTTTTAAACCATATTACTGCATCTGCCAGATGCAGTATATACCTGAAATAAGAGTTTCTTTTAGATGGGAATGGCAATTTGTGAGTAGACCAACCGAAAGAAGAAAAAAATACACATAATTGGTTGAGATAATCCTAAGAGTTCTGCTGAAGTTTGGAATTTGCCAGAGGAACAAGAGGAAAGAAAAATAATTATAAAACATAGAAAGAGTTCCCCTGTAAATTTGTTCGATTGATTAGGTTCTGGTGTTTGATATTGTTTGATTTCTTTATGAAAGTGAATTAGGGACCTAATGTATATTATCTTTCAATTTGCACAAAAGACAACGTGTCTGTGTGTAGATGAAGAATGTGATTTTGATTGTAATTGAAACAACTTTTGATGGTGTACCTCTGTTAGTTAGTAGTTACCATGAAGGCCAATCCTCTATTTGCCTCTCTGTTTTGGGAGTCAGGTTGATCATCCTTGTTTTGCACATCAGTTCATTCATATTCTTACTAGACGGCTGCTTCAGATTAGCTGATTCTGATATCAGAAAACATGACCTTGAATGAAGATTCAAAACTCTTCGTGGGTGTCTTAATCTTACATCAAGTTTGGTTAGATGTTGGATAAAAATTTCGAACAAATAATATATTGGGCCTTGGCTAGGTTTAGCCGTACTTTCTTTCTCTCTCTTTTTTTAATTATTATTATTTTCTTTTAAGAATTGGCTTTGATAAAATATAAGATAAATGCTGGATATGTGAGCAATTATTTGCGGGTCACACATTTTTATAGAACCAGACTCCCAGTGAGTAAAAATTGAGCAGAATTTTATACAGTTGGTTGGAGAAATGTTTCCCTTTTTCAACAACTAACTACATTATATTGTTACAATTATTTTGTTTAAATGTTCATACAGGGGTAAGCGATCTATTAAATGTTTAGTGCGTTTCAAGAGTGATTAATATAATTCAATAATCATTAATGTTATTTAATAATAATCAATCTCATGGACAGGTTACAAATTGTAATTAGTTGGTACCAATTATATTAGTTTTGATATCTACATAGGCCTTCCATAAAAATTACTTATTCAAGTTTGATTATTTGTTCGAAAGAATGATTGATTAATATTTAAGTCAATGTTGTTTGTGTTCGAAAAAGAGAATTTAAATTATTGATCAAATTGTCATATCTAGGTTAATATTGATTGTTTTCAAGAAAAAAAGTCTAAATAATTGATAAAGATATTATATTTAGACTTATATCAGGTATTCTAAAAAGTAAGCTCAAATTAAATTATTACATCCATCCACCTATACATTTATATGCTCATTTGTAACATGAGTAAGTTTTAACTAAGTTTAGATGAATTTAGTATGTAAAAAAATAATTGTACCTCTTTTACAATTTACTCATAAAGATGAAAGAGTTTACCAATTTTATTAAATCGTTGGATTAGATATTCCTCTCAATGAAAGCATCACTAAAGTTTCTTGATTCGAAACTTTCTCAATCAATTACTTAATTTTATTTGAATATCTTTTCAAATATTGTAAGAATCACATCATCCTTTGCTCCTCTACTATAGGTGGAGAATTCAAAGATAGTTCTGAGACTCCGAAACTAGTTCCTCTATAAGTTCCTGAGGATCCAGGGGTGGCTACTTCTTTTGGTTTTATTCCGAGACCTTATAAATGGTTCCTCTACACGGTCCTAAGGTTCAGGGAGTGGTTGCTTCCTCTGTTGTAGTTTCGAGACTTCGAAATAGGTTTCTTCACAAGATCTTGAGGATTTGAGGATGATTGCTTCCTTCAGTTCTATTCCTCCTATCAGTTTAACAGTTCATGAGATGATCACAGCTAGTCCCTCAAGCATTAAGTCATCATTAGTCCTTCATTTTGATCCTCTAGTGGAAGGAGTAGCTTCATCGCGTCCTCCACATGAAGAAGATGATATGTGAGTTTACTTCTGGTTCCCATTATGCAAAGATACAAGTATAATCCCTAATTTCCAGTTTTTTTTCCCTCTCATCAAGCTTTCATGGAGGATTTTACTAACATGGTTTCTAACCTTTCTTGTCATGGAGCAAAGAAATTGTGAACCCAAAAAAAAAAAAGTCCTTAACAATTCTTGAAAGAGAGGTACAAACTTCACCATAAATTATTGATTGATATTATATTAGCTAAAGCGCAAGCGCACACTATCGTATCAAGTAATATAGGATTTTAAGTTTAAGTATCAATTTCACAGGGACTATGCGATCTAATTCTATAAATCAAATACTAAAATTGTACCTACTTAACTTTTATTCAGAAAACTAAAATCTGAAATTTATTTAACTAATCTAATTTTATCTATTAAACTAAACAAAAGAAATGGGTAAAATTCACAAATAAAGATAATCTAAGGTTTTAACTCGCCCCCTAATATTTTATTGGATTTATTAACCCCTTAGTTAATCTCTTATTACCAACTGTTGGCTTAGACACTAATCTCATCACAAGCCTCTATCAATGGTCGAGTGACTATATTACGCATTCTAACAATCACCTATATATCTATGGTAATCAAATCAGAATGTAATTTATGAAGATCAAGTTTAAATTATACCATACATGCCACCTAGGTATATGTCTATTCTAGATGGAACTCATAGTTGCTACCCTATGATCATAAATCAAACTATCCTAGGCTAAACACATGAATCCATTTGTCAAGTTCATCATGGTTCCTCAATCATTCATAATATTGGTCAGATATAATGAAAGTATTAAACACAAGATAGAATGAATCAATTGAATGTATCAAGTTCATAAACTAAAAATTAATACAATCCAAATCCATACTAGGTTCAAATAGTCTAACTTTAGATGAACAATTTAACCCATTACAAAATCAAAAGCATCTAACCAATTCATAAAGATCAATAAGAACAAAAATATAATGATAAAGAAAAAGAAGAAAAACTAATCAAAATAACTCCTTGATGTGCTTCTCGCTCAATCTTGACTTAAAACTTAAATCTTAATCTTGGTTCTTCAATCTTTAATTTTGATATTTGATTTTGTATTGTGAATTCTTTCTTTAAGTTTTTACCTATTTTCTTTTCCTCTCCCTTTCTCCCAATTAGGGTTTTCAGCCTTCTATTTATAGGTTTATATCTTCAAATTACTGTTTACGAGTTATTGTTCACCACTACCCGCGCTGCGGCGCTGGGTACTGTAGCAGGTAATTGTGGCCAGTTACTGTAGCAATTCACTATAGTAATACTGTAGCAATATGATATTTTTGATTTATTTTTATTAGAGTTTCGACCATATTTACTTCATTGACTCCAAACTTACAAAAATAATAATAAAATATATCAAAAGCCAAATAATTTTAATTTCTACGAACAAATATTAAGTTTGAAATATAAAAATATTAGACTTAATGAACCCTTATCAATTATCTCGTTGTCCTTATGTACTCCTATAATGACCAAAAAAATCCTTCGTTTTCTTACCAAAAAAAATATTCTAACATTTACATCAGTACTTGCAAGAAAAAAATGTGTACGTGTGAGAGGAAGTGGATAATGATGTAAAACCAAGCAAGGTTGATAGTTTTTTGTGTTTAGGTTATTTTTATATCTCAAATAGTTGTTCTCAAAATTCTCTCAAAAAAAAAAATAGATCACTTTAACAATTAAATTTGCAAAGTTTATATATGCTTAAATCCTGAGACTATTGTCAAATAATAACAAAAAAAAATCTTAATTAAATTTGATAATAAATGCGATTAAACTTTAATTCAATAATCTTCAATACAATTTAATAATTATCAATGTTATTCAATAATCATCAATAGCTGAATAGGTGGCGTTCTGTAATTAGTCAATATCAATTATGTTAATTTTGGTACCCACAATAGTATATCCTATTTGGTATTTAAGGGTTTTTTTTTTTTTTTTTGTGTGTGTTCTGTGATTACCTCTTTGGATCAATTTCTTGACGGCTTTGTCTTGGAGGCATATATTAAGCGGAGAGGTTCTTGGGATCATGTTTTAGCCAGATTGTATGTAGTTTTGCTTATATGGTTGCCCTTCGTTTTGGTATCTTATTTTCTTTATAAAGTTCATCGGCTTTATTACTTCTCGGGATTTTGCAAACTTTTAGATGTAAAAACTGTGAAAACAGTATAGAATAGCTTCGTATGCCACCTTTCTTCTGTGGTAATAATAACATGGGTTTTATGCTCTTTCTATTTTGAAAATTTTATGATTTGAGTTTAGACTTTAGTTTACAGACTACGCTCCAACTGTGTCTACCATATTTCTTTCGGAAACTTGAGTTTATGAGTTATGGCATGTCATTGAGTTCCCAAGGTTGGTGCACTTGGTAGTCTTTTGACATGGCTGATTAACAGATGCTCAACCAAAGTATCTATAGACTGAATGAAACTTAATGGTCTTTGGACACCCAAATGGTTCAGCATCGTAACGAATCTTCTGTTGTCGGGTTGAACTCATTGAAGGATAATGGAAAGCATAGCCACTTGAATTGTGAGAGAACTAAAGTAAATAATTGCACGTAAGTGAACAATTATGTGTTAACGTTAGCACGAAGAATCTCTGACTGGGCGGGAGTTATATTTGGCCAACAATTAAAACAAGACCCAAAAACAAAAAGAGATGCAGCCTCAGCAGGAGCATCGTTGAGAAATTTATTTTTGCTTCCCCTGCCCCTTTAATTAAAGTCAGAAGTGAGAGAAAATACTGATGGAGCTTTTAGATACAACTGAAATAAGTAGATTGATCATTTGTGGTTTGGCTCTGCCGATCGACTAGGAAGGACTTCAAGTGCTTGTAATATTCCCTTGGCTTCTCAACAATGAAAACGTGCCCTGCGTTCTTGATCACTACTAGCTCAGCGTTATCGCCCAAATGCCTGCATCGTGTATTCCATTAATTTATGCTGCTCAGATGAGATGAGGAAATTAATGGCTACAAATGCATTCGGTATCATTTGTTATGGAGTAGAGATTGATAACCTCTTCAACCTGTGACCCAATTCCAATGGAAATATTTGATCACATTCTCCCCATAGTATCAGAGTGGGCTGCATTATTGTAATATCATCAGTGACAATGAAATGTGATTAGTTGATTCTAATTAGATACAATAATGAATAATATCAGTACATCAGTGAAAGAAAAGGAAGAAAACTACCTGAGTAATCTTGGAAATATCTGAGATCTTTCTGTCTTTGGGTATTGCTCGTATCAAATCCTTCTTCTCTTCTACATACTCCGTACACATTGCCTGCCCATGCCACCAAAACTTTACTAAAACGTCACCAAAACGTTATGCTCAAATGCTAAACAACATATAACTTCGACCACTACAATCATTGTAAATAAAAAAAAATTCACCATGTTAAAGCTCTTACATCAATGAAATCAGTAAGGAAGCAAGAGGGAACCAGACGCAGAGGAGGTGGCTTGCAGAAAACATAACCCAACAACTCTCTAAGCTTTTCCGGCGATTGGGGCACTAAAATTCTTGAAGCCTCTTCCAAATCAGAAACTTTAAACAGCCCATCCCGCAAATCCTTTTCTTCTAAGCACACTCCTGCGCAGCATATCACTACCTTCTCTATTTTGTCCTTAAACTGCGCAGCCATACTGTACCCAACAAACCCACCGTAACTCAGCCCCACCAGGCTGAGTTTCTTCACTGAGTTAGCCTCCATCAGTTTCATCAAGCACTCAGCTTGGAATGACTCCGAACGTTCAGGCCGAGTCGTGAACGAGTCACCGAAAAAGATCAAATCTGGTACATATACATTAAAATAGTGGATCATGCAAGGGACTGTATTAGCCCACTGCCATAATGCGTTGGCACCGAGTCCATGGATCAAGAGAAGATTTGGTTTTGAATCATCCCGGGTCTTGGGGACCCAGCAGTGCATGACGGTGCCGTCTTTTAGGTCAGTAACTGTAGATCGGAGACCTGATTTGTTGAAACAAAACTTTAAGCACCAGTTCGTGGCTTCCGTGAAGCTAAAGCACTTTGACATTTTAAAAGAAGGGACCAGAAACTTGGGACTGATAAACTAATTGTCAAATAATGTCTTAGAGGTGGGTGTTTTTGTTACGCAAGTTAGGATTTAGACATGTTTTTGGTCAGTTTCGAATTATGTTGTGTTTGAACTTCGATGCGATGGATAAGAAATTGTGATTTTTGAAATGGATTAATTTGTGGGGTTAATTAAACCAAGTCCTGGTGGTATATCTGGATATGGCGGCGTGTTTGCGGAAAAGAAGTGAGGACAGAGAAAAAAAAAAAGGTCGTAGGCTAGGCTTAAGGAGATGAAGTGAAGTACTTCTAGCAAGTGCTTTCGGGATGGAGCTGGGAGCTTATATTAAGCATTTTTTACAATCAAAACATAAAAGACATGTAAATGTAAGTGATAATTTAATCAGATAATAACGATGCACTCGGATCACGCGGTGACTTTTTTTTTTTCGAATTTTTTTGCTACTGAATTCTGACAAATAGGTAGGTCGAATTTATGTCGCTAGAGTCTAGACGACCCCGGTCCACATAGATAGCAGAATCTGTTTTCTTATCCTGCCAAAGGACTTGTATCATATGAGACTGTTTTAACCAATCTATCCAATAAAAACATATTATTTCCTTTATTTATTATTATTACTGTTATTATATATCAATTTTAAAACAAGAATCTACGTTAATAAGAATTTTATTAAATAAAGTGTATGAAAATAAGTTATTTTCACTTTTATTTATTTTAATTTTTATTGTTAGATTTATTATTTAATGATTCAACCAGTTCACACCTCTTTAAAATTCCTTTTTACTCTTAAGGAAGTGGTCCAAATTTTTTTACCAAGAAATTAAATTGAATTTAAAAATAAGAAAGTTCTACGAGAATCAAAAGTTCAAGCATTAGATTCAGTGCCTAAAATGATAAGTAATTTGATACAACAATTTATAAATTTTCACAAATGAGTACGAGGTTTTCATAAAAAATTAAAAACGAATTAAATTATAATTATTATTTCTATTTGTATTATTATTTTTTAATTTTAATATAAAAAAAAAGAGAAATATACATCTTAAATATCATTAAATATCACATAAAAAGTACTAATTAATCTATATTCTTGAATGCATTACTTTGAAAATGATTTAATCACATGCATTATAAATATACATAATTTTTGTTTGCAATTTTCTTAATTCTATTCCATTCTATTCATAACACTAAATATTGAATAATTAGTATCATACTCTAGCTCTGCGAATGCTCTTCCACACACAATCATCATCTTTTTCGTATGAATATTGACATAACCGTTGGATTTTTTTTTAATAAAAAAACGATACTTTCTTATTATTTTAAAGAATATGTAAAGATAAATAAGTAATTACATGAAAGTTCCTAATAAAGGAACTTCAACTTTACCGAACACTAAATTTATTTACAAAAAATAATTTATAAAAAAAATAGATAAATAATATATAAAAAAAAGATTAAAAAAATCAAATCAAACATTGTTATAGGATTACAAGAATATTTAACTATTATGAATGAAATAACATAATTAATTGTGTTTATCATATTTAAAAAAAAATCAAATATTATTACATATTTCTAAACTATTTTGATATCATGATTAAAATGACACAATTAATTGTATTTATCTGCTGTTGGTCGTAAATGTCATTAGTATTGCGACCACCCGAATTCAAGAATAAATAAAGAACAAAAATTGGCATTTTATGGACAAAATTTTCATCCTCATTTAAACCTTAAAAAAAAAAAAATTTGTCTCGGTCAGACTTATTTATCGAATTATTTCTTAAAATGTACTAGGATTCCTATCAACTATTCCACAAGAGCCTTTCTCCTATTACCACGTAAGAACGAATACACAACGAGACCCGCGCCATTAGCAATAGGAGCACAAGGCTACAGCCTTAGCAGGAGTAAAAATGAAGATGTTTCCCAAATCATGCGAGTTTAAACAAAAGAATTGTCATAAAAATTCTTTAAAAAATGTAATTGTATATCATGGTTCTATTGAAAATAAATTAATCTGCTCCATCTGTTAACTTTGCTAGAATTGAGAGCTCGGTAAGTTATATAACCAATCGTAAATGGTTTCTGAATTATCTAGTAACTGTAAACTGGTCCGTTGGTTACAAATTGGCTCTACTTAAAATAAGATTAATCTGCCCCGTCCTTAACTTAGCTGGTGCTGCAAATTGCAATTCACTGTCTATAGAAATAACTTTGTCGATCCATTATCCATATCTCAGTCTCTTGGGCCCTCAGCAAGACTCTAAGAATCCCGTATCTTATCAAAAAAAAAAAAAAAAAAACTTTGTTGATTGTTATGAACATCGGGATAATGTTTTAGGCTTTTAGATCGAGGTTTATTATTTTTTTATATGTGTTATTTATTAATTATAATTATATATTATGAGTTATTTTAAATAATAACTAATTTAAGTTATATATATAGATTATTTTTTATTGAATTTTAAAAATATATAATTCAATATGAACTTGTATATATAAAAATTGAATATTAATTAAATTGTAATAAGATTATAGTTTAATTTAGTATATAAAAATTTTATATAGAATTGTGGTCTTTAAAACAAACCATTATTTTGTAGAGCTATTCTCCTTTTTTTTCATTGTAGAGAGAATCTCCAATTGAGCACTACATATATTTAATTATAAAATGTCGCTATACTCTCGTGTTTTCATTAAAAGTTGCTAATTTTTATGTTCAAATTATTATAAATTTTTTAAGTATATTTTTTTTAATATCTATCCTGATAATTTGATATGATAGATTTATTATTTGTACTTTGTGGATATGAATCCTATTCGTATTTATGTCTGAGATTTAACCCCTTAAACATGCTTAAAATAATTTATCTATAGAGCTCTCTAGTTTGAAATCTCTATGGTCAATTATCTTATTACCTCAATGTTACTCTTCAATGGTCCATCTTATGCATGATTATCTTCACGTTGAAGTAATGTGTGTTCTTTTATATCTTTGATTCAATCATATATCTAAAAGCTTGGTATAATGAACTTAAAAGATTCTTCTGTTTATCTAATGAATTCTACAAATGCATCATAATTTGCTTTTTTCACTAAAGTTGTCACATCTTCAGTGATCTCGTGCTTCTCAATTGTCGTGTTCAGTTCTCCCACTTCATTCATGATGGAAGCTCTTATTTTATCTCCGTGTCATCTTTTTATTTCTGTTAGGGTTTGCTCATTCCTCGTTCTTCGAGAAACATCTATTACCTTTTCATTATATATCCATCCTTGTTGAGTGTGTCTCAACTCTTCCTCTTGATATTGTTCATTCTCGTGATCATTATATAATTCTTTGAACCCTTCTATGAATGTTAGTTTGTTTCTTAAATCCCAATTTTTCGTTTTGTTTTCTCATCTTATTTGAGATTTTTTGTTAGTACGTCTGTCATTATGACAAGAACCTCACTTTTTAAATTTAATGAGTATAGGCCACTCGTGTCTCGTATCTCTATGTTATTTAAGAGCTTTGGAAGATATTGTACTACCTCTGTGTTGCCATCTTTTCATTGCTTAAATAATTTTTTATTAGAGAATTAATTGTTTTGTTAAAAAATTTATATTTGATTTTCATAGACAACTACGTTGAAGTTATCTAATTCGAAATCTTCGCGATCAATTATCTTTTCACTTTTACATTATTCATTTAATTGATGAATTCACTATCTGTCCTCCTATAAGCAAAAATAAATTGATGCTTAAATTAGTATTTGTAGAAAAAAAGACGGTGCTCTCATGTGAAAAGTATATGCATGAACAAGTAAGATTGTTTTATTTGTTGTATGAATGAATAATAACATATATTTAAATATACGAGTTTAACTCTTTTTCAAAATGTGCATGCATGAATCATTAATTAAATTATATTTTAATTGATCAAACTTCCTATTAATGCTTATGTATTGATATACGAACTTTAAATGAGATTTTACCATTTTTTGACAAGCCCTTATTTATGTTAAACTATGGTTAATTAATTTAATTAAAAATAAAATCCATAATTTAATTCATTTCCGCTTTTTAATAATGTTCACAACCTATATATGAGGCCCACAAATTAATGAGTTTGATTTACCTAATATGGCTCAATTCTCCTTAGCTCATTCAACAACAAAAAAACATTATTTACTAAAACACGGGCTAGTTAAGCCCGTTGAAAATAGGCCCAACAATCTAAATTGTGTTACTAATTTGATGCGGCTTCAATGATTAAAGTTTTAAAGGCTTTGTGTAATAATTATGTCCTAAAACTTATTCCAAATAATACATCTTAAATTATATTATGTTTATTACGTGGATAGTTGAATAAAAATTATATTAAAAATTGTGAATCAATTTAATAAATACCATATCAAAAATATTTTTGTTTAAGATACATTTGTTGAGATAATTTTTTTAAAAACAAATTTTTTTTATATTCATAAGAGATGTTTGTTATGTCTAATGTAAGGAATTAGAATATGAACTTTATGGTGTCTTTTCTCATATCCACTGAGAAAGCATCCATTCATATTCAAGTCAAATGGGAAAATCAAGGGGGGAGAGACTCTAATGAGTAATGAATTGAACTTGTCGGGCGGGCCACCAAATTTTAAATTAGTTATACTCGTTTAGTTTCATAAATTTTGTCAATCGACTAAAGGGCGGCCCGAGCCCAATATGGAGTCGCCTCCAGTAAAGCTCGGGTATTATTAGGGTTCAGGACTGTTGGTTCTATATATACCTCCCTTCACTCGCTAACCTCAAGCCTCAGGCACACACGGCTCTCTCCTCAGCGGATATGACTTTGTTAAATCTGACTATTATTCTCGTTTTGATTTCACTTCTTTTCAGTATTAAAGGATTTTCTTTTTAGACGTACTTGCCTCTTCTTTCGGCTGCAAGGGCTGAGATCTTCGGATCGATTTCTTGACGGCTTTGTTCTAGAGGCATATATTAATCCCGGAGGCTTTTGGGGATCATTTTTAACCAGATTATTTGCATTTCTGCTCATCTGGTTTCCCTTCTTTGGTACATTATATTTTTGTTTCCTTAAATAAATTTCCTTCATCTGAAAATAATTATACGGTCCGTTTTACTCCCGACTTTTTTCCACTTATTTTTTTAATGTAAAACCTATGAAAACAGAAGAGCACGACTTTTCTTTTTGTTTGACATATTTTTGAATTGGTTGGGTTTAGTCTAGAGGAGACGTTCTAGCTCCTACTATGCAAGTTAGTCTTTAATAAATCAGTGGGTTCTGCATCTAGCACATAAAGAATTCTAAAGTGTGTTTATGTAGCGGATGAAACTTAATGGTCCTTTGGATTGCTTGAATGGTTTAAATCATAACAAATCTTCTTGATTCCAGTTGGAAGGACACAGAGAGCACATTAGTTAAATTGTTAAGAGAATTAAGTAAATCATTGTGCACAAGTAGAACAGTTCGTTTTGTGGGTTAGGTTTGCACGCACAGGGGCCGTCTGCATCTAATTTGAACAGAAATAAAACAAAATAAAATAAAATGCATCCTTAATATTTGTCCCAGCAACTCAGATGTGTGTGGAATTCATGATATGATCAAGCAACAGTCTGGCAACTGTCGGGGTAGATAATTTGTCCTATTCTTGCTGGGACTGTAAAACAACTAGGAAGTTTTTGAAGTGCTTGTAAAACTTCTTTGGTTTCTCAACAATAAAACAATGCCCTGCGTTCTTAATGACTACAAGCTGGGCATTGTCACCTAAATGCCTGCATTGCAAGCGTTTCATCAATCTAAAGTAACTGATTCAAAATGCAAAACGCATTTAATAATGTGTCCAGGGATTTTACCTTTTCAGTCTGTGACCCAATTCTAATGGAAATATTTGATCGCTTTCTCCCCGGAGTATCGAAGTCGGCTGCAGACGATTATAAGTTAAAGCATTTACTAAATGTTTCAATGCAGATATAAGAAATGTCAGAAAAAGTAAAAACAGAAAATCTACCCGAGTGATCTTAGAAATGTTTGAGATATTTCGGTTTTTGGGAATGGCTCGTATCAACTCCCTCTTCTCTTCTACGTACTATGCATTGCCTGCTAATGTCACCAAATTTTTTTCTAAAACTTCACCAATCCGTTATGCTTAAATGTCCAACAAAATAAATCAATCATTTTTCAAAGGAAAATTTTTCTCTAGGTTGGAGTTAGCTCTTACATCAATGAAATCAGAAAGCAAACAGGATGGAACTAGACGCACAGGAGGTGGCTTAGAGAAGCCATAACCCAACAACTCTCTAAGCTTTTCAGGCGATTGTGGCACTAAAATCCTTGAAGCTTCTTCCAAATCCGAAACCTATAAGACCCCATTTCTAAAATCCTTCTCTTCTATGCACACCCCAGCGCAACATATCATCACCTTCTCTATTTTCTCATTAAACTGGGCAGCCATGCTGTACCCAACAAACCCGCCGTAGCTCAGGCCCACAAGGCTGAGTTTCTTCACCGAGTTAGCCTCCATGAGTTTCATCAGACACTCAGCTTGGAATGACTCTGAGCGTTCAGGCCGAGTCGTAAACGAGTCACCGAAAAAGACCAAGTCTGGGACATAAACGTTGAAGTAGTGGATCATGCGATGGACTATATTAGCCCATTGCCACAATGCACTGGTACCAAATCCATGAATCAGGAGAAGATTTGGTTGAGTCATCTCGGGTTTTCGGGACCCAGCAGTGCATGACTGTGCCTTCTTTAAGGTCAGTAACGGTGGATCGGAGGCCGGATTTGTTGAAACAAGACTTTAAGCGCCAGTTCTTGGCTTCGGTGAAGCTAAAACACTTCGACATTTTAATGAAGTGACCAGAAACTTAGGACCCGTAAGTAACTCTCAAATAATGTCTCTCAGAGGAGGGTCCTTTTGTTATAGACATGTTTTTGGAATGAGAAATTTTGAGATGAATTAATTTGTAGGGTTAATGAAAAGAAGTCCTGGGGTGGGGTGGATCTGGATATAGTGTGTTAACTTGTGAACAACGAGTGAGGAGAAAGAAATAGTGGCAGGCTTATGAAGTTTAAACAAGGATCTTAGAGTGCGAATAAAGAAGATGAAGCTACGAGAAGAGGTACTAATTCTATAGCAAGTGCTTTTAGAATGGATCTTATATTAGGCATTAATTCTTGAGAATCAAAAACATGAAGGAGTCGTATAATAACAATGCACTCAGATCACGTGGTGTTAAATAAAACTTTCTTTATTAGCGTAAGTGACTGGAGTGTTTCAGATGCTTATGACATCTTTACTTTTTGTTTTCGTGCGTCTAATTTAAGCTCTGATCGGCATCACTGGTAGCAAAAATTACAACTACTTGTCAACGGGGTTTCTGAATTGTGATGAGTGATGTCTGATGACAGTTAGGTGTAGCGTGCAGAAGGTAAGATCGAATTCATGTCGCTATTATCTTGCTGGTTAGCGACAGCCCGGCTAGACGGCGACCCTAACATAGGATAGGAGAATATGTGACCTTGTCCTGCAATCGAGATTTATATCTAACGATTTTAATGAGATCATTTGATGAACACGCATACCTCTTGTCTCGGTTCCTTCACGGATATTCTTATGATTGATCAATTCTTAAAATAGAATATATTGCTACTCTATTGAATGAGTGTACAAATTATATATAATGATAGATCTTCGTCGTTGTTCATAATCTATTAATCTTTTACGATTAAGAAATTGTTTGGGATCCTTGACAATCAATAATTCTAAAGTAAACTTGTGTTCTTGAATGATCGAATTTTCAGAATAATCATTAATCACGCCCAATTCTCTCCCCTTTCTCGCTCTCTCCAGAAAATGAAAAAAGAATCCACCTTCTGTTTGAAGCTTCTAAAATTTTTTAATATTGCTGCCCTACATTTCTTTCAGGGCCCAAGGGCCCAATAACACAAACCTAAGATTATTTTAATGGCCCCAACACCAATCAAAAGCAAACAGACGGCATCCATATAATCTGCCCCTGGCATTGCTAAAGCTTCTAACGAGACTGACTTTTTTTTTCTCCTCTTATTTGATGAGAAAGATGAGTAAGAGAAGAAGAAAAAATAAATCGATGACGGTAGAGTTTAAATGAAGTGGGTGATAGAGAGGATGAGTGTGCTTTGGATTTTATATTTATCTGCTTTACTTTGGATTAAGTTTTAAATGAATCAACATTATCTTTGAAATTAAGGATTAACATTGCAAACCCAAAACCAGATTAATAACGAATATCTAGTCCATGTAGAATTTAGTTTATTGTAAAACTCTTTTATATTAAACAGTATTTTATTTTCTTTAGACCACAAGTCTTTCTAGCATTACATTCTTATAGTTATATTGCAGAGAGAGAGAGATTTGTGAACTTTCGGGGAAGTTTGTGTTTGTGTGTAGGCAAGAAGCAGGAGCAAGAATGTCTATCGAAGCCCTAGCAATGGCTGGGGTTGACTACCAAGAAAGTGGCATCGAGTTAAAAGAGTGGAACGGAAGATCAGTGGATGATGTACCTGCATATTTATTAGATAATGGAAGAACTGAAGATGAACAATATCGTAACTTCTGCAGAGAGTTGGACATGGCCATCAGAGGATTTGGTTGTGGCTTATGCTCACAACCTTCTCCTAGTCCCAAGAATAGTCGGCATTTCAAGCTAAGATTCACTGCATGGGCAAAGGCTTTTGATTTTTTTCTCAACTTCTTCAAGAGACTAAATAAGAATAATTAAGAAGCGCATCGCTTCACTAATCCATAACATACAAATTCGCCATTGAAATTCCCTTTTTTATTTATTTATTTTTTCTTTGAAAAGAGTATTTAGAGAGCATAAATGTATTCTATATTTTTTTTTTAGTTCTATAGTTTAATTTAATTCTCTTTGTTAGTTTTATAGGATATCAATGTATTCTAGGTCAATGCCCCAAGTCAAAAGTGCGTACAAGTAAATTTTAATTAAGAATAAGCATATAAAATCAATTTTTATTTATTTAAGAATCAAATTATCAAAAAAGTTATTTTGAAATTATATATAGGTGATAATGCATATATTTAAATTTTAATTAAACATGCACTAAGGTAGTAATTGGGTGGCAATTCGTACATATAAATTTTGCCCAACTAGTACATTACATATAATTCTGAATTGCCATATCAAACGCAAAGACGCTATAATGGAAGTAGCAAATCCAATTAAGTTCGAACAGAAAATAGCATAATAGTGTTTAAACAACAGTGGCAGTGAAGATACAATGATACAAGAAAATGGTCTTTTAAATCCCTATACTATAGTTAAGGAGGTCACATCTAGCTCATTTTCTCCACCCTTGATACTCTTCCATCTCCGTTAACTCTGCCCAATTTTAAGTAAACAAAATTTAACAAATTCTTACCAAAAGAAATAAATTTCAATATTTAACACAAAAAGCTAACCTTAAATACAAAGCATTATAGCAATTGATAGAATTAATCAAACAAAAATTTTATAGCTGACATACTCCGTATTTACCTATAATATCATCTCAAATAGAATTTTGAATACAGGGTTTATACAGTTTAAAATATGTAGAAATATTAAGGAAATATGACACCATTAAAATAATCCAAATAACTATCATGATACAGATAAAAGTCACTTTCTTGAATAATGTCTTTATTTATTGATGTGTAATTGTGGGTATTTTCTGATTCAAAAACCTTGGTTGTCAACACAAAGACAATTAAACCAAAGGAAGTTACATAGGGTCAACAAAATTGTCTTGTTTTTCAATGAGCAGGTGAAAAGATTTCAACTTGCCATAAATCAATGCCAATCAGATAAGAAATTTAGTTTACCAATCAATTCGATGAAATTATCTCACCTCTGCTTGAACTTCATCACCTTTAGATTGCTCACCTGCCAAGTCAATAACAAAAATTAAAATTAATGCTTTCTTTTAGGCAGGTGCCACGACAATTGTATAAACTCCATCTAAATCCATTACCAAGAAACCATAAATATTAAGGCAATAAAGAGAAGCAAGAATAAACTGTGATATGCTTCCTGACATAAACTGAGTGAGAGAAAAATCTGATATTGTATATATATATATATATATATATATATATATATATTTTAAAAAAAGAGAAGACCAGAGAGACAAATAAAATGCTGTGCAAAATGGCAGGCAAATCATGATATGCTCAACCCTGTATGATAGGGTGCTCTTGGAATGATCAAATAGAAATTTGATTTCTAGCACAAAACTAAGTATTTTTTTTTGTTTTTTTCATACAGTCGTGTCTTTCTTTGCCTTAATATTTTGCCCTTTAGATTACTGCAGCCAAAGTCTTCATAATTTAATCATTAAACAAAAGTTCAAGACAAGACATTTCTTAAGAACTGATGAACGCTCAAATACCAAACTAAAAAGATAAAGCTGAGAGAGGCTTCAGAGAAGGCGGAAGCGATAAATTTATAGCACTCACCTCCCTCCTCTGGCAGATCTGAGGTCCATAATGTGAGATTATCCCTAAGAAGCTGCATAATAAGGGTGCTGTCTTTGTAGGATTCTTCGTTAAGACTATCGAGTTCTGCAATAGCCTCATCAAATGCTTCTTTAGCCAGGTGGCAAGCCCTGTACAACAAGGACAAAGTTTCACATGAGACAAACTGCTAGAGGAACAATAGCATCTATAGCCGGTTCATTTAAGAATATATAAACGTGTACAGCATGTACACCATACATGACAACAGAATTTAAATGAAAAGAAAATTTTATCAGCATCATCTCTAATAAGAAAAAACTCTTAAACTAGAATACAGGTTGGTTAACCTCTCAGGCGAGTTCAAAATCTCATAGTAGAAAACAGAAAAGTTCAGAGCCAGGCCAAGTCTGATTGGATGAGTTGGAGGCAACTCTGAGCTTGCTGTGGCTGTGGCAGCCTGCATAAATAACAAAAGCAACACTCTAGTTTTATATTCTACAACAAATAATTAATGAAAAGCAACAAGGATACACCCACAGGGACAGACAGGAGAAGAAGAACAGAACAGACCTCGTAAGCCTTAAGTGACTGATCTGCAGCTTCCTTACGATCCTCACCAGCTTTGAACTCAGCTAAGTAACGATAATAATCTCCTTTCCTTGTCACATGAAAAGAAAAAATAAGGATCTGAGAGGTATCACACCATATTAAACCAATAAGACATACTGAGAAACTGTAGAATCTGTTGTGGTGGTTGTGAGGGAGTCTAGGCAGATAGGGGCCTTTAATGAAAGGAACCCAAGCATGGTTCGAAATTGAAATCCCCTTCATGTAAACAATTGGCCAAAAATATACAAACTCATGCCATTTATTTCTCATCCTTGTGCTAATTCCAACAACAATGTTTTGACTGAATGATTTTAAAAATGACATCCACTTTAATCCGTGGATATATCTATTGAAAGTTTCAAGAGTGTTCAAGTAGACATTTAGTTTCTTCCACGTCAGAATCAAGTATTTCTCAACTTAAACAACTCAACATGACACCATGAGGAAATAAAGGCAGCATAAGTATCCTCACATCTTATAGTAAAAAACAGTTGATTCTCCAGTTGTTGAGGATGGAATGAGATGGTTATCAATGACTGATAATATGTCATTGCAGATCTTTAAAAGCTCATCTTCAACCCTTTGCCTGTACTCCTTAATCCTCTTCACATTTTGCTCATTACCCTTGGCCTCCTCCTTTTGTTCAATGGAAGACAAAATCCTCCATGATGCCCTTCTTGCCCCAATCACATTCTTATAACCCACAGATACCAGATTCCTCTCCTCTACAGTCAGTTCCACATCCAACTTGGCAACTTTCTTCATGGCTTCAACCATCTCTAAAATAAGCAAAATGACATAGAATGAGAGAAAAATAAATATAAAAGTGATGGAAATAATCTGTAAGTGAGGCTATAAGGACTGATTTGAAAGTCCCACAAAAAAAAAGTTGCATTTCAAATTTAAAACCATGGTAGAAGAAAACAAAGAAGAGACATAATTGCTAAATTTGCAACAGCAATGGCAACCAAAAATAGTTAAATGCAAAAACAGAAACCTTAAATATGTAAGTAAGCCACAGAATACCACCAAATGTGCAATTGAGAAAAAAAAAAAGGAAAGAAATCAACTAGTTTTAATAGCTATTAATCAGATTGAAAAAGAAAATAATAACCATATTCACTTTTTGCTCGGTGTTTGTAATCTTGTATTTAGTTAAACTACCAGTTTACGAAATGTTCAATCTTAGAAATATCACTCAAGACCTTAAGGCTTCCAAAACAACAAAAACTCAACATGCTTGACAAGATTATTCTTGATAAGTATGTTATTTGCATTCATAAACTGAACTGCTTTAAGCATAAACACAGCGGCGTTACTAAATGACGCTACCAAGTTAGAACATAACTAGGCAACTGATCTAGTCCAATCTTAGTTAAACACCCAGTTATTCGCTCATTTATCATTTCACTTGCTTCTTAGCAGCAGAGGCAAGTGAGAACACTTGACAATTAGAACAATATGCTCATTTCTGAAATGCACTACATAGATCTTCTGGATCAGCGACCAAATCGAAGGCCAATCCCTCGAAATAACCAATTCTAAGCACCATAAAATCAATTGAATCGAAGATTATGTATAAAAATAGCGAATGAAACTCTAAACATCAAGTAGTCCGCACCAACACTTAATTGGTTAAATATATGAATTGCATGAATAGGAAAACTAATTACTGCACATAAATTAGCATTAAAAAGTAAATTACCACTACTAATCCAAAAACCGGAAAATAAAAAATCTAAAGTCATTTCTCGTGGACCAAAATAAAATAGGAAAAAAAATATTACGAAAATTAAAACGATACCGTCGTATCTCTCGGCTTGCTCGGCAAGTCTGGCCAAGTAAACATGGTGCTCTCTCTCCTTCTCCATCTCTTTCGCTCTGTGATTCTTCTCTATCTCTCTGAGCTTTTGTTTCGCTTTTGGTCGGTAACTGCTATTATCGGATATTCAGATATATTGCACTTTGCAAACTAGCCGTTGGATTGGCTTTTTGAGGGTTACAGAGTACGATCGACGGTCTTGAATGAGTTTTGGGGATTGGGAAAACATTTAACGCTTTACGCGGAAATGTTTTGGTGAGATCTGACCGTTGGATGGAATTTTGGTCACAGTGGGTGATGATGTTGACCGGGAAGACCAGTGACGGCTGTGTTGATAAGAACAGTGATATAATACAGTAGGTTCCACCTTGCAATTGCATTAGACGCCTTGTCAGATTCTCTGTGCACTATTCTTGTACACTCTTAAGTACTTTCTCAAATGATCAACAAATACAAACCGTTTTTCTTTTTTATATTTTAACTTTTGTTAGAAGCTATTTATGGAATTCTCTTAAAATAAATTAAAGTCATTCATCAGTACGCCCTTTTTTTTATTTATTAAAGTGATAGTTTCCCTTGTGATTAACAAAGGGATTTCCATGAAAGTTGGTCATAGTGGAGGCATTCAGATTGATGTAGCTGCTGCAGGAGCTTCTAGGCAGACGTGGTGCTGGTACTATATGTGTATAATTTGAATGCCAAGATCTTAAAGAGACTGTGCCTACCTCATATTAATAGGATTGCTATAGATGAATTGGTTCGTCAGGGCACAGAAGGAAAATGACTCGTGTGTTCCAATTCTTCCTCGCACCCCCCATACGGAGACAATTAGACCCCATTGTATTCTTTACCCTTACAGGTTTTTCTTGGCCTTGTTACCAAGAAATCTTAATTTTGGCCACACTGTGAAGTTTGTTTCTCATATGCGATGAGTTTATTTTCTTATGTTATTATTAACTGATAATGAACTAAATTTAACTATGTTATCATGTTGACATATGAATGAGTTTCTATTGGCAGATACCGAGAAAGATGCGGTCCGTGGATGCTGATCAAGCTAACTAGTATTGTAATGTTACTCTTAATTAATTTTATAGATGGATTGTGAAAAAAATAATTAAAAATTATATTAAAATAAATTAGAATCAAGTCAACGAAAAAGATATGTGAAGCAGGAGTGAGGAGATTTCAAGCGTTAAGATATATATAAAAAATCAAGTGGATGCTGTAGCAATAATTTTAATAAGTGACATGATTACTAGATAAGCGAACATTGCGACGATAAAAGTCAATACTATAGCATCAATTTTAGTGAGTTGGACGCTGCAATGTCTAAAAGTCAATGTTTTAACATTACCTGAACGCCCTAGCGTTCAAAAGTTAACGCCCAACATTAATACGACTTGTTTCGAATTTTAAAAAGTTTTTAAGTTGGTTAAAATGCCCTATATTATTCTAACTAGTATTAGGGTTAACTTATAACTTATGTAAACTATACAAGGGGCTTTATTTTGGCTTGAATAATGACATTCATCCTAGAACAATTGAGAGAGAAAGAGTTCTTTGTGAATTCTTTTGTAAGAGTTCTTTGTGAATTCTTTTGTAAGAGTTCTTTGTGAATTCTTTTGTAAGAGTTCTTTGTGAATTTTTATTGATTCAATAAAGAAAACGACATCTTAATTCGTCGTTGACGTAAATAATTGTCAAACCACATAAATCATCGTGTGCCTTCTTTCTTTCTTACTTTCCTTATTCTCTTTTGCTTTCTTGATTATTACAATATTATACTTGTGTGTTAAGTGTTTTTATTAACAAACTGATATCAGAGTAAGGTTTAATAATTATGGCTACATACAAGTATAAAGTAAAAAAATTCAACGAAGAAAATGACTTTAATTTGTGAAAGGTTGAAGTAATGGCTTTTGCTGGTGAACTTAAGGATTAGGCTCAACCCTAGAGGAGAATACAACTTCGCCTAGTAAAGAGAAGAAGTCAGACACATCTAAATCTAAAGCAGAGAGAATAGATATTTAAGATAGGGCTCATAGTACAATCATTCTTTTTTTTAACAATGAAGTGTTAAGGAAAGTTGCTAGAGAAAAGACAGTTATTGGTCTTTGAAAAAAGCTCGATGATCTTTATATAACGAAGTCGCTAGCAAATCATTTGCATATAAAGAAGAAACTTTATTAGTTGTCAATGACACAGAGGACATCAATTGAAGACCACATAGATGCCTTCAACAAAATCATTATCAATTTAGAAATAATCGATGTGAAGATTAAGGATGAGGATAAGGCGATCATCCTGTTGAGTTCCCTCCCCAAGAGTTATGAGCACTTTCTTAATACGTTACTCTATGGCAAAGAGTTTTTAACCATGAAGGAAGTAAATTCATCGTTAAATTGTAAGCAATTAGGAAAGAAATTAAAGGTTAATACAGAAAGGTTAACTACAAGATGAAGGCCTAAGCAAAGAGAAGAAAAGTCAAAGAAGGGTTCAAGATCAAAGTCAATAAATAAATCTAGAAAGCGTTATTGCTGCAAGAAAGATGTGAACTTTATAAAGAATTGTTTTGAGAAGAAAGCTAAGATGAAGGGGGAAAAAAAGGAATGAGATGTTGCTATAGCTTATGAGGATAGCTATGATAGCCCATAGACATTTGTCCCTTCTTATGGTAAAAGTTATAGTGAGTAGATTTTAGATTATGGTTGTATATTTCACATGTGCTTGAATAAGTCCTTATTTGCTAATTTTCAACCCATTAATGATGGTAAATTGTTAATGGATAATGACATGGCTTGTTAAGTGTTAAAGATTTGTAGTATTAGGCTTAGGCTATATGATGCGAAAGTAATGAAGCTGCTAGAAGTTAGATATATTCCTAATCTCTAGAGTAACTTGATTTCCTTAATTATGTTAAACAATAATGGATGTTCCATCAGAGTTAAAAATAAGATTTTTAAGATGTTAAAAGGTTCAATGGTTATGATGAAAAATGATAGGCACAACTGTGTGTATGTGTTTAAAGGAAAGGCAATTAATGGTTCTGCATCAATTTCTCTAGATGATGAGAATATGTAAACCAAGTTGTGGCATCTGAGGTTAGCTCACCTAAAAGAAAGGAACTTAAAGGAGTTGTATAATCAAAAGGCGTTTAGTGTAAATAAGTTCTAACCATTGGAGTTTTATAAGTATTGTGTGCTTGGCGAAGCACATTGAGTAAACTTTAGTACTAGTGAGCACAAAATTAAGGGGACTCTTGATTATATACACTTGGATCTTTGAAGGCCAGCATAAACAGTTACACATGATGGAGCGAGGTACTTTTTGACATTTATTGCTGATTATTCTAGAAAATTGTAGGTATATGTGTTGAAGAGAAAAGAGCAAGTGGTTGAGCCATTTAAACATGGAAGACTCTTATTAAGAATCAAACTAGAAATATGATCAAGTGACTAAGGACAAATAATAATCTTATAAGAAGTTTGATGGTTTTGTGCTAAACATGAGATTGTAAGGCACAAAGTTGTGAGATCAACACTATAGTAAAATGGTATAGTAGAATGGATAAATAAGACATTACTCAAGAGTGTAAGATGCATATTGACCAATGCGGAGGGTGTCTAAGGCATTCTATGGTGAGGTTGTAGCAGTCTACTTGATCAATAAAAGTCCTTCCTCAGCGATAGATTTCCAGATAATGGATGAAATATGGTCTTGTAGCCCTCATAAGTATAATCACCTTAGGATTTTTTGTTGTGCAATTTTCATATATACGAAACAAGGCAAGTTAAAACCTAGAATTTTGAAAGAGATATTCATAAGGTATCTAAAATGTGTAAAAGAATACATGATGTAGTATAATGAGTTGAAGCCACCTAAAAGTATCATAAGTAGAGATATCGCATTTGATGAGACAATAATGATAAAAGTCAATCAAGAAGAAGTGAAGAAAGAGTTTGTACCTAAGAGAGTTTCAGCACAAGAAATATTTAAGGTTGGAGTGGAGTTTGAGAATAAATATGAGATACCCCCAGATCAATACTTCAGCAAGTCAACTCTTAAAGTTAAAAAAAAAACACCGGTTAGTTTCTCAAAGTTCGCCTAAAGACAAACTAAGACTCTTAATATGAAAGTTAAAGAGTACTAATTAGCCAGAGATAGGATAAAAAGAACGATGAAGCCACCAATGCACAAGCAAACTTAATTATTCATATTTTTAATTTTACATTCACTATTGATTTTGATGAGTCTAATGTATATAGAAAGATTATGAAGAGTGAGAATAGTGAAAAGTGGCAACAGGTCATGAAGGATGAGATTAGTTCTCTCCTAAATAATAATACTTAAGAATTGGTGGAGATACCTCAAAATAAGAAAATAATTAGGTATAAATAGGTGTATAAGGTTAAAAGAGGGATACTGGAAGTAAAGTCTATAAAGTTTAAGGCTAGACTAGTGACATAAAGTTTCACTTAGTTGAGGGTATTGATTTTCATAAAATATTCTCACCAGTAGTCAAGCACACATCAATTAGGATTTTGTTAGCTATATGTATGAATCTTAACTTGCATCTAAAGCAAATGGATGTTAGACAATTTTTTTATCTAAAGAGCCAGATGAGAAAATATATATATCAGAACCACAAGGGTTTGAAAAATTAAGCATGGAAATCATGCTCATTTGTGATAAAGTTATTGTATGAATTGAAACAATTTCTTAAACAGTAGTATAGGAGATTTGATAACTTTATGATGATTTGTGAATCTAATAGGAGCAAGTATGATATATGTGTATACTTTAAGACCCTAAGTAATAGGTTGAGTATGTATTTACTTCTATATGTGGATGATATGTTAATCGCATGTAAGAATATGAAAGAAATATAGAAATCGAAAAAATAGTTGAATTATGAGTTTGAGATGAATGATTTAAGAGCAATCAAGAGAATCTTGGGTATGAACATTACAAGAGAAAGTTTAGATGTTATTTTCTTATCCCAATGGAGATATGTACTCAAGATACTTAAGGGATTTTTCTATATCCAATGTAAAAGTTGTCTCTACTCTTTTAACCATATATTTAAAACTATCAATAGCACAATTGCTAAAAATTGAAAATGATAAACTACAGATGAGTAAAGTACCATATGTTAATGCTATTGAGAGCATTATATATGCGATAATTTACACAAGACTAGACATAGTTCAAGCCATAATCTTTGTTAATAGATACATAACAAATCTTGGAAAACGTTAGAGTAAGATTTAATGTATAAAAAAATTGAAAGAAATAATGAAACGGTTAAATGATACGTAGACTCAGATTACGCAAGTGATCGACAAGAAAAGGTTATTAATTGGGTATGAATTAACGGTGTTTAGGTATTGTGTGTGTTGAAGATTAGTTCTACAGCACGTGGTGGCATTATCAACCACAAAAGCATTGCATATAGCTGTGGGTGAAACTATTAAAAATGTCACGTGGTTAAAAAGAATCTACATAGAGATAATGGCTATTGAAGACATTGACATTGGTGTATATTATGATAACCAGAATGCCATACATCTAAGTAAGCATCAATTGTTTCATAAGAGGTCAAAACACATTAATGTGCGACTTCATTTCATTAGAGAGATTATACAAAGTGGTGAGATTATTCTAATAAAGATTGCAATGTCTAAAATTTCTGCAGATATGTTAACTAATCTATTTCCCTCGGTTAAGTTTATCCTATGCAAGGACTTAACCGAAGTCACATTTATGTGAGAAAAAAATGTGATGCAGAGATGAAAGATCTTGAAAACTTCATAGTTGATTTTGAATCAATGAGAAAATTTGTGAGAAGATGATTAAAAATTATGTTAAAAATGAGTTAGAATCAAGCCAATAAAAAAGAGACATTAAGTGAAAGTGGGGAGATTGGAAGTGTTCATACATAAAGAATTGAGTGAACACTACGATAACAATTCCAATAAGTGGCATGGTCACCAGACAAGCGAATGGTGCGGCAATGAAAGCGTCGTTGTAGCTAGGGACGACATTTTGGCCCGAATCCAAATTAAAAACAAAAACCAGGAGCCCAGCCCAGCCCGAATCCAGTTGCTGGCTAAAAAAATTCATATTTTTATTCGGATCTAGTTTTTTTTAAAAAAAAAAATCCTAAATTAACTCCTAATATTTGATATATATGAATTTAATAATTTTTTTTACAAAATAAATACCCTAAAAATTTAAATTTAACATAAAAAATTTAAAAAAAATTAAAATAAGGATAAAAAATATATTAAATTATGAATACAAACTTTATAATCTAATAATTGTTTTATAAAATAAATACCCCAAAATTTAAATTTTATCCAAAAAAAATCGGGTTCAACCCGAATCTGACCCTAATGTAAACTCGAATTCGACCCAACCCAAAAAAAAAAAGGAATATGGGTTGAACAAAACCCAAATCATAATTTGGATTTTTTCATTCCTAAGTGCAACATCAATTTCAGTGAATTGGATGTCGCAACGTCCAAAAGCCAATGCCCTAGTGTTCTGAAGTTGATGTCCCAACGTTAATGAGAGTTGTTTTGAATTTTAGAAGACTCATAAGTTAGTTAAAATATCCTATATTTTTTAACTCGTATTAGGTTTAAATTAAAACGTATGTAGGTTATAAAGACCTTATTTTGTCTTGAATAATGATATTCATCATAGACAATTGAGAGAGCAATTGTAATTAATTTTAGAGAGAATTTTTTTTTTTGTAAATTCTTTTATAATAGTTCTTTATAAATTTTTGTTGATTCAATTAAAAAGGTGAAATTTTGATATGCTATAGATGTAGGTAACTTTGAACCATGTAAATCGCCAAATGCTTTCTTTCTTTCTTACCTTCTTTATTCTCTTTTTATTTTATTTTATTGTTGTAATATTATACTCTCGTGTCAAGCGTTTCCATTAACAAGTATGTTTTGACACGTTTTAATGTGTTAAATGACTTTTTAGGTCTTGCGCGAAGGAGGGGAAGTCCACATGCTAATCTTAGCCTTCCAAACAGGGGATGTTAACGTTTCTGATCTCTGCCGAGAAAAGTGGTGAAATATGGGTAAATTCCTAGTTGATAAATGTTGAGCAGTTTGGCGAAGGCAACAACCTAAATCACCAATCCAATCTCGAGGACGATTGTGGAGATTACTACGGTAATACCCAGTAATGTATCTACGTTATGGCTTTAAGTTGTGGGTTTACGTTTTGTAGCTCCACAATGTTCTGTACGAACATTGATGTTTTCGGGAATAGAATGAATTACAATTTTTCTGACGAAGCCTAAATAGTTTTAGGAGGACGATTATAACGCAAGTCCAGATGATAAATCTATGGGTCAAGAGTAGATTAGGCTGACATTAGTCTTAACGAGAGCCGCTTGAAAAATTCGTCCACTGCAACTGCTGCTCTCAAAACAATATTTATGGATACCTTGAATCCTTCATACTTGCAACAATCTAAAGTTTTTGTTCATAATAACTATACTGAAACGTTAAATAAGACAAATGCAAACGTCTGTTACCTGTTAACAATACATTACACATTGATCAAATTGATCTGATCCAAAATGCATTAGCGATGGAAAGACCTTGCTGCCGTTCTCTGCAATCACCAGCACAGGTGAAAGCATAATTGCAAATTGATCCAATCAATAAATACTACTGATGAGTGATGAAAATCAAATAACGATAGACAGCAGAAAATGTAAAATCAATTGAATTCTAAACTATATAGACAAATAACAAATGGACAATTGAACAATGAAGACACAGCAACACATTTCATTTTTGTCATACAAAACCCTAATCCAAAGGACCAAGATTATCCTGAAACAAAGAAACTTCTATCATGACAGATTCGGTAGCCAAAACTTTCACAGGATACCAAATATCTATCCCATATTAGTGAAAGGTCAGTGGCATTCATTCACACATGCACCCCGGCTGGTGCTTGCATCTCCTATTGAAACTGTGGCAAGGGACTTGGAAGCCCATGCCCTGGCATTTAATGCCCCTTCCTGCAAGTTGCTTCTCTTGCAAGGCTCCTTTAGAGAATTCAACAGTTGCACTGCTCGATTCAGATGGGTGCAAGGATGCTCCAACAAGCTCCCCAATTTAAGATTTTGGATGAGCCTTCTCCAACTAAATTGGGCAAATACTAGCAAAGTTGGAAAGAATAGATAAAGTAATCTCAGAAGCACAAATCCAGTGGCCAAAGCCAAATATGTTTCCTCCCGAAGTAAATTCTCAGGTGATCTTGCCCATGAGAATGGGCAGCTTTCCTCTTCTTTCTTATTGTGCTTCTTGCGATTTGATAGCTGCCCAACTTTGTCAATGGATATTTTATCCAATGATGCAGACTTAATGCCTGTAATGCACAAAGTTCATTAGATCAATTAGTGAAAATTCATTTAAAAATATCATATAATATTACACATAGAAAACAACAGATAATCTTTAAGATGGAAAGTCATATTTGGCAGCTGAAGATGTAAGGGAATGCATTAGACTGTCCAAAATACAAGAGAATAGTTAATGGTAACACTAAAGTAAAAGGGCAACAAAATATTTTATAGCAACCACACTTCAAGTTTTTATCCATCCTCACATGCACGTGTATACAGTGTCTGAGATACCATAATAAATAACTCTAATAATAAGATGTTGTACCAGTGACATCACTATAGAAAGCAACAAGCGAGCCAAGAGCTCGGGAGCCATGATATCGCACATGCATTGATGAATTCAGAAGAAAAAGGGTAGGAAACCCATGAACTCCATACTTTGAAAGTAAGCTGCAGAAAATGAATCCAAATGTTATTCCATCAGCCAACAAGGTTTATTAGAAACTGTAAATATACAAAGAGGGATATTCATTTGGATACCTTGGCCTGATAGCTGATTCTTCAATTGCAAAATGGGGGATGGAGGGATATAAAGAAGCAATTATAGGTAAACTCGGTCTGAAAATCCGAGAGAAAGGACAGCAAGATGCATAAAAAAGGACAGCTACATAGTCATGACTATTCTTGTGAACCATATTCACTGCCCTTTGCAATGAAACTTCATCTCCCTTCACAAAAACAAAATGCACACTTTCATAACAATTATGCTAACAACCTTAGAATAATAAAGTTCAATTTGTTGAAATGATAAATTAAAAAATATTTACTTAATCAACACCCATTTCACCTAATTATCATTTCTACTCTAATTTTATCCATAAAAAGAAAGTTATTCCAAAACCAAAATCAAACTCCACCCGACAAGTTTTCCACATTTGATCAACTACGTCCCCATAACAAATATGGGAGTATGGAAGCAGCATTACCATTCGGCAACAGTGCCGTCAAATAATTGCTAACGGACAACATGTAATGAGTAAAGTTTACAAAGTTTTGTTGCTTTTGCAATGAAGGTGAAACTTTCCCAGAAAAGCAACAAAACTACTTCCAAAATGGTAATTAAACAATGCCCATGCTTTTAGGTAGCTCTAAAATTTAAAGTCTCATACAAAATAAACATTAAGCACCAGACAATCAATCACCTTTTTTTCCCCAAAGAAAGCAAAGTTTATAGCTAAAAAAAAAGAATTTGCAAATTGAATTTTTAACATTTCAAACGGCAAACTTTTTAACAAAAGACTATATCCCCCAAAAAGACAAAAAAAAAACCAATATCACGAGGACAATTTTCAAATTGCAAATTGAATTCACATACAAAAACGTACCTCGATAACACTCATAACATCGTGAGAGTTCGAAGGGTTATATCGACAGAACGAATCCTGGAAGCCTAAGATCGAATCCGTGATGGATTCCGTTAGACATAACGGAACCCTAACTACTTCTACGGCAAATGTTAGCCTTGCCCACAGCCACAGCATCGCGATCCCAGTTTCCCAGCATCTCGCCCCCATCAATAATAGCTACCAAATCGAACCCACCAGAGAATAAATAAAAAACAAAATTAGGGGAATAATAGAAGGAGATAAGCCCGGCACATTCTAGCGAAAAAAGAAAAAAAAAAACAAAATAGGGCTATGTTTGAATTGATAATGTTTTATCTTGGAAACAAAAAAAGAATTTTGTTATTTTAATTATTCTCACAGGTTGGTTGGTTCTTCCTTGCGTGAAGGAGGAGAAAGGAGAGGAGGATAAACGAAGGATAGGTGGCGTTTTCTGGTTATCGACGGTGGCGTTTTTGGGGGTATCGACTCTGGCTGTGGGTGGGTGCTGTCTGCCACTGCTAACATACACGATCTTTTTTGCAATTTGCTAAGGCCCCGTAAAAACAAGGTCGCAAAAGAAAATTGATGAAACGAAAGTACACGTGTCTAAGTGCACCCACGTGTTCTATTGACTTTCCTTTTATGAATTCTTTTTTTCATTTTTCCCTGACGTGGATAATTTGCCACTGCAAATTATCAAATATCTAATCTATTCTAAAACTAAAACAAAAACAAAAAGGAAAACTTAGAAAAACTGGTTGTTGGACTTAGATTTTTTTTAACGGTAAAATTAGGTGAGGAGTTTTAATTGTTGACAAGGTTAGAATTTTTTTTTTATACAAGCAATATAACTGTTTATATTTAAAAAATAAAAATAAACTACAACAGTTATCGATATAACTAATAACTATAAATTTATAATTTTTGTCAATTTAACTATAATTGTAAACCTCCAATAATTAAAAACAACTGTAAACTCTAATAATTAAAAAAAATAAACTTTTTTTTTTATACAAGTATTACAATGCCTTACATTTTAAAGAATTACAAATAAAATATAACTGTTGTCAATACAGTTGAATAACTATAATTTTACAAGTCATTACAATTGAATAATTTTAAATTTACAACTGTTGTCAATTGAATTATAACTGCAAATTTTAATAATTGCATCAATTGAACTTCAACTACACCAATAATTGGAGACAACTACAAATTCCAACAATAAAAAAAAATAAACTTATTTTGATACAAGCATTGCAAATTGTTTACATCTCACAGAATTACAAGTGCTCAATAATTAGAGACAACTGTAAATTTTAATAATTAGAAAAAATTAATTAAACTACAACTACAAACTCTTATAATTTTGTCAACTAAATTACAACTGCACTAATAATTAAAGACAATTGCAAACTCCAATAATTAAAAAAAATAAACTCATAAATAAACTCGTTTTGATACCAGTATTGCAACTTGTTTACATCTCAAAAAATTACAAGTAAATTACAATTGCTTAATAATTAAAGACAACTACAAATTTTAATAATTAAAAAAGATAAACTCGTTTTGATATAAGCATTACAACTTGTTACATCTCAAAGAATTATAAATAAATTACAATTGCTCAATAATTAGAGACAATTGCAAACTCTAATAATTAAAAGAAGAAAAAATCAACTAAACTATAACTTCAATAATTTAGTCAACTAAACTACAACTGCAATAATAATTAGAGACAATTGCAAACTCCAACAATGAGAGAAATAAACTCGTTTTGATACCAGCATTACAACTTGTTTACATCTCAGAGAATTACAAGTAAATTACAACTACAAACTCTAATAATTAGAGGGAATAAACTTGTAAATAAACTATTTTTGATACAAACATTACAACTTGTTTGCATCTTAAAGAATTACAACTATAATTAGAGAAAATAAACTCGTTTTAATACAAACATTACAACTTGTTTACATCTCAAAGAATTACAAATAAATTACAATTTTTCAAACCTAAAATCTTTTTTTATTTTGATAAATAGACTAAAACGATATCATTTTGAATGGAAATTCCTGAGCCGATCATCCCAAAACAAACTACACCATGTTGATATTTAAAAAAATTAGAAATTCCTGAGTCGACCCATCCCAACCCAAAAAGTGTTCCAATCTCCGTCCTGCTCAGAATCCAAAGTTGCCCACCCCTATTAGAGACAACTGCAAACTCCAGTAATTATAAAAAATTTACAACTACTATCAATTGAACTACAACTGCACCAATAATTATAGACAACTACAAACTCTAATAATTAAAGAAAATAAACTTGTATATAAACTCATTTTGATACAAGCATTACAACTTGTTTACATCTCAAAGAATTATAAGTAAATCATAACTGCATAATAGTTAGAGACAACTACAAAGTCCAATAATTAGAGAAAATAAATTCATTTTGATACGAGCATTACAACTTATAAACATATAAAAAAAATTACAAGTAAAATATAACTATAATTAGAGAAAATAAACTTGTAAATAATCTCATTTTGATACAAGCATTACAATTTGTTTACATCTCAAAGAATTATAAGTAAATTACAACTGCTCAATAATTAGACTAGGGGTAGATGATTTTTCTATTCCCAACTCGATCCATTTCGAAATTTTGGGTCGTGATGAGAACAAAAATAAGAATAGTTTTGGGACTCGATCGGAATAGAAAATTTGTCCTAAAGAGGTCAGGTCAGGTTCAGAGGAATTTTCCAAACTTGAAATCTTTTTTTTTTTTTATAAACAGCCTAAAATGATGTCATTTAGAATGAAAATTCCCGACCCAACCCGACCCATCTCAAAACAAACTATGTTATTTTGATATAAAAAAATTCAAGAAGTTTTGACCCAACCCAAAAAGTGTCCCGATCGGAACACTTTTCTTAGTCATGATCGGGTTTAGAAATTTTTAAACCTAACCGCAACCCGAAGTTGCCCACCTCTATTAGAGACAACTGTAAACTCCAATAATTGAGTCAATTGAACTGCAATTGCACTAATAATTATAGACAACTACAAACTCTAATAATTAGAGAAAATAAACTTGTTTTGATACAAGCATTACAACTTGTTTACATCTCAAAGATTACAAGTAAATTATAACTGCATAATAATTAGAGACAATTGAAAACTCCAATGAATAGAGAAAGTAAACTCGTAAATAAACTCATTTTGATACGAGCATTACAACTTATTTACCTATAAAAAAAATTATAAGTAAAATATAATTATAATTAGTGAAAATAAACTCGTTTTGATACAAGCATTACAATTTGTTTATATCTCAAAGAATTACAAGTAAATTACAACTATTCAATAATTAGAAACAACTGCAAACTTTAATAATTAGAGAAAATAAACTTGTAAATAAACTCATTTTGATATAAAGCATTACAACTTGTTTATATCTCAAAGAATTACAAGTAAATTACAACTGTTAAATAATTATAAACAATTGCAAACTTTAATAATTAGAGAAAATAAACTTGTAAATACACTCATTACAAGCATTACAAATAAACTCTTTTTAATACAAAGTATTACAACTTGCTTACATCTCGAAGAATTACAAATAAATTATAACTGCAATCAATACAATTGAATAGTTGTAAATTTACAGCTATTGTCAATTGTACTACAATTGCTGCTGTCAACTAAACTGCAACAACAAACTCTACAAACATTACAAATGAACTCATTTTAATACAAAATATTACAACTTATTTACATCTCAAAGAATTACAAGTAAATTACAAGTACAATCAATATAGCTGAATAACTATAAATTTATAATTGTTGTCAACTGAATTACAACTACAAACTCTAATAATAAAGAATACATCTGAATAATTGTAAACTCATTTTGATACAAAGCATTACAACTTGTTTACATCTCAAAATATTACTAGTAAATTACAACTACAATCAATGCAATTGAATAATTATAAATTTATAACTGTTGTCAACTGAACTACACTACAATTGAATAATTATAAATTTACAATTGTTGTCAATTGAGTTAAATTTACAATTGTTGTCAATTGAGTTACAACTGCAAACTTCAATAATAAAAAATACAACTAAATAATTATAAATTTACAAATGTTGTCAACTAAACTACAACTACAAACTCCAATAATTAGATAAAATAAACTCTCTAGCTCCCTTTCAAAATTTGAACCTTGAGACCTTAGATCAAGTGCACAGATATTACCATTGAGGTAATGTAACTCAATGTCAGTTGTAGTTATTAGTTATTAACATTTGTTGTAATTCTTTAAAATCGGAATTTTTTTTTAAATTTAAAGGTTGCAATATAATATTTGTATTAAAAAAAAACCAATTGGCTGTTAGTTTGCGTGATGGTCGCGGTTGATTTGTCTGCTATTTTCAGAACTCCTTTTTGTTTTTCAAAACATAAAAAATAAAGAAAAACTTTTGTTTCGGAATGGTGATGATAAAATCTGCAGCACTTTAAGAAGTCTTTTTTGTTTTTTAAAACATAAAAAATATAGAAAAACTTTTGTTTCGGAATGGTGATGATAAAATCAACAGTGCTGCAATCTGTTGTTGGGGTTTTAACCGAATCGAACTCACATTTAAAACGAAATGAATACTAATTCATGGCTAAAATGGTTGCATCCTATTGATTAGATGAACATCAGAAAAACCCATGCCAAATACTCGAATCATTTTTGCTAATACAGTACATTGATCGATTTCCCAAGAGAACACGCCCAGGTTAACTACCACCTACAATTCGTGCTGCTGGACTAGACTGTTATTGCAGAGCCTGTAAGTCTAAAACCCAAAATCTACTCTGATTTCTTTTTCACGGCACTTTCAGCAATCACATTACATGAATACAACAATAGTTTCAAAAAAAAAATTTAAATAACTAAGAACTTCGTTAATTATCAGAAAAATATTCATTCTGTCACATATCACATGGGCAGCCCTTCAACCTATCGAGTTGTAAAACAAGAAGGAAGCAATGAGGAGTTAGTCATCTGAAAACTACAACAAACTTCTACAACATAGTATATACCGAATGGATCCTCGCCAATGTGAGGAAATTGGCTGCGTTCAAGCCAGAAATGGTTTTGTTCAAACGAGGAAATCTACCTCTTATCCGAGATGTGAACAAAAATCTTACCACATAGCAAGGAGTGCAGTTCCTCAGAGGCATTCAACAGTAAACACACCATCTACAATAGATTATGGTTCCCAGAGAATTTAGCCTTGCAGGTAGGACACATAAAACCCACTGACCCTGTTTCTGCACCAGTGTTGACAGGCTCATGATGGAACTCATTTCTGCACCAGGCACACATACTGCTAACCTGATACCTGCTCCCTATCTTTGGCAACAAAGGCAAGGCTTCCTTTTCAACCCAAGCAGATGAATCAAACCCTTGTGGCATCTCTGAATCATATGACAAGACCTTTGAAACTGCTGAATGAGAGCTTGATTGAGTAGTCAGAAAATCATACTCCATAGGTTCTGAGCCACCTGGTCTCAGCCCTTCGAAACCTGTTATACAGTCGTACTTCTCATTAAAGAGTTCACTTGCACCCTGTCCATCAAATTGACAAATTATATGTCAGAAGTTCAGTTAACTAATTTAAACAGTCAGTTATATTTTGTTGGTTCATAAGTTGTGGTCGTGGAAATTTTGGGTTACCAAAACTAAAGTTATTCATGAAATCCAACATATCATGGACTTCATCCCTCAAAGAGAATAGTGTAACATATTTAGCAAATAGTTCTAATAGCATATATAAGGAAATATTGGCAATACAAACATAGACAGAAGATACTACAATAGCTATAGATATGTATACTAAACCTTTATATAATTCTGTTAGGAAAAAAGAAATGAGCGGACAAAAGATTGAAGTGTGGCACTAGTTAACTATGATGTTCAAAAGTAGTAAACTGCTGTGAAAAAGGCATGAGTAACTGCCTAAGGTAACAATATGTAGACATTATTTCATCATGCACCAAAAAACCATTTTTCTTGATCGCAACACAATCATGACTCAACTTAAAGAATTGACACGTCGCATACCTTATCCGACATTGTACCAAATGGAGGAAAACAACCAGATGATTGCAGCAGTCGAGAAGAAGTATCAGTTAAACCACTCAGCAGAATGTTTTCTTCATCAGTTCTCCACAAAAACTCATTCATAGCATCCGCACCAGAGCGGCTATGATTACTAAAAGCAGTAATAAATTCATTATACCTAGCATTTTCTGAATCCTCTAACCTGGATTCCTGAACAGTTCCAGTGTCAACCTTGTAATTATTTTTAATGCCATGTGCTTGTTCACTAGAGTTCCTGACTTTTTCAAGTTCGGGGACCTGCGTTGTCCGCGCAGAAACCTTCATCGAATTGTTATCAACGCCAGAGATTTTCTCACTCCAAAACAAATTAAGCAAGCCAACTTCAGAATCCTCTGGCTGCCTGGGTTTGTTAATTGAGTGTTCACTGCCAAAACCAATTCTTATTTCATTATTCCCAGATTTATTGACCTCATCTAATTTGGGCTCACACGACAAGCTAGAAGAAATGATATTCAAATTATTGTTGAAGACAAGTGTATTGTCATTTCCGGGTGAGTGTAAGCCACTGTCAGAACGTCTTTCCTGCAAAGCCACTGAAAAATTGGAAGTAGAAACCCTATTATTATTCAAAGAACCACGGTTTAGCTCATTCCCAGACCTAAGAAAGGAACAATCTATAAAACTTCCTTGCTCCTTGACACAAGTTACATTATCCTCCAAACTAGTACAACCATAGCCAGAAGCAGATAATGACTCATCTTTTTCATTTTTATCCATGTCAACTTTCGTATCTCCTATGCTACTAGCTATAGCCCTTTTCTCTAAATTTTGACAATTAAACTTCTTCTTAGCATTTGGAGAACGAAAACCACTTTCATGGCCTAACTCTTGCTTCTGCTCCTCAGCTGAGCCAAAAGAACCACCATTAATACTATTGTCAACAAGCCATTGGCTGCTTCCAGATAAAGTTGACCAATTCTGAGAACTCCCATCCTGCCTATCCAAATTATTACCATCACTAATGGTGCTCCTGGGAACATCTCTTTTGCCAGAAGATCCACAAAAAACATTAGGATGATTATTATACAAAACCATTTCAGCATTAAAATTAACACCAAGTTTCACAGCAGTAACATCGGTGACCGCATTCATCTTCTCCACTTTGTCATTAGTTATGTTAGAAACACTGTACTGCTTATTGCAATTTTCCAGTCTTTCGATTTCCTGCGAACTCTTTATCTTTAATAAAGTGGCTTGCTTCTCATGTTCAGTAGATATAGAAGTACTAGGAAATGGTGAACAAAAAACCAGGTTAGCCCGAGTCTTGTCATGCTTGAGTGTAAGATCCGCAGCCTGCAGCATAGCTTGTAAATAGAAATTACACAAAACCTTTATAATAGGTAAAACAAATATGAAAATCGAGTGACTTACGTTTCTCGTAGTCAATTTGTTTTCCAACTGAACACAGTCACCACTATTTCCAGCACTTGGTATTTTGTTTTCCAACTGAATACAGTCATCACCATTTCCAGGGCTTGGCTTACTTGCATCTCTAAGTCCAGAAAGGGACAGCAGATAGGAAGAAACTTCCTTGCAGGACACAAACTGCCGCCCATTAGGGCTGGATAGTGTTGAATTAGGAAAAATGGTGTAAGAACCACACAATCAAGAATTTAACAACATAAAACAACCATAAAAATTGATAGCTATTACTTTGCAGTCCCTACTCCCCATTAATGAACAAAGTGGTATTGCAAATGAAATAACACATCACAGCATGAATGATGAAATAAAATAATGCAGAAAACATAGTACTCTAAAGAACAAGGTTTCTTATAACACCACAGCTTCAGAATTAATTATTTTCTCTCTTTTACCCTAACTAAATCGGGGATACCTGGAGTTCAAGGTCGGGATGATTACCAGTTTGTAACTTTTCTCTAAAAGAAATGAAAATTCTTGAAAGATAATAAGATGGATGTCAGGGCACAAAAACTTCAAATGTATGCAAAGTGTGTAGTTGAATTCTTTGGATACACACTAGAACATTGATCCAAACAGTGGGTAATAAAAACTCATTCATTTACACCCTCGTCTTTCTGCACAGTTCATAAAAAAAGACATTCTAGTTAAGATGCCCCATTATCTAAGATATGACCTCGTCTTTATTAATGAGACGTAACCAGTAAAAGTCCAATGACCAGGACACGAACTTATGATATAAATTCAAATACTTACCTAATACAGGGAAAATTATCCTGATTTATATGTTCTAAAGAAAATGAAGCAGAATCTTTTTAAATAAACTCTTTCTTGGTTTTGTATACATACACTGTCCTCAACTTATACAGGAGAAGGTCTACAAATGCAGAAGCTATATATCTTGCTTCTTCTTGTTTTTGCATGTCACTCTTATCTATTTGTTGAATAAACCATGTGTCTCAATTTTCCCCTTTTTTTGTGTGTTCTTTTGAGGGGCATTGTCATAAAAAATTTAATTGCATTCAGATATAACTTCAGCAACTAATTTTTTCTAATCACATCCAATATGGACCATCTCAATTCCATAAACTACATTTTTTTCATCATATTTGCCAATGATTTAACATTTTTTTGAAAACATTTTTTACTCTTATTCCTTTTTCTCCCTGAATCAGAATGGTGCTTAAATATTTCACTTAAGAATGACACAACATGATTATAAATGAATTAATGGGAAACAGAAAATCCATTGAGAATTCAAATCAAATATGATAGTATTTATGTTCTTGAAATAGCTTATTTTACCCTTCAAATAAAGTAAGTGGAATTGGCTTTAACAGACTACTTTAATATTTGATTCCATATATGCAAGAATATAAACAGAACTGAAAATTACTAGAGATAATGCACTTAATTAAGAAACAATGGAGCACACAAGGGCCATAAACATAATTGAAAAACCTTATATATCGGCGACAACCTAACCACACGTGCCCAACTTTCTTCTTGATGCACAGCATAAGCTTCCATCCCCTCGGCAATGTGTTCCCAAATTCACTTGCATCGACAATCTTCCTCTTCTTCCTATAAGTCACCCACTCTCCCTTCAAACCCATCAAAAACCCTAACAACTCTTCCCTCTTCTCCATCCCTTCTGTCCTCCTCTTCAACTCCTCTCCATAAGGATCATCGACATTTGCCAACGCAATCAAATCCACAACCACTCCATCCCCATTCTCAGTCGCCACCTCTTTTGCCAAATCCTGCTTATTCTCACCCACAACAATCGCCTTAAAATCTACATTTTGATTCTTCCTCGGGCGCCCTCGTTTCCTCTTTCTTTGTGAGTTATCACTCAACGTGCTCACTTTAATCTTATTTCTATTCTCATCTTTCCTCGGCCGCCCTCGTTTTCTCTTTCCTGTCTCACCAGCAAGGGCATTAACATTAGCTGGAATATTAACTGAGCTCTCAGTCTTCGCTACATTCACCTTAATATTATCACAACTCTCACCTTTGCTTTGATTCAACTTAATCATCTTATCATAACTCTCAATCACCCAATAATTCTCAATACGAATCTCATCCTTCCTCGGCCGCCCTCTCTTCCTCTTCCTCGCACTACAAGTAACTACACCAACTCCAATTGGAACATCATGCAATCCCTCGCTTATATCCAATTTCACATGCACATTTGAATTCAAACAATCTTTATATTCATCCTGGACAGGAATCAACTGCTGATTATTATCAATTACGTCGGACGAGTGAGACTGAATATTCAGAAGAGATTTCAGGAGGCCAATGATTTTAGAATTGTCTTCATCGAGGGGTTCGGCGCGAGGAGCTGCAGTAGTGGAGCGAATTGGAGGGCGAATTTGGGAGGAATTGCGAGGGGCGAGGCGGAGGCGAGAGAAGGTTTGTTTCCGGCTGCCGGCTGATTCGTTGAAGACGGAGCGGTCAATTTTGGGAGTGGAGACTTCGTCGTCGTCGTCATACTGAGAGGCGGGGGCGGTGGAGGCGCGAGAAGAGCAGAGGGAGAGGGACAGGAGCTCGGATTGGGAGAGAAGGCGGAGATCTATTAATGGGATGGAGTCAAAGTGGAGTTTGTGGTCAACGGTGACGATGCCGGTGTCCATGGCATTGATTTATTAGAAATATTGAGCGAAAACGAAAACGAAATCGGAATCGGAATCGGAGAAATTGGTAGCGAAAGCGAAAGAGGAAAAGGTTTTGGAGTTGGGACTAAAATAAAGGGCATGATGCTTGTGCATGAGCATGAGATTCCGGTAAAATGGTGACACGTGTCAGATTTGGTTATTGTATTTGTATATGTTGGCTTTTTTTTTTTTGAGAGATAAAATTTGATTTGAGTGTTGAGACCTGAAAATTGAAAATATATTTTATTAAATTGGCGAGTTATTGAGTTGGACTGGACCTGTCTGAGAAAGCCCATAACTAATCCAAAGAGCAAAAGAGGCCATAAATATTTAGGCCCATTCAGCTCAAAGCGTCAAAATATTGCTTGCAGGGCAGGCTGCAGCATATACAATTACAAGACACCAACTTCCCTCAATGGTTAGGGCTGACTGAGCTAATTTTCAACCTAACTAACCCAAATAATTAATCAACTGGTTGTAGTTGACTTCCTAACTTGGGCCACTTTTTTTTTTTTTTCCAAACTTCGACAATGGATTGTTGTCTATTAGGTTCTATTGATTTTGCGATACAAATAATTCTTTCTTTTGGAGACTAGGAAAATAAAATACACTTAAGAATTAATTAAACAACCTGCCTCAGTTATTATGGTTGGTCTTTCCAAACAAATTATTTTTTTAAGAAAAAAAAAAGAGTTTACTTAGAATTGATATTGATATATGAAGGAACCAAGAAGTTTCCTCATAGCTATTTCCTTAGTATAAATTCATGGAATTTTATAATATAATGTTGACTTGTTAACGTTTGTTGAAATGAGTCATAAAGTTACTGTTTTACATAATAATAAATTTTATAATTTAAAAACAAATTTTTTTTATCATTTAATTAATGTTACACTATTTAAAATTAAATATATATATATATATTGAGAAGTATAATAATATTATTTGATTTGATAATAACTCAGTTTTTGAAGAGACGGGGGTTATTGTTTGCTAAGATTACATAAAGATGCGGTGAATGTTTGAGTATTACTATTTAAAACAAGGTCGAAATTAGTTAAGGCCTCATTGAACTTCCCCGTCACTAAGGTTATTTCAAAAACAAAAAACAAATTCAAGTAATATTCAGCAATCTCTCGTTAACTTCGGAAGTTCTTCGAGACCTCTCGTTATAATTCACGTACGTTTCACTCATATTAACGTATTTATTCTTTATTTTTAATTAATAGTGAGGTTTAATTCGAATTTATCCACTCTTGAAAAACTATTATTCATTCAAAATTGTAATTTAAATAATAAAAGTTGAAATAAAACTCATAATTTAATATGTTTTCAACTTCTTATATTACTTATATTATTTATATTTAGAGATTTAATAAGACTTGAAGATGTATCAAGCTTGTATCTTCTATTAATTGAGCTTAATTTTCTTTCAGCTTATCTAATAAAGAAAGATACTTTCTAAAGCATAGGCTGGTTAGGCCATTAGAAATAGACAGAATAAGAACAAAAGTATTATATTAATTTGGTATTATTAAATAATTATATCATATTTTTAGAAAGGTTAATGAAATATTTTAATTAATGTGTTACTAATTAATAATTAATATTTGTTAAATAATTATTAATTTTTTAATTTATATTAATATAATAATTATACAATACTAATTAATTATATACACTTTAAACGCCGCTGTTAAATATAAAATTTATATTTCACTAACATTGATTTATCACACACGTGTGTGTATATATATAATGCCAATCAAAGGTCATAAAATGGGGCATCATGAATCACGAATCGTGGGCATGATTTGATTCGATTGGGAGACACGAATTGGAATGGGAAAAAGACGAGAGGTTTTATTTTTAGCTTTAGCCTTTAGGATTAGCTGCTATGCAAATTATAATGGCATCTCAAGAACAATATTAATTATTAATTACATTTTGCTATAATATTTCACGGTGGTATTTGAAAGAATTGTTCGATTGTCTTAAATATAGCATCTTCACGTCAAACCAAATATATAATACATAATTAATTCCAGATTTGGAACTTCTCTTCCAGTTCCAGAATTAGGTTGAATATTCTCCTATTACATAACCGAATGGCAAAGGTAATTTACTTAATTATTAGTTTATTTTCAACCAACAAAGTAATTCACTTTATTTATTCAAAAACCAACAATGGACATATATACGTACATATAAATTTTTAGTCTTTGTATACTCAAATTCTCTCTTAATTTAAAATAAATTTACTTTAATAAATCATATGTGATTAATAATCAATAAAAATATTATATTTTGACCATATAATTATTGCACTGCACGTGTTAAAATATTTTTGTAAAGATAAAAAATAAATGAATATTGACATCCAGAGAACCCATTGTATTTCTGAAAAATTTCATTGGTAGTAAAAAAATATAGAAAGAGCTTGATATCTCCCCAATTATTTGAATAAAAAGTGACAATTTTATATTTGAAAAAAAATTTAACAAACAAATAAAGAAGTCAAAAACTTAGGATTTGTGTTTAATTGGGTATAACCAAATATATTTAGTAAAATTATTTATAAAAATAATATAATATTTATAGTCATTAAAAGAAGTCATATGTGAAATTGTAGACATCAGAGAATATAATTTTAAGAGACGAAATAAAAAGTGGTAGCTTATGATTTTTATTGCATTGACAAGAATTATAATGGAATTCTAAAGAACTTAATAGTTCTAAATTGAACTTATTGATTATATGCCTACAAATTAATGATGAGGGATGATTGAGATGATAATGCCACTTGGATGAAGTGGTCTTGATACTAGAAAAGGAAATGATAGAAGAAAAAGACTAGATAGGAGATGTCGGCCATTCATACACACTATTTTTAGTGCGTCTATGTAAAAAGGTTGCCCTCTTGCGAATATCCTTTACAAAAAAAAGGGATGGTAAGAACTTAATAGATGTATTATTTGTGTGATAAAATTGAGAGATAGAAATAAGGTTCTTTTTCATAGTTAATATACAAAGAACATTATTTAAAGTAAAAGTACGTAAGGGTGTAGGAAGAGATGTGAAACCAATATTTGAGATAGGTAGATCCATGTCATCTCCAATCACAATGTTGTCAAAATCGTTAAAGAGTATAAAGTGAGAGATTTTTAAGGTCAGAGGTGACATGATACGAGGCCCTATTATCAAGAAACCAACTTCATGAGTGTGAGGAGGTAACTATAGCAAGATTGGCTTGTGGTTGCCAAGGGTTTTGAGATCAAGGTTACCATTATGGCGGTGGAGGTGATTGCAAAGTAGGTTGTATTTGGAAAAACATTGGGCATTGTGGCTTTGAATGCGACACCATTGGCAACGACCAAGGAAAGTGCGTTTAGGGGGGAGAAGTTGCAATATGAATGGTACCAAACTAGGGACACTGTAGAATATGGTGGGATAAGATTAGGACTGAGGGTGAGGTTGATACTAAGGGCGAGGTTAGTACTGAAGGTGAAAGGACGTGTTACCTGAATGTCCAAAATTGGTGCAGGAATTAACTGGGTTAGTTGTGCCAAAAAGCATGAAAGAGGGAGATTGTTGGAGACGAAGGAAAAGCTCCTTGTTGATGAGTTTTTCTTGAAACTCATCAAATGATATTAGAGTATTGTGACCATTAATAACATCAGCAATCGATTTGTAGGCATCATCAAGGCCATTAAGAATTTTCTACGAGATTTTTGTGGTCCATAGGTTTGCCAAGTGCTGCTAGTTCATCAACATGATATTTAATGAACAGATTAATTGAGATCCTTATGTTGCATGTTTGTTATGGTCTTTAATTTGTTTGATGTGACTGCGAGAAGGTTGAACGTAAGTGTTGCCAAGAGTTTTCCAAGCATCACGTGATGTCTGAAAATGGGTGATAAGTGAGATGATTAATGGGGTGAGAGTGTCAACTATAACACTAAATATCAATTTGTCTTGTCTAAGCAAAGGGTGATAAGTTGGATTGGTGTAACAACATTATTAATCATGGCTGTGGGAGGAGGTGAAGGATGGGATCCATCAATAAATTTGAGTAAATCATGTTTAATTAAAAAAACTTCAATTTATAATTTTTGGAGAGAGACAATTGATAAATATGAGTTTGAGAGAATTGTTGGTATTAAAATTGATAGAGGGTTAGTTGAGTTCTTACATATTGTGATGAATAATTTGATTATTTGTAACAATCATAGTTAAGGAGAAAAAAACAAAAATAATGGCTAACCAAGACAATGGACTGTTCATAGTTCACGAGTGGCCTTAAAGTGATGGAGAAGAAAAAAATTAACTTAAGGCTTTTATATTATTTAGAGATTTTAGGAGAAAAGAAAATGTGATATACCTTCTCTCGTTAATTAAATCATATATTTATAATGTTTATTGTAAACTTAAATAATAGTTATACAATATCAATTAATAATTATTCATCGTATACATTACTTGAAATATTATCTTCGCATTGTCATTTTTTATTTAGAAGTGATTTATTACATTTTTTCAATTTTTTTTAAAAATAAATTTGGTGTCTCGCATTTATTAGTTGGGGATGAAAATATGGATTTAAAAATATCGCAAGCAATGACTTTTTTTTTAGAGATATATTTAGATATATAATAAAGAGAGGTGTCAACTCCAGTTCCACTCATTATTATTTGCAAAAAATCACCTTTATTTTTCTCTAATTTTTTTCTTTATATATATATATATATTATTTTTCTTAAAAATTAAAATTATCTATTATCAATCACGGTTGTTTCCCTAATTTTTTCACATATATATATATATCTTTCTTTTTTCTCTTGAATATCCATTACCTCCTTTTGAATGGTTTTTACTTTTTATTTATAAAAAAAGAGAATTTCGATAAATTAATAACATCAATTAAATAATATTTTTTCTTAGTCCCAACTTTAAGACAAATGTGTTAAGTCAATAATATGATAAATTCATAAGATTATAAAATATTTTTATACTTATAGTTTTATACAAGATCCACTTACTATATAAATTAATATGTAAATAAATGCATATAATATGTTTAGAAGGCCTTTGTAATATATGTATCTAATGTTACTTATTTTTTCTTAAAATTGATGTCAATTTAGTCTCATATATAATATTTGGTTAAATATTCATAAAATAGATTAAATGTATTACATGAAACAAATGTTATATTTTTGAAAAAAAAAATGAATACTTTGTAAAAAAAATTAAAAATTCATAAAATTAAATCTTATTTAATCTTAAATACTTTGTAAAAATAAAAGTTATGTTACTTGTTTAAATAAATTTTACATCTTATTTCACGTAAAATTAAATCATTCATATTCCTCGATTATCTACGCTTCAAACCTTTACCAACTAACATTATTAGGAAAAAAGAGAAATTAATAGAGTCTCATTAATAAACAATATTAATATACATTCAAATATATAAATAAATCAATTACTTATTTAAATAGTCTAATAATAAAGAGTTTCTAGTGCATTCCTTCGTTAAACTATAAATCCAATATTGAAATCCCTCATCTCCCCTATAAACATATATATATATATATATATATATATATCAATGTAACATAATTGATCAATTGCATAATGATTGAGATTATTTTTAGAACATGATCTTCAATGATTCACAGAATTGAACTATTTTGGATTAAAATGATATCTATTGCGACAATGCGACATCAAAGGATGGTATGTCCATGCGACATGAAGAGTAATCAAAGGTTTGAAAATGGGATCCACAAATAATTGCGACCACTAATTAAGTATGAAATGATGAATTTGGCCAACCAATGGGATAAGACCTGATTTGGCATTTGGCCATGCTGATTGGCGATTGCTGGGTGGCCTTAATTATAATTAAATGATGCAAATTAGGCATGCGTGTCGCATACATCACGTTCCACTACTTTTGAGCTAAATATTTGAATAACTGAACTGATAGGCTCCGCTCCAGCTGCTTGTCATATAAATAAGATATTAGATTAAGAATTAGAAGTGCAAGTTTTAGTGAGCAAAGCGATGTGAAATCAAACATAAATAAAATCTTAAGGATAAATTTCCTTCAACTTACCCATTACAAAAATATTAAAGTAATTAATTATCGAGAAAGGTCTAGAAGCTTTAACAATATGAAGAAAACTCTCAACCTCATCCATCAGGTCCAAAAATAATTCATCAAGCCACTTCAATTCGAATAAATTTGGAAATTGTGACCTTTTCATTGTCATTTGGTGCAACCAATAAGAATATGATGATTCCTGATTTAAAATTTGGCCAATGGCCATGGCTCTAATATTGCATGCCAGCCTCTTAATTAAGTGATGCAATTACATCATGCAAATAGTTAAGACACATCATTTTGCACTACTTCTTTTGGACAAGTGATGGTTGTGCCAATAGAAAACAAACAAACAAACAAAAAAATAGCCAAATATTAGATGAATTGCATGAGACGTGTTGTTATTTGAAGAAAAGATGATAAGGGATTAAAATCTGCTCTTAGAGCTTTTTTTTTTTTTTAAACATATGGGGCATGAAAAATTAATTTGATTGAAGTCTGAAGACAAAAAACGGTGCTGTAATTTGAAGAAATGAACAAAAGGGATCAAATCTGTTCTTAAACTTTATTGAAGTGTAGCAATTAGCAGACAAATGGGATGGGACTGGGAGTATAATCATGATTTGATTCGATTACGAGAACTGAGACACACATCAAGGAAAAATAATGGGGGGTTCTTGTTTAATTGGGTTTTCTTCCGGCTGGTAACTCAAGTTGCACATTTATTAATTAGAGGTAAAATTTTGCTGAAATATTTCATGGTGGATTCGAGAAAGATGTTGACCGGGCAAAAACAAAATTCTTATTATATGGCACTGAATTGGCAATGAATAGTGAACACGTTAGTTTAAAAAACATAATGAAAGTTTTGTGAAATATGGTTTTCTTTTTGTTCTATTGCAGTTTAAGGTGAATTAAAAATGATATTCGGAAAGGAATTTGTGAGTCAGAAACAAACGAGTGCGTCGGTAGAAGATGGAAAATAATGAAGTAAAATATAGAAGATGTAAGCAGTGTCTCGACTTCATTGGGTTGGAGTGAGATTGATAAGAGTTAAAAGGGAGGGATGAACTTGGAGGGAATCGGGTACCGTATTTTCTTGTTCCACGTGAAATTAATCACGGGCATAATCCTCCAACTCTGTATACCCTAAACACGATGAAGATGATTCTTATTAACACTTAAAATTTCACTGTGTTTATAATCAATAATTCACAGAATTGAACTATTTCGGATGGAAAGGGTTATCTATTTGTGACATCATTTGGGGCAGTGGGGTATGAAAAATTCCTTTTGAAAACAGCACTAGCAGGTGTCAGATGATGCAAGAAGAATCCAATGAACATTTCGTACTAAACAGGAAAACTTGTACGACCTGGCCGATTCTGGTTCTGGAGTCTTGTGAATCGCGCTTTTCTAGAACTAAGTGCTCGTCTAGATCTAGTCATGGCCATGTGCATGTGCAGGTCAGCAGGTGCAGCAAGGACCTACGCCTACTCGTTTGATGTGGACAGTAGACACTCCACACCCCGCCTCCTCACTAGTCAGCTCAGTCACCTCACCCTAAATTTCAGTAATTCACCCCACACCAGGAGCAAGTGCAACTCACAAGAATTAACATTAACAGCCATTTTATGACTTGCGTTCAGGTAAATATATTATTGGAATGGCTATTATTAATAATAATTTACTTTTGGTTTATGAAGAAAGAGATAGAAATGAAAGTAGACACAAAACAACCAGAATAGTAACAGTAATACGTTGTTTCATGTATTATTAATATAATAGAATACCTGTCATTACCATGATCGCATGATAATAGATATTATTATTATAGTAATATTGTAAAAGGTAAGGTTAGCTAATGCCGTGTTTCATGCGCGTATGTCTTTTATCGGGTAATAGTCTGAAATAACCCTACCTAGTTCTGGTTCACAGGCACATTCCAACATGTCAATTCCAAGTCTTACCCAACCACCACCATCCCTCTCTCTCTCTCTCTCTCCCCATTATATTTTATGTTCCTTTCTCTTTATGTTTCAATAGCTTCAGGTCTCAGCTGAATTCCTATTCAAACTCCCAGTTTACAGGCTCATTTCACAATCTGGCAACGTTCAACTTCAATAGGTATGAGCACCACCTCAACCTATATTCAAAATTCCATGCCTCTTTGCCTATATTTTTCCTACAATGATTGTTAAATTTTATGAAAGAAATCCAAAATCATTGGATTGAAGTTGCGTTAAATCATTTAACCCGTAATGAGGTTGCTTCAATCTTTAAAAACAATTGCTATATTATGCAGATTATAGGGAATCCGGAGACTTTCTGATTTGGGGTTCCCTTGTTTGCTCAAGATAAATATCTGATCTTATTTAATTTGTTTTTGGAAATATCTTAATGTATGGTTCACATGTTTGATCAGACTCACCTAAGCAAATGCCATTGTTTCTATAAACGGGTTCTGGAATTTTCTTACCTTGGTTGTTGCATAAATAAACAGGAGTGGCTTTGGACAAAGATTCTGCGAAGCTTCCGGAGAGAAGCTGCCGCGCATACAACTCTGGCCGACACTCTGGTGATAAAGTCGTTGGCTGGAGCGGGAGTTGGTTCTCTATTTTCTGCAACTCGGACATCATTTTATTGCTCTTGGTCATTGGTTTGGCGCCTTCCCATTGATTATGGCTAATATTTGACCACATTATTCTCCAATGTGATCCTGTTATTTAAGAATTCATTACTGTTAGAACTAAAATCGGCAGCCATCGGAGATGTGAGCATCAATAGGATAAATTTGTAAATCTAAAAGAAAACGAAGACGAAGAGAAAGAAAAGAGCTTCATTTTGGGCTTGTTTTGAGAAATTCAAGTTTGTTGATTTTTGGAAAATGGCAAAATTCAATTGCTTCTCTTTACGGGCTGGGAAGAAGAAGAAAGATAAGGTGAGAATCAAGTTGGTGTTATTATATACAAGTGCACAACACATACAAATAATCTCACACAGCTGCATACTCATCATTTCGTGTTTTTTTTTGGGTACCTTATGGCGTGGCAACTTCATTTGTGATATATTTTTTTGCTTGTAGGAAGTTGACGGAACCTCGACATCAGTTGAATACGCAAAAGGGATTAGAGCCCTGCAAATTAGGCTTGGCCACCCAGTGAAACCTGCTGAAAGTGATGAGTTGAAATCGGCATCATTTAGTGTCTCATTAAGTAATGACAACCAGAAAAATTCCCCTCACAATGTCAAGGTGATGAGTCGTGAAAGCCTTGTTGGGGTTAAACCAGTAGAGATAGAATATGAAGGGGAAGATGAGCGGGAAGAGAACATATCAATCAAAAGGGAGTTCTCTGACTTCGATCTCCAAGCCCAAGATACTAATGCAGGTAATGAAGAGTTTGATCTTAGAAACAGAAAACCGGATTACTTTAGTTCAACTGACACACAGCTGGATGGAAAATTGAAGAAGACAGCTGAGAAAAACAGTGAAAAGGGTATTGACGTGACCAAAAGCGGACATCTTAGTGATCCGGGGATTGGGAGGGCTGAGTTCTGGGCCTCACCAAAGCTTAAGCGCTCTTGCTCTAATCTGGAAACGGGGGCAGTGCTAAATAAGATAACAGATCAATTACCTCCCTCAAAATCGGAGTCTTTCGAAGAGTTGCAGGAATTATCCATGAAGGCAATAGAGAATTTTAATACCAGCAGTCCTCTCTCTGTGATGAGCCATTTCAGTGCTGATAGAGTGATGCTAAAGAAGCATTCCTCAAGCCAAATTCTTCCCTCGAGGAGTAGAAAGTTGTGGTGGAAGTTGTTCCTCTGGAGCCACAGGAATCTGCACAGACCATATATTTTGAAACCACAACCCACTCCTGTTGCTACTTTAAAGCAGCAGGGTGGATACTCTTCAGATACCGTTGAACCAAATGGAGCTATGAAATTGAGCAAGATGGACTCAGCTGGATCATTCACCGGAGAATCTTTGAACAAAGGTTCTAACAGCGGGCGGAGCTGGGATGGGTTTCATAATGGAGTTTCTGCTTTGTGGCCCCAGAACCAATGGGTTGCTTTTCCAGCAGAATCATCCTCCTTCAAAAGAGTAGATGAATGGGTCAGAGATCTTGAAGTGCAAACCACACATCCAATTTATAATTATGAGATTACTGAAGAGGATGTCATCTCCCCACCTTCTCCTGAAACTGGTAAATCACCAGCAATAAGCATAGCCCACTTAACTCGTCGTTCAGATATCAATCTTTCAGAGGAGATTTTATATGCCAATAGTGTCATCCAGTCTCTGAATTCTTCCTCAACTGTGGCTCACATTGTGGGTATAGGCTTGAAAGCCATCCCCACAATCTCACGTTTCTCCAGTCTTCGGTCTGTCAACTTGTCAAACAACCTTATAGGTATGTTTCTAGCAGAAAAAGGAGCCAAAAGAGAATTAGTTTCTAGAGAGAATTATTTATTTTTTATACTAACAGAGCTTCATCTTATTCTTTATCTATTTGCAGTCCACATTACTGCCGGATTGCTGCCAAAGGGCCTTCACACGCTAAACTTGTCAAGAAATAAGATCAACACCATTGAAGGACTCAGAGAATTGACCCGACTGCGAGTACTTGATCTTAGCTATAACCGTATTTCTCGCATTGGACAGGGTAATAATCTCAGTAAACCTGTTTTCTGGCTTTCAGTTGATGTTTTTGATTATTTTCCCCAAATACAAGAAACTCTCCTGCAACAGTTGTATGGTTCTAAAATTGCACTCTGCATTCTGCTGTTATCAGGTTTGTCAAACTGCACAGTAATGAAGGAACTCTATCTTGCTGGAAACAAGATTGGTGATATTGAGGGACTGCATAGGCTCTTGAAGTTGACTGTCTTAGACCTGAGCTTCAATAAGATAACAACAACAAAAGCTCTAGGTCAGCTAGTGGCTAACTATAACTCATTGCTGGCTCTGAATCTATTGGGTAATCCAATTCAGAGCAACATCAGTGACGACCAGCTGCGCAAGGCCGTTTGCAGTCTCCTTCCAAAACTAGTGTATCTGAACAAGCAGACTATCAAACCACAGAGAGCAAGGGAGTTGCTTACAGATAGTGTTGCCAAAGCTGTCCTTGGAAACAGTAATCAGAGCTCTCGAAGAAAAGTAGTAAAGAGAACAAGCCGAAGGGGATCACTCTCCTCCAGCGCTCAAAGGAGCGGTGCAAGTGTTGCACAGAAAAGCAGGAGCACGTCAAAGATCCTTGCTCGGAGCCATTCCCATTTGTCCTCCAAGGCAGTACTCTCAAAGACGTTATCATCTGCTCAGGCTTCTTCATCTCATTAAGGGTGTCGTGCATGTATTTCTTTCTTTCTAGACGTTTTCCATCCTTGAGTGAACGGCCTAAGAAGTCAAAACTTTTCTTTAGATGGCATTGCTTGTGTTTCGTGAGACTGTTTGTAAGGCAGTTGTCTTCTTTGTTTCAATTTTTAATGATTGGATTGTTTGCTTATTCAATTTGACCTCTTTGTGGTGCGATTCAATGGATTATAATGTCTTCAGCTTTAATTGCTATAATTCATTAAGACATCTAATAATTTAAGAACATCCAATGGCCATATCACTTTATAAAAAGAAAAATTAAAACAGATTCCGTATTTGTTTGAGCTTAAAAACTATTAACTCTGACTTCAGTAATCAACCTTAAGCTTTTAGGTTAACTAGCAATTTGATGATATTAAAGTCAATTTGACCAATAGATGATGTGTTTAAATTCACTCATTATTTATCTAGATAACCACAAGTTGATTACTATTTATATTTTGCATTTGTATTTAGAATTAGATCACATGATTTTGTTCTTAATACCTACTTGTCCTACCAAAGAGTATCAAGACAGTAACATTAAGATAAAGGAAGATCTGGTTTGTGGTTACACCTAATTCTTTCAAACCGAAAGGATAAATCCTGTGTTTTCTTCTTGCAAACAAAAGGGCAATCTTATCACATTGGCGTTCCCAAATAAAACTCTCATATTTCCTTTGTGTCTTTAGACACCAATCTAATGTTTTTCAATGCTCTTTAGCACTAATAAGTATTATGTTCTACATTGAATAAAAATTAAGTGAATTTTAAGTATATAAAAATTAGCATACAATATTATCTAACAAATTAATTTTTTTGAGTCAATGACAACACCTAACCTGTGTGATAAGTGATATCAGAACAAATCTAAATTCTCATTTGAACCCCTTAAAATTGCTCTAATAAAAATTGTCACATAAGATGTAGGTCCCTTGTGTCACTAAAGTAATAAGCAATATGAATTAAATAGACTCTAAAAATCTGTCTTGAGCTTTAGATTGCCACATGAATAGTAAGTCTCATAATCATAAGAAAATGGATAATACGAATTAAGTTGACCTTTGAATTTAAACTATATCATGAAGAGGGCGTTACGTAATTAGGTGGGAAAGAATATCATATCCCACATCAAATAAAAATTGAATAAATTTTAAATATATAAAAATAAATATGCAACATTACCTAACAAAGTAATCATTTAAGTCAATGACAAGTGTCCGCCGGTGACATAAGCCACAAACCAATCTATCTAACCAAGTGCGAAACTTAAATTTCCAATTTCTTCGGACCTTACTATCAACACATCCAGCACCGTATCAACTCGAATACTTCTACTTTGACAACAATGTAAAGCATCAGCATCAATAATCCGATATAACGCCAACAGGACCTAGCTTGTCATATTATCAAAAGTGAAGCTGGTCTGTCGACTAGGAAGGCCACCTGTTTTTTAATTGTTTAATGTATATACGGAGTCTATATTCAATGCTAATTTTGTGCGGTGTAGATGACGATAACTCATAGTTCTATCTGGGGCCGCTGAAGGAATGGGAATGACTGTATGTTACAAACATTAAATCACAATTATGCACCCAGCTTCTTCCAAAGAAAAACAGGTAAGTATCTGTTATCCCAAGAAAGAGTGAAAATGAAAAACAGAGAAAAGAACAAAAGAGTGCTTCATGAACTTGAACTGTATATACAAGCTAAAGTACTATAGAGAACTGAAAATGATACAAGTAGACAAGCATGACCAGACTTTATATCATAACTTGCCAAGTCTCTCACGATCATTTGCAAAAGATTTCAAATTTACACACTTGTAGAGAAAATTCTTGCCTTTTTTTAAAGTACAGTTAAAAACAAGAAAAGGGTCAATTTCTATAGGTTCTCTCCTTGCAGTGTGAAAAAACAAAAAATTAATCAATTAATTGGAATCCTGGAAGGATGGTAATTAAACTGATTAGCAAAAGGATTGATCATAAAGCCACAGATCTATTAGGCCATCATTTTGGATTTTAGTTACTCCAGGAACTAATAGACTAATTTGACAAAAGAAAACCAAACGGAACTCAGAAAATTAATGACCCGGAGACAAAACAAGACAAACAAATACTGTGATCCAAAAATACCCATCAAAATTTTGTCAATGGTTAAATAACTTTTTCCCATCCAATGATCAGACAGCTCTGCACAACGAAATTGGCAGCAAGGATAGTAACTGACATCTGCAATCACACTGCATAGAAGAAGAGCAAATAAATTAAGGATGATCCTGCAGACAGGGAGATGGAGGAAACTATAACTAATAAGAATAATGTTCGGTTTCACTTTGAGGGCATTTGCTGAAAACACCCTGCATTGCTCTGTCCAAATTAGTAGCAGGCCTTGACATCAGTGGCAAAACAATAATCATGCGGCAATGATCCAACGTCACCATAAGACATCATGATGGGCAACTTACCAAGCACATCCACTTAAAAATGAACTCCCTTTTCTTAAATGACAAATATATTGACAAAATAATTAACAGGACATTTTCAAAAGGACCTTTCTGGTAATGTAATCTGTTTTACTACATACTATGTCAATACATCTAGTCCACTTTAAGCCAGAATGATGTGAATTTAATCTTTAATTCCAGACTAAAATCTATTCTATTACATAGCATAACAAAGTTCTACTCTGAAAATCATATACAATTTCCAACAGATAAAAACAAAAACAAATGATAATGATGCTTAAAAGTTCTACTCTGAAAATCATATACAATTTTCCAACAGAAAAACGAAACCAAATTATAATGATGCTATTGATAAATCATATATACCTCATATGTGCAGTCTAATGTTGGTTGTGGCTCCCCTACGCTATCATTTCTCCCCAACACCAGAAACCACTTCTCCTTCCTGCATTTGTGCAAACTTATACAACTTTTCATTAAAACACCAGTTTCATTATAAGCATCCTTCAAAAAAGACCGCCCAGTTCATCTCCGTCCCCACTAGATAAAACGTCCGTGGTCGCTCTCATCCAAACCCAAATCTTTCCCGAACTTTACTGGAAACTTAAATGCTTTCATGACCTTATCCTCATTAACAATAAACTCTCTCTCTCTCTCTAATGCACTAACAGCTAAACTAGGATCCCAAATGACCAATTCAAGAATCCTCTTGCCATCATTTTCAACTACAAATCAAAAATATTCAGGGTATTTTACAACTTGGTCCCTGAAATCTTCAGGAATTCCAAATAATACCCTATTATGGTAAATTTTGCTTAAAGGAATCTTCTTATCTTTAGAAATCATCAATAGTATTCTAACCTTAGTGACTCTATCAGTTTCCATCAAGTCCACGATCGATGACTCTTCTTCTAACACCTGCTCCATGAACTCAGTGAAGCCGAGCCACATTTTGTTATCCACATGGTGGTAAATTTCGAAGATTGAAGGATGGCACTGAATTGACTTGATGACTTTGAGGAGGGGACACCGAACTCACTGTGGAACTTTCCAGCGTCATCAAGGTGGAGGATGCGTTCGGGCAGTTTGGAGAGTTATTCTTTTGTTTGGTGAGGAATCTGAATCTGGCGTCGTGATTGAGGATGGACTTGAAATGAGGGATTCGAGCCAATGCAAATTGGACGGGTCAGGTTCGAGGGGAATCGGGCTTTTTGCGTTTCTTTCGGAACTCTTTGGAGACTTTAGTGACGAGAAATGAGGTGGAAAATAGGGAGGCTTTAATTAGGGTTTGGAAGGGCAGGGAATAGAGTGAGGTTTAGGAGTCTAGTTAAGAAGAGGCGCCAAGTCATTATTGTAGAATTTGGAGTTCTAGTCGACGAGAGAGTGCTTGAGTTCTTTGATTTTTTTTATGTTGGGGATATTTATAGTGTAAGTGGTGAAGATCAACGTTAATCAGGCTTCATCGTTACCAATAGATGGTAATTTTAATCCTAATTCAGTTAATGAATGAGCTTGAATGTTCACTCATCTGCAAACAAATAAAAAAAAAAGGATACCGTAAAAAGATTCATTATTCACAAATTCAATTTTCACCATCAACAAATTAAAATGATGCAGCTCAATTTTCAACAAACCTTTTAATTTCCATTCACATATAACATTACAACAAATTTCAGAATTTCTGAGCAGCACTTTCGTTTTCATTCACATATAACATTGCAACCAATCCAGAAATTGAAATTTCAGGTAAATATTTTATTTTTCATTCATAATAATACAACACCCAAAATTTAAAATTTCTGACAAACATTTTATTTTTCATTCACATATAGCATAATAAGCTAAATTCGAAATTCCATCAAACATATGTTATTTTTTGCTCACAAATCACATATACGATAACAAGTTAACGAATAACAACCCAATATCTAAATTGTAAGTTAACAAATAACAACCCACTTTTTAATTTACAAGTTAACATAATAAAAAGAAATATTTTAATTCATTATTCAATCAAATTTCATGGAAATCAAATGATTCAAATCATCATTAAATTAACAATTTAAGTATAAATTAACATTTTCAATTTTGAAAATAGTTAACTACCTTCAAAGTTCAAAGACGGATTTGTTTCCCGACTGGAAACTGGGACCGGCAGCGGCAGCAATAATGGGCTGCACTGCCGTTGCAACAGCAAGCTACAAGAGCGGCGGCATGGCGCGGCGGGGCAGCAGGCGCGGAAAGCTGGAGTTTTTGCATCGGTGACCGACTGCAGGCGAGGCTGGGGGAGGGGGGGGCGCGCCGGATTGTGGTACTGGTATGGGTACTAATTAAATAAACAAAATAGTTCAAGTTATAGAGACTCTTCTCAGTCTCACCCAAAGCCTAAAGGCCTCTCTTCCTAATAAATAGAGGCTAGAGCTAGCCATATCAGATATCTGACGCCTGTGGTCATTTATATCAGAACAGAAATAGCAGAGGATCGTTGGATGAAAACATCAAAAACTGAAAAAAGTTCCGACCTGCCGGATTCGAACCAGCGACCTAAGGATGGCTTCAGGTTTACAACCAACTACAGTCCTCCGCTCTACCAACTGAGCTAAGGTCGGCTTAAAGACCAGGGACACAATATTAATATCTAAACGAACTCTATGTCCGACATCATATTTCATCCCTGCAATAGATATTTCACAAATTAATAGCATTTCCTATCCTGCTTCTACGATCCATAAAATTTCTCTCTTTTATGATCTAGCACTAATCAATTAACATGAAGAACGCTAGTATTAAAATCTTTGCTTCCAATCCAATGTCAAAAAAATGTTATGTTGTTTTAACTACGAATTCTTCTAAATTAAATTTTTTTAAAGATTTTATATTCTTGTTCGATATTAAGTATGAGTAGTAATCAAAATTTAGTCTTGTACTGTTTAATAATTACTAATCTTCACTAATTAAATTTTATTATAGGTACAAGTTTAACCTTCGTAACATCGTCAAATAAACAATAATCCAGGCTTGAACACGTCAAGAAAGCCAGTTACGTCTATTGAATAAATGCTCACCGAAAGCAAGAAAAATAACACACAAACATGAAGGGGAAAAAAATTCCTTCACATGAAATGAATGAAGTGAACAGATTTTTATATGCTACAGCAAAATAACCCTTATTCTGTAATCATCTTCACAATCTTAATCATGTAGTTTGTATAATGAGACCTTACATGATCAATTTAAATCTAATCCCTATACTTCTCATTTGAATGACGCCTGAATTTCAGTAATTACAAGGCCCATGTATGCCTTACGGCTCCATAGGAGTTGTGGTTGGTTCCACCGTGATTCATTTGTTAGACTCTTCTCTGTCTTCTGGTTTTTTCTTCTGTTTTCAAAATTTCTTGTCACCCCATTCGAAAGGCGGAGCTTTACGGTGATTATATAACATCATAAGTGAAAATAAAATATCATGATTTGACTTGAGCTTCCTTCAAGAACTTTGAATTAGCTAGCTTGTCTCTTAACGAAAGGTTTCTGGCAGATAAGAAGTCTCTCGTCACTGTTACTATCGATTTCAGTGACTCGTGCATCCCACTTCAGACTAGTAGTTAGAGCTCTTGCTGTTTCAATAAGAGAAGCTGTGTCACGGATTATTACCCAACCCTGCAGCATAAATCTTAATCAGCAAAGTGGAATATGATAGCCCAAAAGATGCATCAGACAAAGGTTAATATAGGTCTACTCAGGAACAATGTAAAAGTTACGAGTTTACTTCAAGAATAAGATGAATGATGCACAACAAGCATTTATAAAAAAAAAAAAAGATATTGAGTTCGGGTACCTCAGGACGGAGTATGCGGTCTATCTCCGTGAATATATCAAGTGTGGAGCACCTATGCTGATGACCCATTTCAAGAGACAGAAGTCCTTCTGCATGCACCAGATCATAAGTTCTAGGGTACGTTGGGAATGCTTCACACCTGAAGGAAGTAAAAACCATAAATTAATGTAGGTTCAATAATTTTAGTATTTGTCGTGTCTTTCAAAGTTCTAACATTTCTACAATCAGAAAAAAATACTACTTTTCATATGTAAATACACATTGCTCTCTTCTTCAAGACAGAATTCTTCATCTCTCCAAATGGAATGGGGTTAATAATGTTAGAACAAACTCAGAAATGGATTGTCCAACTAGATAAGCCAAAAGACCTTGTCATTGTTTACAGTTGAGTAACCTCAACAACAAAATAAAATGGCATGACATAGTATGAATTTCAGATTTCAGGTAAAACCATAATTGACATGGGATATATTAAAGGATATTAGGAAGAAAAATTAGGCAGATGGAAAGTAGACTTACCAATCATGCAATACACCAACAAAGCCTCTGTCAAGAATCATTGGAAGGTAGTTGGTTCCAATTGTTGGGACCACATTCATGACCCAAACGGACTTCCCTTTTTCCAATAGTGCAGAGTTGAAACCACCAAAATGAGCATTCATGTCTAGCACATTTCTGACCATGTTAAACGGTGGTGAAGGATCCTCGTCACCAGGTCTCTTTGGATGATCTGAAAATATTAATGGTGACAGAAGAGACCAATAGTTACTAACTGCAGTCTTCCAATTTTCAGTATCCTCAGTGAATTCTTCTGGTTGGATGCCTGTTGAAACATTAAATATGAAAGAATACACAATTAAAAAGCAAATAAAATGGAAAAACCTTTCATTGCAACAGAAGTTTTTTTTTTTTCACGGTATTTTAACCATCTGATAGAGCATAACAAATAGTCAAATACCATATACTGCAAGTTCATTCTTGTTCAAGTTAGCCCTAGAGGGCCACTTTCTCCTCTTTTCAATAGGAATCCATCGTCTGCTTTGCGTCCCTCCTATACAGGCTTCGAGAGATCGATAATATGGAGATTCAATGTCATGGCCTTTACTGCAGATAGAAGGGCCAGAACCAGGCTTCCTACACAGAAGACAAGCTGGTATCAGAACTATGGCCACCTAATATTTTCAGGTACTAAAAGATCACAATGTGTATAGAACACATATTTAACTCAGCATAACTACATTTTAAAAGATTATTTAATGCAGAAAAGTAAATAAAACTATGATTTGCCTCACCTAGAACTGTAACAATTCTTTTTACTAGTCTTTTTCCATACAACAGTTTCATCTTGCTGCGACAACAACTCCCAACATAGTTTTTCTGCAAAATCACGAACAACAATCCATCTTTTCTGTTTCTCCTTGTTATGCAGAAAACCCTGAGGATTGGTAAGTGGTGAAGTCCAAACAAAGTATCCACCAGGCTTCAAAACTCTGTCAACTTCAATTAAGAGAATCCCATCTGTCCCACACAGTATCGAATAAAAAGAAGATAAATTCAATTTCAGGATCCAAACAGGCAGACATGAAGGTTAAAGTGCAACTAAACATTCAGAAAACAAAAATGAAATGGACTAATTTCTTCATAATACAGTTTGGAAAAAATGACAAAATGACACTAGGAGAAACAAAAAAGCCAAGATGAAGCTCTTAAAAGCTTAGTCCAAAACAGAAGTCCAACATCAAACTTCAAAAATTGATCGAAATTAATAGTTAATCCAAAAAATTACACCATAAGAACCTGTAACAGCAAAGACATGATCTATAATAACTTCAAATTCTATGTTCCATAATGGTTAAAATCTTTATCGAGTAAATTCACCACTTGAAAAATATCAAAACAGGATGTACATGTCTTAGCCCCACATTGCATAAATGCACAACAAAAGTCAAAATGAACAGGCATTTACAAGTTTAGTTATTAGTTCCCAGTAACTTTTGACATTTACCTTTTTGGTCCCAGTCAATGCCACAGCGTGCACAATGCAGCATATCAAAAGAAAGTGATGGGTATGGCAATTGTTTTGATGTAAAAGATCCAATCATTGCAGGAAGCCCTCTTTCAAGAGTTAACTGAACTTGACTACCTGAGGCCTCATAATTGGCAATGCACATTGTTAAGATCTGTTTGGAAGAAAGATGTGCTCCAAAGCTGCCGTAACCACATCCTATATCCAAGATGGTTCTCACCTGAAAAGTTAAGTTTTAACATTTACTCCTTATAGAAGTGATCAAATATATGGTGATGTCCAAATATCAGGATTGGCAATAAGTCGAGTGAATTCGAAATATTGATTTTCTTCAAAGGATCTTCAGTGGCATAAACACAATCTATCTACAACATGATCTGGACATGAAAAACAACTCAGTAAATCATTTAATGGGATCAAAGAGACAACATTCTGTATTTTAGTGTTTTTGGCATTAGCTACAACAATGCTGGCTAAAGTAACGATGGAGGTATATATTTCTAATTAACAAGGTAGGCCAGAAATAGTAAAACTTCATTTGGTGCTTTACAGTAGGTACGCCACCAGCCTACCACCTAAGGTAAATAAATATAATAAAAGAGGAATAATTTTTGAAAAATGACATGGAGAGTATCAAATTGAAAACTTTGTATTTATAATGGGTTTCAACATGTATTAATCATACTTACCCCAGCCTGTATGAAATTAGACTCATTTCTCAACCCAATCATTTCTGCAATTTGATGTGAGTAGTCTTCGACTCCATCGAACATTAGTGAGGCTGAGCGGAAGGAAATTTGGTCGTCCTCCATCATCATCATCCTGCAACCACATGAAATTAATAAACAGACTGAAATGGACAATTTAAAATGGCTTGCCAATAAAACAAATCATTGCTAACCTCTTGGTCAAGCTGCCAGATGAAAGTACCTCCTCTGCAGTAATTTTAACATTTGCATGCCAGATAACATCTCTTCCAGTTGGCCACCTAAGTGGAATCCTATATTTTATTGGTGGAAGAACTAAACAATTTTGCTTCAACTCATGCCCACAGTGTCGATCAAGCTCATCACCATTAGAATAACCCAAAACAAGATTCAAAGAAGAATTGAAGCAAGGAACATAACTTTCAAACTCCTCAGAACAAAATTCCATGTCTTTTAACTTCGAAGAACCAAGAGAAATCTCCCCAATATCCCACAAATCCGATACAAGTTGCTCTTGAAGTCTTCTATAGCCATGATATATGTGACCTCTAGACGTGGTTGAAATTGAAATTGTCCACCAAAACGATCCCGTAAGAGCCAAAATTACAATCATAGCTAAACTGAACTTCAGAAGTAGCAACGTAAAGTTGTGCCTGCTTCTTGGAGTTCCAGTGCTGAAAGGATCAGAAGCAAAACCATTTTCACTTATTCCATACTTGGAAGGAGAACTATTGTTATCATTGAAAGGAAACTGAAAAGGAAACCTCAAGGCCAAATAGCTTTGATCAGCAGAGTGATCTTTTTCTAAATCTTCCTTCTCCGTTCTATCCTTCATATCGGAATTCCATGAATCATGGCCGTTGGTTGAGATCCGCATGCCAGATACACCTCTAAGGAGAGCCCTTGACATTTTTTAGAAAGAATCTGGAAACCCCAGAACAAAAATTGATGAAATTTTTTAAGAACAATGAAATCTCAAATCAGTAATCTAGCTTCTTCCCATCAAACGAGTAAACTAATACGAAGCAAACGAGCTAAACCCAGAAATATTCTTCTTTCAGCGAGGATTTATGCTAATATGATTTGGATTTTTAATCTACCAAGTAAGAACACAAGAAATTGGTGTCAAAGGCATAAGATCAGTTCGCAGTTTCTGGTATTAGATCCATTAACACAACACTAAGCAATTTTAAGAGTAAACCAAGTAAACAGAAGGAGACTAAAATTAGATTCAGAGAAAACAAAGTGCTATCAAGTCAAATAAAGTTCAAGACAGCAAAATATAAAAATTACTTCCACCAAGTTACAAGTTCATATCCAGTGAAATTCACTTCAAATCAGTAACCACCACTAAAATCTAAAACCCAACCCAGATAACATGCACAAGGCTCATTTCAGATCAGCACACTGTCGACTAAATAAAGCAAAAGAATGAAGGAAGAAAAAAAGAGAGGAAACAGTACCTTAAGCTCAGTGAAGGTTATAAAAAGTAATAGAGGGAGAAGAAGCAGACGCCCACAGAATCAGCAGAATTTCATGAATGGTTTGCTTTAACGCCTTTGTCGTTATTTGTTGCCGCCGTCGTAGTTGTTATCGATTGACTTGTAGTAGTCTTTTTTTTTTTTTTTTCCTTTTAGCTCCAATCAGTCTGAACTCTGAAGACTGGAGCTTCTCTCTACTTAGGTACTACTCCTAAGAAAGTGAACTGAGAGATTTTGTGTATCGATCCAATCAAGAAAGCACTCGTGAAAACTGTAAGCAGCTACGTATATATATTATTTGTTACGATTTTCACTTTCACTATTATTATTACTTAAAATAATACAACTATAAATGCAACCTCCATTAACAATACATATAACTCAGTCTATTGCACTCTTCATTCCTGCTAGCCTTGGCCCAACTGCGAGAAAATTTTGTTACAAGCCACGTAATTTCCTGAAAGACTTGCATCGACTTTGGCAAACAAAATATATATATTTGTTAGTCCTACCACTTAAAGTTTAGTAATTTTCTTGGCATGTCACGCATGAGCTTCTTGTTCTTAGTGGCGCCACTTATTTATTACGGACATAAGTGACAGCCCTCGTTTCCACTTATTCACGGCATAACATTTTTTCGCTTCATCTCACAAATGGGTACCTGTTGTTTTAATTATTTGTGTTCTGGGCAGTAAAATTTAGCTAAAAATAAACCGCAGTAATGATGGTGGATTTTGGGGTTCAAATAAGGAGGATTAGCATAATCTTTTAAGACAAATTTTCAACACTTAATTACTGACGGTAATCATTCCTAGGCCAGGGGGAGTATCAGGATCCAAATCGCTAAAAAGCGAAGTGAATATTTTTATGTTTCTTCTTTAAGATAAATAATGATTAAAAAGTAATTTATTATAATAATAATAATAAATAAATAAAAGTTTTGTGAGCCCCTCTTGACAGATAGGGTCGATAAAGGATGATTTTGCTCAGAGAATAAGGAGGAGGAATCTCGAGAAATGCTTCTGTTCTTTGCACTCATTTTCACTCACCAATCGTGATAAGCCTGGAGGGCATTGTCGTCATTTAAATTACGTCCTGTTTGGCGTGGCAAGTTTTAATTGGTAAAGGAATGTATTGGACCAATACTCGGAAAAAATTACAACCAATTGGACGTAAATATAAATATTAATTCACGGATAGATTTGAAAGGGAAGGCGACAAAAGAGAGACATAACAGAAATATAAAAATATTTTACTATAAAGTCTGTAACAAAAATTACATTCATTTTATTTTGTTTTTAGTGTGCGAGAATTGAGAGAGGAAGTTCACATGCGCGAGAGTCGATCAATTTTTGCTTACTAAAATTTTTAAGAAAAAATTAATTAAGGGCAAATGTGGGGCCCAAGTTGCCGCGTTCCTTTGTCGGTGAACAGAATTGATGACTTGGCGGCTGCAACTGGACCGTTTAGTTATATGTGCGATGCAGAGGATCAGTTTTTGTTTTTTTTTAAAGTTTTGGGTAAGTTGACTCGTGATTTGCTGTTTGTTTGGTTTGCACGGTTGATGGCTTCGATTTGCAAACGCGGAGTTGAGATTTTTTGCAGGGAAGTAGGAGCAAGCAGTGCGCCCTTGTCACGGGATCATGTTTTTATAGTGCAGGGCCGTGTCTATTTGTCACGAGGAACTTTGGAGTGTAATAGACACGCAGCCTTCAGATGTGTACACCTGGCAATCAAGGACGACTCATCGGTCCCACCTGTAACGAATCAGACATTCACACTAATTTTAACTCTGATCTCATGTCACTTTTATAAATTTTTTAATATATATCACTTTTTTTTTAAACCGATAATTATTCTTTGAATTTTTTTTTTAATAATACTTACAAAATTAATTACCTATACAATTTAAAAAGTTAAGTAAATCAATCTTGATGAATGTTGAGATATTAACCTTTAAATCAAATTCACACGTTTAACTTATATAATTAATCTATTAACAGAGCAAATATAATTATTCATTATCGATTTAGTAGAAAAGTGTTGTAATTTCTAAATCAAGCAGCGTCAATTAAATTCTTTAAATCTTGTATTTTAAAAGCACAACGTAAATACCTCTATTAAATGAATAGAATCTGAGCCGAACTTGATTACCATCATGAAATTGCGCCAAACATTTCCTATACGGCACTTCACCTCAATTTTGACTATGAAGACAAAATAAAAACTAGGTTGTCAGCGGGCCTAAACGTATACCATTGACTAAGCCAACACGAAAAGAGACGATAACTAAACGAGTGATTGAGATTCAACGCGGGTAGAATACAATTTCAACCGAAAATAAGAAATGGGAGTCGATACATTTCATAATCAATCCCCTTTCTTTTGCTCTTTGTCTTTGCTTCGAGCGATAATAGTCTTGGAACCCACCAACTTCTTGTTACGGAGCATAAAATAAAAAGATTGATCTTGCATGGACGATTGTGACAATTCGGACGCACCATGTCTGTGCCTCCTATCATATTTTTGTTCACAAGTTGCGGATTCAAAACTAAGAAGGTTCCAAGTCAATCATTGTCATTCTAGTGACTTATGCAAGTCTCAATTTTCTTTTCCAGCTCAATGTTTATCTAATCTCACCTAATCTCCACAATCATATATTTTTTCTGGTTAATTTTATTGTTTTCATGATAGGAATTTCTCATGCAGTAGATTTATAAATAAATAAATAAAAAGCTCCCGATTTCATTTAAATTAATTGATATCGGAACTTAAACCCCAAAATCTCTACTCAGTTAACACAACAGCAGATTATTCCTTCGATAAAAAAAAACAAAAAAAAAATCCTTAGATTAATGGCTGGACACTGGGGAGGCTTGTATTTATGAAGTAATGCAAATGCAATTGCATGCATATGGTCATTAAAAAATGGCCCGCGATTGTGATCGTCACTACATCCCGAAAGGACCCACCCTGCAAACCGGCAATTTTTGGCAAAAACAAAATAACATTTACCTTCGTACTTAAGTTTCTGCCCTACAATTTGCAGTGCCCATCCATCGTGAAATATTAGATTTCAAGCCCTTTTGCACGATACGAATTACGCAGTGTTTGAACTTTGAATAGCGTACGAATAAAAGCTGCCATTTGTGGGGCTACTTCCTGCTCTGCAGTTTGTTTTGTTAACTCCTCTTTATTTCATTGTAAATTCATCTTTATGTTATTAATTCAACTCTGGCATGTAACCATTGATTGTTGAGTAATTACTACATTTTCGAAATTTACATATCAATTTTAACATTGCAAGTGACTCGAAACTTTGCCCCTAAAATTACAATCAACTCTCCCATTGAATTTCACTCTTTAATTTTATTGATATAATTATATAATAAAGCTTCTAACTAACTAAGAATATAGAACTTCATAAACTAATTGGACCGTATTTAATTTAATCCACAGCTCTTAATCGGGATTATCTTAATGCAAGTGTGAATTTAAAATTCAGGCTCAAAACTCAGCTTCAGATTCCACAATTACCAAACACTGGGTGGATCTTGATCCTCTTTTGAATCCAATGTCCCATATTTAAACAAGAAATTAAGATTAAAATAAACCCATATGATTGAAAGAAAACTATTACAATGAAATGGATCTGAGAATGGGTTTTTATGCTTAGGCTTAGCTCAGAAGTCAAAAACAACTTCACGTGAGTTCTGTTTATTTACCACCTTAAATCTTAATAATGCCACAACTATTTGACCTAAGCATTAGATTTTGATTTTGGATCATAGCCCCATTCCTTCACCACAAATCTTAACACTTAAATTTAATATAAGAGCAAGATCTGTTGTCGGCTCAATAATCGTCTAGAACAAGGACCACGGTGGTCCTCGTTTTTCACCTAATTATATGCAAACATTAGTGTTTTAGCCCCACCGACACCAAGTCAAAATTCTTTACAAGCAAGCATTTGTTGTTTAGACTTCGACCCTTACCTGTAAAGTAGAAAATGAGAAAGAAAACGCTACGTTGATGCATGTCAGAGAGGGGAATGATGATCATATAAGAATCATTGAAGAATTGCTTTTAATGCTCTTTTGCGACATCTCGTATCATGTTCTACTTTTTGTTCGTTAAATTATGTTATTACTTGTGATGAGAATATGATATTGATGATTCTCTGTTTCTCTTGGTTGATGGGTCTTTTTGGGGCCTTTCCGAAAACCAGCTTATTTGAAAACTGCAATGCAATAGCGACCGCATTCCCAATGCCTGACTTTTAATCACTCGTAAATGGTTTAGGTTAATTGCAATAAATTAGTGGTATAATTTTTTTTTGTTATTAATAGCCGATAATTAATTAAAGCTAGTCACCCTTATTTAAAAGTAGACATTGAATAAAAGAAATTATTGTCCGAAGTAAATGGTACTGACTGGGTCAGGTAATGAAGAATAAAGGAATTTCTTTGGAGATTTGCAGGAAAGAGTAGGTAAAAGAATTATGGCTATCTGGCTTCACGCAACTAAACGAGGGAAATTTCTCCCTTGCTGTTTGAACGTGGGACCTCTTTCCACTCGCGTACCATCTTAACTTATATATTTCATTCGGAATTTTGAATTCTTAAGTAAAAATTTTATTATTTGCTGAACTATAATTTTGGGCTTTCTATGAAATAGAAAGTCAAACTCGAAATTTTTGGTTAATTGTATTTGTATCATGTGAAAACGGTTGAAGTGAATTAAGTGTTGCTATCTTCAAGGAATTTCTCTTGATGATTAGAATTTTCAATACTATAAAAGAATAATCGATCAAGGAATTTCTCTTGATGATTAGAATTTTTAATACTAGAATAATCGATCAAAGTTAACTAATAATGGTTTTTATGAAAATTCTACTATGTTCAAGTCATTAATGAGTGTGAGAGAAATCTAAAACTAAGATAAAAAAAATAAAAAAAATTGCCTACCCCTATCGTGAGATGTATCCCTTTTATATAGGCTTTTTGAGCTTTGTTTTGTTTGAATTCTTCTATAATCCTATTTTGCTTGAACTTTCATTGCGATATGTTTTATATGTTTTAGGATTCGGTGTAGTGTTCTAATTATTTTTGAATTCTTTATAATTATTTTTAATATATTGAAAATACTCATTCCAATAAAAAATATTTAATCATGATATGTAGTGTTTGAACTTATCAATGAAATATGAGGAGAATTTTTAGCAACCTCTAGTTACATATTAAGTTTTTTTATAAAGAATGAACTTTTTGTCCGTAGTTTAATGAAGGCTTTCTTTTTATAGGAGGCGACTATTCAATCACATGTGATGGACATTATGGCTCTGATCTGACATAGTATTATTTTCAAGTCGAACACAATCCCATTGAGCTATGGTAAGAGTATTTAGCTATTGTAAATTTTGTTGGGCGGGGATTTCATCCTTGATATTTTCTTAAATAGGCTTAGTCCTTTTAGCCTTTACAAGTTAGGCCTAATTTCTAAAAGGCAATAGAGATCTTTGAGTTTATAGTGTTGACTAATCAACAATGAAAACTTATATGTAGTATTCAACATGAGTGACATCCTCAAGATAATATCTGTGTCCTTGGCTATTAGTGGTAGTCCTCTGTTGGGTGTTCAATGTAAATGTGTGTTGGAACCATGTGGTATGGTCAACTTACTAAGGTGATAGATTATGGTTTCAAGATTAAAGGTTAGTGATTCAAATTTTGAACATTAATGAAATCTCCATTTTCTCTTTGTATTTAGTATGGTTACTTTTTATTGATTGTTATGATTGTTTAATTTTTTCTTTGCATGTGTTTATGTGAGCCTTCAGCCTTAAAATGTTATGTAATATATGTTAAAGTTTGTTTTTACATGACATCATTGTTTATATGAATATTTGATATTTATATAATGTATATATTATTAAATCGTTAAATACATTAATTATATGATACAATACTTGTATTATTACAGACATTGTATGATCTGAAAGAGTTCAGATCTGATTTAAATAAGTTCAGAATTATGACAGCTAAGAGTTAGTAGGTTATAAGAATTAGTGAAATTTAAGGAGTTAGAGCCTTATCTGTAATGGAACAAAGACTTAAGGGTATACTAGTAATGACATAGTTGCAAGAGTTGCAATAAGTGCTAGGAAATGTCATTATACAAATATGTTCTCAAATATTATGTTCTCAATCTATTTTCATCGATGCATGTTTATTGGTGAATTCATTTTATATAGTTAATGTATGTCTATATCTGTAGGATATAGATAATTGTTCTTAATTGATTATGAACTTGGAGCTCGTATAGGCATACAAGTATTCGGCAAGGATTGAGTATCGAATAGACTTACGAGGACCCTAATAGACATCCTATGTAAGCCGTTAATAGAAGGTCCTCTCGAGTTGAGTGATCCACCATACTTAAGTTCCACGAACGTTAGAGACTTTTCATGGTTTGATCGTTGTGTATTGCTGGGTATAGTATGATGTTCATGAAGTCTGGTGTGCATAAATATAGGATTCGTCAACTTATATAGAGAGTTAATATATCCGATGTTTCGAGATTGTATCTAAAAAAATCTTATGGCCATAAGCAATAAATCTGATAAAAGAGTTTCCCTCAAGATTGAATAATATAGTAAAAATGTTTGAGTATATTGTTCATTGAGATACGAATCTTAAGATAGGTTTATAGATGAACTTATGAGTATTTGACAGTGTTGATCTATGTTTTCGCACATCTTGGATATAAATGATGGAAGGACTATACGTATGCGCTATAACCTTAACTTGTATGGTCTAACATGTTGATTTGTAATATCTGTGAAGTATGCATAAGGCATCGATAACGGACTCATAAAATTGTTCCATTTGACGAATTGGGCATGGACCTAAAAAGTCTCGCAATATGAAATATACTTATTTGTGTATTGAGGTAACGTATCAGATTAAATAGTTCAATTCAGTAGAATCCAGCATAATTAAATAATTATTTTGGAAACCCTCGGGATATTCGTTTGCCACTACTTAAGAGTTAAGTAGATTAATTAGTTAACAATTGTTGTTGAACAATTAATTAGCGACACGTGCCGTATAATGAGTGTTTTAGTTAAATTTACCAAAGTGTGTGGTTAAGTGGTGGGTTATTTTGACAACCAAGTAAGAGTTTAAAGATAATTTTATATATTTAATTATTTATTAATAAATATTTAAGATATTTATTCATTTAATAATTAAATAATTCATAACTTAACTTAAGTTAAATAATTAATTAAGGTTAAGTTAATTAAACATTGTTCATTTTTTTTTAAAAATAAACTAACTTAATTATGGTTAATAGTTAACTTTAATTAGGTTAATTAAATATTTAAATATTAACTACTTGTTGGACGAGAATATTAACTTAACTAGAGTTATAGTAAATTAAATTTAAGTTAAATGTTAACTATAGTTTAGTTATATTGAAAATTAATTTTAGATTATTATATATGTGTTTAAAATTGAAACAAAAATGGGGTGAATGCTTTAATGTAGTTGACCAAGCGAAGAACAAAACAAAGGAAAATTGTTTCTTTCGTTGTTTGAATTCAATTGTTGAGTTAATTGATCATCACCTTCTCTAATATATTTAGGCCATTAAAGCATTACAAAATTTATTTTATTAATCAAGGGTTGATCAAAGAAAAAATAAACAAATTAAAGTTTAAGTGTTAAGCCTCTGTTAAATTTAGAGTTACTGTTCTAAACAATCAAATCCACCCAATTGGTTTTTAGAACTATAAATAAGTTACACTTCAAGTTAACTCCAATAATTTTTATTCAAAAGTTACATAAATAAAAATTCTTAATTCAATATATATTAATGTGATTAATATATTTTTTATTTTATTATCTATTTTTATACTTCCACTGCATATATGTACATATTTAATGTGTGTATATATGTATAATGAATATAAATACCACATGCATACATTCGATTTAATCGATACCAAATAATGTGAAAATAAAAAATCTAATCATATGATAAAATTTTTAATCAAATTCAAAATATAGGCCTTTTTAAAAATGGTTGAACTTGATCATTTGTATGAGAGCTTTTGTAATAATGTTATTGATTGCGTAATACCTGAGTAGAGCACTGTGATCCTATGATCACTTAATATCCGAGCAAAGTCTTTAAAATGGTGAAAATATTGCTAGGTATTATGACTATTTTTTTATGTTGCATGTTCGTCCTTATTCTTCTTGTTGTTCTTCTATTGGCTTAATACATTAGTAATCTTTAATAATTTTAGTAGTAGCTTTTAGGCGAATAGTTTCTATATGACTATTTTCATAGTGCATAATTGTTTGAATATTTATGATTTTTTTACTTTTTTTGTTTGATTATTTCTTGGACTAATTAGCAACACAAGTTGTTTGTAAAAATATTTTAGTGATGGTTGTACACCAATTATTTATTTTTTTAAGTTTTATTTGATCTCGGTATACTTTTTACAGTAGTCATTGTATGAGTATCCAATTTTTTTTTAAGCCTAAAGGATGCTAGTTATTCTCGGTGTATTTTTTATAATGGTCGTTTGATGGGTATCCAATTTTTTTCAAATTTCAAAGGATGTTGATCATTTTTTACATTTTTTTGCAGCAATTATTTAATGACTACCCAAATTTTTTAAGTCTCGAAAGATGTTGGTCATTATTGAAATTTCACATTATTTTTTATTTGATTGTTCTCAGGTCAATGCTAATTGTTCTCAAATATTTCACATTGTCATTCACTTAATTGTTCCTAGGTGAATAGTGATTGTTTAAATTTTCATATAATTGTTCACCTAATTATTTTTAGGTCAATGTTGATTTTTCTTCGAGTTTTTATATTGTTGTTCACCTGATGGTTCCTAGGTTAATGCTAATCATTTTTGGAGATTTCTTTTATAGTATTTCAAATTTGTAAACTTTAAATAAAATTTGAATAACTTTTATTTAAATAATAGATTTGAACATTAAGGGTGCTTGTATATCACAATAACTTAGTAAGGAAATTTAAAGCAATAAATGACGAAGTTTTAACGGTAATATCTTTTCAAGACTTCGATGTTTCATGATTTTCTTACTATTTTTTTTATCCACATATTTGAGCTTCTATGTTCTTGGTCTGACTCTTAAGAAAACTTTATAAAAGCTTTTTTAATTTATACTGAAGGTACTATCTGTCGAGTTTTTTGTGTTCAATAAATATTTTGAGAATGAGGTCTTCCATATTAGTTAGAAATCTCCTAGTGGTCTTGGCCTTCCTTCTCGTAATTCTCTAACTAAAAATTGTGTGGGGTATTTTGTCCAAGTCTAGTTATCATCTTATGAGTATTATTATTGTTTTATTTATTATTGATCTCAATAGCTTTTCATGTCGTTTCTCACAAATAGCTCCAAACTGTGACCTATAATTTTGAGCTTTTTTATCAAATCAAATGTCAACCCAAGATCTTCAACCAAACAATTGTATTTGTATCCTATAATAATAGTTGAAGTGAATTGAATGCTGCTACTCTTTATAGAATCTTTCTTGATGATTAAAAATACCAATACAGTAAAAGAATAATAAATTAAGACTAGTCAATAGTGGTAAAACATGTTTGTGGTGAACACCTAACACAGGACTGCCACTAACAATGGAGAACACATACATTACCTTGAGGATTTCACTTACGCCGAATACTATTTATAAGTTTTCACTATTGATAATCAACACTAGAAATTAAAAAGACCTTTATTGCCCCCTTATAATTTAGGGCACCTGCAAAGGTCAAAGAAGATCGAGCCTAGCTTAAGAGAGTATTAGAGTTGATCTCCTTAGCCCAACAAAGTTTACAATAACTGAATAAACTTATTAAAGCCTAAGAGAACCATGTTCGGCTCGAAAATGATACTAAGTCTAATCAAAGCCTCAGTGCCCACCACCTTGTGGTTGAGTAGTAATCCTCCTACAAAAAGAAAGCCCTTCTTGAACTATGGACAAATACTCCATAGATTGAGACCGAGGAACCTATTCTTTGATTAATAAATTCAATTTCAGCATGCTATTGTTAAGTCCTACTATATGGTCGACAAGCCTTTTATTCGATCTATAAAGACCCACATTTAGCACATCAATGAGGATCTTAATGTATAGCCAAGGAGTCACATTCTATAGAAAGAAACTGAGCATGTAATTAGGTACTACTAAAGATCCTTTTTATATTCCCTTAACAGGTTTGAACACTCCCTATTATAGTCATTTACTTCTTATCAAGTTGAGCACCCCAATGTTTAATAATCACTTTGAAGAGTCTAATATCTGAGAGTCCAAATCCAAATAAAACAACAATGCTAAGAAATTCTAAAATATGTAAAACACGTCATAAGGAGAGTTCAAGCAAATATTAGATTTCTAATACGAGAAGAATTCAAACAAGCCAAAACGCATATATAAATGGAGTATATGAGGGTAAGTAATATTTTTTTGACTTTCTACCTTGATTTTAAATTTCTCTCACACCAATTACTGACTTAAATATTAGAGAGTTTTTATCAAAAATAACCACCTATTAACCTTGACCAATTATTCTTTTGTAATATTAGAAATTCTAGTTATCATGAGAAATTTCGTGAAGAGCAGCAGCATTCAGTTTACTTCAATCATTTTCATATGTTATAGGTATAGCTATTGTCCGAAAATCTCGAGTATCTTTTGGTTGGATAAAAAAAATCTAAAATTAGAGGTCAATTGTATTAAAATTAAAAATTAATCTTTTAACAACGAGAATTTTAAAATTAAGAAAGTTGGTTTTTTTTTATAAAGAATATACTACAAATTAAAGAGAAAGATTCAAACCCAACTATCAGGTCGTGGGTGCACTCAAAGAGGGCGGTTGCCATTTTAGTAAGCACTGGAAGCGCATTTAGGAAGGGTTGTTAAGTATCGTATTTGATTCCTATAATGGTAAAATGAAATTTCTATTTATTTTAGAAAACGTATGATGGGATTTGATGATGGGCCCATTACGGACCATGATTGATTAAAGCATGTTAAAAGGTTCAAAAGGATGGGGATATTATTAATATTACATCACCGATGACAAGGGGTGACGAGAAGGGGTAACATGGGATGTGTCCAAATGCATAAATTGCATTTTGCTTCACAAACAGACAGAAAATGCATATTATGAGATAGAGAAGACAAATGAAGATGGGCTGCGCCCACTAATCCTAAGGATGGCAGCATTTCGTGCACAGTAGGCTGAGGAATGGGCTCTGTGCTTTGGAAGAGACTTGGGATTTTTCCTTAAGAGATTTAACAAAGACACTTTTATTAACATGCATCAATCATTAGGATTCGAAATGAAGACTTATAATTACATTGGTAATCGAAATTTAGGAGTGATATGGCTTTGCTTTGCCAAGACGGGAAAATCCACTGCAATCAAACCAACTTTAGCCACTCAGCAGATAAGCCACTTTCATGCCGTTTTTGTATTGATAGGAAATTGAAGACTATAATTGAAAATAAGACAGAATGGGAGCCCGCCCTTATGAACTCGGTGGAAAAGTGGTCATTATCAAGCTGATAACTAAGTAAACCTACCATGACATTATTGGCCACCAGAAACAAGCAAACATCAAAAGCTAAGAATGATAGCAAGAGTCAAGACTCTTTTGCGTTGAGTAAAGTTTACACATCTTAAAAATACCAATCAATTTCTATAATAATTGCGGAAATGACTGCAATAACAAGTCAAAAACAAGCCCCACCTCACCACAAGAGCCTCAAGACTCAAGATTGCACAATTGCACATTGCACAAAGCTCATTGCAAATTTGCATGTGATATGTTTAAATGTGGGCACTTATTTCCATCTTCTGGTGACTAAGCAGAGGCATTGTGTCCATTCCTCTGATTCTCAAGCAATAACTACCATATGACATGCATGTGACCTCTCCACATCACCTGGCTTCTCAGCTTTCCTGATCGCTTCTGCAATTTAAATTCCAATCAACAACTCTGTAATAGAAATTAGTCATTTATATATTCAAAGCGAGCAGAATAATCAACGGGATATATTGAGATTATGAGCAAAATTCTATTAGACCGAAGATCCTGATTATCTTGATGGAAGAAATCAGGAGTATGATAAGCAACATGTACCACCATTAGCACTTGTGGTCCTAGAGTTCAATAAATCACATTAAACATATGAATTTAAGAACTATAAGGTTCACGGCACTTGCAGATGACTGGTATGTACAAATTATCATAAATGAAGGTGTGAGTGTCACTAAATACACATTCATCAAATCTGGATATCATATGACTTGAAAGTACTGTTATTCAGACAGTGCATCATTTACCCTTTTGTCTGGAACTTTTAGTTCCACCCTTAGATTTAAAGCATGAGAAGCACAAGCAAAAGCATGTTGGGACAACCATTCACCTTCACTAAAAAATTTACTTTTGTAATTGAACCAAAATTCTGAAATTTAAAACTTTAGAAGAAAATCCAGTGATGCAACTATCAGACCATATATTGCCTGTAATCTAACATTCTGTTGATATTCTCTCATCAACTATTAAAACATGATCTATTGGTCTTTGGCAATTTGGCTAGTGTCAGTAGCGAGGATGGTTGGCAAAAAGATGAGATGCTCTTCCCCTTGGGAACAAGAAAACTCCACTGAAAATGCAGTACCAATCTTCAAGTATGTTTAAAAAACTAAATGTACAGTCAGAATTTATATCACTTAAGAGTGTCCAGTTGCCACAAATAATATATCCATTTCTCATGATATGACTAATAAAAGAAAATCAAACGGTTAAAAGTGTCCATTTTAAGTCAGTCTTAGAAAATTATGCAAATTAGCCCGGTTGATAGCTCCATTCAACCAACTCCAATTATGCTTCTCAGTGGTTAGCACCTCAGCTTGCCACCGCTGACAGTTTTACACCATTTACTCGATATAGTGTCATTTTCATATTTCAGTTTGGTTAAGATTCATCCCTGTAATAAATCCATAGAAAAAGACTGAAAATTACCTCTTCAATCATATACAACAACTGAATTAGAATTTGTCGCGAAGCTATAGCCAATACCATGAAGACAAATTTTAATTGGTAGCAAACTTAATTCAATCTTATCCCAATTACTTCAGGGTGACCACCACACAGAAATGTTTAGTCTTCTCCTTGTGTTGGAATATGTCTACAACTCATGAATAATCAATAAGAAATCTACTGCCTTGTTAAGGGAATAAGCATTAACATAACTGAAAGAATCATAACCTTTCAGAGCTACTAAAACATTTAAGTACAGCAACTACCACAACTAGCATCATGAATGAGGAAGAAGAGATAAGAAGAATTTAAGAGGAGGACCACTGAATTTATGAACTGATGATTATATTCTTTTGCAAATACATCCGAAAATCCCACTAAAAAAGATGTGGGTCTCTAAAACTTTAACAATAGCATAAACCCAAAGAAAAGGAAAGGGGGGAAAAGTGAATCATTATTTAACTTTTCTCAAACTTGAAACATCTGCATCTACAAAGCAAAAGTCCCCGGGTTTACTTGTTCAAGCTAACCAAAATCCTCGATCCTGAGGAATATTGGCTTTAAAAGAAACTTTTCAAAATCCACTTCAAATAATGTGTGACCCAATATAGCTCATTTGCAAAGCTTGCAAGATTTATCTTTAAGAGTGTCACTCACGTCGAATGGTAATTAATTGAACATCAGTGGGAATAAACAGCATCCAGTTCCGTGATAAAATCTGTATTGAGAGTTCATTGCTGTTTCTGTTTAACCATAAATATCCAAAGCGATCAAGTGTAAAAAGATAGCAGTAGCACCACCTCTTTAATATGAATGTGATCAAGGTCATCCTCAAGACATTTCACTTTGCCCAAATCTCAACCATATTCAAATTAATCTAGGCGTTACAAATTATGAATAGAAGTGCTGCATTAGTTGGTTTGCAAATGAAAACTGTGGTGTTTGCATATTAATTCTGGAAAAAAAATGGAAAAAACATATTATTGGGGTGAGAGAGGCTCGAACTCTCGACCTCAGGATTACTCAGAAGCTATGAGACCTACGCGCTAGCCAACTGCGCCACCACCCCTTTGGGAGAAAATGTGTAAATAATTTCTATTAAACAGGTAAATATGTTACGTGTCCTCTCCAATTTATGTAAATTTTTTTTTTCTGAAGGGCAGGTTCATGACTTTTAGTAGTCAAAGGTTAATGTTCAATGTCAAACATCTAAAATTTTCAAATTTCACATAGGAAATGATATAGTATTTATTTAAGTAGACTTAAATAAATTTTATAAAATTTTAAAAATAATTTATTGAACTATTTTACCATCTACTTGATCAATATTACATCACAATGACTAATAGTCTTGATACAGATAAAACATGTTATTGATTTATTTCTTACCTGGGGTTTATTCTTGATTTCTTTTATATTAATAACAGTGGATGAATTATTCTGTTGTTTGTTGAGCAAATAGTAGGGATTTCATGATCACAAATGGGCTTTTGTCAGTTAAAAGATCAACTAAACACCATACTGTAAGCACCCCATTACTTTTCTGATTAAACTACTTCTTGAATGGGAAGCACTCTCTTATCGCACAAAAGTAGGTTTGGTTTGGGAGTGAACATTGAATTCAAGTCTTGAGTAATACATGGAGTAATACAAATGTTAAGAGGGCCATCAATTGAACCGGCCCATTACTCTTTTCTCTTCTGAAAATGAACCAACCAATAACCACTGTTGGATTATATGAACAAGAAGAGAGGTGATTTAAGTTAAAAGTCTAATTTCTTAAGAGCCGAGAATCGATTAATCAACTTCCTAATTTATTTCATGGCACTTATTTTTATCTAATTTGATAACGGAAAAACAACCTTTTTCACAACTTCGTGTAATTATGTGTGATTATTTATAAATAGTTCATGTCTTAATCACAAAATTTAGCTAAATACTTGATGGGATTTTAATCAACAAGAGAAGTTGCAATGTGGGTGTCTTCAGTGAAAATAAAACTAAGCGTTGTAACAGTGAGAGCATCATAAATCTTGAATTAACATTTTTCAACTAAAAGAAATGAAGAGTTTCTCTTAGTTATAGGTGACGGACAACGATTAAACGTATCCTTGAAATTATTGGTTCATCTAAATCAATCAGGACTAATTAAGATCAAATTTATTGTGAAAATTTTAAATTTAAGATGAATAATTTTTTTTTTTTTTGGGGAAAGGTGTAAAACTCTAAATTTTTTTAATGGGTTTATTTTTATAAATATCCTTAAGATATAGTTTAAAATCAGTGTTATTTTTTAGGTTTTAAAAATAATATTCAATGGCTATGTTGTTAATAAAATTTGCAGCATCACAAGAAAATGTCTACTATACCTTTTATAAATTGAATTTGACTTTGATATTTAAAAGTGAAATATTAAATTTTTTATTTATGATTATATATATATATATATTGCTACTTCACACACTATTTAGGGAGAGAAAAAATTCAAACTTAAATAAAAATACGAGACTTTGAGGGTTTAGCTAACTTGACTGAGTCCCGTGCTCAAAAGTAAAATATTAATAAAAATAAACTTTTGTAAATAAGGTCTATCATGTTGACTTTTCTCTTTCTTTTTTTTTAAAAAAAAAACAGAGACATGATGATTTTTAATATTCTTATAAACTTACAAAAATATAACGCAAACAATCAAAATAGCAAAAAAGAGTTATGCAATTCGCCAAGCAAAATATCACCCAAACACAGAGATCTTTTCAAATAAACCAAAGAGAGGGTAAGTTTTTTTTAACTATTATTCCCTCCAATCCACAAAATTAAATTATCCCAAAGAAGAAGCATTGTTATCATCAGTCGTGGTAAACTAAAATCTCAAGAGAATATTAAGTTTAAATTATTGTCTTATCTTTTTTAATTCTGTTGGACAAGTTTTTGATAAAACAAATATCATTAAAATGAATTGTACGTATATTGTCTAAAATTTTCTTTTTTGTTTCATTTTTTTTAATAATTTTGAATTTTTTTAATTTTTGATATAGATTTCTATTAACTGAAAAATATAATTTTTTTAAATCAAGGAATTTTAAATTTGAATTTAAAAATTGGACGGCATTAAATGATTCAAAATGGGGTTGCTGATTTTAAGTCAATGGTCTTTTAAAGTGATGTTTACTGAAGATAGTTTAATTGAGAGAGAATATCGTTACCTTTTACTAATGCTTTCCCTTCTCCTTTTATAGTCTAATTCATATAAATTCCAAATGTAATACACGTGACATTTGGATTACTTGCCTTGTGTTTAAGTGGCAAGAGAAGAAATATAATAATATTAAAAGGGATGAGTGGACTTTATTTTTTTTCCGATAGAAACAAGTGGCATTCGATGAATAAAATAATGATGAATCAAAAAGTGGCTTATTAATTGGCTTAGGTTGGACGGCTAGCTTGCTTATGAAAGTACAGGCATTAGGCGTTAGCTTCATTTTCTTCATTGAAGTTGATAGAACAGAAGCCAATGGAGAGCAGGAAAAGAGAAGGAAAAGGAGAGAGACAGAGAGCCGAAGGAAAGAAACTGAAGAAAGGAAAGAAAAAAAAGAAGAGAAGGGAAGGGAGTGAGCTGAGCGAAAACAAAAATTAAGTTTGGATAGTAAAATTGGTCCTTAGTGACTCAATGGATAATAATTTATTACGTTAGAATATTTATGTTTTAATTTTTATAATATATATTAATATTAATAATATATTTTTATATTTTCAATAATTAATAAATTTTAAAAAAATTTGTTCTAATTTAAAATTAGTATATTTTTATGAGTGAATACTACTTATATATACACATATATTTAATACAGCAGTTTATAATTTAATTACACGATATCAAATTTTTTATTATTCATGATATATTTTTAGACATAAGTTTTATACTAATTATCTATATTTTTAAATATTTTTAAAATTTACTAAAGTATAGCTTATGATTACTTTAGGTACATAAATATTTAGTTTCTAATAATTATACTTATGTGATATTATATAATAATTTTTAAACCACAAGATACGTTCCCTCCTCTTTAGTTTAGTTTGCTCTGCACATGTGTTAAACTAGTTTAATTTGCTCAACTCAAATGATGCAGTATTTCGTTGGGTTATATCAGCTCAGGTCCCTCGTTCAGTATGTGTGTGAGTTACTCAATTAGATTAGACCAGCTTTTCTCCGATTATAAGTTTGATGTAGTTTTCAGTATATATAATATACATTTATTCTCAATATTATATTATATTTATTCAGTTTTAGCACATATTTCATGATAGCTTATACTTTCAGATTTACAAATTCTCAATATTATGTTATAATTTTTAATTTTAGTACAGATTTTATGACAGTTCATGTTTTCAGTACAAGTTTATTGATTATTCAATACACAATTTTATAATTATTTTATATTATAGATTTATACGCGTACATTACACATAATATTATTTATTATTAAGTTATTATTAAGAAGTTATTATTTACAGTATGTATAAATTACATAATATTTTCAGATTATGTCCACTCACTGAGCCACAAACTTATATTTTTCTTATTTTTCCAGGTTAATGCAGGGATTCGTGCGATATGATATAGTCTTCATATTTTAAGGTTGGTCTACAATACACATACATGCATGAGTTGTTATATTTTGTATATTTGTATATACGTGTACGTTTTTGTTAAGACATATAGTCACGTTATATGATATGTAATGAGTACAGAGTATGTTAGTCTTATATCATTGTAGGATCTGCCTCGACTTTTGAGAAAGGCTCAAGATGGGTCATGTCAAAAAATTTGGTGCACGGAGGATTAGTCAATTTCCCATTGATTATCGACATGCTTATGGTGATTGAAATCCTGAAATTAAGGTCATTTGTTTTACGAGTGATGTGTGATAGAAATTATGGTCACTTATCTTATGGGAGATATACATTGAACTTTTCTCATGATCTTTGGGATCATTTCCTAAATAGGGGAGTGTGGTAGTTCTAGATTCAACTCGCGTCATTCAAGATTTAGAGCTACTCGGGGATATTTGATTACTAAAGCCCCGAGCAACTAGAGAAATGCGCCCACGTCACTCATTTAGATCTGCTCAAGGGTATTTGATTCTTGAAGCACTGAGCAGCTTGAGGAATGTGCTTGGGTTGTCTTTGGGTTCAAGCTGCCTTGAGATTTATCTGACGGTAGATACCTCGAAGGGATCAGAAGGCCTGAGGTGTAATAGGTTTGGACCGATTCCTAAAGAGGAACTTCGGCTCATTACCTTAGGCTGATTTTAAAGATGGGCTTAGGCCTACGATTGATCCAATTTTCAAAGGGAAACAGTTTTAATTTTCTTTTTACTCAAATATGAAATATTGATGTATTTTTTTAAATTCAATATCTAATAGGAGTTGTGTTTCTATTAGAGTATTATTTTGTACATATGTCTTTGATGCGTGTTTGAACACAATTTGAATGAACAGGATGAGGGATTTTGAGCACTTGCCACTATTGATAACCTCGTATCATCAACCTAACCATAAGCCCGCACTTCAACTTGAACTAGAGGTTGTACTTGAACCTTATATACCTAAATCATATGCATATGAGTATGAGGACTTAAATAACTAGATCAGTGAAACACAAATGCACTCATGCACAACAAATATAACCCACTTTGCACCAAATAATTCTCCTACCACTCAGCCAACACTTGCTAGAAGTTTAGGCCTGTAAATAATAACTCATATACACGTGGTGTGAGTGTGAAAGACTTTGGGGCAAATAAATACTTTTATTGGTCTGATAATAATGATGCCAAAGAGCAAAATAAAAGTTTAAGATGATCAAGGGGTTCAAAGTAGATTCCCTGATCAATTTGAAGACTACAAGTCAAATGGTGATGACTTCTTAGATAATGATTCAGAAGATGAGAGACTATTACACAAGTTAGCTAATTAAGTACTTAAATTACCTTTCAAATTATTTTTTTATAATTAAATTTTCTATTATTGTTACTTATAGTTGATATGAAACATTGTTTATTAGGAATCCAGCTAAAAAGATCAGGCAAAATTGGTTGGCTATCTAGCTGATGTATATAAAGAGTTGAAGGACATCAAATATATTTTTTTTAATTTTGCAATAAGCAATATTTTGTAATAGAACCATGTCTGTTTTTTCGGTTATTGTTACTATTAAATGACGATGGTGTTGTATAACTTTTTGTTTAGAACTATAATATTGATGGGGAATGGCTCAATCTTTACACTTTAATTATTGGATAGATTACATTTTATTATCTTTACACTTTATAAAACATACGTTTTTTTTTGAAAGATTATAAAATATACTTGTTGAATATATATTAAAAAGGTAATAAATTTTAAAATATTAAAACCCAAGTGGGCTTTTTTTACAAAAATGTATTTTTATTAATATTTTATTTTCGATTTTCAAGGGCATAGTGTATATTTATTGATGTAGATATTTTCAGTCTGTTTTAATAGATTCTCTATGAACAACAGGAGCATTGAAAGTTATATTTAAAATCTGAGGATTAATGTTAATTTTACACCACATCTCAGGCTACCCATAAAAATAACCTTTTTCAATTTGTACAAAAATCGGGGACAAAAACTTTATAGCTCCAAAATTCATCCACCGCCTTGCTGTCGAGACGGTGAACTGAATATCTTTTAAGGCCACAACAATTTCCAAGTGAGAGTTGCATGTTTAATTCACGTATGAGGCAGCCAATAATATTAAAATATAGGTAGCCACGTACTGTTTAAAATACAAATAGAGAAATAGTGAAAGGAGATATGCCTAGCTATAATGGTAGAGAGTAGAGTCAGATATAGGACCAGGTCAGGTCAGGTCAGGTCTCAATCTCATAGTCATAGCTAGCTATATTATAGAAAATGGGGGACTAGACGTGACTCTTAAAGCTGGCCCCGTTTGTGTACACCAGAAACAGATTCAGATACATCAAATATAATAATTATTGAGAAAAGATTTTCCGTGCGTCTTAAAGCTGATTTTACATACACAAACAGCATATCAACTGAGAAATTCGGGCTTAGATCGACATTGTTTTATCATCAGGCTAAAAGGTTTCAGGTTTCACTGAGAAAAGGCACTGGACACTGGGTACTGATACTAGTAATGGTGCCTTCAAGTATTCTAAATAAAAGAGTTTTACGTCATCAGATGAACCTACTATGTTATTCATGTGTCAATTTAATACAATCTTATCATATATATAGTATGTGCAATTTAGAGTTATTAATCAATTATAATGATGTTTAGGATAGATAAAAGGAAATAAATAAATAGCATGTTTTACTAGTAAGTTATCGAGATCATCGCACCAAACGTTTTCCATTCTAAGTACTTTAATAGGAATTGCTTTTGATAGTGATCAGAAGTAGATATTGGTTACTCTTCTACATCAATATAAATCGGTTTTATATATAGTTGAGTGGGAAGTAATTCATCAGTCATCAGAGAATTCACCGGTCTTTTGATCTCGTTACTTGCTAATTCATCCTGATTCATTGTTGAAATATATAATATAATATATGCAACATTCCAACAACTAGCTATAAAAGTTTTAATGGTTTAATGATAAAACACGGATGAAAATACCGCCGAATTATTAAGAGTTGGCAATCATAATCTTTACCAAATTTTTGCAACAATCCCAAGAAATTAATCTATAAGGATTAAGATGTGAAATTATGAGAAAAGATAAAGAGATATCTCAGGAAAGCAAAAAAGATTCAGCTTTTGAATCATATATAATGAGGGAGCTCCCATCAAGCACAGTACCTCACAACTCAAAAGAGGGATTTTGTATTGGGGCATGAGAATTTTAAGCATGGCTACCATAAGTGGGGGACTCTGAGGAAGAATATATATATGTATAAAAAGGCAAAGCTTAAGCCTTTTTTCTCCTTCAAAGCAACTTGATGAATTTGTGCAAGGCTTACGCAGAAATATTGCAGCTTTAAATTGAGCCATTGATTGGCTAGTTGTTGGTTGATACAGAAGGTAGTGGGTGTGGGCTCACCATAATATTACGAGCAAACAATGAGAAGGAAAAAAAAAACCTATATCTCTTTCTCTCTCAAGTCTCAATTCTCAAATCCTAGGTGTAAAAGAAAGTAGATGAAAATCCAGCTCATTGTCTCGACCCCACCTTGAGGGGACTGCCAGTTCATGAAACTGTAAACTACTCAAAACTAGAGCTCCCTTATAGCTGTCTCTCCTCGTCCCTAACGTTGGCAACAAGCTAAATTATATATCACAATCTCTCTCTCTCTCGTTGTTTGTGTTCGCGTGCTTAATTATGCCTTGATTAACGTCCACCAAATTAAAGAAGCAATTGTTGGATAGAAAAGCTAGTCAGATGATCTTTTAAATGCCAATCAGGAATGTGTGGGAGAATCCTTCAAATTCATAATGGTCTTCCATTAACATGTAACGATGATATTAATATTAAATATGTTAGCTCTGCTGATGAAAGCTTTGTTTAATATAATTAGTTGACTGGCGGAAGGAATCATCCGATGGAGATGGCTTCGAGTTTTGTTTTAACCAGAACAGCCCATGACTTTGTTAGCACATGATTTTCTGCCTGGAATGATTGTTTTTTCTAGTCCTTCCTTTATGCTTACTCAGAGGTTCGATTTCACATGTGGTGGGATGAGGAGGGATGTGTGTGTTGTATGGGAGTGTGTGTGTTGTATACTAAAAAAAAAAAACATTAAATAGTACAAGATTGGTTTTCCATAATCCCAACTGTTCTATTTGTTAATTCATCTACTTTGTTGTTTGGAAGTTGGCAATTTAACAGCTCATGATTAGAGAGGGGGCAACGAACATGGGTTCATGTGGCAATATCTTATCAGATTGCAAAATTAAAGAATCTGCTATTGATCATTCCTGTACACAAAAATTAACAAAAAATAAAAATTAACAGATGGTAAAAAAATGGGAGGAAACATCGAAGCACATGAGGTAAAATGAGCTGTTCTCTTAAAAGCAACTACCGTAGTAATAAAATCACCTACGCCAACTCTACCGAGCAACATTAATTACAACTGGTTCTCTCTTCTAATTCAATAGAGTGCATGCCACGAATCGAATTCGAAAAATATTTTATGTTGTGGACGAATGCAAATCCAAACTGTCAACTTTAATCATAATCATAGGGTCCATCTTTTATTGTTACATGAGCTAGCAATGGGTAATGTTAGAGTTCTATTTATATATATATATATATGTATTAATAAAAGAACAACACAGCTGAGCTATTTCTTATAAAACAAAACAAATTAAGGTTAAGTAAGCTAAAAAAGCGAGGCAAAACCCAAAAGAAAACATATAGAAGAGTACACAAATGAAATAACAACTAAAGAGAAGATGGAAGATGATTATTGATTGGAGAGTGGGAGGGTATATTAATGCATATATAACAGAGAAGATAGGCTCCAATTGTGTGTATTTTTTGCAGCTGTCATTTGATATTACAAAGCCAAGCCTTTTTATTTTTCTTTCCATAGACAGCAAATTAGAGTTTGCAGCTGTCGGGTCTCTCTCTATCGACCACTTCTTTTTCTATTTCCTCTTTTTTTTTTTTTCATTTACATAAACCAACCCCATTAGTTCTCAGACAACCCATCAAATAATAACAACATAAACTAACTTCATTATCTCCAGCTCTGACCCCTCTTCAATGATTCATTTGTTGGGCTAAAAAGGGATCAATATATGGAGATAGAGAGCAAAGAAAATGATCAGATGGAAGAGAAGATACACATTGCTGATCAGTTCTTGTCAACATTATAATTGATACTGTAACAAAAATTCATGCATTTAGAAGATCAAAGGGTACCCGCCATTGTTCTTATTCGCAAAGATTTAGATGCCATGGCTTATCCACATTACCGATCACAGTTCGGTGACACAACGTTTACAAAGGTTTTTGTTGGAGGATTAGCATGGGAGACGCCTACTGAAGAAATGCGTAGATATTTCGAGCAATTTGGAGAGATTCTTGAAGCTGTTATCATCGCTGATAAGAATACGGGAAAATCTAAAGGATACGGATTTGTAAGTCCATTTTACATATATTTTTTTCTCTCTTCCTTGTTCGTGGGTTTAGTTTCTTGTATTATATTGCAAGTGTTGATATTATTCTATTTCTTTCAATAATTTATAGGTGACTTTTCGTGATCCTGAATCGGCAAGAAGAGCTTGTGAAAATCCAAATCCAGTAATAGATGGAAGACGAGCAAATTGTAACATTGCTTCACTAGGACGGCCAAGGCCTTCACCGCCCCGAGGTACATTAATTCACGCCATCATTGTGATATATGATCAATTTAAGACGTTGCATTTCATAATTTAGTTTAAGATACAAATTTCATAAGATCTTCAGACAGAACTGTTGGAGATTGAAAATTATGATCCTAATGCTAAATTCTTTGGATGTGTTTGTTGTTGATGATCAGGAAGAACTCAAGGTGACAATAATCCTTATCATCATCAGGGAGGTGCACCGTCTTATGGTGGAGTAGCGGCACCGTTACCTCCGCCTCCACCACCACCGCCGCCACCAGTAATTTATCCACCATATGGGTGAGTTTGCTTTTCGTTTTACTCAAGTATTAGCAATGGATGGTTCACATATTTTATATGAAAATGGTCCACACCTAGGAAAATTTCAATATATAGTTAAATGCTTCATTTTCTTTTACTCCTCAGTACGGTTGTCATTAGCCTGGAATTATTAAATTCATGTGGTTGAAACGGTGATGGACAGAGGGATTAATTGATTGTTAACAATCAATTACGTGTTCAATTGATGGACAGAGTGGCAATTGCTTTCATTAACAATCAATTAATCCCTCTAATTACGTGTTCAATATGCTTTTAGTAAACAATAATTTCTTTTGCACAAACCCTTTTACCAAAAGAAGAAGTTAAGAGAAACCTAAATGTGTCCGAACGGCAGCCTCATAGAACAGGTGACCCACTTCGTTTTGATCGATGCATGGTTCTCTAACGTGCACATCAGTACTAAAATTGTAGATATCGGACAACAATTGAATTTAATATTGACTTTGAAGTTAATTATTAACATATAGTTTCATGTAATAAGCTAGGCAAGTGTATGCTTTTGATCACATTTGATATCATCTCTTACATTTACTCTCTCTTATATTATGTACATTTAAACATATATATATATATATATATGCGATTATTGAAGGAAAAATGATAGGGACAACATTATCAAAGTAGTGGGATTTATATATAGGCTGGGGAATTAATGAAGGGAAATCGTGGGCAAGAACGTAACTACTGGAAAATGATTCATATATACACTCAACTAAATTAGAATTACATCTTCCTTGGCGGTACTTGAGTGCATTTTTATTATATCTCCGCCTTGTAATTAATTTTAGAACCTACCATAACCAACAATATCGTTGCTATCGTGGTAGGACCCAATAAAAGCTTTGCAATAATTTCATCACCTCGAAAACCATGCTAATTTCAGTAATTATTTCTCAAGAAATGAAAAGTTAAAACACATTGATATGATTTTATCTTATGTTATACTCAAATTCATAGATTCATTGATATAAATTTTCTTCCTTTCCTTTCAGGTACCCAACATACACACCAGAATATGGTTACCCCCAAGTCAGTAACCCTCTCTCAATTTTTATATATGATTTAGGAATATATATATATATATATATTTTGAATAGATTCAACTTTTTTTTGGGGGGTTTCTTTTTAACACTAATTGAATAACATTGTCATATTGAATGGGCACATGCAGGCTATGTATAACCCACAAGTTCAGCAGGCACAATATTATCATCAAATGTACGGAACAACAACACCTACACCAATGGGCTCACCATATTACTATGGCTATTCTTTGCAATCTCCAAGGGGAACATATTCTGCTCCACAGCCACAACGCTTGCCAGGACCAACTTATCTTTATTATCATTCGCAGAATATGGAACAACCAACCTATCCTGCTCCCTCAGCACTTCAACTTCCACGGCGCCCCTTCTCTTCTGGTAATAACTAGTAGCTTTTGCTTCATATTCATTATTTGAATAATATTATATTTTTCATATATTATTTTAAATAATATAATAGATAATTTTAAAAATTATATCATTTCATTATCTATAATTACTTAATACATATATCACTTTATGATAAAAGATTTGAAATAATATTTAATAAAATTTGACATTTAATGTAAAAATTAAATTTTTTTATAAACAAGTGGGAATCCATATTTAAAAATCGTATGAATTTTAAAATTTGAAAATAATCGGTTATATATATTCGTATATTTGAAAATGCGAATATCAACGCTGAAAAATGACCTAAACAAATGTTATCTTATTAGATTTTAGGTGTCGTATCAGTAATAGGTTATAGGTCGACAAACAAAATTATCTTCTTCTCTGGTGCTGTGCCTGAGTGTGCAGATAAAATATAGTTTAGGATTCAGGGTGAGTGTTTGTGTAGGCAGCGAGAGAGAGAGAGAGAGAGAGAAAGGGGGCCCCATGGGCAAGCTCGAGCATGTGAATGAGCTGTCTGGTTATTGCCATGACCCAAATGGTGGGTCAGTGTGGGGAAAATCATGACAGACAAGCAATAGTGTAAATTAACAGTGACTGCATGTGGTTCCAGTGTCAAGATGATGCTTCGTTCTGAATATGCAGTCATTCAAACGGCCCACATCGCATGTTACGCGCTGCCATTGCTTTTAACTGAAATATTGGAAAACAAATATTGATATAACTCTTAGAACCGCATTGACAAGGCTCTTACAATATTCAAATGAAATAAGATGCATGGTCTTCTTGTTCTCGTGGGGCTTACACTTACATAGCGACAACAATACCAAAACAATCAAACTTTTGTCTTTCCTTTTAGACTGAAGAGACAAATGATATCAAACTTGAATCTGCATTTTTCTATCCAATTTATGGCTGCGATCGAGATGTCCATGAGGCTATACTGTAATATTTTGATGCTTTGAATAGTTATTGACAGTTCTAAATATCTAATCCTCGTCTATTGGGTCAACTTAATTTGTTACCAATAGGAAAAAGTAAAATTGCAAAGTGCTCTGAAAATTTGACAAGGTAATTATTTTTCTCTTTTATTTCCAAGCTAGCTAGTTAATCATAGCTGTAATTTTTAGTTCCTAGCTTAGTATAACAGCACTTTCTTTGGTGACAGCTGGGAGATCCTTTTCGTTAATTTGGAGTTACTTTATTCAGATGCTTCTTTTCTAAAATTACTCTTTCATTCTCCTGTATAATTTGTTGTTAATTTATATGCAGTGCTCATTGCAATTTCATTTCTGTGATTGTTTGTCTCAGATTCACAAACTCCTCGGCATACTTCTGCGGAAACGGAAACCCGACCCGTAGCTTCAGATAGTCCAAATACTTAAGAGACAACCGATCAGCATACACGGTGTCTGGAAAAAGTTTCAATTGTATAATCTTGATATGTTTATGCCCTTCTTATCACTCGCTCACTCCCCAATACTCAACAATCAATATAATTTTCCGGTTCATTGCTGTAGCATTACGTGAATACAGCTGCAAGAGCGCTGCTTGGTGTTCCCCTCACAGCTTCAGCATGGAAAGGTCGATGGACTAATCAGCAAACATTTGCAGAATTTTCATTTTTCCGAAAATTCTCAAAACATAATATTATTTTATTATTTCTCAATTTCATTTGAGTTCTTATTCTCCAAGTATAAATTTGAACATCTTTTAGAGAATTTGTCTGAACTGTGAACAAAAGGTGGGAACTAGATTTCCCTCAATAAATTTTTTTGATAAATTATTCAGGTTTCAGAATTATTATTCTTTTACATATATATCTATATATATAATCTCCAGGCCATGTGAAAAAATATAGAAGCGGCATGAATTTACAGCTACAATATTCATTTAACAGGTTTGTCACATAGATTCGAAGATTAGACACAGGTGGCTCTTTCGCTGCGTGTGAACTGACATTAGTAGTTAGTGTTTGGAGGGATAAAATTAAGCTTCAAAGTTGGGGACTGAACAACAGTAATTAAGCTTGAACATGGGAGTACAAAATCTTATTACACTGTTGTAGCAGTTTAATGATAATCACACCCCTAAACTGCATAGGTGCAGCAGAGATAATCTCGAACCTTACATGGGACAGCTGTTCATCAACTAGGGAGATGCTTCTTCTCTCACAATATATTCATATTAAAGCACTATATAGATCTATCAAGTAAAGGGACCGTTATAGATATTCATATTTAGGATGGCATAATGCAAATATCCTTCAAAGGAAGTTAGCTTAGCTGAAATGATATAAATGAAAGGTCTTCAGCACACTCCTTTCTGATAGCAATTAATTATATTACCCCTGCTCACGCAATCCCTTTTCTCTGTGAGTGTCTGCTTGTAAATCTAATGTGGTGATCGTTGAGAGTTAACCAGCGTATATAATATATTGCCATAGATTTTCAACCTTCTGTGAGGCAATTTTTGCCCAAGGTAAGAAGCCGTGGGCCACAAAATTTAAGGTATTTCCATTCCATTGACAAACAGGAGTGATTTATGAGCCCATTGACAAAGGTTGTTTTCATTCAACCACTATTTTCTTCAGCCAACCTACATCTACTTTCATTTTCTCTCAATTTTAATTTTTCTGTTAGCATTAATTTCATTATGTCAACGTTAAAGCAGAATCAAACGAACTAAATATTTTAAGTAATATAATGTAAAAATAAATAATTAAAAATTTAAAAAAATAAAATAAAAGAAACAACGTACAAAATTTACGTGATTCGATAATTTGTCTACATTCATAATGGATCAAGATCACACACTCTTATTATTGAATCTCAAAGTATTCACAAAATATGTTTTTTATAAGAAAGATTGGCAAAGAAATCGCTCTCTCTTGCAAACAAGAGGTTTCTCTCACTAAGAATCACAAAGAATGCTATGATCACAAAAATGTCACTAAGATTTGCGTTTGACCACTAAGATATATTTATAAACCAATAGAAAGTCTTTATATAAGTTTTAGAATGACATAAGTTAACTCTAAATATGTGTGAGTCATTTTAGGGAGTCCTGAAACAAGTGAGAGTCGAAACAAATCTAATCAAAATGGGAAATTGATTCTTGCGCTAAGCACCGTAGCGCCCAGCCCTTAGCCTGCGGCGTTGGGATATCACGCTTGGGCGCCATGATGCTCAGGTTCTGTCTTGGGAGCTGCGGTTCCTATAACCTAGCGTCGCGGCGCCCACGCTTAGGCATCGTTTCTTGTGTTTTCGCCTTCTTTCTCATCTGTCTTCGATTTTTACACACCTAACGCACTTAACTTGCTCTCCAAATCATATCTCAATGATTTTTAATCAATTTTCTCACAAATCTCCTTTTTGATTCAAAATCATTCACAAAATAACTTGATCTCTCATCTCTGCATCTTTGGTCACCCTTACAAAGTAGTGACTCCAGTTAAATCATTGCATAGGATGAACTTAACTGATGGCAGTGGCTTAGTCAACATGTCAGCAAAATTTTTAGATGATGCTATCTTCGTTAGACTAACTTCACTGCTTTGAACAATCTTTCAAATGTAATGGAGTCTCACTTTAATGTATTTAGACTTCTAGTGAAATACTTGATGCTTACTTAGGTGTATGACACTCTAGCTATCACAATATACATCGATGTTCATATCTTCAGTAACCATTACCTCCACGCATATGCCTTTCAATCATACGGCCTCTTTAATAGCTTTTTCAACAACTATGTACTCCGCATTTATGGTAAGTAGTGCAATCACATGTTATAGAACAGATCTCCAACAAATACTATGCCCAAATACTGTGAATACGTAACCCATCAACGATCTTTTATTATCTAGACCACCAGTATAATATGAGTTTACGTATCCTCTTACCGTTACACTGCTGTCTTCATAAATTTTTAAACATTAACCTGTAATTTGACGTCCACTTGAGATATCTTAAAATTTACTTTACTGCCAGCCAATGTTCTTTACTGGATTCGCCATATATCTATTTACAATACTTATAGCCCGTGTTATGTTTGATCTTATGCAAACCATTACATATATGATGCTCTCCACAACGCTTGCATATGGTACTTTGCTCATTTACAGTTTCTCTGTTTTGGATATTGATGACTGTGCTGCTGAAAGTTTGAAATGCATGGCCAAAGTAGTAGAAATAGCCTTTGAATTAGACATGCCAAACGTTTTTAAGATCTTGAGTATATATTGCTGTTGAGATAAGAAGATAACGTCTCTTCTTTTTCTCACAATATCTATACCCAATATCCTCTTCATTGTTCCCAAATCTTTCATCTCAAATTGCCACTCAACTGCTTCTTGAATTTTTATATTTCTTCTATGTTCTTATATGTGATCAACATATCATCGACGTATAGAAACAAATACATCATCCCACAACTCAAGCTTTTAAAGTATACACATCTGTCATACTTGCTCTTATTAAAGCCATAAGCCATTTTAAACTCATTAGATCTTCTAAACCACTGTTTAGGTGATTGCTTTAACCTATATAATGACTTCTTTAGCAAATAAGCATTATTTTATTTTTCAGGCTCCACAAACCCTTGTGGCTATGCCATGTACATCGTCTCTTTAAGCTCTCTATACAGAAAAGCTGTCTTTACATCCATCTGTTCTAGATGTAATTCAAAGTTTGCACATATGGCTAACAAAATTCTAATGGATGTGTACTTGATGATTGGAGAGAATATCTCATGAAAGTCAACTCTCTATCTCTGAGTAAAATCTTGTGCAACTAACCTAGCCTTGAATCTCATAGGCTCTATCATTGATATCCCTTCATTCACTTTATATACTCACTTGCACCCAACTAGTTTCTTTTGATATATCTCCACCAGCTTTCAAGTATTATTCTTCTTAAGAGAACTAATCTCTTATTCTATGGCCTGCGGCCACTCTTTTTTATTTTCACTCTTCATAACCTTATTATATGTTTTACGCTCATCAAATTCAAGAGTGTAAGTAGAATTAAAAAGTGTGAGCAACTAAATCTGCTTATGCATACCTAATTGGTGGGTTAATTATTACTCTTAGCCTATCTCTGGCTAGCTGGTACTCTTCAAGTTCCATCTCAAGAGTCCTAGTCTTTATTTGAGTGGACTTAAAAGACCTCGCCGATATTCTTAGTTCATTTTTAAGGATCTCTTTATTGAAGTGCTAATCTAGGGGCATATCAAATCTACTTTCAGGCTAAACTTCAACTTCTATTGACTCAGGTGCTGAGTCTTCATTGGACACAAGTTCTTCTTTCTCATCTTTTTAGGAGACTTTCAACATGGTCGTCTCATCGAACATCACGTTATGGCTACTCCTTAGTCGTGTCAACTCTTTACATCACACCTTGTATCCTTTCACTCATTTGAGATATTCTATGAATACCTCTTTGATAGCTAGGTTTTAATTTTTCCTCCTTAACATGAACAAAGACAGGGTAACAAAAAATTCTAAGGTGGTAATATTTAGAAGAGTTGCTAGACCATTTCTCTTCTGGAATCTTGAAGTCAATTGTTAAGGAGGAACTTATATTGATTAAATAGGTTGTAGTCACTACAACTTCTCCCCAAAATGCCTTAGATATCTTTGCATTGCTAAGCATACATCTAACCCTTTCAAGTAGGGTCTTATTCATCTTTTCAACTATGCCATTCTATTGTAGTGTTGATTCATTGTTCTATGCCTTGCAGTCCCATACTTAGCATAAAATTCATCAAACTCTCTATTGCAAAATTTAAGGCCATTGTCAGTTCATAGCCTTTTCATCCTTTTGCCAGTCTGATTCTCAACAAGAGCCTTTCAAATCTTGAACATATCAAACACTTGATTCTTTCTCTTCAACATAGACCCACAGCTTTCTTGAATAGTCATCAATCAAATTAAAAAAATATCTAGCACCACCACGAGTAGTTGTCTGAGCTGGTCTCCAAAAGTTCAGGTATATGTAGTTAAGAGTCTCTTTAGTCTTGTGCTCGCCGGTACTAAATCTCATCTTATGTGCTTTTCCAAGCACACAATGTTCACAAAACTCTAATGGCTACAACCTATCCTCACCAAATGCCTTTTGACCAAATAACTCTTTCAGGTTTCTCTTGCTTAGGTATGCTAGTCTAAAATGCCACAACTTGGTTTGCATATTCTCATTATCTAAAAAAATTAATGCAGAACCATTTACGACTTCACCCTTAAACACATAAACACCTTTGTGCTTCTCTCATCTCATTACCACCATAAAACCCTTCAATACTTTTAAAACCCCTCTGTCGTTCCTAATGAAACCCTTATTCTGGTCTAAAGTCTATAGTGAGATCAAGTTTCTCTTGAGGTCAAGAACATACCTAACTTTTGTCAACTCTGTCACTCGCCCATCATGCAGCTTAAGTTTAATACTACAAATTTTCATCATCTGACAAGAAATGTCATTACCCATTAACAATTTACCACTACTAATGGACTGAAAATTTATAACCAAGACTTGTGTGGGCACATGTGAAATATACAACCAGAATCTAGAACCTATTGTTCAGTATTCTTACTATCAGTAGTAACTAGAGTCTGCGCTATAGTACCTATCATCATAGGTAAACGTAGCATCCACTTTCTTCTTGTCTTGTACTTTCTTCTATGGATAGTCCTTTATGATGTGCCATTCTTTCTTGTAGCAATAGCACTTCTTAAGAGTCCTGAACTTCGATCTTGAGCTATTTTTTTCTTCCATTTCTATATGAGGCCTTCTTCTTACAGATAGACTTTATGTATTGCCCTTGATCTGATTTTCTAATAACTTTGAGTTTAATGATGATTTCACATCGCTCATTGTTAAAGTTTCTCTGTTGTAGAGTAATGTATCAACAAAACTCTCATAACTTTTGGGAAGTGAACTTAGCAGGATAATCGCCCTATCTTCATCTTCTATCTTGATGTTGATAGACTCAAGATCAAGAATGATCTTATTGAAGGCATCTATATGATCTTTCATCAACATCCCATTTGACATGGACAATTGACATAGCGTCTTTTTTATATGCAATCTGTTGGCCAACGACTTTCGCAGATAAAGGGAGTCAAGTTTTTTCCAAAACTAAATCGCCGTCATCTCACATGCTACCTCACTCAGTACTTCATCGCTTAATGATAAAATTATTGTACTGTGAGCTTTTTCTTGAATGTCCTTTCTTTTTGCTTCAACCTTAGATGACTTTGGCGTATTCTCTTCTTCACTAGATAGAGCTGCAGTCTCCTCTAATGCCGAGCCTAACCATTGACTCACCAACAATGCCTTAATCTTCGTCTTCTACAGATTGAATTCATTCATCCCATTGAATTTATCTACCTCATACTTGGGTGGGCCATATTTACCTAGAACCAAGCTCTGATACCAGTTTGTTGAAGTAGAAGCAATCAAACGAGAAAAATATCTCAAGTAATATAATGCAGAAATAAGCAATTAGAAATCTAAAGAGAGAAAGGTAAAAGAAACACACACATAATTTATGTGGTTCGGCAACTTACCTGCGTCTACGGTGGATTAAGGTCACACTTTTTTATTATTGAATTTCAAGGCACTCACAAAGAAATCACTCTCTTTTGCAAACAATAGGTTTTTCTCACTAAGAATCACAAAGAATAGTATGATCACAAAGATGTCACTAAGATTTATGTTCGATCACTAAGATGTGTTTACAAGCCAATAGAGAGCCTTTATATAGGCTTTAGAGCGACCTATGTTAATACTAAATGTGTAGGAGTCGTTTTAGAGAGTCCTGAAATAAGTGGGATTCGAAATAAATTTGATCAAAATGAGAAACTGATTCCCTCGCTAGGCGCTACGGCACTGGGCACCTGAGACCACGACGCTCAAGTTCTATTTTAGGCGCCACTGTCTTTTGCATTTTTATCTCCTTTTGCCTCTGTCTTCAATTTTTATGCACCCAACACACTTAACTTGTTCTCTAAATCATATTTCAATAATTTTTAATCAACTTTCTCATATTCAACCTATAACCTTTACTAAAATCTCAAGATAAAAACATCTTTAAACATCTCATTCTTATCTCCAAGATTCCCATTATGTCATGGAGCCTTCAGACATTTCATGCCAATGCAGTCCCTTTGACAAATCACATAGACATGGAACCACTTAATCTGTTTCCAAATTATAATTATTGAGTCTATGTCTTTAATAAGCTTCTCAGATGGCTCTATGGAAGCACCGCTGAATGGAAACCCTAAACCATGCAATGAAGAAAAAGAGGATGTCAATTTGGCCTTACACGTGTCTTCCCAATTATCCGTAGCCCAAAGAATCCAAATGCAAATGGAAAAGCAAGTGTAGCAGCAACTAAACAATATTGGATACCAACTCCTGAACAAATACTCATCGGCTTCGCCCATTTTTCCTGCCATGTCTGCTTCAAAACCTTCAACCGCTATAACAATCTTCAGGTGCATGCATGCAATTACTATGTAATTAGGGTTTATGTAATTAAGTACTCTTTGTTTGCCATTATTATAATTACTATTATTAACAGAATTTGTTAATTATATTTATTATTTAACATGTTTTCTTTCTTCCACACCAAGATTTCTTTTGCAGATGCACATGTGGGGTCATGGATCACAGTTTCGTAAAGGACCTGAATTGCTCAAGGGAACTAAACCGCGGGCAATATTTGGCATTCCATGCTATTGCTGCGCTGAGGGATGCAAGAACAATATAGACCATCCGAAGGCAAAGCCACTAAAAGATTTTCGAACATTACAAACGCATTATAAAAGGAAGCATGGGCTGAAACCTTTTGTGTGTCGCAAGTGCGGCAAATTCTTGTGGCAAACTCACGAGAAAAAATGTGGCAAGCGTTGGCTTTGCGTTTGCGGGTCTGACTTCAAACACAAGAGATCTCTCAAAGACCACATTAAAGCATTTGGCTCGGGCCATGGCCCCTTTCTTCCTTGAGAATGCTTCATCTTCTTTACTTGTGTAAAACTGCTAGAAAGGGAGATTTATGCTACTATGAATCATTGAGGTGCTATATTTTGCATGGGAGGACAAGTAACTATTTAATAAATATTGCAATGAGCCAGAATATGCATGTTCTGCTCGGTGCTACTGGATTGCTTATTGATTTGGTTTTGGACTAGAGCACAACATTGTGTTTCAAGCACCGCTATAGCTGATATTGCTTTTCTTTCTTTTTCCTTTTTTATCAAAACCCAAAAAATGAGGAATACTTGTTGATTAATAATAGGAAAAATCTAGTAGTATTAGACTAACAAAAGTTTGAAATTAGATACAAAGTCTTCAATTATTTAAGCTCCTTTACATTAGGTATGTGGAATTTCTCCCTTTTTTTTTTCTCATGGTTGACATGGAAGACCTTGAACCAAGATATTTTTTAGATTTTTCCGATACAAATGAAGAAATGCATTAATTACACGATTTGTCAAAATAATTTTTAATATGAGAACAGATGATATAAAATAGAAAATAACCAACAAATCTTTCCGTCTTAATTCAAAGTATTTTCTTAAGACAAATGACGATGGGATACGGTTAGTGATTGCCTGTCGTCCACTATTTCGCTATATATAAACTAAATAGTTGTTTGTGGTTCTAATAACAGACAACACAAGTCGTTGATGTTTTAAAAACATTACCACGCTCCATGTCGTTCACTATTTAACCTCATGTTCATTCTGTATTGGGACATGATAGTTGAAAGTGCCTTCTATAGAGTTGATCAATTGACATCTGAGTGGCATCACTTTCCGAAGTTGACCAATTAGTCAGGGGAACTTTTGAACTGAAAAATCATTTAAACCATTTAACGCATGTGTGCTTCTTGATAAATCCAGCTTTAACAAAAGAAATATGAACAACATTTTAATGGAGAAGCCTAACCCCACTTCGTCGTACGTCATTGGATTAACTTCAGCATTTTCTACTGATCATGACGGGAGTGGTAAGAGTCAGGCTCGTAGTCTAGTAATTAATCGATGACTAGCTTAATAGTTAATTCATCTAATGAATAAAAGCATGAGATTTTTAGTTTATATTCGTTTCTCTGGCTGGAAAAGTCTTATTCTTTGGCTAAAGTTGAAAATTGAAACTGCTTTAATCATTGAATTTTTTTTTTGGGTTGGAAATCTTACCTTCTTGCCTTCGTGTTACTTCTTTAACATGAATTCATCCCGTTCTCCTATAAAAAAAAAAATCCAATATTTAAGTTTGTATTTCAATGTTTGTAGAAAAAAGATAGTACATAGAAGAGTATACACACAAACAAGTAGGATTGTTTTACTATCTATGAACCAATAATAATGAATGAATAATTGCTTATTTTTATAAGGTATGAGTTTAACTCATTCCCAAGTATGCATGTATGAACTCAAATTGCAATCAATCTATGTTATTGATTTTTGTTTTTTGAAGTTCTAGAGAGGATCTTACTACAAACATTTTGGTTTTTCCTCGAAAGTTCGATTTTTTGATTTGCTAAATAATCTTTTTTAAAAGGAATCTTATTACCAATGCTTGGATCCTTTTCAAAAGGTCATTCTTTCATTAAGAGGTTTTTTAGGGAATTGAAAAATTATTTTTTAATTCCTTAAAAAATTTGAAAGAGAGAATTATGGAACCATAAAATTAAAAATTCATCATTTATTTAATTGAAATATTTTCACATATAGAAAATGAATATGCTTACACATAGAATTTATTAAGTTTGGAGATATTCTGCAATGTGGGTATATTATTTCCATTCATAGTCTGTAAGATGAAAGATCATCTTCTCAAGTTCTTAATTACTTTGTATGAACTTTCCCATATTTCTTTCATTTTGTTAGTGTTGAGTTCTTTGTTAATGTACAGTGCTCATCATACTACCTTTTTCCTTTGTATATGGTAGCATGAATTACAATGACATCTCTAACTTCGTCTGTGAGGTCTTTGGCTACTGACAGCGTTTTGTCATTCGCGTCTAGTCTTATTAGCTTTGTCGTAGAGTAGGGATGAATACCTCTATTGGCCATGTTGTACAACAGCGCATGCAGAAAGCTTTCCAGTTAGTCTTGCTTCAATTATTCTATATGCCCATAGTACCTCTGCCATTTTTTTTAATTGCTTCCCCTTCTTACATTCCAATCTCTTCCTTAGGATTGTAAAGATGAATTTTTTTTTCTTTGCTTGTTTATTGCCTTATAAACAGCTATCGAAAAGAATTTTATTGAATCTTGTAAGTCTAACAGAAGTTGGTAATAATTTTATTGATGAATTACTTTTCGTTACCTGTGACAAGCACATATGGCATACCATATCTAGTAATGATCCAAATAAACATCTTTACCTCACTACCAGTTATATTATTGTAGGCTTTTGCTTCCATTTACTTTGTGAAGTAATCTGATGCTACAAGGATGAATCACTTTCCTGTGTTTGCAAGGAGCAATGGTTTTACGATGTCTATCCTCAATTAGACAAAAGGCTATAGCTTAGTCACAACATTGAGGTCTTTAGCTGGAAGGTTGATAAGTGCAACATGCTTTTAACATTTCTCACATTTCTTCGAGTACTCTTTAGCTTCTTACTACAAAGTAGAACAAGTAATTCCTTTGTTATTTTCAACAAGGATCCTTCCACTAGAGTGATTGTCACATGCTTCCTCATGTACTTCCTTTATTAATTTCCTTCATTTTCCTTCCATCACATATAACATGTACATCCCATTAAACGCTCTTCTGTATAGCTCTCTTTCTATAAGTATAAACTTTTCCACTTTGCTTTTGAGCTACCGAGCTTTCTTTTTATCTACTAAAAGCTATTTGTTCTATAAAAAATTAATATTAAATTTCATCTACCCAAAAAGGTTTTTAATTACCATCATATTTTCTATTATGGCTTCTCGCAGTTGTTTGATTTCATTTGTCATTACAGTATTCTCCCTTGTGGTAAGTAGGACTACTCTTTTGAAAAAGTATTTGGCTATTAAAGCTTTCTTGGCTAGTCTGTTCGCTTTTGTATTATAACTTCTAGGGACTTGGCTAATTGTGACTTATTGGCTAGTCTGGTTGTTTCCCAATCTCTATCAAGATAACTCTTCATTCTTGCTTCTTTTACTCTGTAATTATCATTTAACTGAAAAGTGACTAAAGTAAAGTTTGTGTATATCTGCAGCTTTCTAACAATCACTTATCTTATTATATTAAATCTTTAATCAAAGCATCACGCTCTTCTTTATTATTGGATGATAAGGACAATAAACTTATGACAAGCTCTAAAATTAGACCTTCTGAGCTCTTTATTCTGATTCTTAGTCCTGTATGTTTTAGTTTGAAGATCTATCTATGTGCATCTTGTTGGGAATGTTGCTTACATGCCATTCAAATTGTTGAATGAATGTTTATTTATTTAATATTTATATAATAAATATTTCTTTTATTCGTCAACCATTATTATTTATATAGTAAGAAGCTTAAAACTTTTTGGACATTGTAGATCTAAACGAGTTTAGGTCAATGCTAAGAGTTAACAATTTTAAAGAGTTAGAACCTTATCTGAAACAGAGACAAAGACCCGAGAATATTATTGTAATGACATAGTTGCAAAGAGTTTGTAAATAGTGCTAAAAAATATCATTGCTCAATATGTTCTTAAAAATATCATTCCTGATCCATGATTACCCATACTAGATGATTAGTATTCCTTTCGAATTAGTGTATGTCTATATCTGTATTATTCAGATGGTTAGTCTTAGTAAACTATGGGCTTAGTGGAAGTCCACATAAGCATACAGGTATTCAGCAAGGATTGGATACTGAACAGACTCACGAGGATCTCATATAAATATCTCATGAAGCTGTCAATGGAGGGTCTTCTTGAGTTGAGTAGTATTCATTATCCTTTGATCTGAGTGCCATGGTGAGCTTATGAGTGATTCATCATACTTTTCTTCTACTCATATCAGAGACTTTTCATGGTTTAACCGTTGGGTATACTTGGGTATGGTTTGATACTCATAGAGTTCGGTGTGTGTAGATATGAGATCTGTCAGCTCATATGGTTAAGTTGTTTATCCAGATGCTTTAAGAATATATTTTATAAAGTCTTATGGCCATAAGTGTTAACCTTGAAAAAAGATTTTTTCATTAGGGTTAAACAATAGTGTAAAGGAGTTTGTGGATATTATTTACGAATATACGTATCTGGAGATAAGTTCATAAATAGGCACATAAAGATTTGAAGGTCAAAATTTATATATTTACTCCTTTTGGATATAGATGACGGATGGATTATACGAATATGATTGACCTCAACTTATATGGTTCAACACTTTATTTTGTAATATTAGTAAAGTGTGTGTGGGACATTGTTCATGGATTTTTAGAAATATTCCATAAGACAAATGGATGTGAACCTAGAGAGTCTCACAATATGAAGTATACTCATTGAGCACGAGGGTAGCAAGATAGATCATATGGATCGATTTGAGAAAATTTTAAAAAGCAGGATACATTTTAGGACCTATTTAGAAAGTATAAACTATAGTTTATAAATGTTACAAATAGGTCCATATTACATGAAAAAGTGCAATTGCACATATGACATCCATGCATAGCCATTTGTGTGATAAATGGCAGCATGCATGGATATACATGTGACAAATGTTATCCATGCAAAGTGTTTGCATGGATAACATAAGTGACATTTATCACTCATGTATGGTGTTACATGGTAACACATGCCTTAATAAAATACATGTGACCACTTAAGAAGTTTAGACTTTTTATAACAAATGAAAGGAGTTTCATTTGTTGTGTGAGTGAATTTTGAATGAAAATTTCAAGCAAAGATAAAAGAGAAAATGCAAACTTTGAAAAGTTATATTTAGGTCCCAAAAGACCATTTTAAGCATTTGATACTTAAACCAATTCAGGAGTTGAGTTATTTTTTATTCTTGTACGAAATTAAGATTAAAAGCCACTATTCTAGCTGTTCTAATCCCATCAGCTGTTGGAGTCTAGAATTGTGAGCTAAACAACAAGCTTCAAAGTTCAACAATCTTCACTAAATCATCTACAATGTTATGTATTCGATTTTGATACCATTTTTGATTTAGTTGTAGTGTGTATATGTTGATTACATTATTATATTTCTGTGTAATGTATGTTGGACATGCATTTAAAAATTTTAATATGTACACAATCACATGCATGTACCTTAAAACACGTTAACAAGTGGTATTAAAATATATTTTGTGTGTTTTTGAGTTATTGGAGTGTTATTTAAAGTGTTGGGGATGCTTAGAAATAGTGAGAGCTGCATTTTGAAGTGTTTAAAATGTAAAAAATACATACTATTGAGGAAATATTAGGGCGTTATGAGTAGAATGCTGGGGCGTTCATGTGTAGAAATGAACGCTAGGGCATTCTAGGCATAATGCTAGGGCGTTCATATGTATAACGTTGGGGCATTCGCAAGATAAAAGCAAGTTTGTTGCATATAGAACGATGGAGCGTTGGAGATATAAACGCAAAGACATTCTCTAACACAAAATGTTAGAGTATTCAAGTGTTGAATGCTGGGGCGTTAAAGCAACTTGACACAAGGGCGTCTTAGGTTGAACACTGGGGTGTGAGCAAAAAAAAGGATACATTTTTTTTGGAGCATTATATTGTATAATGCTAGGTTGTTCAACTTTTCGAGCTGATCGTTACAAATTATATACTCTAATTTGCATTTTGTATGTGAAATATTTTTTTTTATTTAATGCAAATATAATTGTTATATTACTGTATTATAAATTATAAACATTTGTTTATGTTGTTAACTATAATAAGAGCCCTATTAGTGGGGGTTAGTTGTGCTTGCATAAAACAAATGAGTAATTATGAATCTCATTCTTATGAGATGAAGATAAATTATGAAAATAATAAATTTCTCTTAATCAGATTGAAATGTATTACATTATGAGGTAATGTTATACATAGTCCGTGTTATCAATACGATGCTGATAAGGGTATATTTGTCATATATTTTCTTATATTTTTATTTTGATATTTTATTGTTTTATGAGAATAAATGACTATTGATGTGCATTATTGTTATTTACAAGGACTAAAATGCAAAATTTTTAAAATATGAATTTGTCACCCCAACGCCACAAGAATTTTTGCCTCAGCACTGGAACAGTGATCAAAATAAGAAAATAAAAAAAATACGACTTTTTTAAGTTGCAGTCTAGCACCTCAGCGCCAGACCGTCATCGCACCAGCAATAGACCAACGCTCTAGTGCCAACCCCTCATCACTCCAGCGGTGAGGCCTTTTACACCCAGCGACAACAGTGTAGCGCCCCTGTGGTAGTGTGAGTCCTAATCCGACGATAATTAAGATTTCAAGCTTATATCAATTCCTATAAAAGGTCATTCGTCCCCAACCTTTAAAGAGCACCCAAGAACAATCTAAGAACATCAAGAATATAGAGCACAAGTCTTAAAGAGCAATTGGAGTTTAATTAAAGCAACCATAGAGAGAGATTCAAGGCGTTCTTCGGCATCAAGAGTTCTTAGGCTGTGCAATCAAGATAAATTCAACGTCTATATTGATTTGCTATTGATTGTATCATGATTTCTTATTATTTTTGCTGCTGTTCTCTTGTAGTCATGAACTAAATTTTCTTTCTAGGGTTAATACTTGAACTCCATATGATCGCTTAATTGTTATATCTTTTTAATATTTAACAAACTTAGTTCTTTATTATTTAAATTACTTATTCTTAATGCTTCAATATTTTTTGCCAACATATGGTGAATGAATTGGTAATATTTTTGATAAACTTGGAACAGAAATCATTATATTCAGACCTAGGTAATTTGATACATGATTGTAGAGTAACATTCAAAGTTGCATATGCAAGTTTTAAATTAGGATAGAAATATACCTAATTGGCATATATAATCAGAAAAACGTAATCTTAATGAATCTTAATTTATTACAAGTATCATAGGAATATAGGTATTTGGTAAATTAAGGTATACTTGCATGACCTTGAAAGAGGCTTGTGAATACATTAGTGTCTTGATCAATAACAAAGACTAAAAAAATTAAATATTAGAGGATTAACCATTAAAAATCATATTGAGGGATAGTATTAATCTTAGGTTTTCTCTATATTTCTATCACCTAAATCACTTTACATTGTGTTATTGCTTTTAGATTTTCTACTTTCATTCTTAGATTTTTATTTTTCTGAATAATTATTAGAAAGACATAATTTTAGTAATTGGTTGAAAAGAAGAAATCATCCCTGTGGGTTCAACATCTGACTCTTTTGTCCCTTTATTACTTGCATACGATAGTGTATACTTGCACTCAATTTTAAGATATAGAAATATCGCATCAGGTACTAGTCTGGTCATCTTGCTCTTTTTTTTAATATCGCTAAAGTATGAAGGATTTGATCAGTGTGATTCGGAATATGCTGGTTAAACATAAGTTGAGGCAAATATAAATGAAAGTATTATCCAATATCGATAAAGTGTGACTGTAATATTAGTAACTTATATTTGATCATTGATAAGTAAATTTAGAATACACTTATCCAATATCGCTAAAGTGTGAGGATAAAGTATATTTAGGATCAGAAGTAAGAGTTGTATAAGATGTAATTGACAAGAGTTGTCTACCTTTTGAGTTTTACAAAGGTTAATATTGCTAAATTATGAGGTCTAAGTAGAATGCTGATTAGATCTACTTCTCACTGTATAGTTTAAAATGATTAAATTTTTATTTTTTTGTTTGAGAGATTATGGCAAATATATAAAGAAGTGAGAGGGTGCTTTTAGATTAAAAAATATATATTAGTTATATCTATGATCTAAAACATTATCAATTGACAATTTTAAAATATTTTTGTTAACATCTTTTATTTTGTCTTATAAAGATAAGATGGCTTCTAAAAATCCATTGGTACTCATACTTGATGCTAATTCGCTAAAGGGCGTCGATAACTACTTAGACTGACTGATGAATCTCAGAATAATTCTGGATTCAGAAAAGCTTGGATACATAATAGATCAGAGAATGCCAAAAGGTGTTTTTGAAGTTTCCACTGACGAAAAGGTTCTGACTTATAAGAAATAGGTCAATGTTGATTTGAAAGTCAAGTCGTACATCATTGTCTCAATGTCAAATGAGCTTCGGAGGGAGCATGTACACATGGATAATACGAGTAGCATTATGCTCCACCTGAAAAAGTTGTTTAGAGATAAATCACATGTAGAACTCTATAGGATCTCTAAATCACTTTTTCAGCTTAAGTTGGCTGAAGGTAGTTCAGTAAGTCCCCATGTACTTAAGATGATTTCTTACATCAAAAAGTTGGAGATTATGAAAGTTTCTCTAAAAAATAACTTGGGGAATAACTTGATTCTCTAGTCTTTGCTGAAGTCTTTTGCACAATTTATTATGAACTTTAACATATAAGGACTAACTCCAACTTATGTTGAGTTGCATAACTTGTTGCAGACAACTGAAAAGGACATTAAAAATGAAGGTACAACCTTTATAGTTCAGACTGGTGCTTCATCTTTTGTCCCAAAGGCTTCTAGGAAGTCTAAAGGGAAGAAGAAGGTAAAGAAGACACCATATTCAGGTCTTCAAAGACATGTCATATCGAAGCAAAAAGATCAGAAGAAAAACAAGGAAAAGTATTTCCACTGTAGCGGTGACAGACACTGGAAATGTAACTGTCCAAAGTACATTGCCATAATAAAAAAAAACCCATCAAGTATTTGTTTACCATTTATTAACATTTCATTAGCATATGATGCTTCTAGTGGCTGGGTGTTAGATACCATATGTCATTCTCATATCTGTAATATGTTGTAGGGTCTGAAGGAAATTAGACAGTTACAGCAAGGAGAAGTCCAGTATCGTATTGGAAATGGTAATTTCCTATAGGTCGAAGCAGTTGAAAATTTTCAATTAATTCTCCCATGTAATTGAACTTTAATATACTGAACATTATCAGACAGATTATATTCCTCCTTATGATAAACACTAAGGGCTATCATGTATTTATTTGAAACTATTCTTTATATTTATGTAATGCGGATAATATTTTATTAGTTGAATGTTAGTTAGTGAATGGTCAATATATTTTAAATGCAAGAGGACATATCTTAAATACATAAGTAAACACAGGTAGTAGTTTGGAAGCTTTAAATAATATAGAATTATAGTATATAAGGTTAGGTCATATTGGTGTGAGACGCTTAACCCGTCTAGTTAAGGATAATCAGATACCTAATCTTACCATAAAACCCTTACCTGTTTATGAATTTAGTATTCAAGAAAATATAACTAAATCTCATTTTGTAGGTGTTGGACATCAAACTACTGATTTTTTAGAATTAGTACATAATGACGTATGTAGTCTAATGAATCAAACGACTATGGGTATTTTTTGATACTTCGTCGTCTTTATCAATGATTTGTCACGATATGGATATATGTATCTTATAAAACACAAGTCAAAAACCTTTGAAATGTTCAAAGAATTTTGATTGGAAGTAAGAAACAAACTGTCTATGAATTCACTGCTCATGTATTCACCGTATCGATCTAATCAAGTACATTTGATATATAAATCGGTATGTATATGGTCCTTGCTCAATATAATCCTCGAGGAATTAGAATTTATTAGATATGGTTTAATGAATTATGAGCCTCACCGATCTTTCAAAATATCTTTGGAGTTATGCTCTAGAAATCGCTGCTTACTTGTTGAACAGAGTTCTATCAAAAGCTGTTCCTACTACTCCGTATGAGATATAGACTGGGAGAAAATTGAGTCTTAAGTATGTTAAGATTTGTGGTTGTCATGCTTACGTAAAAGTTACACAACATGATAAACTTGTACCTAAGGGGTACAAGTATCGGTTCATTAGATATCCTAAACATTCTATAGGATATCTATTCTATGCTTCAGAGGAAGAAACGTATTCATTGTTCGCTATACCACTTTCCTAGATAAACTATTTCTCATGAGTCATAGGGATTGTAGAAAGATTAAACTTGATGAGGCAATCCAGAAATTAATGAACCAACAATGGAACCTGAGACTTAATTGAGTGAAATACCTTTAACACACCCTTTACATAGGTCAGAAATGATATCAAGACCACCTATAAGGTCTAGAATGATGCCTAGAGGTGTCTTTGACCTTTTCTTTAGTTGAAGAAAAATATCCTATGACTTATAGAGAAGCGATGTTGGACATCGATTTAGAGAAATGGCAAAAATCTATGAAATTCAAAATTGACTCTATGCGTGTCAATCAAGTTTGAGATAAACATGATGCACTTTCATGGATAGAAAGTGTACACCACTATCAGATATACCTCAAAATATTGTCGAATCTTATCTTTGGCTTTAAACAAGGTAAGAACGAGCTTTTTTGTTGCCGAATATTTAGTTTTTGTATTAGCATTTTGCTGGTGTAGAAAACCAATTCTTATTAGCCTTTCTTTTCTTCGAACAAAACTGCACCAATTATTACATTGAACAATGAAAGATATAAAAATAAAGTCTTGTTAAGACGTGGGAAAGATAGTATCTGTGGCTTCCTTAGATATTCCTTCAAGTTTTGCAAGGTTTCTATTTGTTCTAGCCCTTACAGAATCTTATATTTAACTTTGATGGCTTAGAAGAAGGGTCTGTATTTGCCTAACATTCTAGAAATAAATTTGTTTAATGTTGTTACTCTTCTAGTCAGGATCTACTCTTTCTTTAGTGTTTTAGGAATTACTAATTACTGATGCGATAATTCTATATCTTAAATTGAGTGCAAGTATACACTATCATATGCAAGTAATAAAGGGACTAAATAAGTCGGATGTCGAATCCACAGGGATAATTTCTTCTTTTCAACCAATTACTAAAATTATATCTTCCTAATAATTATTCAAAAAAATAAAAATCTAAAAATGAGTGTAGAAAATATAAAAGTAACAACACAATGCAAAGAGAATTAGGTGATAGCAATATAGAGAAAACCTATGATTAATACTATCCCTCAACATACTTTCTAATGAGTAATCTTTTAATATTTAACTCCCTTAGTCTTTGTTATTAATCAAGACATTAATGTATTCACAAGCCTTTTCCAAAGTCATGCAAGTATACCTTAATTTACCAAATATCTATATTATTATGGTACTTATAATAAATTAAGATTAAGTCTTATTGATCATACATGCCAATTAGGTATATTCTGGTCTTAAATTGAAACTTGCATATGCAACATTGAATGTTACTCTACAATCATGCATCAAATTACTTAGGTTGATTCCTCTTCTGAGTTTATCAATAATATTACCAACTCATTTACCATATATTGGCCAGATAAATTGAAGCATTAAGATCAAGTAATTTTGAATATCAAAAAACTAAGTTTATTAAATATTCAAAAGATATGGCAATTAAGCACACATATTGAGTTCAAGTATTAATCCTAGAAAATAAGTTTAGCTCATGGCTACAAGAGAACAATAGTAAAAATAATAATAAATCATAATACAATCAATAGCAAATTGATATAGACGTCGAATTGCTCTTAATTGCACTACTTAAGATACTCTTGATGCCAAAGAACGTCTTAAATCTCTCTCTAAAGTTGCTTCAATTAAACTCATATTGCTCTCCAAGACTCGTGCTCTGTATTCTTGGTGTTCTTCAATGTGTCTTGGGTTGCTCTAGGTTTATTCTTAACGGTTGGGAATGATTGGCTTTTTATAGAAATTGATATGAGCTTGAAAATCTCAATTCTCATCAGACTAGGACTCGCGCTACCACTGGGGCACTATGCAGTTATCGCTAGGGCGACACGTGAAAAGGCTTAACCGCTGGAGCGGTGAAATGTTAGCCCTGGGGTGTTGGCCTATCGCTGGTGCGATGATTATTTGGCGCGAGAGCGCCAGATGCAACTTAAACATGTCATTTTTCTTATTTCGATCACTGTTCCAGCGCTAGGGCGATAATCCTCATGGCGTTGGGGTGTTGGACACATACTTCACCGCCTTTTATGTCGTTCAAGTCCCTATAAATAATAATAATGCACATAAATAGCCATCTATTCTCATAAAATAATAAAATATCAATAATAAAATCATGAGAAAATATATGACAAATTTTCCCTTATTACCTCAAAATTAAAACTTGGGAGGAATTGGTCTTGATTCCTCTCATGCTAACTACATGACTCAAGAAGTTCCCTGATAAAACACCAAAAGCCATATCCAATATAGTAAAATGGACATAACTCTCAATACAGAAATCAAAATGAAGAAATTCTTGAACCTGAAGTAATATGACTCAATCTTACATAAACTTGAAAAATAATTTAAAAGCCATATCCAACATTTTATTGGCCAAGATTGGGATACAATAGAATTGGATTACAACTTCCGTTCAACTTGACGCACCTCATGTATTTGGACCGTATTTCACAAAATATGTACCTAATAAGTATGATTCTTGAAACTAAGAAATACTAACTCAATTATCAATAACTCTAACGTTGATAACAAAGTCCAAAGTAGTCGTTATCATAAACCAAATTATATTGCAAATTGGTAAAAGGATTGTTGGTCGAAATCTAATGTATCTTTTGTATTTTGTCCATATCTTATTGGATACTAATCTAAATTGTATGAACCTTTTGGTTATAGAAAGAAGAGACAAAATACTACAACTTTCTTGTCGACCAAAAAAGGCTACATTGATCATTTACATTATCAAAAAGGTGCAGAAATTAAGTGAAGGAGTGGGTGGCCTAAATTATTGAAGATTGAAGTTATACTAAACATGTTTCCATTCATTGCCTATACAAGGACCTTTAGGAGGCTAATGGGCGTTTTTTTTTCATGCTTTACAATTCTCTCAAATACTTTCCTTTAACATTCATAAGAATAAATTGTAAGCTAGGTTAGAGGTCTTAGTAAGGTTAGAGATGAACTTTTATATGTTATAAATTCACTTTTAGACTTTAATTTGTTTTGTCAAGAACTACAATGTTGTAAGTTTGTTTGTGTCTAAACTCTTATCTATAATTTTTTCTATAATCCAATGGTTATAATTATCATATTTTATATGTTTTTAGTCATGCTTGTTTTTTTATGAGATTCTTGTTGATTTATAATTGTTATTGGTTATATTATTTTACAAGTTAATCTTTTACTACAATATTATTAATCAATATATTGTTGATCTTAGATAACATGTAAAGACAATAATTGTTTGATATTCAAGCTACTCTTTTACTACAATATTATCAAAATGATATATTATTGATCTTAGACAACTTATATAAATGAACATAGTTTCTGTTAATGTTTGCAAAGAGTTTAGTTATATCAAATACTTGCATTATCAAATGTGCTATATTTTACTTATCTTTCGATTCGTTGTTTGGGATGTGAAACTTTTAATTGAGTTATAAATATTGAATCAAAGTATAAAATAGATTTATGATGCATAATTGTGATTCATGAAGCCTTGCTTACATCATCATAAGACTTCTCTCTTAATTCATATACAATTATATCTCATCTATATAAACCAATTAGTTAATTTCTCATTTGTTACTGTTTTAATATTTTTATTTCACTAATCTATTTTGCCAAAAACTTTCTCGTGCGATCGACACCTCAATTTATACTGCGATAGCCGCATTACATTTTAAGCGTAAACAAAATTTGGTGCCATTGCTAAGGAGGATCACTAGGTGAAAGTAGGTTACGTTTATCAATACTAAAACAGTAACTTTGTACATTTATTTTTTTTTTTGTGTAAAATTTTAGTTATTAAATTTATTTCCTTTGTTGTAATTTATTTTATTATCCATGGTTGGTTCTACCACCTAACTTAGTTTATTTTCTTCTTGTATTTTTATTTAATTTTGCATAGTTAGTTCTACTACATAACTTAGTTTATTTTCTTTTATTCATTTATTGTATTTTATAGATTATTTTTTTTTGTTAATTTGTTGCATTTTATTTTATTTTTATGGTTAGTTCTACCACTTAACTTAATTTATTTTATTTTATTTTATTCATTTGTTATATTTTATAGTTATTTTTTTGTTTTATATTGTATTTTACAGTTTATTATCTTTTGTATTTATTGTATTTTATTTTAATTTTCATAGTTGGTTCTACTACTATCTGACTCTTTTAATTTCTTGTTGTATTTTATTTCACTTCTTGTATTTTATTATGAATCCCATTAATTTTATTTTCTTCATTTATTTATGATGATTTATTATACCACCTAACTCAATTATTTATTTATTTTATTTTATATTCTATGGTTGGTCTTACCACTTAACTCTTTTTATTTTTTATTGTATTTTATTTCACTTAATGTATTTTATCTCATTTTTATAGTTGATTTTACAACCTAACTCATTTTGTTTTTCTTTTGTTCACTTCTTAATTTTTCCTTGAGAGTTTCCTTCGAAAAACAAAGTTAAAAAAAAAGAAAAAAAAGTTGTTAGAATGTATGCATCGACTTAGAGACAAACAAGGAAGATTTGTGAGAGAAATAAAACTAAAACCACCACTGCAATTTGTAAAGAAAGAGAATTCACCATCTAGTTCATCTTATAATTCCAACATAATGAGCCAACACTAGGATAACCCTATTATGACCCTAAAAGACTACTTGCACCATACTCACATAGTCACAACATCATGCATTATATTTTAACCTATTACACTATATTTAGATTTTAAATCTGGAATGATACAACTTCTATTCACTTGTCATGGTCTATATAGTGAAAATTTTTATATGCATGTTAGGAATTTGAAGAGGTAGTAGCCACCTTCCATAGTTAAATCGAAGCCATAGACACTGTTAGGTTTAAATTTTTCTCTTTATCTTTAAAAGACAAAGCAAAGTGTTGGCTATAGTCTTTGAAGCTGAGGTCTATAGGAACTTGGGCAGAAATAACCTAAGTATTTTTTAATAAATATTTCTCACAACACAAAACTAATGGCCTGAAAATACAAATTTCTTCATTCTCCCAAAAAAACAGTGACACCTTGTATCAAGTTTGAAAAAGGTTTAAAGAGTTGTTAAATTTGTATCCTCACTATAGGTATGCAAATTGGCGCTTAGTTAGCTATTTTTATAAGGGACTCACAATTAGAGAGCACCAATTTGTTGAGATGACATGTAATGGGGAGTTCCTTCACAAAGATCCTGAGGAGGCCATAGAATTCCTTAATAACTTAGCCGAAAAAACCCATACATGGACTGGACCTAGTACTATTAAAAGCACAAATAGGTCAGACCTACTGGAGTTTTTCATCTTAGGGAAGAGGATAACCTTAAAGCCTAATTAGAGGTCTTAACTAAGGAATTAGAGGCCTTGAAAATCAAAGATAGAAGGATCACCCACATGGTTGTTAAGGTTGATTCATATGATGTTTGTTTTGTCTGTAGAGAAGCAGAACACTTAGCTCAAGATTGCCCCACTTATAGTGAGATGAGAGAGATATATGAGGAACAATGTAATGCCCTAAGGATGTATAAGAAGCCTTATTCACCCTACTCTGAAACCTACAATCCTAATTGGAGAAACCACCCAAACTTTAGTTGAAAATCTGACCAACAAGCCAATAACCTTTGAAAACAAGAACTACAAGCAACAAAGTCTCATATTGTACCCCAATATAATGCATGACTAATTAAGAGTCCTTTAGATAACACATTACAAGCATTTATAGAGGCACAAAGTAAGACTAATAAAAAATTTGAAACAGTTCTTGCACAGGTGGTAGACGAAAATAAAAAAATCAATAGTCAAATCACTAAGCTGACCAGTGCCTTAACTATATAAGAGCGAGGTAAGTTTCCATCTCAACCTCAATCTAATTTAAAAGGATAATTCATGGTACAAGCCTCTACTTCTGGTGCATAAAATTTCAATGAAGTCAATGCCATTACCACTTTAAGTGGTAAGATTGTGAGTGAGCCTACTTGTCCAACCAACACATCTATAAATAGTAAAGACACCACATTGAAAAAGAGGCCACATTTAAATAAGAGCTCGAAAATAAATTTTCAATTCTAGTACCTTTTCTCCAAGTTGAGATTTTAGAATATTTAAAATAAGTTAAGAATAATCTTCCATTGTTGCATTTGATTAAATAGGTTTCAATTATTGGTGGATCTAAAGCACGTGTGGGTGTATGCATGTGCAATTGTGTCTATTGCCTAACGCGGCGGAAGCATGTAAATTTTGTAATAAACACAATAAATAAATATATTAATCACATTAATATATTAATAGGCTAAAGAACTCATCTCAACGTGTAATGTTATACACGTGTTTCCTCGGAGTCTACATGGAGACTAACTCGTGTGCAGTTTTAGTTACCAACTCGGTGGGCTTGGTGAGCTAGAACAGCAGCCCGAGATTAACTCTTAATCCCTAAAATAGCTGGGAGTGTGTTTATATCATTTTCTCCAAAAGGAAAAGAAATAGAGGCTGAAGCAATTCTCAATTGCTTCTAAGACACGATAGAGAAAAATAAAACAATTTCATTTTTCCCTATTTTTTTTTCTTCTTCTTCTCCTCCTCCATTTCTCTCGGCCAACTATTGGCCCTCCCTCTACCACTTCTCTCTTTCTTTTGCTTTATATATATATAAAATAAAATAATAATACATAATATAATATAAATAATAATAAAATAATATATATTATATAATATAAAAAGAAAGATATTTTGATTATTTAACTATTAAATAATCAAAGTGAGAAATAATCATTTTGTCTCTCATGAATATTTACCAAGTTTACCCCTTAGTAGGTCCCATAAAATTTTACACTTGAATAAATTCAACTAAGAGTCCACAATATACCACGTGTCATAATACAATTAGTAAATAAAAATTCTTAACTAATTGTTGTACTTAACACTTAAATACAGACACACACGTATTTATGTGATAATACTGAATATTACTGGATTAAACAACTTAATCCAGCACGCTACCCCAGTGCACAACGAGTACACTCCATATCGCAGGACTCCCTAGGTCCTACACCTAATTTGTCAAATAGAACTATTCCATAAATTCGTAAGCAATGCCCCACGCACAAGTCACAGATATACAAATCAGCGCATTGAACTATACAAGCTGAGGTTACAACGCATACGTATAGTCCTTCTATCATGATATCCTGGATGTGCTGGGGATATAGATTATCATCATCAAATCCCCTTATGCTCATCCATATCCTATCTCCAGACTTGTATCTCATTGAACAATATACGAAAACTCTTTTGCCATATTGTTCGAACCTGGTGGAACTCTTTCCCGGGATGATTGCTTGTGGCCACAAGACTTTCTGAGATACAATTTTGAAGCATTTGGATATCAAACTCCCTATGCGAGCTGATAGATCCCATATCTGTACACACCAAACTCTATAAGCATCGGACCATACCCAGCGACACCCAGCGATCACACTACAAAAGGTCTGTGACATGCGTAGAACTAAAGCATAGTGGATCACTTACAAGCCCACGTGGCACTCAGGTCAAAGGACCACGTATACTACTCAACTCGAGAGGATCCTCCATTGACAGCTTACATTGGGTGTCTATCGGAGGCCCTTGTGAGTCTGTCCCATATCCAGTCCTAACTAGATACCCATATGTCAATACGAGCTCCAAGCTCACGGTCGGTTATGAACGACCATCTATACCCTATAGGTATGGCATATGCTAATCTATATATAAAGGTATCCACTGACAGACCCGCATCAACAGAAATAGATCAGGGATAATTATTCGAGAATATACTTGAGCAACACGCATTTTCTGGCACCCGATTATAACTCTTGCAATTATACAGTTACTAGTATATTCTCAGGTTTATATCTCATTACAGATAAGGCTTCAACTTTTGAATCTGTTGAGTATTATAATCAGTTAACACTTAACTGTGCTAACATTTAGCAATTATATGTCTTTGCGTGGCTAATCATGAGCCCTTATCTAAACCCTTTAGATCTAATTCAAACTCTTTCAAATCTACAATGTCTGTAATGTTACATGCATAATACCATATAAATTGGTATTAGCGATTTAATAAGAATGTACACTTATATTAATACACAAGTATATGTATATTCAGGGATGGCATGTAAGCACTGACCCTAACACCAATTTATGCCAAAGTCATTAAAGATTTGTACAGTATCAAAATAAAACACCATGCAAAGAAAATTACATTTTTGGCAGAGCAGGTAAGTGCAGTGATTGAAAAAAAGACACCACCCTCGCATAAAGACCCGGGATGTTCTACAATCTCATGCTAAATTGGGACACATGAATTTGGTCAAGCTTTGTTAGACTTAGGAGCAAGTGTAAATTTAATACATTATTTTATTTACTTGTAATTAGGACTTGGTGAGATTAAACCTACATCTGTAGTCCTACAATTAGCTAATCGATCAATAAAGAAATCATAGGGACTAGTAGAAGATGTTTTGCTACAAATTGATAAATTTTACTACCCTATTGATTTTCTTGTTTTGGATACTCATTCTGTGGTTAGTATGGAGTCTAAAATCCCTTTTATTTTGGGAAAACTTTTTCTTACCACTGTTAACGCTCTTATTAATTGTAGAAATTGTCTAATGAAATTATCTTTGAGGAATATAACTCGTTCAATGGTGTTAATACTAGCACATATTTACGCTTGATTTTGCACAACTGTATTCACGTGCTAAGTAAGCATATCAATCATGGGCAGGGTTATAGGCATTTACTGAACATGTGAAGGTGCATTAGATTTTGCTCCACCTTCATTTGTTGGCTCATTTCTCTCACAATACCTAGGATTGGGTTTCAGCCCAGAAATAGGACTAGTACGACATGGAGGCATGATGGTGCTTATAAAAATATCATCCCAACTACATTAACTACAACACTAAAACAATTAAAAGATAAGAAAGTCTATATAATCTATAGCCTATGCTCTAATACTAACTGAAACGTCATGTCCTGTAATTTTCTATAAACTTCAGGATGGATCTTGACTGTTATCCTGTGAACATTCATGAATGTTTATTACAATAAAAATTCTACCAAAATTTTGGCAGAGTTTCTCCTATTTTATGGATATTCCTAAACTTGCAACTTAAAGTATAACATTTCTATAAATATAATACCATCAACTATACTTTCAAACTTTTCATGTATCATCTGTAATTCACAGCCATTAACATCAAATTAAAAATAATACCTCTATAACTCATTCATTAATATAATATAATTATCTAGGATAGAGTTAACAAACTTATGGCATCAAATGCCCAAAAAAAAATTTAATACTAAATTCCAATAGGTCTAAAAAGAATAAGAGAGTCCATATATCTTATATGGCTCACAAAATGACCGAATATTTTTTATATTTACAAGCAACGACAAGAGGAAGACGAATGCTATCATTCATATATGATAGACACACTTATAGCGAATGAAGCTTATAAAAACCTTAGCTTTGATTTTTTAGAAAACCTCTTTAATTTTGATTTTGATTAATTGTCTTATCCTGATGAAACAACTGATATATTTAGTATTTTTGACTTACAGAATAAAATGACTCGATTTTGGTAGCTAGGATTTGAAGAGTTGTCACGAGAGAGAGAATAAAATCATCAAACCTCAAGACACCACAAGTTGAGCTTTCCACACTGCCCAAAGGTTTGAAACATGCATTCTTGGGACCAGGTGATACATTTTCTATCATCATTTCTTTTGAACTTAGTGCTAAACAAGAATATTTTTTGATAAAATTGTTAAAAGAACATAAGTCTGAACTAGGTTAGACCATAGCTGATATTAAAGGTATTTCTACATTAATATACTCTTATAGAATTCATTTAGAAGAAGGTGCCCAACCTCATAGAAACCTTCAAAGAAGACTTAACCCAATAATGAAAGAAGTAGTGAAAAAAGAGGTCTTGAAACTATTAAATGCAGGTATAATCCATCCAATTTTTTTTATAGTTAATAGGTAAGTTCAACTCAAGTAATTCCTAAGAAATATAAGGTTACTATTGTGAAAAATGAGAATAGGATACATGTTTCAACTAGGGGTAGAAGTGGTTGGCTAATGTGCATTGATTATAAAAAATTAAACACGGCCACCGAAAAAGACTATTTTTTATTGCCTTTTATCGATCAAATTTTAGAACATGTAGCTGGACATCCCTTTTATTACTCTTTTGATGGGTATTTAGGATATTACCAGATTAAGATAGTTATAGAAGATCAAGAAAAACTACTTTTACATGCCCTTTTGGTACTTATGCTTTTCGTAGAATACCATTTGGATTATGTAATGCACCATCTACTTTTCAACGTTGTAAGCTGAATATTGTCTCTGATATGGTTAAAAAATGCATGAAAGTTTTTATGGATAATTTGACTATTTTTGGTGATTCTTTTGATTTATGTCTACTTAACTTTAAAGTTGTTTTGAGTAGATGTGAAGAAATAAAACTTGTCCTAAACTGGAAGAAATGTCACTTCATAGTATCTTCAGGGATCGTTTTAGGGCATGTTATATTTAAAAGAGAGATAGAGGTTGACAATGCCAAAATTTAATTAATCTCTAAATTACTTACACCCAAAATAGTAAAAGATGTTCAATATTTTCTTAGACATGCTGGCTTTTACAAAAGGTTTATACAAAAAATTTCTACCATAACTAGACTATTGTGTAACATTCTGCTAAAAGATGCTGAATTCATATGGGCACAAGAGTATAATGAGGCATTTCAAACACTTATTATCAAACTCACTACCTCTCCTATCATGCAATCATTAGATTGTAACCTCATATTTAAGATTATATATGACGCAAGTAATTATGTTGTAGGAGCAGTTCTTAGGCAATGAAGAGAAGAGAAACCTTTTGTTGTTTATTATGCTTGTTAGACTTTGAATGATGCTAAAATGAATTACTCTATTACTGAAAAAGAACTATTAGCTATTATTTTTGCCTTAGAAAAATTTTGTTCTTATTTGATTAGTTCACCTATTATTGTTTTTACTGACGACGCGACCTTTAAGTACCTTCTTTCTAAGAAAGATACTAAAGCCCATTTAATTAGGTGAATTTTTCTTTTGCAAAAATTTGATCTAACCATTAAAGATAAGAAGGGTGTTGAAAATGTTGTTACAGATCATTTATCTTGTCTTGAGTTCAATGACTCTACTGATGTTCTACTCATTTAAGATAATTTTCCTAATTAACATCTTTTCGCTGTAAGCCAAGTACCTTGGTTCGCACATATCATCAATTATTTAGTTTCTGAAGAAGTTCCATTAACTGAAGTGTACAAGATAACCATAAGTTTTTTAGGTATGTAATTTTTATTGGAATGATCTGTATTTTTTTAAATATTGCCCTGACCAAATTATGAGATGTTGCATTCCTAAAAATAAAGTTGGCAGTGTCTTAAATTGTTTCTATAGTGCTGCTTGTACTGGTCATTTTTCTATGAAAAAGACAGTTGCAAAAATTTTACAATGTGGTCTTTACTGGCCCACTTTGTTCAAAGACATTAACAAATTTTTTCGTTCCTGTGAAAGATGTCAAATTTCAGATACTATATCTTGAAGACATATAATGCCTCTTAACCCTAATTTTGTTATTGAGATATTTGATTGATGGAGTATCGATTTTATGGGGCATTTTTCCTTATCTTTTAGCTACCTTTACATCATTCCAACTGTTGATTATATATCAAAATGGGTAGAGGTTGTAGCTTATCATACTAATTATAACACAACTGAGGTAAAGTTCTTAAAAGAATGTGTTATCTAGGTACAGTACACCAAGTGTCATCATTAGTGACCAAGGAACACATTTCTATAACCGTTCTTTTGAAGCTTTGATGCACAGGTATAGTATTTTTCACAAAGTTTTCACTGTGTATCATCCACAAATAAATTGACAAGCCGAGCTAGCAAATAAAGAGATTAAACAGATTTTGAAAAATACAGTTAACCCGAATTATAAAGATTAGTCTCTGTTCTTTTTGGATGCATTATGGGCATATCATACTGTGTGATTTTAAGCCTATGATGCATGCATGTGGGTTTGTATTTATCATTCAGATATAGCATATGTATCACATACACACATGTGCAGTGGATGAGTGGAATACAAATTTCATATGATAAATATAAATAAACTTTACATGTTATCTCATAAATATAAAATACTTCAAGATTGAGAAATAATACATTATCAAGCCTTTGGTATATTGTCGAACCAAAGTACCCACCTTGAAGCAACTCGTTCACAATTCTAGTTTCTCAACATGGTGGGCTTGAGCAAGCTAGAATAGTAGCTTTTTCAACAAAGGATTCAACTCTTGAATCCTTATTTCTACCTTGTAGTATGGGTGACCAAAAATGGAAGATGTATATTTTTGTGCTCTCAACACTTTGAGAGAATTTTTTAACACTTAGCAAAATTCACTTCTTACACTACATTAACCCCTTGCACGAATTTTTGATGACTAATTGAGCAATTAATTGCTCTTTTATTTGTTTATTATTATCTTTTATTTTCTCACCTAATGACAGCCATTATGTTTGCCATTCGTGTTTTGTTTATTATTATCTTTTATTTTCTCACTTAATGGCATCCATTATGTTTGCCATTGGTTTTTGTTTATTATTATTTACAATAAACCAAATTAAAACAAAATAAAATAGAAAATTATTTAAATGAGCTTAGCCTTAATCTAGGTCAAATGAGAAAACACTTTCTCATCATAAGAAACATCTTAAGGCATACTGTTTACACTCAAAATGTAATGCGGTTATCAGTATAGATTGAGGTGTCGATCCCATGAGAAAACTTTTGGCAAAATAGGTTGGTGAAATAAAATATTAAAGTAGTAGCAAAGGAGAAAATTAATTAATTGGTTTAAGTTGATGAGATAAAATTATCTTTTATTTGTTTATTATTATCTTTTATTTTCTCACCTAATGACAGCCATTATGTTTACCATTCGTGTTTTGTTTATTATTATCTTTTATTTTCTCACTTAATGGCATCTATTATGTTTGCCATTGGTTTTTGTTTATTATTATTTACAATAAATCAAATTAAAACAAAATAAAATAGAAAATCATTTAAATGAGCTTAGCCTTAATCTAGGTCAAATGAGAAAACACTTTCTCATCATTAAGAAACATCTTAAGGCATACTGTTTACACTCAAAATTTAATGCGGTTATCAGTATAGATTGAGGTGTCGATCCCATGAGAAAACTTTTGGCAAAATAGGTTGGTGAAGTAAAATATTAAAGCAGTAGCAAAGGAGAAAATTAATTAATTAGTTTAAGTTGATGAGATAAAATTATCTATGAATTGAGAAAAATGTCTTATAATGATGCAAGCAAAGTTTTGAGAATCACAATTATACTTTATAAATCTACTCTACACTTTGATTCAATGTTTATAACTCAAATGAAAGTTTTACATCCCAAACAATCAATCAGAAGATATGTAAAATATGACACATTTGATAACACATATATTTGATATGATAAAACTCTTTGCAAACATTAACACAAACCATGTTCATTTATACAAGTTATCTAAGATCGACAATATATCATTTTGATAATATTGCAGTAAAAGATCAACTTGAATATCAAACAATTATTGTCTTTACATGTTATCCAAGATCGACAATATATCGATTGACAATATTGTAGTAAAAAATTAACATGTAAAATAAGGTAACCAATAATAATTATAATTTAACAAGAATCACATAAAGAAAGCATAACTGAAAATATATGAAATATGAGAATTATAACCTCTGAATTATAGAAAATAAAATAGATAAGAGTTTAGGCACAACCAAACTTACAAACATTTGTAGTTCTTGACAAGCTCTTGACAAAGAATCAAAGTATAGAAGTAAGTTTATTAAACATAAAAGTTAATCTCTTAACCTTGCCAAGAACTCTAACCTAGATTAAAATGCATGTTAATGAGAAGAAAGTAAGAGAGAATTATCTAATGTTGAAAATGTCCTAAGAGTGTCCTTATATAGGCAATGAATGGAAATATGTTAAGTGTGACTTCAATCTTCAATAATTTAGGCCAACTACTTATTCACCTATTTGCAATACCTTTTTGATAATGTAAATGATCGATGTAGCCTTTTTGCTCGACATAAAAGTTGTATCATTTTGTCTCTTCTTTCTATAGACATCAGTTTCATGTAAATTAGATAAGTATCTAATGAGATATAGATAAAATACCAAAGATATGTCAGATTTCGGCCAACAATCTTTTTACCCACTTGCAATACAATTTGGTCCATGATAACTCATCTTTCTAATTGTTCATTAACCTGATTAATAAAAAGCTGATTCGTAACTCAATAACTTGTGGTCTTTCTAATACCATCTTGCACTCTTTTACTTCTTTCTTTAAGTTTGCCCTAATATTGTATTCTTAAGCCTTGGAAGTGATTTCCATAACTGACACTTACTGTTCCATATCTTTCTCTAATATTTCATCTTCTCTTTCCTCTTTTAGAAATAAAAAGTCAAATAATGATCTATGAATTATATTTAATATTAACTTTGTAACATTCTTTGTATCAACAACCTCTTTTGGATCCACTTTTTGTTCTTTATATGCTTCTATAATCCTTTTAGGCTCTTTCTCGAATTTGAACTCTATTATGTGTCCACTCTTTATAAGGGTGTTAATCTACCTAAGCAAGGATTGGTAGCCAATAATATAATACCTAGGCTCATCGTAAAATGCACAATGTTTGGATTGATCCTTTTAATATTTTAAGGTCAAGATGGCCCTCATTTTTTTGAAAGAGATCATTGTCTTTATATTTCAACTAAATCTTTTTTGCTAGCATGTTAATCAGAATTAAAGGTTAAAACATGCGCCTCAAGCGTTTATTATCTCTGAGTTATAATTATAGTTGTCTCTTTTAATGTAGCAGCATCACCTTCTTCTTCTTAGATTTACTCCTCGAATTTTTTGTTAATCACTTCGTAGCAAGTGAAATTCTTTCATACCAAATACCAATAGTAAAGGGTGGAAGTCTTCACCATGATTTCGATATGCTTAGACAATAATTTCTATATTGCAACTTCTAATCTCACTTTGCTGTCAATTAAATTTGTTGAGGAAGCTTTTGATCATCTCGTTATTGCCATGCTTTATAAGGAATATATTTGACATGGTCTTCTTTCTCCTCTAATTTTGCTATATTAAGTTATAAGTTGGGTTGACAGCTCATCATAGAAAGTTATCGTGTTTTCCTTAAACTTTAAAACTACATTTAGTTTGGCCACTTTAAACTTGAGGAGAAAATGATGCACTTAACAAGTTCATTATCCACATACATAATCATCTTCATGTTGAAGTAAAAAAAAATTATTTTTTCAAGTTGTTAATCTGTCATCTATTTTTAAAAATTTAAGGGTGCAAATTTATAACGCTTTAGATCCAGACCAATGGACTCTACGAATGGAACCTGTAGGACCTTCATTTCTAAAAGCATTACATCCTTAGTAATCCCCAATTTGTTAATCTTTTTATGTAGTTCCCTAACTTCCTTCATAGTGGAAGCTCTCATAGCTTTCTCACTACTTAATTGTCTTCATTTTTTCCTGACTTTATTCAATTACCATCTTACGAACCACCTCTTTTTTAAAATCATCTCATTGAAACTGATTGTAATGATCATCTTGTTGGAGCTAGTGCTTATGTTTCATTCTAATATTGTATGAAAATTAATTATTAATATTTATATAATAAACATTTCAAATAATTGTTAGTATTAAATACCTATATGGTACAATGCTTATAACATTACACATATTGTATTATTTGAAGGTGTTCAGATCTGATCTAACGAAGTTTAAACCAGTGCTAAGAGTTAGCAATGCTAAGAGTGAGACAGTTAATGTATCTTTTAGTTACGACATTCATCTTTCTAAGAGGAAGTGTCCTAAGGTAGAAGATAAGAGAGTTAAAACGTCTAAGCTATCATATGCCTCAGTTATGAGAGTTTGATATATGCCATGCTATGTACAAAACTTAGATTTGGATGGCAGTAAGTGTTACGAATTGCTATTGGTCTCATCTAGGTCACCACCATCAGATGGTTATAAAACATATCTCACATACCTTAGAGATTTAAAGGATAAATTTCAAAATAATGGAGAAAGTTTCTTATAAATGAAGGGGCGCACATATTTGAAGTGTGCTATACTAGTTAAGTGCAAGTGCACGCTATCGTATCGTATAAATTATATGTCCTTGTAGTGCTCTCATGTCTCATACAATGACTCTCTATCAATCTAACTGAATGAGTGATATCATTCCTCATCTTTGTTGTCTTTGTTGGTGGGAAGAATTTAACTAAGAACTTCTGTGCTAAATCTTCCCATGTCAATATAGATCCTGATGGCAATGACATTAACCAATTCTTAACTTTGTCCCTTAAGGAGAAAGGGAATAATCTCAATCTGATGGCATCGTCGGACACCCTGTTGTATTTGAAAGTACCATAAATTTTTAAGAAATTTATAATATGTATGTTAGGATTATCATTGGGAGCTCCACTAAACTGTATAGTTTCTTTCAGCATCTGAATAATATTCAGCTTGATCTCAAAGTTATTAGTATTGACGATTGGTTGCCGAATACTAGACTGAACACCATTTATAGCTGGGATAGCATACTCTTTCAAAGCTCTCTGTGGTATCATGAGCTTAAACACAAGATTATTAATATGATCATTGTTTCCCTCTATGGTATGAACTATCAAAGAAAAAAAAATCAAAGTAAAAAGAATAAGATAAAAATAAATAAAAATCTGAATTAAAAGTAAGTAACTTAGTATTAGTATTGATATAAAGAATAGATAAAACTAGTCCTCGACAACGGCTCCAAAAACCTGATATGTGCTATACTAGCTAAGCGCAAGTGCACGCTATGGTATCAAGTAATATGGGATTTAAAGTTTAAGTATCAATCCCACAGGAACTATGCGATCTAATTTTATAAATCAAGTACTAAAATTGTACCTACTTAACTTTTATTCAGAAAATCACAATATAAAATTTAATTAACTAATCTAATTTTACCAATTAAACTAAACTAAACAAAAGAAAATTGTAGAATTCACAAATAAAGATAATCTAGAGTTTTGACTCGTCCCCTAATATTTCATTGGACTCATTAACTACTTAGTTAATCCTTTAATACCAACTGATTGGCTTAAACTATAGTAACCACTTATCCATAACCTGTAAGAATAAGTCTTTATATATATAATATTCATATTTTATTTGTATGTGGGTGGTATTTGATTTATGTATTGTTATTAGTATTGTTTGTATAAATTAATAACCTACTATTAGGATTGGTTTTATTTGCAAGACTTTAGATTTATTTTAGGGACCAAATTGTAATACTTTAAAAGTTTCGGGGGCTAATTTATAAATATAAAAAATTAGCCTCTAAATATAAAAATACACATTTGTAATCCTAATTCACAAATTTTGGTCGAGTTACCTCTTTTACAGTGAGAAAAGAGAGAAAAAGACAGGAGGAGGAGAGAAATTTAAATATTTTAAGCTTTAAGAGGTATATCATAATCATTTCTTAGTTTCTTAGTGTTAATTTAGTTAATTTCTTTAAGTTTTGGTTTTTAAAAATATGAAAAATTGGGGATTTGATGTGAATTTTGTAAGATATATTGAGAATTGATGATAATTATGTAGATAACTTGATAAATCATGATGAATTGTAGAAATTCTACTTGATAGTCTCTTGATCTGAAAATTTTATATATATTTTTACTTTGATTCTAGCTTTGTCTTTTGAGAATATAAAATTATACATGTCTAGAATCATTTAAGACTTTGAATCAATTGAAAATTTCAGAAATTGAATTTGTAGTGAATTTACCAAAATAACCCTGAAATTCTGAAAATTTCCTATGTTAACAGTATGATACAGTGAAAAATAATTTTTGATCTACTGAATGATCTTTGAAAATTATAAATTTTTAGACTATGATAAATTTATATGTCTAATATGATATATTCAAAATTAAGAATTTAGATCAATGTAGTTAAATTGTTATGATTTTCTAAATTGTATCAGCTCATTGTAGTATTTGATTAACAGATTTTTAAAGCTATGGAATAAAATAGTTTTAAAATACTTTTGACAGTGACTTTAAAGTGAAGAATTCAGCATGGATTGAAATATATGTCAAGAGTAATTCTGTGGTAGTTTTATAATTTTTGAGTTAGTATATGATTTTATAAAATTAGGAGATTGAATACTATTTAGTAAATATCTAGATCTTGTCAGGATAATAGTTTGGATTTGATGATGTTTATAAAATGAATTGTGTAGGAATTATGATATAATATTCATATATAAGAAAGATATATTCTGATTTTGGAGCAATTGGACATCATTTGATGTATAAGAAAATTTTATTAAATGTAAGTGGTCAGAATAACAAGTTTTGAGAAACCAAGTACTTAGACCAATTCAATGTGATAAGTGTAATATTTGTAATTTTATAAGCTATTTAAAGTGTTATGTGTGAATGGTGAGGCTTATAAAAGGATTAATCTCCATTGATAGGTTAAGGAGAATTAAGTCTTGTACCCGAAAGTGCTAAGATGTAAGTATATTAGACTTTTACTGAAATCACAATAAACATAGTAATTGTTTATGTATGATTTTGTAAATGTGCTTAGAAATATGTTTATGTTATGCCAAAGTATATTTGATATGAAATGTGAAAGGCATATGTTTATGAATGTGAGCATTGACATTGAGCATGGATATACATGTGTTTATGAAAGTGAGCTTTCAAAATGAAATGTGTTTACACAAAGAAAGCTTTTGAAGTGAAATTTTTTCATAAGATACATTTTGTGTTTTAAGGATGCTTGAACTCACTATTTACTTAGTAGGCATCTTATGTGATTTGTGGAGCCTTTATGTATGGCCTTTCCTTCGAGATTGGTATATGTTATATGTTCTGTATGTATGGAGGATCCTATTAGTACCTAAATGAAGAGTGAGTCATCACATTCTTGTGGTGGCGTATTGGTGTATGTGAGAGGACTCACCGATGATCAAGGTGAGGGTTTGGCTCTTACCCTCGGGCATGAGCATTATATATGTGTAATTTAAATCTCACTTGTGCTATTCCTTTTATACAATATGTCATCGACGAATGACATTTGGCACATTATGTGATATGTGATATGAAAGTCCTACTAAGTAGTAGTTGAGTGATGGTATTCCTATTATATGTTTTGAAAGAATATGTAAGCGCTTACCTGACATGTGATTTGATAAAATTATGATTTTGATTTATCACGGAATATCATACATATGCATATGCATTGTGTATATATATGTATTTGTATTTTGATATATGAAAAACTAGTATGCTTATTGAGTTTTATATTCATTATAGTTTATGGTGCTTTCAGGTAAATAAGGTACATGTGTGCTTAATGAATTTGGCAAGGCTTCTGCTGTCCCTTGGGTTTCTTAAGTTGCTAGGTTGTTGAGTGTTTCATTTATGGACACGTGATTTAAGATATTTGATTTGTCCTTATTAAATAAATACTTATGTATTATTTTATTAGATGTGGTTGTATCTGATTTATGTTTCATCGAGTATTGTCATGGATGGATCTTTGTGTTGAACTTACTAGCAACTTGCTAAGGATTCCTATGTTGAATTTAAGTTTAAAATTTTATGCAATATTAATTATGAGTGCACATTATTGAATGAGTGTAAGTTTTATCGTGTGTCAGATCTTTTAGATCTGGGGCGTGATATAGACATTAATTTCATCACAAGTCTCTGTCGATGGTCAAGTGACTATATTACATATTCTAACAATCACATATATGTCTATGGTAATCAAATCAGAATGAAATTCATTAAGATCAAGTCTAAATTATACCATACATGTCACCTAGGTATATGTCTATCATAGATGGAACTCATAGTTGTTACCCTATAATCATGCATCAAACTATCTTAGGCTAAACACATGAATCCCTCTGTTGAGTTCATCATGGTTCCTCAATCATTCAAAATATTGGTTATGTATAATGAAAGAATTAAAAAACAAGATAGAATGAATCAATTGAATGTATCAAGTATATAAACTAAAAATTAACATAATCCAAATCTATACTATGTTTACATAGTCTTATCCTAGATGAACAATTTATCCATCACAAAATAAAAAGTATCTAACCAATTCATAAAGATCAACAAGAATAAAAATATAATGATAAAGAAAAAGAAGAAAAACTAATTAAAGTGACTCCTTGATGTGCTTCTCCCTTAATCTTGACTTGAAGCTTGAATCTTGATCTTGATTCTTCAATCTTTAGCTTTGATCTTTGATTTTGTATTGTGCCTCTTTTCTTTTTTTTCTCTCCCTCCCTCAATTAGAGTTTTTGGCATTCTATTTATAGGTTTATATCTTTAAATTACTATTCATAAGTACGGTAGTAAAATATTGTTCACTCGGTATTGTTCACCGCCGCGTGCGCCGCAGCACTGTAGGAGGTACTATAGTAATTTGATATTTTTGGCTTATTTTCATTAGAGTTTCAACCATATTTGCTCCATTAACTCCAAACCTATAAAAATAATAAAAACAAATATATCAAAAGACAAATAAACTTAATTTCTACGAACAAATATTAAGTTTGGAAGATGAAAATATTAGACTCAATGAACCCTTATCAATATCCAGACTTTCCGTTTGATCCGAATTTTAAAAAGTCTACATTTGGTTATGTATTTCTTCTCATCAGTATTGGAGCTAGTTGGAAACATGTAATTTAGATGTCCATAACTAATTCTATCTTAGAGGTAATATTTGTTGCAGCTTGAAAAGCCTATAAAGGAAGCATTGTAGATATTCAAGCTATTTGCAGAGCTTAGAATGGCTGCAAGTTTAATGAATCCTATCCTACTATAATGCAACAATAACGGAGTAATTGCTTGAGCCAAGCAGCCAAATGACACACCAGTATTCTGATGATATGGACTCTGAATACCACATAATTAGAAAGTTCTTGACCTCTGGAGATATAATAATATCTATGATATATTTTATAGATAACGTAGCAGACCCACTCAAGTTTATACAATAAATATTTGAAATAATTGTTAGCATTAAATACGTATATCGTATAATTCTTGTAACGTTACAGACATTGTATGATCTAAATGTGTTCAGGTCTGATCTGAAGGAGTTTAGATCTGGTTTAAAGGAGTTTATACCAATGCTAAGAGTTATAAATGCTAATAATTAATACTGCTAAAAAGTTAGCAGGTTATAAAGAGTCAGCGATATCTAATAAGTTAGAGTATTATATGAAATGAAACAAAGACCAAGGTATACTAGTAATAACATAGTTGTAAAGAGTTGTAATAGGTGCTAGAAAATGTCATTATGTAAGTATGTTCTCAAACACTATGTTCTTGATCTATTTTTATCGATGCGGGTCTATCTGTGAATCCTTTATATATAGATCAGTATATGTTTATATCTGTAGGGTACAGATAATTGTTCATAACTGACCATGAGCTTAGAGCTCGTATAAGCATATAGGTATTCAGTCAGGACAGGATGTTGAATAGACTCACGAGGACGCTAATAAAGATCCTATGAAACCGTCAATGTAAGTCCTCTCGAGGTGAGTAGTATATATAGTTCTTTGACCTAAGTGCAACGGTGGGCTTGTGAGTGATCCACTATGCTTTAGTTCCACAGATGTCAAAGACCTTTTATGATCTGACTGCTAAGTGTCGCTGGGTATGGTCTGATGCTCATGGAGTTTGGTATACGTAGATATAGGATCCGTCAGCTTCTATAGGGGAGTTGTATATTCAGATGCTTCAAGATTTATATTTCAGGAAATTTTGGCTAAAAGTACAAAACTACAAAAAAGAGTTTTTCATAAGATTATATAATATTGTAAAGGAGTTTGCAGATATTATTTCTTGAAACACAAATCTAGAGATAAGTTCACTGCTGAATGATAGAAGGATTATACATATGCGTTTTAACCTTAGCATATATGGTCTAACACACTAATTTGACGAATCGAGCATGGACTTAGGAAGTCCTGCAATATGAAGTGTACTCGTTGTGCACTAAGACTGCGTACCGACTTAAATTGTTCAATCCCATAAATTTTTAACAAAACTAAATATTTATTTCAGACACCCTCGGGATGCGTGTGTGTCATGATTTAATTGTTAAGTATATTAATTAATAAATAATTATTGTTGACCAATTAAATATTTATACGTGGTGCATAATGAGCCTTTACTTGAGTTTATTCAAGTATGTGGTTAAATAAAACTCACTTTTAGTTAACTTTGTAATTAAATAAATATTTAAGGATAATGTCACTTAATTGATTATTTAATTGTTAAATAATTTATTTATTTATTTGTTAAATAAATAACTAATTTAATTATGATTAAAGGTTAATTATTAGGTTAAGTTAATTAGATATTTTGATTTATTAAATTGTTAAATAAATCTTAACCTAATCTAAGTTAATATTTAATTAGGGTTAAGTTAATTAAAATATCTAATTAATTCAACTTAATTTAACTTAGGTTAATGTATTAACTAAGATTAAGTTAAAGGATTAGATATTTTATAACTTAATTGTTAAGTTATTAATAAAGTAACCATAGTTAAAAGTTAACCACTTGAATTAATTATTTTATTAATTATTTATTAAAGCTAAAAGCTATATATAGTGAAATGAAACAAATATGTTTTTTTATAGAAAAAAAAGAAAAAGAAAAGTGTAGCCGGAGAATGAAAATTGTTTTCATTGATTACCAAAAAAAAAATGGAGCAAATGGCTCTCCTACTCCAAAAAAAAAAACAAAAGATAAGTTATATTTTCAAGAGTTAATTAGTTAAACTTGTAACTTTTGTTCTTATAGTGGCCGGCCCACAAAAGTGTAATAAGAGAAATCAGTGCTAGAAAATAAAGTTGTTATATTAGTTAAAGTGTTTAGCTAGCATTAATAGTTTAAGTATTAAATTATAGATTAAGAGTTAATTTAAATAGTTTAAGTATTAAACAAGTATTAAAAAATAGAGCCGTTATTCTAGCAGCTTAAGGCTATCCTATTGAGTTTTAGAATTGCTTACGGGTCCATTTCAGACGGTACTCCAGCTTATATTATTTCAAAGGCTTGTCAGGTGATTATTCTCAATTTTAGTATTAATGCAATTAATATCTGTTTAATTTTATTAATTACCTACGGGTCTATTTCGAACGGTACTCTAACTTATATTATTCTAAAGGCTTGCCAAGTGATTATTCTCAATTTTGGTATTATTGCAATTAATATCTGTTTAATTTCATTAATGTAATTAAATGTAAAATTTATCGTATTCATTGTTTAGAAAATTACATTTTCAGTTTTCGCTGCACATATATAATGTATGAGATACACGTATATGTATTTATAAATAGTAAACACGCGCACATATATACCCACACCTAATAAAATACAATTTTGAACCGCACCCCCAACACATCTTCGAGTTGTCATTCAGATCTTTGAATCTCTTCATCATTATTAGTTTTTCTTTTAAATTTTGATTCTTCTTTGTTGATTCCTTCAATTGCTTTAAGATTTTTAACAAAACTTCTACCATCATAGCTAGAATTCATTATTCATCACCATCATCTCAACTGTACTTGGCTCTTCCCTTATCACCTCCTCTTCTTACTCTTGACAAGCCACTTGATTACGTTTTTACCCCACTATTTCTACTCTCTTCTACTTTAATCTTTATGGAATGTTGTCATTTTAGGATCCATTGAAGAATCCTAGATCAAAACTTCTAGATCAATGACCTTTAAGCCCTCGTACTAGTTTTTTTAAATGATTAGAATGTCTTTGTCGAACAACGAAAGACACTCCGACGCTCAAGTTAATATAAAAAGTTTAATAGAGAAAAAATGGATGAAAAGTAGAATTAAATTTATATTTGATTCTCGAGAAAATATTTGTGGTTATGTGTTTTAGTTTCTTTATAGAACAGTGAATAACTTAGAATTTAAATTTGTAAAGATAGAATGTTCATAACCTTCAATGAGAAAGGACTTCCCTTTTATAAGAATAGATTTAGAGAGAAAAAAGAGAACCTTTCCGTTAAATCTCCTTAGCTATTGGATGGGAAATTCTCCCTTTCTTTTGTTGGATTATCCATTTACGGTCCATTTATCTAAGAGTTTATTAAAACTATTCACAAAAAAGTAATCTAACGGGGGTGAGCTCATTCAAATCCTCTTTATAAGGTAAGAAATGGGCATGTGACATTGGGCTGATTGAGCCAGTTGAATTTGGTACATTATCATATATATAGAAGCATACTAAAAGTAGGGATAAATATTGTCATTGTACATAAAAGAGAAAGAATAAGATATTTTAATATTTTAATCCTTATAATCCTTATAATTTTATACAAAAAAATTATAGACTAGTGTTTCAAAAATGCCTCACTTAAATTCTTCTAAATTATAGTCACTCTCACATACGATCTTGAGTTAGTTTGAATATATATTATGGTGTATTTAATAAAAATATGAAATTACAATCTTAATAGAAAAATTATTGGGATTTGTGCTTACATACTATCCCATTACGTTTGAATATTTATTGTTTAATATTTATACAATCAACATTTTATTAAAATCATTAATATTATTTATTAAATAGTAAGAAGCTTATAAAGTTTCAGACATTATAGATCTAAATGAGTTTAGGTTAGTGTTAAGTATTAACGATGCTAAGAGTTAGTGGTGCTAAAAGTTAGTAAGTTATAAGAGTTAGTAAATTCTAAGAGTCAGAAACTTTGTCTAAAATAGAACAATAGTCTGGGAATATATTAGTAATGACATAGTTGCAAAGAGTTGCAAATGGTGCTAGAAAATGTCATTATGTAATATGTTCTCGAACACCTCATTTTTTATCTAATTTTACTGATACGGGTTGATCGGTGAAATATTTTATCTAGATCAGTGTATGTCTATATCTAAATGGTCTAAATGGTTAGTTTTAAAAAAACTATGAGCTTAGTAGAAGCTCATATAGAGATGTATTCAGTAAGTATTAGATACTAAACAGATTTATGAGGACCTCTCATAGTCATCCCAAAAAGCAATCAATAGAAGATCTTCTTGAGTTGAGTAGTATTCATGGTCCTTTGACCTGAGCGCAATAGTAGATTTGTGAGTGACCCATCATACTTTAGTTCCACATATGTTAGAAAATTTTATAGTCTAATCACTAAGTGTCGCTGGGTATGGTCCAATGCTCATGGAGTCTGGTATGCATAGATATGGGATTCGTCTACTCATATGGGTGAGTTATATATCTTGATGCTTTGAGATTATCTTTTAGAAAGTCTTATGACTATAAGCAATAAACCCAGAAAAGAATTTTTTGTGGAATAAATAATATTACAAAAGTATTTGTGGATATCATTTATAGAAATATAAATGTTGAGATAAGTTCACTGTTGAGCAAATAGAGATTTGACGGTAGAGATCTATATCTCTGCTCTTCCAAGTATATAGGTGACGGAATGATTATACGTATATATTTTAACCTCAGCTTTTTATGGTTCAACGCGTTACTTTGTAATATCTATAATGTGTGTGTGGGACATCGTTCACAGATTTATAGAGGAGTTTCGTATGACAAATCGAGCATAAACCTAGTGACTCTCATAATATGAAGTGTACTCGTTGAGCACTAGGGTAACATACTAGGTTGAAGAGTTTGATCTGAGAAAATTACTGATGAGTTCGGTTTTGGGACTTCTCAAGATGGATAATTTTCGATCAAAGAGTTCGATCCAGAGATAGAGCTCGTTATTGAAACTTCTCAAAATATGGTATTCTTGATTGAAGAGTTCAATCAAAAGAGATTATGGGTAAGTAGGATTTGTTATTGGGATCTCTTGAGAATATAGCGCACTCGATCGAAAAGTTCGATCAAAGGAGAGAGCTCGATTTTGAGACCTCTCAAATTGGATACTTGTCGAATTCTAATTGTTAGAATTTGACACATCACTAAATCCTAAAGAATAAACTTTAGGATAGTATTTTAACAAGTGTTAGACACTTATCATGTACTTGATTATTTTAAAAATACTTATATTGGAATTGGTGCTTACGTGCTATTCTAATATTATATAACTATTAATCGTTTAATATTTATACAATAAATATTTTGAATAAAATCGTTAATATTAAATATATATAGTAAGATGCTTGTAGCATTTTAAATATTGTATGATCTGAAGGAGTTCAGATCTGGTTTAAAGCAGTTTAGACCAGGGTTAAGAGTTAGTAGCACTGAGAGTTATAATTATTAAGAGTTAGCACTGCTAAGAGTTAGTAAGTTATAAAAGTCAGCGAAATCTAAAGAGTTAAAGTCTTATCTGAAATGAAACAAAGACCCGATGGTTGACTAACAATGACATAGTTATAAAATGTTGAAAATAGTGCTAAGAAATGTCATTGTGCAGTATATTTTTAAATGTTATATTCCTGATCTATTTTCATTTATGCAAGTCTGTCGGTGGGAACCTTATTTATATATAAATCGATGTATATCTATATTTAAATAGTTCAGATGGTTAATCTTTATAAACCATAGATTTAATAGAAGCTCGTATAGGTATATGATTATTCAGTGTGGACTAAGTACTAAACAAGCTCAATTAAGATCTTCAATAGACATCTCATAAAGCCGTCAATAGATGATTGTTTTTAATTGAATAGGTATTCGTGGTCAATTAACCTGAGCACCATGGTGGACTGATGAATGATCCACCATACTTACGTTCCATGCATGTCAGAGACCTTTTATGGTCTACAGCTGGGTGTCGCTGGGTATGGTCCGGTGCTCATGGAGTCCGGTGTGTGTAGATATGAGATCTGTCAGTTTGTATAGGTGAGTAGTATATTCAAATGCTCCAATATTGTGTTTTTGAAAGTCTTATGATCATAAGTATTATACTAAAAAAAAAATATTTCCAGTGTTAGAAATAATATCGCAAAAGTATTAGAGGATATTGTTTATCGGAATACGAATTTGGAGTTAAGTTCTAAGGTTGAGCATATAGAGACTTAACAGTGATGATCTATATCTCCGCTCTTGTAGGATATAAACGATAGAGAGATTATACGAATATATATTAATCTCAACTTATATGGTTCAACACATTATTTTGTTATTTTCATAACGTGTGTGTGGGACAACGTTTATGGACTTACAGAAGAGTTTTGTAGAATAAAACGGGTGTGAACCTAGCGAGTCTCATTATATGAAATGTATTTATTGTGCACTGGAGTAGCGCAATAGATTGAATAGTTCAATTTAGAAAGTTCTCAAAAAATTAAAATTATTTTAAGATCTCTTAAGAAGATCATAAAATTCAAGTGTTAAACTTGAGATCTCTGTAAGTGAGACTTGCTGTTTTATTTTTTTGTTGGATATCATATATTATGTTATTAATTTATTAGAATATGAAGTGGCAAGATTTTATTGGCTTAATTTTTAATGTTGCAAGATTAAATAAAATAAATCAAATTAGAAGCTTTGGATGGTATTATTTGATTGGCTCTTTTTGTAAATTAAGTGGCGGCACTTTGAAACCTAATGGCTATTAGATCAAATAAAATCTTTTTATTATGCTTAATGTGTAAGCAATGGTGGCAGCAAATATATCAATTGATAAAGTAAATTTCCGCCACTTAACCATTTTGAATTGTCATACTTAAGGTAAGCATGTGTGGGCAGCAAATATATCAATTGATAAAGCAAAATTCGGCCACTTTAACCTTTTTGAATTGTTATGCTTAAGCTAAGCATGTGATGGCAGCAAATATGTCAATTCATAAAGCATGTTGGCCATTATTTCGTATTTAATTCGGACAGCACATAAGCCTCTTGCCAGTAAGCTTATGATTACAAGTATAAAGTGGCCAAATAAAAGCATTGTCATGCTTATGAAAATTGGCCGCTAATTATAATTTAATTGGTCAAATGGTGGCGACAATTGCTATATATAGGAATAAATTCTTCATTTGAAATTGATGTTAAGTGAGATAGCAAAAGAAAAATAAGGTAGAAATGGTAAGTAAATTAAATAGTAAAGATTTGAGAGAAATTTTAGAGGCAAGTGTTGCCTTTAGTAAAATACTTCGCTGAGAGTATGAAATTATCATTTTAATTCAAATGATTCTATCAAGTTTTAGACTAGATTGCATAAAGCATGCTTTAATAATGAGTTCTCTAATATCTTATTAATATAATGAAATATTTATTTATTTTATATTATATATTTATGCATGTGATGTGTAAATTAAGAATAAAAAATATACATATTCACCCAATGCACAATACACTATCAACTTAATGGTCAAGCATTGGTGTAAGATGGTGATAAGCATTGGTGTAAGATGGTGATAAGCATTGGACACTGTTTATAGACTTACTTATTTTATTAAAACTTGTTGAATAAGCTTTGAATAAGTCCTTGAATACTTGTCTCTTTTATAATAGTTTTATTATCTTAATGAATTTTATTAAATAAGTTTTGTTTATAGAAAATGACACATTATTTAAGATAGTGATAAGTGTATTTTTAATGACTTAAAATAATAAAAAGTTTAAAATATATTTTGTTAAAAGCTTAAAAAAGTGTTCGTCCAATTAAAGTGAAATGAGATAAAAAAATAATTTTTTTTGTCTTTTATCCTTCTTATAAAAGGGTTAGACCAAATCATGTAAAAGGTCGACAAAAAATTTTTATTTATCATCTTTGCAAAGAGAGAGAAACGACCATTCTTAGTGGATAAGAAAAGAAAATGCAAGTATTTATCTTTTGTTTAAGTCTCATTTTCTCACCCCAAAACTAAAAAAGACTAAAGCAATAGTTGTTTTGCAAAATTCTATAAAATAAAAGCTACCATTCTAGCATTCCAAGCTCACTAATTTGGAATATAGAATTGTTAATGAGAGCACTTCACATGAGTTTAAGTTTGAGAACCTCTTTCAAAGGCTTCCAAGGTGATTATCAACCTTATTAGCGTAATGAAACTTAAATTTAAGTGTTATTTATTGAATAAAAAATTAAATTTTTGGTTCTACTGCGATTTTATGTGTGAGACGTGCAAATTTAATAATTCAATTAATACTATTCACATGCATTGCCTATGGAAATAGCACACACAACAAAAATAACTCAATAAGAGCTCAAATTCAAAAATGATTCCAACGCTTAACTGAAAAAAGTGGTTGTTTGGGCCAACAAGTTTTGAATTTATTTGCTAGAGAGAATCAACACTTGAGCCTCGTCCTAGTTGGGCTTGTTTGTAGAAGCCTGGGTCTTCTCTTCTTTGTCGGCTACAGTAAAACCTGTAAAATACAAGCGAAACTATCGTAATGGTCTCGTCAAGGTGGGTTTCGGCGAAGACTCTCTGATGCTTAAGTCAGAAATGGTCTTTATAGCAGGAGACTGTAAAAAGTTAAGCAAAACATTGAATAATAAATGAAAATACCATTTTTCTCTCTATGTCTAGTTCTTCTGTTTTGTTCATTTGGCATTCTCCTTTGCTATTGTGTCTTTCTCTTAATTTTTATAGTACTGATCTTCAGAGGACTTTCTGGGCATATTCCCTGACATGCTTCTAACTCTGCTTCTGTTGTGCTTCTATCGCACGCCAAATATCCTTCTGCTGATCTTTTTCTAACATACTTCTATTACAAGTCATGTAACTTTCTGATATACGTTAAGCATATTCTCGACATATATCTTATGCCTAACTTCGCCAATGAATTTGGTTAAGTGTGAGGCTAGGTTTGATTTGCTCAGATTAGTTATCTAGTAGTATCTTTCTGTTCAGTTCAAGGTCTTCTCAAAGAGCTAGTCTTTTGGTGACTTCACTAGCTGTACTTGGTCGGCCTGTTTGGCAGACAGCCAACCTGGTGTCTGTTCTAACCCAATTTCTTCATTGATCAAGCAAGTGCTAAGATGAACTGATCTAGTTAGTGTGTAAATAGTAGTTTTGGTCGGATTATCGATGAGGTCTTTTGAATCCAAGTAGGTTCTCTATTGTTTAACCCTGCCAGGGCCTAACCCGATAGCTATTACAATAGGCTTGTCTTTGGAGTGGGTTATCCTCAAGGTGTGGTAGGTTTTGCGGAGGGCTATTCTATAGTAAAACATCCGGCTGAGCCCTTGGGGGATAACGTTTTTTAGGCCTGGAGGCCTTAAGCTCAAAGGTGATATTTTTTATAGAAATAGAGGTCCATCGGTTTCTAGTTTTGATTCATTCAAAACTGGAAAGTCTATTTTGACCTGGCCAGTTCATGTCGTTCTTCTGATCTCTGTTTGATTTCTACATTTCCTTTTTCTGTCAATTTCTCCTATGTCCGAGCTGGTCCGAACTAGTTTTTGGGCGGTGTTATGCTATCACAAGTTATTGACTGTCTTCTGAATTTGAGGATATCAGAGCTAGTCAAGTTGGTGTGATGATGTCATAGACTGCTCAACTGGTTACTACCATATAATGGCGGCTTCTCTCAAACTTTCTTCAAGTAATAATAATGAATCTTCTCAAGCATCATCCTTGATTCATGTGAAAAGCTTCTCGAACAAGAAACTTGTCGCTAGTCGTTTATCTATTTTTGATCATGTGGCTGAAAGTAGCTAAGACCCAAAGGTCACGTCTTTTTCTGCTTTCTAAATGGAAATTAGTTGATTGAAATAATTTGGGCTGTTAATGTACTGGATTTGACAGCCTGGGTTACTGCTTTTTGAAGAGACGTGCATTTAATGCTCTTAAAATTCCAAGACGTCACGCCTCTTTATCCCAATAGGTGTCTCTTCGATCTTCTACTAATCTTGTCCGTCCATTTAATTTGGACGATTATAATTGCTCCACTGTTGTCTATAAATAGTTACATTTTTCTTTATTTGCCTCTTTATTTTGTATTTTTCTCTGTTGTTGCCACACACTCTCTCTGGTGTAAAGGCTTTTTCTCCATCTGGTGGTTCGTAGCTGCTACTTTGTGGTTTTTTTCTTTTGATTTCTACGCATTCTTCTCGTGATTTCTTCTTCTTTTTGCTTCTTTGTCTCTGTAATTTCCTTTTTTTTATAGTACTTTTACATCCATAGTATGGGCTTCTATTACTTGATCTTGCTTTTATATCTTGGTAGCTTTGTAGTTTTTAGGCCACTTTCTGGATTTCTACTACTGTTTTCTTGCTTCGATTGCTTTTGTATCTTCTTTTGACGTTTGTTTTTTTCTTTTTCTTGTTTGCTATTTTTTGAGTGTGATTGATTATTTCCATCCTTACTCTGCAGTGTATGTAGCCTTTAGGAAATATTTCTGTGTTTTAATGGCGTTTAGAGACAACTTAGATTTTTCAGCCGTAAACATAGCTAAAGAGGATGAGGAAATGACTCCAGAGGTCCCGCTGTTCAGGAGAAATAGTAGGGCCAAATGCAGTGGAGGGGCATCCACCTTAGCAGGTGATGTGCCTTCTTTTTTAAGAGTAACCATCACTAAGGCCGAGCCGATCTCTATCATTAAGGAGGGATAAGGTAATGACTCAGAAGACCTTGAGGAGGCTGGCAGTATGGAGGCGATAAAGTTTGAGCTAGACACCAGATACCGTACTTTTTGCTTGAACGATGCCAACCTGGGTCACATTAGGCATTCCTACAATATCCCTGAGTTGGTCACCCTTAGGCTGCCCACCAAAGAGGATTACTCGAGCAACCTTGTCAATGGCGACGGGGTCATCTATGTGGAGTTCTAGAGGCTGGACCTTAGGCTTCCCATGTAGTGCTACTTCGCTAGGATGCTGGCCCGTCTAGGAGTAGCTTATTCCTAACTAGGTCCCAACTCCTGAAAAGTCTTAGCTAGTCTATATATTTTATAGGCAAAGGCAAGGCAGTCCCCTACTCCCTCAAATTTTTTTAAGAATTATGCTACTTGTACCACTTCAGAAGCAATGCCAAGTGCCAAATAGGCTTCTATTATCTCTCTTTCTATGGCCTCCAAAACTCAATCTTTGATTGTCCCACCTCTATGAAATTAAAAGGGGGAATGGTTCTTTATTGGGGGATAGTAGAGTCAGAGGGTCCCCAAGAGAAATGAAGGAAAGTGGGTTATTATCACTAACTTTCCTTTGGGTACAAGTCCTTATCTATTTTGTACTTCATTTTTTTATTACCCTGTACTATTCGGCTAACACTTCTGATTTTCTTGCAGTAACCTAGGCTACTGACGTCGAGATATCCAAATAAAGACTTGATTGGATAATCGCCACACTTTAACATATTTTCCCTGTTCAAGAACTACTATTGCCAGCATCATCGAATTAAACTTTGTACCTTTCGTACCGCGCAGGCCTCATGTTCGAAGTAAGTTTTCTTATTTTTCATTACCATAGACCAGTCTTCTTTCATTTCTTTTAAAGTTCACACAATATGCACTGTGCAGTGATGTCTGAACAAGGTAATGGTAAAAAGAGAAAACGGAGTCGGACTGAAGGCTCCTTTGCTTTAGGCGATTGGGGTTCCCTAAACCTTGACAATGTTATAGGGTTTCTGTTTGACTCTGGCTCAAGAGGAAGTTGAGCGAAGGCACCGTCCTATGAGAAGGGGTCGTGTGATCATGTCGTTGATAGACAGGCCCTCAAAGAAAGAGCTTTAGCAAGCTCAACTGTCCAAGAGGGGGGACAAGTTCAAAGTGGCTCTCTGGAGAGATTGCGAGCTTCAACCCAGACTCCGTCTTAAGCATAAGACCACCTTACTCCCTAAACTCAAGGTAGGGGACAGGATTCACCGACTCAATTTTTAACATAGGCAACTTCAAGTGGCCGAGCTATTGGGGAGGCAAGATAGGCCATCAATCAGCGAAGGTCCTCCTTTTTCTTGTATCCCCTTCCATACTGGTCTTAGAGGTGAGGCAAGACCTAAGCTTCATGTTCTCCTTGATATGGGAGATAGAAAGGTACTTAGCCCTAGTCTAGGTAGGTTAAGTATCTTCTCTAAAATAGGGTCTGCCTTGGATGTAAGTCTTCCGCTTCTTGTTCAGTTCTATTTTGTTATGTTCACCTGTTTATATGTTCATCTGTTTTGACTTTTCTTTATTTCGTACAGTCCGTCTATCTTCTCTCTTGGATTTAAGCTAAAATGCTTGACTTGAAAGCCCGAGCCTAAGAGACTGAGAATGATCTTGCTTAGTCTAGCGTAAAGACCCTGCGTGTAAACAGAATTACCGAGTAAGAAAGAAAAATAGCAGATGAGGCAGATGCTAAGCTAGAGGAGATGATGACCGCCCGTGCCAAGAGAGAGCAAGCTGTCAAAGCTTAAGTGCCAAAAAAGGCTGATCAAACAAAATATGACCAACTCTTTAACCACGATCGGGAGTCGTATTGCCAATTTAACACGTTAAAATAAAGAACTTGAGACATAGCTCATTGTGGCTCTGCGAAAGATGAAGCTTATCAAGCAGAACAAGAATTCCTTGACGGCTCAACTGGACAGTAGATTAGTCACTAGTCTGCTGGTCATGAAGAAGAATTTTGCAAGGAGCGGTTAAGGGGTTCTAGAGGTCGATCACCCTCTTCAAAGAGCACTACCTAGATATTAACCTCCAGTGGCTCTAGAGTCTAGCCACTAGAGGCTCATACCATGAAATGAAGACCTCTGGTGCTGGTGCTGGTGCTGGTGCTAGTGCTAGTACTGGTGCTAATACTGATCATCCTGCTCCTGCCGATGCAACTGCTATTGCTGATGGTGTTATAGTTATAAACACCAACAAGGCCGTTCCTCATGTCCCAATGATAAAAGCAAATTTGTCATATATTTTCTCATGATTTTATTATTAATACATTATTATTTTATGAGAATAGATGACTATTTATGTGCATTATTATTATTTATAGGGACTTGAATGAAATAAAAAGCGGTGAAGCCTTTTTCACGTGTCGCCCCAGCGACAACTACATAGTGCCCCAGCGGTAACGCGAGTCCTAGTCCGACGAGAATTGAGAGTTTTAAGCTCATATCAATCCCAATAAAAAAGTCACTCGTTCCCAGCCTTTAAGAATAAACCCAGAGCAACCTAGAGTAACCCAAGACACATTGAAGAACACCAAGAATATAGAGCACGAGTCTTGGAGAGCAATAAGAGTTTAATTGAAGCAACTATAGAGAGATATTCAAGGCGTTCTTTGGCATCAAGAGTATCTTAAGCAGCGTAATTAAGAGCAATTCGACTTCTATATCGGTTTGCTATTGATTGTATCATGATTTATTATTATTTTTACTGTTGTTCTTTTGTAGCCATGAGCTAAACTTATTTTTTAGGGTTAATACTTGAACTCATTATGTGTGCTTAATTGTCATATCTTTTGAATATTTAATAAACTTAGTTCTTTGATATTCAAATTACTTGATCTTAATGCTTCAATATATCTAGCCAATATATGGTGAATGAGTTGGTAATATTATTGATAAACTCGGAAGAGGAACATAATATTTAGACCTAGGTAATTTGATGCATGATTGTAAAGTAACATTCAATGTTGCATATGCAAGTTTCAATTTAGGATAGGAATATACCTAATTGGCATGTATGATCAATAAGACTTAATCTTAATGAATCTTAATTTATTACAAGTACCATAGGAATATAGATATTTAGTAAATTAAGGTATACTTGCATGACCTTGGAAGAGGCTTGTGAATACATTAGTGTCTTAATCAATAACAAAGACTAAGAGAGTTAAATATTAAAAAATTAATCATTAGAAATCATGTTTATGGATAATATTAATCCTAGGTTTTCTCTATATTGCTATCACCTAATTCTCTTTGCATTGTGTTTTTACTTTTATATTTTTTACATTCATTTTTAGATTTTTATTTTTCTGAATAATTATTAGGAAGACGTAATTTTAGTAATTGGTTAAAAAGAAGAAATTATCCATGTGGGTTCGACATCTGACTTATTTAGTCCCTTTATTACTTGCATATGATAGTGTATACTTGCACTCAATTTAAGATATAGAATTATCGCATCACCCAACCAATCCTCTGGGCGATGCCAACCTCGGGGCGATTCCTGTTATAGATTTAAAGCTGCCCGTCACAACTCCAGCAGCATGAGCTGTCGCCTTCTCTTCTACCTTCTCTCTCTTTTTCCTCTACTTTCTCTTCTTTCTTCTTTTTGTAAAGCTTAAAATTTTTGTAATGTTTGAAACTTCTTGTAATACCTTTTACCAATGAATACAAGCATATTTTATTCTTCCAGTTCTTGTACCGATCTGTTCTTCTGATAACCATTTGCAGTGAATCTGTTTTCTCATATAGGTAAAAGCACAATAACATAATCGAACCCCTTATAATATAGAATTTACAATAAAATAAGTATGTTAGAATAATTGAACCGCTCATAATAACTATAACTTGTAATAAAAGTATTTTAGCATAGCTGAGCTGTTCATGATAATAAAATTTATGATAAGAAAAGCTAACTGAACTGCCAAACCGCTTGCAATAATTAAATAATAGCAGTGATTCATAAATAACTTAGTAAGCTTTTACTATAAACGAGCAGTTCCTCCACAGCCATAAGGCATCAAGCTCGATCGTTCAAGCGCCAATAATAACCATGCAAACTTGACCCCCCATAATAAATTAAAATAGAGACTCACCCGGCATGCTTTATGGTAATAGCTGATTCAATAAACATATGTGACTAAACAATTGTTAATAACAAGTGCCATATAATGACTAGATCGACACAGAGATAAAAATATACATCTAAGTCTTAGGGAGTTATCAGATAACAGTCAGCTCGACATGGAAATATGACAGTAGTCAGTGAAAATCAAGATAATAACTGGCCCGTTGTTGTGATGAAAATTATCCTGCAAAGACTTGAGAGTTATAAAAAATAATGCCGCACTTAGCAAAGGCACAACTGAGTAGTCGTTAACAATAAAACGAACATGGTATAATAGCTGGCCCAGCGTGATGACATTCAACAGGGAACTTGCGGCCACTTAAGAAATCATTAAAAAATAATGGCTAGCTCAAAGTAATAATGTTGAATGAGCAACTTGCAACAATTTAGAAATCGTTAAAAAATGATGGCCAGCTTGGAGTAATAATGCTGAATGAACAGCTTACAGCAGTTCAAAATTGTTAAAAAATTATGGCTAGCTTGGAGTAATAATGTTGCACGAGCAGCTTGCAGTCGTTCAAAAATCATTAAAAAACGATGGTGGGCTCGAAGTAATAACGTTGAATGAGCAACCTTTTATGGGTGCTGTAGAAATGCCACAATAACGTTGAATGAGCAACCTTTTATTATCCTTGTAAACGTCGAACTAGTAGTGGTGATATGTCTCGTAGACATCGAACCACATAATGAAATACCTCATGGACGTCAAAGCAGTCACAATGAAATGCCCTGTGGGTGTCGAACCAATTATGGTGAAATGCCTCAATCACAATGAAATGCCTAATAGGTGTCGAACCAATTACAGTGGGCGTTGAACCAGTTATGGTGAAATACCCCGTAAACATCAAACCAATGATGGTGAAATGCCTTAATCACAGTGAAATGTCCTGTGGAAGTCGAACCAATGAGATAAAATGCCTCAATCATGGTGAAATGTCCCATGGGCATCGAAGCTGTGATGGTGAAATACCTCAATCACGGTGAAATATCTCGTGAGTGTCAAACCGGTCATGATGAAATGTCTCAATCACGGTGAAATCCCCTGTAGGCGTTAAACCAGTGATAGTGAAATACCTCGTGGGTGTCGAACCAATCACGGTGATTTCGATGATGATGATGACACAACGATGTAGTGATAAAGATAAAAATATGATGTCATGATGATGATGATGATGATATGATGAGATGTTGTGATATGATGATAAATGGTTAGGGGAAACTCATCCAGACTAGCAGGTAGGGGTAAAACAATGATACCCCGATTCCAAAAAACTTCATCTGGACTTATAGTTTATAAATGCGTACCCTTAAAGGAAGTCGATCCGCTTAGGTCGATCGGGGTGATTCTTCTGAGATTATCCTTGCAGGACCTTTGTCAGATGGACCAAAGGCAATGTTCGTGAGTACTCTATCACATATTCCGGACATTCATTTTCCACAAAGATACATGCAAGAACATAAACGACTTTATTAAAAATGATGTTCGTACATGGTGAATAATCATTGCATAAAGAGAAAAATAAAAAATATAGAGTAGTATTTCTTCAATAGTTCAGCATTCCACGATTTCCTCACGACTCATCTGTCTGCCCCTTCGAGCTCATAAAGTCCTTTGATGCATCTGAGGACTTTATATGGTTCTTCCCAAGTCAGGCCGAGGACTCTATCCGCTGGATTTCTTGTGTTGAGCATTACTCTTCTTAACACCAGGTCTCCTTCTCCGAATTCTGTGGCCTTGACCATCTTGTATAATACCTGGCAGTCTTTTGCCGGTAAGCCGCTACTCAAATCTAGGCCTAATCTCTGAGCTGCTCGACTGAATCCAACCGTTCCTATATTAGCTCATTTTTGAAAGCTTTAGAGAAGTTTAGCACCCGGTGTGTTGGGGTTCCCATCTTCGTAGGAATCACTACTTCACTCCTGAAAGCTAATGAGAACGGCGTCTCACCTGTGGTTGTCTTGCTGGTCATTCAAAGCGCCCACAATACTTTCAACAGTTCTTCTACCTACACTCCCTTTCCTTCTATCAACTTCTTCTTGAGCAACTTTTTGACCACCTTATTGAAAGATTCTACATGGCCGTTGGTCTTGGGATGAGCGAAGAATGTGAATAACAGCTGTACTTCGAGCTAGTCGTAAAAATTCTTGAAGTTGTTATGGTCGAACTGCTTCCCGTGATTGGTGATGATAGTGTGAGGGATTCCGTACTGGTATATCACATTCCTTTAAATGAAATCTTGAATGCTTTTCTCTATTATCTCTGATAATGGCCCTGTCTCAATCCATTTGATGAAGTAGTCAACAGTTATGACCACATATTTACAAGACCCCTTGCCTTAGAGCAAAGGTCCGATCAAGTCAAGCCCCCACTAGGTGAACGACCAGGGCCCACTCATGTGGTCAACTCTTACGCAGGTGCCTGAATCGTGACAGTAAATCTTTGATACGCATCGCAACGTTAAACTAGGCTTTTAGCATCCTGAAAAGCAGTTGGCTAGTAATACCCAATCTTAAATACTTTGTGAGCCAAGGCTTCTGTTCCCAAGTCATTAGTGTAGAATCCTTCATGGATTTCCTTTATGACTCGCTCCGTCTCCAAGGGGCTCAGACATCTCATGTAGGGGTGTAAGAAGCCTCTCTGATATAACACCCCACTGATCACCGAGTGTTTGGCGGCTCAGTATTTAATTCTTCGGGCTTCTTTTTTATCAGTTAGAATTGCCCCAATCAAAATATAGTCCTTGATAAGGTCTATCTAGCTCAGTCCTGACTCGATTTGTATAATCTGTTCTTCCTCTTGAATGCTAAGCTACAATATAAGTTTCATAAGGACCGTTCGGGGTAATCTAGCATCTTCATCTGACGCCATTTAAGCGATGATATCTACCTGGTGGTTTTCATTTCTCGAGATCAATTCTACTTTCACTTCTCTGAACTGGCTGGTCAGGCTCCTCACTTTTGCTAGATAGGTAACCCTTCTTTCTTCTCTAACCTCAAAGCTACCATTGACCTAGTTCACTACCAACTGGGAGTCACTTTTTAACAACACCTCCCTTACAGCCAATGCCCGAGCTACTCTTAATATGGCTAAGAGAGCTTTGTATTCTGCCTTATTATTCGAGGCCTTAACCCCAAAATGGATCGTATAACTGACTTCATCTCCCTCAGGGCTCACAAGAACAATCCCTACTCTATTTCTTTGCAGGTTATACACCCCGTTAATATAGAGCAACTACTTTTCTGAAACTTGATCAGGGGTTTGGGCACCTGGCCCCTCAATTTTTATTAACTCACTGGTGCATTCAGCTATAAAATCAGCCAAAGCCTGCCCCTTGATAATTGTTCGGGGCTTATATTGAATGTCAAACTTGATCAACTCCATAGTCTATTTAACCAACCAGCCAAATAGGCTTGGCTTATGCAAGATTTGCCTTAACGGCAGGTTAATCTGCACAATGATAATGTGTACCTGAAAGTAGGACTGTAATTTCCTTCCAAACATGATTAAGGCCAAAGCTAACTTCTCAGGGGGAGAATACCCAGCCTCCGGGCTAATGAAGACTTTACTTACGTAATATATTAGCCGCTACACCTTTTTTTCTTCTTTGACTAGTACTAAGCTCACAGCCATTTTGAGACTATTAGGTTCAACACCAATGCTTATCTTTATAGGAATGACCAAGTGTACTAGCTCAAAAAGGTAAGCCTTCAATTGCTGGAAGGCTTGTTCACATTCCTCTGTTCACTTATTCTTTTCCTTCTTTTTTATTGCCTAAAAGAAAGTGAAGCATTTATCCGTAGCCTTGAAAATAAACCTATTCAGGATTGCAATCCTTCCTATGAGTTGCTGGATCTCCTTCACTGTGCTTAGGGACCTCATTTCTAGAATGGCTCAGACTTTATCTGGGTTAGCTTCTATCCCCTTCTGACTCACCATGAAGCCCAAACATTTCCCAGACTTCACCTCAAAAGCACATTTTTCTAGGTTCAACTTCATTTCGTTCCCTTTATATCATAAAACTTTCCTCAGATTGGCTATATAGTCCTCTGCCTTCATAGACTTAGCTATCATACCATCCACGTAGACTTCTATATTCCTATCGATTAGGTTTTTGAAGAGTTTGTTCACTAAACTCTGGTAAGTAGCTCTAGCGTTCTTTAATCTGAACGATATTACTTGATAGTAGTATATCCCCTGATGGATGATAAATAATATTTTCTCTTAGTCAAAAGGAAACACCGAAATTTAATTATAGCTAGAAAAGGCATCCATTAAGCTTAACAGCTCATACCCGGTTGTAGCATCCACAAACTGGTCGATCTTTGGAAGGAAAAAACTATCCTTTAGACATGCCTTATTCAGATCGGTGAAATTCACGCACATCCTCCATTTCCCTTTAGCCTTCTTTACCATTACTACATTAGCCAACCAGTCAGGGTAATAGACTTCTCTGATAAAACCTGTTGCCAACAATTTTTCCACCTCTGTTGCTACAGCTTCATTTCACTCATGGTTAAAGATTTTTCTTTTCTGCTTAACCAGTCAAAACGTGGGTTTGATGGTCAACCGGTGGGGAGCTAGTTTAAGGTCAATTCCAGGCATGTCTTTGTGGGTCCAAGCAAAGACGTTTAAGAATTTGCAAACTAACTAGGTCAATCTTTCCTTGACCCTTGCTCTAACTGGGAGGTAGGTATTCGTCGTCTAGCCTTTTGTATTTCTGAGGAAAGGGTAGGGGTCTTTCCCTTCCCCCATATTTATTATCTTTTCTGGGCCTGACATACCCTGTAGGTGGTTCGATAAGGGATCTCTTGGCTGTTTCCCCTTCTTCTATTAATATATACTTCGACGTCTTGTTAGACGTCATTGCATAATTCTCAATGCTGTTTTCCACCAAATAATATCAGAATCTATTCAGCCTCAACCTAGACTTGCAGGTGTCCAGGGCGACAGGTTAGTCAAAAGCTCCCAAGGGTATTACCTCTTTGTGAAATCTATGAATGAAATTCTTGAGGCTCTTACCTCAACCCTGTCTAACCCGTTTTAGTTACCCTGAGTTTTTAGTTGCCTTACATGAACCTTGGAAGTGATGTAAAAATTTCTCAATCAACTCATGGTAAGAGGTGGCACTATGCTACTTCAAACCTCTATACCAGAGTAGAGCGGGTCTTTTCAAGTTCATATGAAAGAGTCTGTACATTTGGTCATGTCTCAGTCTCGCAATTGATAGCAGGTCGGTAATCTAATCGACGTAGTGGTTAGGGTTTGTCACTTCCCTCTAAATGGGCAGATTTGAAAGTCAAAACTCGATTGGGAGCTCCGTGTCTCTCAGCTTATCCGTCAATGGCGATCTCTTCTCCCTCTCTGTTTTCTTTATAAGAGGTTGATCTTTCTTCTCATTCTTTGCCAAGAGGCTCTCTAGCTTTCCTTCCAAATTACAGACCTTGTTTTCTAGACCCGACTAGCTCTGTTGGTGTTACCGTTGTTCAATAGATGATTCTTTCCTAGTCGTCTACTCAAAATCTCCAATCTGTGTCACCTCTCTCTCGGGGTACCTGACTTGGCCTAGTTGCTCTGGCCAAGTCGTGCAAGGTCCTCGACTTGTTCCCTCAATATGTTTGCTCTCGAATCTCCACCTGATATTCTTTCTTGCCACCGCTCCCCGCTTTCCTTCTTTTACTTTTGATCAACTCAGCTATAAGCCATCTCAGTTTTTCTCTCAGGGTCCTCAGTTTTGTTTAGATCTTGGGTGATAGCGAGCTTTTTATTTGATGAATAGGCTTATTTTCGTGGCCTCCATTCCTATTTAGGTTCAGGCCTTGTTCTCAGGTGACGAGGTTTCTGATGGTAGATAACTATTCTGTGATAACCACCTATCGTCTTCTTAGACAAAAAATTTTGTTCTAATTCCTACGGATAGTGCCAAAAACTGTTGACTGAAAAAAATGGTTCTTCGGGCCAACGAGCTTTGAATTTATTTATTAGCGAGAATCAGTACTTGGGGCCACGTCCTAGTTAGGCTTGCTTGCAGAAGCCTGGATCTTTTCTTCCTCATCGGTTATAGCAGAACCTGTAAAACCCAAGCAAAGCTATCGCGATGGTCTCGACAAGGTGGGTTCCAGCGAAGAATCTTTTATGCTTAAGTCAAAAAGGGTCTTTATGGTAAGAAACTGGTGAAAAGGTTAAGCAAAACGTTGAAGAATAAATTTTTAAAAAAAACCTTTTTTCTCTATGTCTAGTTCTTCTGTTTTGTTTTTTAGGCATCTTCCTTTACTACTGTGTCTCTCTCTCTCTTTTATAATACTGATCTTCAGATGACTTTCTAGGCATATTCCTAACATATTTTCTAACATGCTTCTGACTCTGCTTTTACTGTACTTCTGGCACACGCTAAATATCCTTATACTGATCTTCTTCTAACATGCTTTTATTACACGCCAAGTATCTTTCTGACATATGTTAAGCATATTCTTGGCATATTCCTTATGCTTGGCTTCGCCAGTAAATTTTATTAATTGTGAGGTTAGGTTCGATCTGCTCGGGTCGGTTTTTTAGTAGTCTCTTCATGTTCAACTCGATCGTGGTTCGAGGTTTTCTCAAAAAGCTAGTCTTCTGGTGACTTCACTGGCTATACCTGGTTAGCTTGTTCGGTAGACAGTCGACCTGGTGTCTATTCTAACCCGGTTTCTTCATTGATCACACAGGCGTTGAGATGAACCGATCTAGTTAATGTGTAAATTATGGTTTTGGCCATATCCTGGCATGTCCTATTGAGTAGGTGCTTCAGATTGCCGATCGGGTCTTTTGAATCTAAGCAGGTTCTCCGTTGTCTAGCCTATCAGGGCCTGACTTAATGGCTATTACCATAGGCTTGTTTTCGAAGTTGATTGTCCTACAAAGAGTAGTGGGTTCTAAAGAGAACTATTCCACAAAAAAACATCTAATTGTGCCCTTGAGGACTGACTTCTTTTAAATTTAGAGGGCTTAGACTCAAAGGTAATTTTTTAAGAAGAATAAATATAAATATTATTTTTTATTTTTTATGTTTTAAGTTTATATAAAAGTAAACTTTGTACATTGTTTTAATATAGTGAAATATATTATTTATATTTTTTTTCACAATGATAATAATAAAAACAATTATAACTTTTCAATAACTATTACATATTTTTACTTTAAAATTGATGGACGACACATAAATTAGAACAAAAATTAGTTAAAATATAAATTCGTAATTGTAGTAGTGCTCTTTTTCTCGTAGCGAGGGAAGGACGGACAGTTATTAGAACTTCGACAAGTAAATTAGCCCATGAGAGAGTAACTGGGTCTAGCTCCTTCGTTGAAAAGAACACTCTTATACGATTTGAATAGAAGTCACAAGACGACAAATATTATATCACATCAAAATGGAAAAATCACACTGAATCCTCAGCACCTTTGATTAAACTTAATCTAATTTCTAGGAGAAAGCAGCTCATTGTTAATCAATTTGTCCAGATTCATGTACGATGATCCAGCAGGGCTAGTAGTTGCCGCTTCTACCTTATTCTTCCACTCCATCGCTTTCTTTCTCATCTCTTTGCCCTTATCTCCCACCATTAACTCTCTGACTTGGCCTTCAACTTCATCTCTTTTCACATCATTATCTATTTCCATGCCTATCCCCCACTCAGTGCAACAGTATCGGCAATTTGTTTGTTGCTCAGCGAAAAATGGCCAGCAAACCATTGGGACTCCGCCACAAATACTTTCAAGCGTAGAGTTCCAACCGCTGTGCGTTAAGAATCCTCCAATAGCTGGGTGCTTTAAAACTTGTTCTTGAGGACACCAACTTGCTAATAAACTTCTCTCTTTAGTCTCTTCCAGAAATTCGGGGGGTAGAATTGCGGAGTCGCCGGCGACAAGATCGGGCCTAATGATCCATAAAAAGGTTTGCTTGCTGTTAGCAAGTCCCCAAGCAAATTCAACCATTTGATTAGGAGTCATGACTGTGATGCTACCGAAATTCACATACACGACCGAGTTGGGTTCTTTTGAGTTGAGCCAATCGATACACTCAGCGTCTTCTTTCCACAAATTTGATCCAATCTGCATCAGTTCATTCTCTGAGATCTGATTGAGTTGAAGCTGAAGGGAACCAATAAAATATACAGGAGACAGTAGGGAAGTTAATGCATCCAAAGCTTCTCGCTCTAACTCATCGTACGTGTTTAAAATAATAGCACTACCTCTTTTGGCCCTTTCAGTCTCAGACAGAATGAAATCAAGCATGATACAATCAGGGTTTGTTGTTCTTACAAAGCTGGGGATATCCCTCAACCTGATATCTTTCATGCCCGGTATCCAATCTATGACAGTATCTAAGTACCCATTTGTAAGGTAACTCTCATCTGCAAATCGAAGTAACAGTATATTCTCAATATGTGAAAAACATAAAACATGAATAATTCAAAATAGTGAAAGAACAACGATCACAATTTTATAATGTACTTTTAGTGCAGCTAATTACAACCAACCAGAAAATGATTGCATTTAGAATTTTGAACATTACCTTTGAAAGGTGTAAAACCCTTATCAATGAGTTGATGGAAGTGAAGATAGGCCAAGAAGCCATAAGCACTCGTTGTCCAGAAAAGTACTTCCGTGACACCCAACTCTTCTGCTGCATCAAGAGTGAAGCTCATGACTCCGTCGGAAACTATGCAAGTCACAGGAGGAACAGTAGAAGAGGGATCATTGAGCTTATGAAGAAGCTCTCTAAAAGGAGCTAAGCAGTTTTTTCTAGTTGATTCACATAAAGATGGTATGTCTTGGGTGGCATCGACATCCGTCGGGGGCAAGCCATCGGGGATTGTTTCGAACCGAAACGAAGGAAGGCCGTTGAGAGCGTCAGGGCCTCTAGATTTGAGGAGGCGCTTATGGTTGAATTCGGAGTTAACAAAGGTGATATGAAAGCCCCTGTGGTGAAGGATTTTGGCCAGTTTTAGCATAGGGTTTATGTGGCCTTGAGCTGGGTATGGTATGCAAACTGCATGAGGCTTTTCCATTTCGGAAATTGAACCCATTATCCCTCGCTAGCTCTCGCAAATAAAACACGCAACTAAAATGGGTTAATTGTGATGCTTTGAGAGACGACATTAGGCTCCTGCTTTTATAGGCCACGAAGGAGGGTCGAGCTCATTTCGGCCTCTGTTGTTAGAAATCTGAAAGTCAGTCAAATAAACACCACAGTTGAAAACTTTGCAGCTAAACTCTTTAAGTTATGACAGACGGCCATTAACGGATCTATTCTTTAAGTAAATAAATAAATTATATTCCATTGAGACCACGCAGAGATTCTTTTTGGAAAATAATTAAAAAAATTCTGAATTTGTGGATATAAATTTATAAAAGTTAATGTTGTATTTTTTAAATAGTATTTTAAATTTTTTATTTTATATAATATATTAAATAATTATTAAATAATAAAATAATTTTATTATTAAAAAATTTAAGATATTATTATAATATATCAACATTATTTATTTGCACGACTCTTCGTACGATCGGGCATTATCTTCGTCAATTTGTATAAGGATTAGTAAAATATCTTCGACGCACAACCACAAGTTACGACCTTGACTCCTTTTAACGGGTAGTTGATCAAAGTAGGTTTTAACTCGTTCCAACTTGCATGCAAAAAATTTAATCACAATTCACAAGACAAAGACATAACTTCCAATGTGAATCGACCAATCAATTGTAAGTCGTTGTCTTTATTAATAAAAAAAATTGAAAACCATGGGCTCATCTTTGATTTACTTTTCATGAAGTTTCTTTTACACCTTGAAACGTGCATAAATACTTAATATATGACTAATTAAACACGTTAGCGAGATCATCTTTTGGTAGCTAAGCTTCAAATAAAAGAAAGAAATCGTATGTCTTTAACGTTGATGGTTCATGGCTGTAGGTGAAAAAGGAACAACTACTCAAATCAAAGCATCTTTTGTCACATGACTAATTAATGAATTAATTCAGATCCTCGGTGTCCTCTCTAACCGGATGTTAGAACTAGCTTACATGTGTCTTATGTCCACACTTACGTTATGTGGTTTGTCTCCTTTAATCGAGTCGGCAGACTGTGAAATCAATTCGGCTTGAGATCATAAACGCATTCAATTCTTTTTGATAGATGATCATGATCACTTTATCCTTCCGTCATTTAGGGGATGTTTTGGACGTACACAAGTCTAGTCGACATAGGAGTTTGTCCACATTCTTTAAATAGAAAAATGGAATCGAAGGATACTATAATTTTATTTCTTATTTGTGCTCATATATAGTCGTAAATAGTGTGCTATATGTACAAATTTTTATATCAATTATTTTGTAAATGTTGAATTGTGAGATTAAGTTAAAATAAAAAATTTTAATTAAATTTAACTTATGGTTTTAATTTTTTTATATAATAAAATAATTAAGATATAAAATAAAAATATAAAATAGATAATTAAGATACAGTATAATTATTTAAGTGATTCGGTTAATTATCTATATCCACGGTAAATTCAAGAATTTTAATTTCTTTTATTAACTTTTTAAAAAATTTACAAGAAAATATAAAAAAGAATCCTAAAAAAGATTTAATATTTAGTGTACTTTTACTTTCTTACAAACAACGAACACTCAAACAACAGTTGTACTCTAACATACACAAGTACTTAATGTTTACCTAATTCTTTCTTTTCTTAAAATCTCTCTTAATACTCGATTTCAAAGTAAAGAGTTTACAAAATTTATATAGAGATTTTTTTTCATGCTTACTGAACCTTATTCTAATTAGAATAAGAATTCACGTATTTTAAAATTTAAAATTTAAAAAAAAAACTCAATAATATGTAGTAGAAACAGACTCTCCCCACTCTAATGTCGCAATGCTAGGGACTTGGCGCCGCAAGGTTATATCATCCCATGGCAAGCGCCGTGCTACTGAACATGCTGAAATTGGAGCTGCAGCTTCCAGATTTGGGTGTTGTGATACTCAACTCTATACCTAATTCTACGTTTTTCTCACTTGCTTTCATGTCTTCCAATCCCATTTTATTTTTTTTTTTCGTGTTTCAAATATCCTAAACTTTCTCTAAACTTTCTCGTACATTCTAAACTTTTGTAACTCTCTTATTTAATATTTTTCATAATTCTTCCTCAAATAAAAATGTTAAATCATCAAACCTCCAATAATAAATCTAATATTATTATACTTCTTTAATCAAGTTATCAAACGTAACCTTTGTTTATTTACATTATTTGATATATATGACAATTCACAATTTTAACGGAATGGAAAAAGAAATAGTGCTTTTAGTGGTGAGTAATGTTTTTTTATATTTTTTATCTTAACTGTTATATCAAATGTTCAAATGATAATTTTTTTTTATTAACCAAAAATCAATTGTTAACTTAATACGGTGAATAAATCTTAGTGCAGATGTCTATTAAAAAAAATAAATCAATTCTATGTTTTTTTTAAGTAAACTGAATAGTCCATTAAAGAAACACAATTAAAATATAATATTAGAAGTTTTTGATAAAATTATCAAAAAAACTAGTGGGCTTAAAAATATTGATGAGTGTTCGACCTGAATCTCTTATATTCAAGAAAGAAACAATATCTCCAATTTAAAAATCTATTAAAAAATAAAGTTATAATTCGAATAACTCAAGAATAAAAGAAATAGCCCTTACACAAGAAAAAAAAAATACAAACACTACAATATACAATTAATACAAAATATGAAACAGTTACTAAAAATACTCAAGAAGATCCAGATAAATCTAGCACCAAGTAAATTCCGATTAACTAATGCTGCAATCTTGAAAGAAAAAAAAAAAGTTAATGTGAAAGAAAGACTCGTTAATATATATATATATATATATATATATATATATATGTATATATATAAACTATAACAGCAGGTAAAGCAGACGAAGATTTTTTGTCGCTATTATGTAATCAATTAAATAAGCAGAACGGATATTGATTCGTATCCCAATTTCTGAGGCGGAAGTATCATGTGCGTGTTACAAGTGCGTATAGACTTGACTATTTATGGACGTATTAGCGCAAGAGCTGAAACTGTCCATTCAGAACTTTCGCAGTAAAATATTTTGTTTCTAGCGTAAACTTTTTTTGATTGACGAATTTACTTTTTCTTTTTTTTTAATAAAATATTCTAAGGCTAAATGGAGTGTTTATTGAAAAAAAAAAGTGTTTTTATGTAAGGAAATGTCAATATTTGTAAATAAAAAAATACTCGTATATAAAATTTTGTATAACCAAATAAATAAAATATTATTATTTTAATTTCAGTAGATAAATAGTAAAATGAGTTGTGAATTAATAAATTAATGTATCAGTGGATAATAATAATTAAATATTTATTATTATAGAGTATAAATTTAACTCTTTTTAAAAATATATATATATAAATTGTTAATTCAATCAAATTATAATTAAAAAAAGTATAAATTCATTTTAAATATTCTTTCCATTATTTTGATTGACGAAGAAATTTTGCAGGAAATTAGTTATTTTTTTTCAAAATTTTCTATCTGTTGTATTTATCATATGGTACAAAATTAATTCAATTTTTTATATATTTTTATTATTACCACTCGAACGTTATTGGAAAAATAGTAAACCACGATTTATCATACTAGTTATATTAAATTTGATACTTAGAATAGTCATACTCAATCTTTTTTTTTAAATTTTAGATGTAATATTATAAGTAATTTTATAATATTACATATGATAGGTCTATTGATATACATCAGACAATTATCGAGACACTTTACAAAAGTTAAATAAAACCTTCATGACTTGTCCGAATCCTTTCTCCAGAAACAGAGATATAACAGGTCCTGATGGACCAATCCCTAGAGGGATATCTATCTCATATTACGGATGAGAAAAATCGACCTTCACGCAGAAAAGATTTAACCTCATAAAGAGGAGGATTACCTCATAAAACAGAAAATTATCTCATAAATAGGAGAACTACCTCGCACAAGAGGATTGTTATGTAATGTACTACTAAAATTACAAAAAAAAAACTCTCCACAATACAATCAAAGATTTTTCAACTCAAGCTACTATAGTATCTAACATCCAAACAACAACCAACAACCGCACTAGTAACTCTATGAGGTGGCCGGTGGCAGAGCTTGATGATCAGGTAGTAGCAATGAGTCTGAGCCAAATGAGGAGAGACAGAGTAAAAGGAGAACGCTCGTCAGTGGCACGTCGGAGTTGGCAACAGCCCAAGCCGGTACTGTCTCAGATCGACCACCATGGCTAAAGGAGACAGCGAGCTGCATGGTCGCTGGGAGGAGCGGCAGGGAGGCACGATGCCGGTCGAATTCTGTCGAGCATCGACTGAGAATGGGCCTCTCACCGAAGAAAATGGTTGTTGCATAGCACTGGACTCGGAGAGTTATTTGGCCGCTTGCAAGCGCACCGATTAGAGGTGTCGATCGGTACAACAACCTTGTGGTACAACGTGGCGACGGCAACATAACTGCTAGACCAGATTGAGGTGTTGACGAGTGCGGCCACCGAAATAAGCGAAGGGAGAATGGAAGTTGGCCAAAACTAACTCCAGAGCCGGAAGAAAAGGTAATAAACTATAAAGGAAAAACGAAAAATGAAAAGGGGTAAGAAAAACTAAAGAACTAAAATGTGATGATAAAAAAGACGAGGAGGATCGGCAGGAGAGGAAACCTTTACCCCCTCTCCGACAGCTTGGAAAAAGAGAACAACGACGCTTAAGAGAGGCTTTTTCCTTTTTTTGAGAGCATTAGGATTTTTTACTTATTTGGAATAGCCATACTCAATCTGCATGAACTATTGTGAGAGTTAAAAATTGAAAATAGTGATATTTCACTTTTACAGAGAACTTATTGGTTATTCTTTAAAAGAAGCCATGGGTACTATGGTTACTAGTGCTTCACAAGTTGCAAAATTACAAACATGATGATCCAAAGCTAAAATTGGCAAATGTTGCTTTGGTCGGCACTAAAATTTTAGAAATTGATAATGCTTATAAGATTGGCAACCAATCAATGTTGTACCTTTTTAAGGGCCTAGGGTGATATATATATATATATATATATATATATATGACCTCCTCATATTTTGGGTATTATTCACTTACCTCTATTAAAAAAAGTCTTGTTGTTATATTATTTTATTAATAAAAATAATTTTTTATTAATTTACCATTATATTATTATTTTTTATAAATTATTAATATAATTTTAAAAAATATTAAAATAATAAAAATAGTAACATATTTATATTATGATGAAATGATGAATATTTTAGTAAGTTTATTTCTTTTTTTTGTTTTATATCTTAAAATTTTATTTATTAATTAATTTTTTTAAAATACATTAATATTCATTACTTCTGAGAAATAATAACTATATTATGATTTAATACTTTTATTTTTTAGTAATTTTGTTTAAAAAATACAAAAAATAATTATTATGTACTTTCTAATGAGCATTAAATATTAATATATGAAAAATTATTAAATATTAAAAAATATTAAAAAATATATAAAATAAAATAAAAATAAAATCACCAAAATATTTATCCTTCTATCATAATATAAATATGTTATAATTTTAATTATTTTAATATTATTATTTTTTTTTAAATTACATTAATAATTTATAAAAAAATAATATATATATATGTAAATTAGTAAAAAGATAATAAGAGTTGATGTGTAATGTAATAAATTTTTTTTTAAAATAATATAAAATATTATAGAGATAAATAAATAATTTTCAAAATATGAGAGAATAATTGATCGCAACCCTAAATTTTTATATGGGTTCACTCGAGTCGTTGCATCTGTTTCAACAATCATGGGAAATTTGTAATATTGAAAATACAAAACATACATTTGTAAAATACTTATTATATGTATTAGGTTTGGTATAAATAGCGTGTATGTATGTTATTACAAGTTTCAAAACTCAAGTAGGCTGGCAGAAGGGGAATGCTTTGTTGCTTTGAAAGAGATTAAGCTCCTGCTTTTACAGCAGCCCGTGAAGGAGGTTAAAATTTTATTTTCAGCCTTTGCTATTAGAAATCTGAAAGCCGAACAAACACCACACTTAACAACTTTGGCCAAAATTTCGAAACTAAAATGGATGGCGAATAACTACGGCTCCCAATGGTTTATCTTAAATATCCGTATAATAATAAACATGTTCAATTTTTAATTTTTTTTAATCACAAGTGAAGTTTAAAAAAAAAAATTAATTTCTGTATATATATATTTTTTTAGTGTACAATGCACACTCTTTCCCATTTTGGGACATGCGAAATTGAACTCTAAACCTAATGAACGGGGACTAATCAATTCGTTGAACAAGATAAAATCTAGCGAGTATCATTTCATAATCCCATATAATATATTTATATGATAATTGTGATACCGACTAGTTGACTGAACAAAGATAAGATAGGACCACCAATTATATGAAGCGAGATTGGATACAACTATTCATAGTCTCTCATTTACATGATAATTCTAATACCGACTAGTTAACTGAACAAGATAAGACTGCCAATTATGTGATGTGGGATTGGATACAACTTACAAGTATTCATTTTAAAAGATTAGGGATCATTACTCTTGATAGATTACATATACACCATATCAAAGTTGAAGATTTACGTAATTATTTATCACCCGAACAAAGTGGGTAGATGGTCAATGACTTATTTTAATGGAAGTGTTAATAAAATTGTGAGAAAAATATATTAGCTTAGCTGTTGATATAGATATTGACCAATTTTCAAATAATTTCACTGTGACGATCCTAATTATTATTTATTTTTTTGGCATAAATTAAGACAGTTCATGACAAACTCTCTCTTTGTACAAACAGAATCTTGGTGCAGAGATTCTTACAAGAGTTTTTAATTGACATTTTCCAATTGTATTGGCGTGATTATCGTCAATTAGCTTCAAATAATTGTAAATTTTCTTTAACTTTTGATGATTGTGTTTGTGAGAGAACAAGGAAATTGGTTGATCATATATTATAATAATTGATCTGTCTTGGAGGTGGCTTTTGATCAATGGTGACGTGTCAAAATCTTAAAGTTTGACTTTTAATATTTTATAGATCTAATATTCACCACTCTCCACGTGTCCCTCACAAATGTGAATGCAATAATCTGTACTAATCATGGCTTAAAATATAGGTAAAAGAGAGTGACTTTGTTTGTCAGCGACGGAGATTGTCCCTCCGGTTCTCCCTTACCTTTTTATAAGCTTTTATTACAAATTTAAATAATTTTATAATATAAGTTTACAATGAGTTTGTCCCCATCTCAAAAGAGAGAATATAGAATAAATATAAGGAGAGTGACTTTTGTTTAGTGGCCAAATGGGCGCCTGTTCCGCCGGCCATTTGGCCTTTAAACATTTTTTTATTTATTTTTAATGATTTTTAATTTTTTATTATTTTATAAATATTTTTATTACTTTATTTTAATTTTTATTATATTAATAATTAAAAACTAAAATTTACATAAGTTAATTTTGTTAAACGTGTAAGGTATAAAATAATTATTTAACACTTATTGTTAAAAAATATGTTAAATTTAATAAAATATTTTTAATATTTGAACATTAATGTTTATTTTGATAAAATTATGGGCACAAATTTTAATTTTTAATTTATAGATATTATTATAATTAAGTCATACTTCAAAAATTTGATGATAATATCTCATATATATATTATTGTAATTAAGTCATACTTCAAGAATTTAATGATAATATCTCATATATATATATATATATATATATATCTAAACTTCCCTTAATGATACATTCATTAGCAAGCTTAAGTAAAAATGATATGTTCATTTGGTAAAATAAAGATAATAATAAAATAAAAAGATTGTCATAAATAAGTTTTTAAGAAGGCTGGTATGAAGAAAATGCATTGGTCGAATATTATTGTTTTCATTTTTTAAATGAGGTCAAATATTGATTTTGACTTGTGTTTTTTTTAATATTTTAGATTATATAAATTCCTCTTTACTAAATAGACTTTTTCAAAGTGAAATTTTTTTTAATTACATCAATTATATTATAATATTAATACTACATCAAATTATACTATTAATATTATAATCAAATTATACAATTAAAATTTTTTTTAAAGTAATATTTTTAAACACATTTCATCCGAACTATATTAACGAAATTAATATTATATTAAATTATACTATTAATATTATAATTAAATTATACAATTAATTTTTTTTAAAAATAATATGTACATTTTTAAAACACACTTAACTTGAACTATGTTACCAAAATATTATATCATAATTAAATTATACAATCAAAATTTTTTTAAAATAATATATTTATCTTAAAATAATACGTATAATTTTAAAAATATCTCACTTAAACTAAAATTTTTTTCACAAAATATAAAAAATAAATCATCCTTATTAACATTTATTAAAGTTCAAACTCTTATGTCAAATATACAAAACTTACCATTATAACAAACCCTCAAGTGCAAGTGGGACAATTTGTAGATATTATTAAATAGTAAGAACCTCATCATAACTCATTTACTTATCCCTCTACAACTTGGAAACGAAACCAGTCAAATGATAGGGTCGCATTCGTTGGTACTAATTAATTAATGTTAGATAGCAGTGCTTTGTCTAATTGCGGACGTCAAAGACGAATTGGCGTTTCATACGAGGCCATTTACAAAGTCCATTTATGAACAGAAACTGGAACAAGATCCATCGTTATTGCATTTGCAGCCTTGGTGAGAAATGAGAATAGAGAATATTCGATACAAATATTGATTTAAATATTTTAAAATTTTAATTAAATTGGTATAGATAGTAAATAGATCATTTGATATTTAAAATTCTCCAACTTAATTAATATAAATGAGTTATATATTTATATATATATATATATAAAGTTGATAATTTGACTCAAATCTTAATTTAAAAAAAATTGAAATTCAATCGGTTTAAAAAAATATAAATTTTAATCTAAATTTGATTTGATTTTATTTTTAAATTCTGATCCAAACCGAATTTGAATTACTAAAAATTCAGGATCTAAATTTTAAAAAAATTATAAATTAATCTTTAATAATTGATTTATAATAAAATATTCCAAAATTTTAAATTTAACTTAAAAAATTAAAATAATAACAAAAATATTAAACTATAAGTATAAATTATATAATACAAATTTTATAATCTATCAATTGTTTTGAAAATAAATATCATAAAACTTTAAATTTTACCAAAATAATAAAAGAATTAAAAAAAAAAGATTTAACATAAATCCAACCCAGTTCAAAGTGAACCCAATTTTGACCCGACCCAAAAAATTTATGACTAAATCCCAAAAAAAATCAGATTTAAATCTGCATTGAACAAAATTCAAAATTAAATGCTGATTTTTCCATATTTTTTTAAGTTGGATGTTTATTTAAATTTTGACAAGTAAATCAAAGAAAAATCATATACATTGATTAAAATAAGATATTTTTCTTTTATTTCTTTTCTTTTTCATACTCTCTTTTTCTTAACACCTTTTAAGTTTTTAGTTTTATATTCCAATATTTTAAAAAAAATTAAAATATATCCCATGCCTTACTTCAAGGTGGCTGAATCCAATGGTTTTGATAGAGCAATGCAATTTGGTGAAGTAACATAATTTTGTGGCTTATTATGAAGGCTAGTTTAATGATTAGTTATAAAGACAATAAGTTAATTGTTTAATAAATTATATTCTTAAAAGCATTTTCTAAATCTAAAAACAGTTTAGTTTGATAAAATTTGTTGTCATAATGTTTTAGAGATTAAATTATGCTTTAATAATCTTATTTTTAGATAAATTTAAAATTTAAAATTTAATTACAAGTACAAGTATAATTTTTGAATTTAGTTGATATATATAGAGATATTTATGGAAATATAATTAATAAATAATTTGTTCTTAAAATCGTATTTTAAAAACTAACTCTCTTTACAACTTCTGATTTTTGATGTTTTTTAAAAATATTTTAACATTTTTAACAACCACCTCGAGCGAGCTTTGAATAGAATAAAGTCATGAATTAATCAAATAGATAGCATGGCAATGTAACTCGAACAATATCTCTCATTAAAATATTTTTCTTATTTATGTATTAAAAAAAAATTCAAAATATTTAACAAAAAGTAGTATACATTCAAATGTATAGTAGCGATACTCTTAAGTCAAATATTGTATTATATTACTCCCTAGAAGGAAACGCACCGCCGCCCATAATCTATTTGAATTTGATATGGTCTTTATATTTTTCATTATTAATAGCTTGATTGCCACGGCGTAGACTCTCTCTGGACTTTCTCTATTGGACCACCACCAGGGAAATTAGTGTGACAGCTGCCAGGAGCTGGTTGTAGCGGTGACTTCCAACTGAGATCCTGTATTTCCTCTATTTTTTTTAATAAAATATTGTTTATTTATTAAAAAAAAAACAGTTTGATTGAAAAAAATGCTAACTACTTTATGATAAACTGACTCCTTCAACATTCAAAAATATGTTTGAATTCACTTGATATGAGCAGAAATTGATTCCAATGAACAGAAGTTTGACAGACGAATTTTATTATTATTATATATTATAAGAATATTAATTAAAAATTATTGAGATATAATTTAGAGAATAAGTCAAGTACGTAGAGTGCGCAATGATCGAAGTCAGATACGAAATGAGGTGAAAGATAAAGGGAGCAGTGATCAGGCGTGGGAGCTGTGGCGACCAAGGCTGGGTGCCGCAGCGCTCAGTCCAGAACGTGAGTGCTTGGCACCGCGGCTCCCAGACGAGCGCACCAACGCCTCGGCTGTGAAAGTTGAGTGTCGTGGCGCTGGGCGCGGGAATTTGTTTCCCATTTTGAGACTTCCTTATTTCGTCTCACACTTGCTTTAGGACTCTTTAATACGACTTTCACAAGTTTAGGGTAAACTTAGGACGCCTTAAAGCCTATATAAAGACTGTTAATTGACTTGTAAACACATCTTTGTAATAACCCAATAGATCTAAGTAATCAAGTAATAAATCTTTGTGATTGTTTGTAAGAGAAAATTCATAGAGTGCAAGAGAGAGTTTTCTTGTGATCTTTCTTGTAAAAGATATATTTTGTGAGTGCCTTATAATTCATAATAAGAGAAGAGTGTGATCTTTATCCGCCGTGGACGTAGGTAAGTTGTCGAACCACGTAATTCTTTGTGTGTTCTTCTTCTACCATTTCTCTCTTTATTCATTAATTACTTGTTCTACATATATTATTTGGGTGATTTTGCTTGTTTGTGTGCTTCCGCTTCAACAAACTGGTATCAGAGCTTGATTTTAAGCAGACATAGCCACACTCAAGTATAAGGTAGAGAAATTCAACCGTACGAATGACTTCGATCTGTGAAAGATGAAGGTAAATGTGTTATTTGTGAGCCAAAGGCTAGACTTGACATTAGAAGAGACTGCAGTTCCATCTAGTGATGAAGAGAAGACGGGAGAGTCATCTAAATCTGAAGCAGAAAGAAAAGACATTTAAGAAAGAGCTCATAGCACAATCGTTATTTCATTGAGCAATGAAGTACTAAGGGAAGTAGTAGGTGAGACGACGGCGATAGGTCTTTGGAAGAAGTTTGACTCTCTTTATATGTGAAAATCGTTGGCCAACAGATTGCATATAAAGAAGAAGTTGTATCAGTTGTCCATGTCAGAGGGGACACCGATGAAAGATCATATAAACGCATTCAATAAGACCATCCTTGATCTTGAGTCTATCAACATCAAGATAGAATATGAAGATAGAGCAATCATTCTACTGAGTTCACTCACTAAGAGTTATGAGAGCTTTGTTGATACACTACTCTACGGCAGAGAGAGCTTAACGATGAGTGATATGAAATCATCATTAAACTCAAAGTTATTAGGGAAGCAGATCGAGGGCAATGCAAAAATTTTATCTGTAAGAGAAAGACCTTTATATAGAGATGGAAGAAAAAATGGCTCAAGTTCGAAGTCTAGGACTCCTCGGAAGTGCTATTGTTGCAAGAAAAAAAGACACTTCATAAAGGACTGTCCTGAGAAGAGAGCACAAGACAAGAAGTAAGCGAATGTTGCGCTTGTCTATGATGATAGCTATGACTGCGTAGAGACACTCGTCACTACTGATAGTAAGAACACTGAACAATGAGTTCTTGATTCTAGTTGAACTTTTTACATGTGCCCGCATAAGTCTTGGTTTATAAATTTTCAGCCCATCAATGGTGGTAAGGTCTTAATAGGTAATGACATTGCATGTCACATGATGGTAATTAGTAGTGTTAAGCTTATACTGCTTAATGGACGAGTGAGAGAGTTGACAGATGTTAGGTATGTTTCTGACTTAAAGAAAAACTTAATCTCACTAGGGACTTTAGACCAGAATGAGTGTTCTATTAGGATTGGTGGAGAGGTTTTAAGAGTTTTAAAGGGTTCTATGGTGGTGATGAGATGTGAGAAGTGCAAAGGAGTTTATGTACTTAAGGGTGAAGTTGTGTGTGGTTTTGCACTATTCTCTGTAGATGATGAGAGTATGTAAACCAAGTTGTGGCATCTTAAACTAGTAGACCTAGGCAAGAGAAACCTAAATGAGTTATTTAGTCAAAAGGCATTTGGTAAGGATAAGTTCCAGCCCTTGGAGTTTTGTGAGCATTGTGTGCTTGGAAAAACATATAGGGTGAGGTTTAGTACCGGCGAACATAAGACTAACAGGACTCTTGACTACATACACTCGGATCATTGGGGACCAGCTCAAACAGCTACTCGTGGTGGTGCCAGGTATTTTTTTCAGTTTAATTGATGACTATTCAAAGAAGCTGTGGGTCTATGTGTTGAAGAGCACGGATCAAGCGTTTGATGTATTCAAGACTTGGAAGGCTCTTGTTAAGAATCAGACTGGCAAAAGGGTAAAGAGGTTGAGAACTGACAACGACATCGAATTTTGCAATAGAAAGTTTGATGGGTTTTGTGCCAAGCATGGGATTGCGAGGCATAGACAGTAAGATTAACACCAGAGCATAATGGCGTAGCTGAAATGATGAATAGGACCATACTTGAAAGAGATAGATACATGCTTATCAATGCAAAGATATCCAAGGCATTTTGGGGAGAAATTGTAGTGACAACAGTTTACTTGATTAATAGAAGTTCTTCCTCAGCAATTGACTTCAAGACACCAGAAGAGAAATGGTCTGAAAATCCTCCGAAGTATGACCACCTCAGAATATTTGGCTACCCTATCTTTGTATATGTTAAGGAGGAGAAGTTGGAACCTAGAGCTATCAAATGGGTATTCATAGGATATCCCAAATTAGTGAAATGATACAAGATGTAGTGTAAAGACTCTGCACTACCAAGAAGTATTATAAGCCGTGACGTGACGTTCAATGAGATGATGATGCTGAAAACCTCCTAAGAAGATGAGAAAGAAGAACCTATGCCCAAGGAAGACTCAGCACCCGAGTCAATAGAAGTTGAAGTAGAGCCTAATACTAGATATAATATACCTCAAGATCAGCACTTCAACGAGGAGATCCTTGAAGATGAACCAAGAACACCGGCGAGTTCCTCCAAGTCCACCCAAAGAAAGACTAAGACTCCTGAGATGGAACTTGAAGAATACTAGCTAGCCAGAGACACGCTAAGGAGAACGATTAACCCACCAGTCAGGTATGCGCAAACAGATTTAGTTGATCATGCTTTTAATTCTGCTTACATTCTTCAGTATAATGAGCTTATGACATATGGTGAGGCTATGAAGAGTAAAAACAAGAAAGAATGGTAGCAGGCCATAGAAGAAGAGATTAGTTCTCTTAGGAAGAACAATACCTGAAAGTTGGTGAAGAGATCTCAAAAGAAACTAATTGAGTGCAAGTGGGTGTATAAGGTGAAGGAGGGAATACTGGGGATAGAGCTTACAAGATTTAAGGCTAGGTTAGTTGCACAAGGTTTTACTCAGAGAGAAAGAGTTGATTTTCATGAGATATTCTCTCCAGTCATCAAGCACACATCTATTAGGATTTTGTTAGTTATGTGTGCAAACTTTGATTTACATTTAGAGCAGATGGATGTAAAGACAGTTTTTCTATATGGAGAGCTTGAAGAGACGATATACATGGCACACCTGCAAAGGTTCGAAGAGCCAGGAAAAAAAGATTATGTTTGTTTGCTAAAGAAGTTATTATACGGGTTAAAACAATCACCTAAACAATGATATATGAGATTTGATGAGTTTATGATGGCTTGTGGATTTAGTAGGAGCAAGTATGACGGATACGTGTACTTCAAGAACATAAGTTGTAGGATGATGTATTTGTTTATATACGTCGATTATATATTGATCGCATATAAGAACATGGAAGAAATACAGAAGCTCAAGAAGCAATTGAGTGACAAGTTTGAGATGAAGGATTTAAGAACACCGAAAAGAATTTTGGGTATAGATATTGTGAAGGAAAGAAGAGATGTTATCTTCTTGTCCCAACAACGATATATACTTAAAATTCTAAAAAAGTTTGGTATGTCCAACGCAAAAGCTGTCTCTACTCCTTTGGCCATGCATTTCAGACTTTCAACAACACAGTCGCTGACATCCCAAGATGAAAAACTGCAGATGAGTAAAGTATCGTATACAAGCGCTGTGAGGAGCATCATGTATGCAATGGTTTACATAGGACTAGACATAGCATAGGCTGTGAGTGTGGTGAGTAGATACATAACGAATCCGAGTAAGGATCACTGGCTTACAGTGAACTGAATTCTGAGATATCTCAAGGAGACGTCAAATCACGGGTTGATGTATAAAAGGGATAAGGACAATAATGAAATGATAAGAGGGTATGTAGACTCAAATTATGCAGGTGATCTAGGCAAAAGAAGATCATTGACAGGCTATGTATTCACAGTGTTTGGGTGTAGTGTATGTTAAAGATCAGTTCTACAACATGTGGTTGTACTATCTACCACAGAAGTGGAGTACATAGCTATTGGTGAAGTTATTAAAGAGACCGTGTGGTTGAAAGGCATATGCACGGAGGTATTGGCTAGTGAAAATGTGAACACCGATATATATTGTGACAGCCAGAGTGCTATACATCTAAGTAAGCATCAAGTATTCCACAAGAGGTCAAAATATATTGATGTGAGACTCCATTACATTCAAGAAATTGTCCAAAGTGGTGAAGTTAGTCTAACGAATATAGTGTTGTCTAAAAACCCTGCTGATATATTGACTAATCCACTACCATCGGTTAAGTTCATCCTATACAAGGACTTAACCCAAGTCACTACTTTGTGAAGGTGACCAAAGATGCGAAAATGAGAGATCGAGTTGCTTTTGTGAATGATTTTAAATTAAGGAGGAGATTTGTGAGAATATTGATTAAAAATCATCGGGATATGATTTGCAGAGCAAGCTAAGTGCGTAGGGTGTGCAAGGATCGAAGATGGACGAAGGAAGCAGTGACCAAGCCTGGGCATCGCGGTGCTCAATCCAGAACTTGAGCGCCGCAAGGCCAGGCAACGAGCGTTATGGCACCCAGACGGGTGCACTAGCACTGCGGCGCTGGGCGGGGAAATTTGTTTCCCGTTTTAAGACTTGCTTATTTCGTCTCACACTTACTTCAGTATTCACTAATACGACTCCCACACGTTTAGGATAAACCTAGGATGTTTTAAAGCGTATATAAAAACTGTCAATTGACTTGTAAACACATATTTATGATAACTCAATAGATCTAAGTGAACAAGTAAGAAATTTTTGTGGTTCTTTGTGAAAGAAAATCTTTAGAGTGTAAGAGAGAATTTTATTTGTGATCTTTCTTATAAAGGGTATACTTTGTGAATGCCTTGTAATTTATAATAAGAGAAAAGTGTGATCTTTATCCGTCATGGACGTAGGCAAGTTATTAAACTACATAATTTTGTATGTGTTCTTCTTCTACCGTTTCTCTCTTTATTCCTTAATTACTTATTCTACATATATTATTTGGGTGATTTTGTTTGTTTGTGTGATTCCGCTTCAACATATATATTAAAAAAATAATTTAATCAATTACGTAATTTATTATATGATAAATAATATTATTACAAATTATTATTTAATTAATTTATATTTTTTTGTATAATTTATAATATATTATAAAATTATAATACATGTCTAATAATATTTTATATAATAAATTATATAGTTTATTAGATTATATATCTGCAGAATCGTTCTGTAATTTTGAAGTGATGTGATTCCGTACATCATCTTGAATTCAATTAGATGAAAGAAAATTCAAAATATGTCCAATTTTATTTTAAAGTGAATAGGAGAAGAAACGGGAATGCCAAATGGTATGAGAATGTCACATTGTTTTAAGGGAGGTTTAACCAACGAAAGTCTATTGGTTAAGAGCAACGTAAATTTTGTAATATGGTATAAGAATAATAAAATTTATGGAAACCAGTTTCGTAATTTGCAATTCCAGTGATAATGTAAATATAATCGGTGAAAATGGGCTATTAAAACATAATGTGCATCCTTCCGACTACGACACCAACTCAAAAATTTCTTTGGGCCTGAGCAGGACGAAAATGCAACTTTCAACAATGAGCCCATATACACTTTTGAGTAAACAAAAATTTAGTCCAATCAGCGTTTTTAATAGTGACTAAATCTTTTTAATGACCTTATCCTCGAACCACTTAATAAAGTCCATTTAATGACTAAATCTTTTTCTTTTAAAAAATAAATAAATAACCTCTTATAAACCGTTGTTAGCAGAGGTCACTCGTGTTTTGCCTTCCGGGTGCCCTGAACAATGTTGGTACGACTGTTATGTTGAGGGCCTCAAGCACTCTTTCTGGCTTACTACAGAGTTTCTTACATGACATCTTTCAAAACATGCCCCAAATTGTTGTCTATATGTTGGTCACTCCCTTGGATTTCAATTGGGCAAGTTGTTTTGAGTATTTCCGTGGTGTAAAAACTCATCCAATATTCCCAGTGACATTTTTTCTTTCAGATTTCTACTAATTATCTTATCTTTTCAAGATCATAGCCGATCTCCCAAATGGAATTGTCAAAATTATTTGGAGTGATTTTGAGAGGTCGTAACATTATAGAATATATTGGTTACAATGATTTTATACTAATGTGGTAGGTTGTATGAAAGATCCGACTTGAAATTAAATAATAACTTTCAGCCTCTTTATTTTTTAGGAGAAGGTTTACAACACCATGAACAAAGTTCAAGCCCAAGTAGAGGAGCTACGAAAAGAGTTTGAAGACGTCAAAAAGGATGTGGTATTGTGCAAGCGAACGGTCGCTAATGGCGTAGCTACTCAAACTGCAGTGGCTGCACCAAGGGTCGAGGCCCCTAAACCAAAGGATTTTAGCGGCAAACGGGATGCCAAGGAGCTTGACAACTTCTTTTGGCAAATGGAGAGGTATTTCGGTGCTATGGGCGTGCAGGACGAACACAAGGTAAGTACCGCAACTTTATACCTTTCCGATTATGCAATTCTGTGGTGGCGTAGGAAAAGCGAGGAGATTCGCAAGGGTACCTGCACCATAGACATATGGAAAGAATTGCAACGGGAGTTAAAACGCCAATTCTATCCGGAGAATATGGCGCATGACGCTCGCAAGCGGTTGAAGGAGTTGAAACAAACAAAGTCCATTGGGGAGTACGTGGAGGAGTACTCTTTGTTGATGCTACAAATCCGCAACATGACCGAGGAGGACATGTTGTTCAATTTCCTGGATGGGTTACAATCTTGGGCTGCCAATGAGTTGAAGCGGCATGGAGTACAGAATATATCCGACGCCCTTACAATGGCGGAGACGTTCATGGATTACCGCAAGGGGAATTCGAAAAAGTTCAAGAATTCTAAACCCAATCACAGTAAGGGTGGGGAAGCCAAGGAGTTTCAGCCTCCGGAGAGCAAAGGAGGACAAAGGCAAATCGCCCAAGTGGAAGGAGCAGAAATGCAACGGGCATAGAGGTAATGGCCCGAAGTCTAACTGTTTTCTTTATGACGGGGATCATTGGGTGAAGGATTGTCCGAAGAAGAAGGCTTTCAATGCAATGTATGAGGCACAATACGGGGGCGAACAGAGCCGTATGGGTTGTATGCAGCTGTTCAATTCCCTCAAAGCCAAGCGGCGTGCCGATGCGCCAACGGGGACGGCGCTCATGTACATTGAAGCCTATGTCAATTGCATCAAGACTCAAGTGTTAGTTGATACGAGGGCTACGCACAACTTCATTAAGCGTGCGGAAGCGGAACGCTTGGGCCTTTATGTGGAGAAAGGAGAGGGATACCTCAAGTCCGTGAATGCAAGAGCCAAGCCGCTGGATGGGGTGGTTCGTGGAGCTGAAATCCACCTTGGAAAATGGCATGGTGAGGTAAATTTCTCGGTAGCACCTCTCAATGATTTTGATGTGGTGCTAGGTATGGAGTTCTTACGGCAGTATAATGTGGTGTTACTTTCTCAACATAACTATATGTGTATTTTGGAAGGAGGGCCTCGAATGATACCGACGGTAGACATGCCCAAGGGTGGGCGATCCAAACCAAACTCCAAAGTCCTTTCCGCAATGCAACTAAGGGTAGATGTTAGGCGCAAAGGAGGGTTACATTCAGCCTCAACAACGGGGGTGGATGATGCGGCAAATGGGGGCAAGGATGACATACCAAAGGTTGTTGCAGAAGTGCTCGGGGAGCACAGTGGGGTCAAGCCTACTGCCATACCGGAAGAACCGCCTTCAAGAGATGTAATTGAGGGCAAGTTGGAGCTTGAGATTATGCTTCCAATTATGGGGTTGACGCCTCCATCGGAGATGAGAGAGTTGCAGGGGCAGCTCGAGGAGTTGTTGGATGCGGGTGTCATCCAAAAGTCCAAGGTGTCACATGATGTACAGTTTCAGCACAAGGAGTGGGTCGAAGACAAGCAGCGGCGTGTCAAGCACAGTGCGGGGGACTTGGTGATGGAGACGATACTTCCACCACAACGCAAGTCAGCACGCCCACTTCACAAGGGCCTTAATCGTGGGGATGAAGGGTCAAGGTTTATTGCCAAGAGTGTTGGCAATGTCTCACACAATGTGGGGTTACCTTCGAGACAGCGACAGTGGCTACATCAAGTGCATTCCGCAAACTGTTGGAAGCAGTACCGTGGAGGTATGGGAGATGCAGAATTTGAGCCACACAACCGGGAACCTTTGGGGATTTCCACACGCCATGACAAAGGTGAGAAACTCAGGACGGGTCTTAAGTACTTTGTCAAGTGGAAAGGGTTGTCGGATGGGAGAGCACGCTTTGGACACGAGAGCGCACAGCCAGAGTTTGAAGACCGGGGTGCGCAAGTTTCAGTGAAGACGCGACGAGGGCGTCGCATGAATTTGGTGGGGGAGAATGTCACGCCCCAAATATTCTCAAGCAATGACTCGAACATTTGGCGCGCGACAGGACCACCAAGGGAATACTTAGTCCATTTTGGGTTAAATTGGCTAGAACTTCTAGAAGGCCCAATAGAGTTGAGTTAAAGTCACTTGCATGTAGTAGGTGAGGGAGTTTTCTAGAAAAGGCATATTCCATGAGATATTCTTTTGATAGTTGGCATCTTTGAAATATTCCTTAACATATTCTCCTCTTTAGATGTAGACCATTGGATTAGAGTTAATCCTAAACGTCCATTGTATATAGCTTTAGCTATAAATAGATGGTGTTCTCATTTGAGAAACCATCCTCCAAATTATAGAAATACTCATAGTTTGTAATTTTATAACTTTGTAATTCTCTCTTTAGTAATAATATTCGAGAGCATTCTCTCAAATACTTGATGTGCTTTTTCTTCATCTCTTTCTTTGGTTATTAGAGTCTTGTAAATTACTTAGCACTTGCAAGTGTCTAAGGCCGCACAATTTTAAAAAATTAGATCATAACAGAAGGAAGGGTAGTGGGCGATGGGGTTGGAGACTTGAAGAGAGACTTTTGGGTAACCTCCAAAATATAATGTATATTGCGGAACACGTTAGTGTGATTCTAGTTATAAGGCAAAACTAACTCGTAGCAGTAAAGGAATGGTCCCTATTCCTAAGCTGCTGTAACACTAACACAAATTTTGAACTCTGTAAAGAAGCTGGCCCAAGTAGCCAAGACAATTGTTAGCCATTACAGTTGTACAAAGTTTTTTTTTTTAAATTGTTAAAAAAAAATATTTAATGGATATGTAGGTGTTCTCTTATGTGGTTTTAACTAAGGTTAAAATAGTCAATATGAAAAGGAAATGTTTGTTTTCTTTTTTCCAAGAAAGAGTTTTACCGGAATTTTAACGAGGTGTCAATAGCACAACTTAAAAACAAAACGAATTACAATTAATTTATAATTACATATTTTTGTGTTTTTTTTATAAAAAATTACTTATTTTTTTTGGTAAGAAATGAATTTTTTAATTATTTGTACTTTGAATTTTTTATACTAAACCTCAATCGTAAATGTTAAAATAACCCTTGGATCAATTTATATATGAAATCGATGTTTCACTATTATTTGTTTGGTTAAATTACTTATTAGTATTATTATTATTTGTCTGGTTGAATTATTTATTGGTCTAATATATTGTCACTTTTTTATTTAAAAAAAAAACTTTACCTCCGAAAATAGTTGCATTACGAGCCATTTATGATTTTATGCAACAAAATTAGTTACATGTTTATGCTAAAATGAAATTTGAAATGATAAATTATAGTTAAAGAGAAATAATCTAACGAAACAGAAGTTAAGAGAAGAGGAAATCAAATATTAAAATAAAAATTATATTAAATTAAAATTTTAATGTTAAGTTCAAAATTTTGAAAGACTAAATTATAAAAATATATTTTTAAAAGATAAAAATTACAAAAAAAAAATTATTATTTAAGAAAGAAAAAAAGGAGGACTTATTAAAAAAAAAGAAAATAAAAATTGGGGCCTGGGCCATGCCCCCTAGGCCTAAAGCATCTCGGCCTCTGTATCTACAATAACACATTTTGACATTTATACACAAACATCATCATTCAGGCGCCACGTGTCTCATCACTTCCTAACTCAGACTACCGTTGAGCACTGAGAAGTAGAAGGATTAAACAATGCAGGTAACAGATACTTTCTTCCGTTAACACCCTGCGCATTATAGCTAGCACCTGTGCTAGGATCTTGTAAAAGCTCTCCAGCGTAACCCGGAAACGCCCCCTTACCGTACACCCCAGGGCAAGCCGAAGCGGCCTCGAGCGGAGCGTCAGCCGAGCCAAGATGGTAGCCGTTGCCAAATGGGTTGGTGACGGTTCCAGCCAAAAGACTCGCTATATTTATTATCATGCCATCAACACCAACGTCTCCGCTTGGTGCGCCTAGTGGCTCAGTTTGTGGTCCGTAGATTGGTTGGTGAAATGGCCAAGCACATTGGCCTGGACACTGAGTCACCGAGTTGCCAACCCAGATAAAGGCCGAGTTGTGCTCAGCGTTCGAGCCATGAAAGCCACAGTTGCTCATGCAAAATCCTTCAACAGCGACGTCTTTAGATGTCAAAACAAGAGTTAATCCACCTGGTTTTTTTGAGTCAACATTTTGAGCCAAGTTAGAAACCTGAGATTTCTTCAAGATTTTGCCTAAGGAGCAATTTTTATCAGAGAATTGGCTTGCTAAGACAATACTGGTCTCTTTCTTGCCAGCCTTTTCCATGTAGGTCTGGATTGTATGCCACCATTTGGAGACAGAGGGTTGTTTATTAGAGAGAGTATGAAGTTGAACTTCTGCTGGGTTGAGAGACAGAAGAAAATCGACAATAATGGATTTTTGAGTTGGAGAAAATTCTCCGTACCAAAAAATGGAGACGGGCAAATTTCCTTCGAGTAAAGCTCCCTTGTGATAAGTTAAGGCCGTTGGAGGTGATTGGTATAGTGTAGTTAGCTTTCTTGCTCCAAGACACGAACTAATCAAGCTTAAGTGGACAAGAAAAAGCAGTAGAGACTTTTTCTTTGATGACTGAAAGAAGCCCATTTCGGAAAAGAAAAAGATTTTGAAATTGCTATTGAGAGAGAAGGAGATGTAGTGAGGTTTAATTTGACTCGAGTGGTGAGAGAGAGTGAGTTTCTGTGAGAGTATATATAGGAGCGCAGATGCATGAACTAAGCTTACTGGTGGTTGCTTGGTAGCTTTCGTTAGCAACTACCCCACTTTCATTATCTTTTGTTCATTAGTTCGCACTTTAATTTACATAGTTCACGAGAACTTGAGTAAGATAAGATACTTTTTTTTAATTAAAAAAAGTAAGATAAGATAAGAAGGAGAAATATGGCAAGAATCTCTCTTTCTTTGAAGTGCTTTTATCTTTCTTTTTCTTTTTTCTTTTTATTACGTTTGTGTAAGAGATTGAGGATTTTGAAAATGCCAAGGAAAGGTGCTACGTACACAAGCATGTGTTACGATGCTTTTTCCAAGGCAGTTTTTAGAGTTTTTCTTGGATCGATGTTTTAATTATCTTGCTCTTGGTCATCTTTAGCCACTAATGAATGAACTATATATGGCGCGAGACTTGATACTATCTATTTTCTTAATGAAAATATATATCTTAGCACCAAAGGGATCATGTTTGGCTTCGATTATTCGTTAAAAGTATGCCATTAAGGACCTTGTTGTTATATATTAAAGATAAAGAGCATTTGTTTTCTTCTAGGTGTTAGGAAGTTGTGACAAAGAATCTCAGCACCCCTGTGGCAGGCGGGTTCATCATACCTGCTTTATCTTGCCCAAAATTTCATGAAAATGCAATGCACTCACACATTCTGGGATTCCAAACTCGATGATCATCTGAAAAGAAAGTATGTACCGTGTCTGTCCCATGCTCGTGGGGATGCTTCTTGCCATGCCCATGCCTATTATTAGGAGTTGTTCGCCAACAATTTTATGGTTGTTGGCCAACAATCATTCGAGAGGAAGAAATGGATGGTCTTTACGCAAATGAATTAGCATTCAGAGTCCCAACCACCACCCACCGTGAAGACACACCAAGAGTAAATCCCATTGGGCATGGGCTTTTCTTCAATTATAAGAACTTAAATTAATGATGAGTTGATCTAAGATTTCTTTTGCATTCAAGGAATATAATATGAGGTTAATTGCTGCATGTATACTCAAACTTAAGATACAATATCTTCAAGGGAACCCCCATGCAAATTTGAAGTATTCAAAGGGTTGCCATGTTTGCAAGTATGGGAACAACTCTTTAAATCATCGATCTTCAGCCTTGAGACAGGCTCGATACTCTTCTCGAACTCTTCGGAGCCGGTGGCATCCAAGGCGACTACACGAGTTGCTGACGGAATATAATACCATCTTGATTACAAATGGTTTCTGAACATATATATATATATATATATATTGGATATAAAATTACGAGCTTTGTTACATTTCGTATGCCAGATAATTCGTATTTTGAAAAGAAGAGGAAAGTCTAGTTATATACATAATACATGCATGGGATGCTTCTTGTACAGAAATCAAACAATTAAGGCCATTTTATAATAGAAGTTGTTAAGGTCATGCCAATTGATTCTGGCACATCGGGCAATCAAAAACGCCTGTTATATCTTATTTGCAGATACGATTAACATGTAATAGTCTCCATCGATCAATGGTTGATTTGGGTATCTGCATAAATTTCAATTCATATGATCAGTGGCAAAGCGGCTAAATATCTCGTAGATGTAGGAATCAAACGAGCTAAAATTACAAATATAATCTAGCCACGTGAATTATGAACTGTAATCTTATGACTTTCAAGCATTCAAATACCTCACATTGAATGATTCTTTGATTTTGAAAGCACCTATGTCACTTAAATCATACATGTAGCGGACACTAGCTAGATTCTGCCAATCTGTTAGTGCCGTAAAATTAAAAAACTAGGTGACAATATTGTCAAGTTGGCATGGCTAATTTATAATTTAAAGTCCAGGAAGCATCAAAACATGTCATTTTTTCCCTGCTGGTTTATGTGGCGACAAGGACCATGTAATGCAATGTAATGTGCTTTATATATTTGCCGCCGAAGGCATGCAAATTTCAAAAAAATAAAATAAAATCATAGACTGCAAATAGTCAAATATATATATATATATAATATAGCCCTTTTTGGTATGTCATCTTTTTACAAATTGAGGCTCCCACTTTCTTCTCAAAATTAAAGAAAGTAAAATTTGCTAAACATATAGACAATTACAGCTATATATACTCAAAAATCACAGACAAAAGGAGTCGATGAAGTATGTGTAATAAAGTCAATGTAATTAGGTTTGAATTCGATAGGCCTAATTGGATACTCTGATGCAACAATCGGAAGCTTATTAATTAAAATGATTTATTAGCCATGACATGCCTGAAAGTATGAAACAATGAGGCCATTTATATAATTAAAAATGTAGATAATATCCAATGAATGAAGATCAGTTCCCATCAGACACGCTGGAGTTCTCTATTTCTGTACCTTTTTTGCGTCTATCGGGAACGTAGGGCATTGTAGGTGGACGCATTGCCAAATATTAGAACATTATAATATAAATGCTTTCATTAAGAATCTATATTATTAATTAAGTAAGTGTGCCTCGTGAATGCTAGGTTTTGGATAATGTTTAAGGCATATAACATAGTCAGAAAAGTTCGTGAATTTTGAGGCTTTAGGTAGGATGACAATAACCATTTGATTTAATCTAAGTTATTTATTCATCAATACGGTTCAGCCCTATCTACTTTTAAGATGCTAGTGATAGATAACCATTTGATTTGATCTTTCTCAAATCTCAATCCATTATATATTAGTTACTCTCCTTCTAAGCCAGATCAATGTGAATCACTCATTTTTTTAACTAATGGCTTAATGAATGGATAAAAATATATTTTTATTATTTTAACTGCATCTGTTACGGTGAATAGCATCACTACAGTAAACATTATCATTACGGTAATATATTTTATTTTAATTTATTTTTTCTATTTTATTTTTATAACTAATTTTTTTATAATGTATGACAAAATTAATTATATCATTTATTTTAAATTATATATAATAAATAAAATAAATAAAAGTTAATAAAAAATATAAACATGAATTTAAATAAATATAAATATATTTTAATAAATATTAATTATACTATACCTAATAAAATATATATTAAAAATTGATAAGATATTTATTTATTTATAAATAAAAATAAAATAAAAAATTTAATTTAATTATAAATAAATTAAAAAAATTTCATAGGAGGCCAAATCTTCGCCCACTTGCACCCAAATTTAGGTTTAAGTGAGGGGCGATTTGTCTCACATTATCGTGCCTATTATGGGCGCGATAAATTTCTATAATAAGTGCGATAGTTTATATCACCCTCATTGTGGGGTGATAGAAACTATCTCATCCCATATGAGGAGCGATAGAAACTTTGCGCTCCACATGGGGCGCGATAGGCACGGTAAAAAACTATCGTGCTCCATATGAAGAGATATAAAAATTTATTATGTCTTATAATAAGTGCGATATTTTGTATCGCACCCTCAAAATAAGTGCGCTATTTTGTTATCGCACCACTGACGTAAGTGTGTTATTTTTTATCGCACCACGTATTGGATGTGATATTTTTTATCACATCCTTCATGTGGTATGATTAATTTAATATTATATGTATTTTAAATTTGTATTTGTTTTATTTAATTATCAATAAATAAAATAAATATAATTTTAATAAATAAATACAAATTAAAGTTTGTATTTATTTATAAAAATTATTTTTAATTACTTTTTTATTTATGTTATTTGTTTAATTTAATTTAACTATATTAAATAGTTTATATTTATTTAAATTTTGTAGTAATATAAATAAACAAAAAAAATTATAATCTTGAATAAACAAAAAAATTATAATTTTAAATAAATAAAAAATAATGTATTAAGTACTATTTATTATAGTGGATACTGTTAAAGTAGTGAGAGGATATTTTTATTTAAAAATATTATATTTGACTAAATAATTATAAAATTAAAATTGTGACTAAAATAGTTAAGCATTTAAAATTTTGACTATTTACGAAAACTTATCTTTATTTATTTATACATATGGACAAATTTTTTTTTTTAAAAAAGTTAAAATTTGTCTTTATTAAAAAATAAAGGAAAAATGAAGAAATTTGAATGGAAAAATTGTAACGTTCACTTGCATTATACATAAGATTAAGAGGCAGTTGAAGGACAAGCTCATTTTAGGACCATATTAGGAAATGGAGAAAAGAAAAGGCTGGCGTGGCGCGGCAAACAGCTGTCGTGTTAATATTTTCCTCTAGCTTGATCCAGCTGGAGACGCTGGGGGTGGGGCTCATTAAGAAATGAGAAATCTAAAGCTTTCTCATTCTCAAATCACGAGCTTTGTGTGTGTACCATTTTCAGAAACAGAGCGCGCGTCATCTCACGTGCTTGCCTCACCAAGTCACCTTGGATACCCCCGTAGCCCACGGCTCCACTTTCCTCTAATCCTCTGGTGTGCCCATTCGCTGACAGCCAGCTGTGGTCACTCCACGCTTCCCCATATTCCAGCCTGTCTTAATACCCTCTTTATTTTCTATTTCCCTAATGTACCCCTACTAAGTCTATCATACACCTTTCAAAGCGAGGATGTTTTGGTTATTACCTACACATGGCTAACTGTGACTAAGCTGTAATCCTTTTTGTTTTCTAGTGAGGTAGAAGTGTTGACACTTCCTTGAGGTATCTCATTCTCATGTTTGGCCCTCACGCTCCGATTCTGATTGAACTATGAACGCTGTGATTGGTACGTGTCGGGTTGGCATGTTTATTTGGATAAATGGACGCGCTTGGGGTGTACCGTTGAGTCTCTTTTTCTCTTACCAGCGAAGTTGAAACTCGTAAATGGCAAAGCCATCTTCTCATTACTCATCTGCGCTGCCTTTATTGTCTCTTTCTTAGCAGGTTCCCCTTGCTTTGCTAAGCTTTTTCACTTGAACTCCACTTTCGTTTAATAAAAGAAACGCGTTAAATAATAAATAAAAAAGCGTTTTTTCGACCTATAAATACCATTCACCAGCTTTGCACTTCAAAGCACTAAACACAAACAAAAGGCAAAGCAATCTCAGCTTAAACTTCTTTTTCTCTCTCTTTAGTTTATTATCTTTAAAATGGCTTCTTTAGTTCTTCAAAATCTTTCAAAGCTACTATTTTTTATCTCTCTATTTCAAATCTCTTTAGCTGCAAGAAGTCTCAATGAACTTGCACAAGACCAGCAGCCTCAGCTCCTACAATACCACAATGGGCCTCTTCTCTCTGGGAAAATTTCTGTCAACCTCATTTGGTATGGCAAGTTCAAGCCATCCCAGAAAGCCATTATTTCAGATTTTATCACGTCTCTTTCTTCTTCTTCACCAACAAAAATCAACCAACCATCCGTTGCCATGTGGTGGAAAACCACCGAGAAATACTACCACCTCACCTCTAAAAAATCAACTCTTTCCCTTTCTTTGGGAAAGCAAATTTCTGATGAGAACTGCTCGCTTGGAAAATCTCTCAAAAACAGTGATATTGTAAAGCTGGCCTCCAAGGGTGAGCAAAAAGATGCCATTAATGTTGTCTTAACAGCTTCTGATGTTGCCGTTGATGGGTTTTGCATGTCCCGGTGTGGGACTCATGGGTCTGCTTTGGGATCCAAGAGTGGCCAGATTAAGGGCAAGAACTACAAGTTTGCTTACATCTGGGTTGGTAACTCAGAGATTCAGTGCCCTGGTCAATGCGCTTGGCCATTCCACCAGCCCATTTACGGACCACAGAGCCCACCTTTGGTTGCCCCAAACAATGATGTGGGTCTCGACGGAATGGTGATCAACTTGGCTAGCCTTTTGGCTGGGACTGCCACCAACCCATTTGGAAATGGCTACTTCCAGGGTCCGAAAGAGGCTCCATTAGAGGCTGCTTCAGCTTGTCCCGGAGTTTATGGCAAAGGGGCCTATCCTGGTTATGCTGGAAACTTGTTGATTGACTCGACAACTGATGCTAGCTACAATGCTCATGGCGATAATGGCAGGAAGTACTTGCTTCCTGCTTTGTATGATCCTGCTACATCAACTTGTTCAACTTTGGTCTAAAAGGGAACAGTCTATTAGGATTATTAATACTATAAATACGCATTACAAGAAGAGATATTGTAATAATTCTTTGATTTGTTATTTTTTTGCTTTCGGAGATTAATAATAGAAGAGCAAATTGCTTTGGTTTGCTTTTTTCATATGAGAATTCGTGTCAACAAAATTTTTGCGTATTTGATTGCTTGAGAAGATGGCGTTTTATTAGATCGTGACAATATAATGGCCTACCAAATGATGGGCAATTCTGTGGCCAGAAGATCTAACGAGGATTGCTTAATTCCCAACAAGATGGGGACCCCCTAGAATAATGGTTACTTGTCAACTGATAGTGGGCAATAATTTCATGAGATGTTTATCTAAAGAAATTAATTACACGCATTCTGTCATCTGTCGTCCAGAATTTTATCAGTCACTGTGGAATGGGGCAAGGAAAAAAGTTCCATTCATGTGAATATGAAGGGTTCAAAAAATTAATGTCATGGCTGTGTTTGTGTATAATCGATTAAAGTGCATTCGTACAGTTAAAAAAAAACCTAAAAAAAAATTAAACAAGTTAAATTCTCCTCCATTAAAGTTCCAAATTACAAATAAGAATGATATGGTATATCTTTATATTACTTTCAAAAGTATCTGGCTAAAAGTAAACATTAAATAAGTTTCATGCTTTCTCTGTCTGCTTTATATATTATAGGATGATAAAGCATTTGAGAGTTACGTAATTTTGAATGAGAAGTTAAAGATTCAAAGAATTTTATGTTTTATCATGACCGCGTTATTCTTAATAAAAATGATACAAAAAATTATAAATTTTTTTTATAAACATTGATTAAATAATTTAAAGATGTCATCCTCGAGAGCATTTGCATTATTAATCTATATATGTGTGATATTTTATTATTATTATTATTATATTTGATATAGTATCAATTATATTAATAATAAAATATTTTTACACTTATAATTTGTAATTATTTTTGTTATGTATATTATTATTTTATAATAGACTAAAATCTATATAAAGGTTCTTATTTTATAATTTTTATTTAATAAAATATACAATTTTTTATATTTTTCAGATAATATCTAAGTCTTATTATTTTTTTTATTGTTTTATTGTTTAGCGAAAACTTATTGAATTTTTTTTAAAAACTTATCAGAAGTTAATTAGAGTTTTATCGAAAAGTCACTAAAAATTTGTCGAAGTTTTTTGTGATTGTCACCACCCAACTTAGAATGAACAGACATTGCCAGCCGATCAAATCCCGTCGAAATCGTGTTAATTCGTCGTCGCATGAGCCCCCATGCGCCGGCCAAATATCCTTGTCGCTGTTATTGTTCATCTCAGATTTTGGCCAATTTTCAGCGGGTGAATGTGCACCGCCCATACCATTTCACTTAGAATCAATCGGATATTCCAACTGTATCGAAATCTTGCGATTGAAAATCTTATGCGTCTCACGCATTGTCAAACCAGTCTGCCGTTTATTATCATCCTCCTCAAATCTTAGCCATTTTTTGGTACGTGATTCCTCACTATCGACACTGTTAACTCTTTGTCGCCGAATCTATCAACTCGTGGTGTCTCTTTTTCTCAAATTACTCATCCGATTTGCAATAAGGGTCTATTTACAAATGTTTTAATACTTTGGGGTAATTTTGCAATTTCTAAAAGCTTGTGGCCATTTTGTAATTATTAAATTTTAAGGGTTAGTTTGTAATTTACAAAAAATTATGGGTCCTTTTAAAATTATTAAAAAAATTTAGGTTAAATTATAACTATTAAAAGTTTGGGGCTTATTTATAATTAGTTGAGGAATTACAATTACATATTTTTTAAGATCTATGGATAAGTGTGATATTTTTCAATATTATTTATTTCCTGATTCTAATCTATCTAAGCCAGGTCATCATTACCACTTAGTTGGACTTTCTTAAGGTGCTACTTTTACACAATTTGCTGTTACTTTTGCATAGGATAGTGCGAGTCTCTCTACCAGCTTAGCTAGTAATCTTGAACCTTTACTCCATCTACTCATTTCCAACTCTAATAAACCTTTAATTTCTACTTTCTATAATATTTCAGGTAATTCTTTTTGGTATTTTGACTCAGCATGTTGCAATCACATGACTTCTGATTTTTTGGTTTTCTCCTTTAAATCTCTTACTTCTTCTTTATAATCTATTCAAACTGTCAATGATTCTCTCATGAAAGTTAATCATGTTGGTCAAGTATTTGCCCTAATCTTTTCGTATCTGACACTTTCTTTGTTCCTAACATCATATTAAATCTTTTATTTATCAGTCAACTATGTAAACTTAGTCTTAATATCTTGTTTACTGCTTTTGGTTGTTGCAGAATCTGAAAACAGGTCGGACACTTGGGAAAGGCCGTAAGGTTAAATGTCTATGCGAACTCATTTCATTAGATTTATCTCCTCTATGCCTTTCATCTGCAACATCTATTTCTCCAAAACCTTTGCTGGTAACATTTACCTTTTCAGTACCTTCGTTACAACTTTGACACTTTCGTTTAGGTCATGCATAAGTTAATCGCGTATGATCTCTAGTATCTAGTGGTCATTGAGGTATTGTTTCGAATAATAAAGATAATTATCTTACACATCTTTTAACTAAATAACCAACTTTACTCTTTAATGATAGTACTACTGTCTCTTATGCTCTATTTGATCTTGTACATTATGATATATGAGGTCCTTCTCCCAATGTCAAATGAGAGGATTTAAATATTTGTGATCTTTGTTGATGACTACTCTCGATATACTTAGTTGTTTATTATGAAACAACGATCAAAATTTACTAAAATTTATTGAGATTTTGCTCAAATGATTAAAATTTACTGAGATTTTCTATACTAATAATGTCATGGAGTATAGAGATTTTGACTTTGTAAATATTCTACAGGAACTTTGTACTATATGTTAAGGTCTTGTCCTGGTATATCTCAGTAAAATGGGAGAGCCGTGCATAAACACAGACATATTTTAGACACCATTCATGCTCTTCTTATCTTTTCCTCTTATCCTAAATTTTTTTGGGGAGAAGTTGGCTTGACCGCTACCATGATCACTATCTTTACTATTCATTGTATTCCTTCTCTTGTTATAGAGAACAAGTTACCTTATAAGCATCTTTATAGAACTCCACCTAATTATAGTCTTCTTAAATTTTTTGGTTGTGTCAGCTTTGTCTTACTTCAAAAATATGAGCACACCAAACTCGAACCATGTATCTGATTATGTTGCTTCTTAGGATACGGAATAGAACATAAAGATTATAGATGTTGGGATCGGATGAGCATAATAAAATGCATATTTTTTAAGAGATTATGTCACCATTTAATGTCACTAATTTTAACCTTTTTTTATTTTTTAACTTGAAATAAAGTGGTCCTTAAATTGTGATTAATGAATGTTATTTGTACAAGTTTAGTCTAATAGACATAACTCTCAATGTAAAAATGAAAATGAAAAAATTCTTAAACCTGGAGTAACATGACTCAATCTTATACAAACTTAAAGAACAATTGAAAAGCCAAATCTAACATTTTATGGGTCAAATGTGGGATACAACAAAACTGAATTATAACTTCCTCTTAGCTTGACCCATCTCACGTATTTAGACCATATACATACCCAATCAGTATGATTGTTGAAGTTAAGAAATACTGACTCAATTATCAACAACTCTTATGTTGATAACAAAATCCAAAGAAGTTGTTATCATGGACCAAATTGTATTACAAATTGATAAAAAGGTTGTTGGCTGAAATCGAACATATCTTTGGTATTTTGTCTATATCTCATTGGATACTCATCTAAATTAAATTGACCATATGACTATGGAAAAAAGAGACAACATAATACAACTTTCGTGGGGACCAAAATAGCTACATCGATAATTTTTATTGTAAAAAAGGTGCAACAATTAGGTGAATGAGTGTGTAGCCTAAATTATTGAAGATTGAAGTTACACTAAACATGTTTTCATTCATTGCCTATATAAGGACACCCTTAGAAGGCTAATATAATTTTTTTTGAATGCTTTAAAATTCTCTCATATTTGTTTCTCCTTAACATGCATTGTAAATTAAGCTAAAGTTCTTAACAAAGCTAGAGATGAACTTTTATGTGTAATAAATTTACTTCTCGACTTTGATTCTTTGTCAAGAGCTACAAATAGTTTTTAGTTTGCTTGTGTCTCTCTTATCTATTATTTTTCTATAATCTAGAGGTTATAATTCTCATGTTTCATATATTTTTAATTATGATTTCTTTATGTGATCTTTGTTGAATTATAATTGTTATTGGTTATATTATTTTACAAGTTAATCTTTTACTGCAATATTGTCAATTGATATATTGTCGATCTTAGATAACATGTAAAGATAATAATTGTTTGATATTCAAGTTGATCTTTTACTGCAATATTGTCAAAATGATATATTGTTGATCTTAGATAACTTGTGTAGATGAACATGGTTTGTGATAATATTTGCAAAATGTTTAGTCATATTAAATACATGTATTATTAAATGTGTCATATTTTATATATCTTCTGATTGATTGTTTGGGATGTGAAACTTTCAATTGAGTTTTAAACATTAAATCAAAGTATAGAATAGATTTATGAAGTATAATTGTGATTCTCGAAGCCTTACTACATCATCCTAAGAATTCTCCCTTAATTCATATACAATTCTATCTCATCCACATAAACTAATTAGTTAATTTTCTCATTTGTTATTATTTTAATATTTTTATTTCACTAACCTATTTTTTCAAAAGCTTCCTCGTGAGATCGACATATTAATCTATATTGCGATAGCCACATTACATTTTAAGCGTAAACTGGATCTCATATCCAACCGCCTTAGTGTTTCTCATTATATAATATTTTTTTAGCATAAAATGTTTTCCTCTATATCTAACTTTAATTATATGTCTCTTTCTATTTCATAATTTTTTACAGATAAATCTGCTAGTCTTTTTCTCGATACTTCACCTACAGATACTTCTTCTAAGTTTTATACATGTGAGTCTGCTGATACGACACTTGCTTCTGAGCCTCATACCTAGTCTGAAGGATTTGCTTTTGACATCCATGAGGCCTCCTCTATACCTTATCTTTGTCATTTATCTCGAGTAAGATAACTTCTTGTTAAACTTTATGATTATCACTGTTTTTCTACTACTTTTTCTTTATATAAGCCTCAATACTATTCCAAGGCTAGCTTTAATCCTCTTTGGCAGCAAGTAATGACAGAAGAATTACAGGCTCTTGAAAGTTGCATACTTGGGATTTTGTTACTCTTTCACCTAATAAGACTACTATTAGATGCAAATAGCTGTACAAAATCAAGACCAAATCTGATGGATCTATTGAGTGATATAAAGCTTATCTTGTTGCAAAATAATTTACTTAAGAATATAAAATTGATTATGAAGAAACATTTGACTCTGTTGCTCGTCTTACTTTTGTTCAGAGTTTGTTAGTTGTTGCTGCAATTCATGGTTACACATTATTTCAGATGAATGTGAAAAATGCCTTTCTCAATTATGATCTTTCTGAAGAAGTCTATTGATTGAAACTATAGTAGCTAATCACAAGCGCATGATATCATATCAAGTAATATAGAATTTATAGTCTAACTATCGATCCCAAATGGACTATGCATACTAATTCTTTCAATTAAATACTAAAATTATAACTACTTAACTTTTATTCAGAAAATAAAAATTTGGAAGTTAATTAACTAACCTAATTCGATCAATTAAATCAACCTAAATAGCAACAACTAAGAGATAAATTCACCAAAGATAATAATTTAGGGTATAGACTCATCCCCTAGTATTTCATTGGATTTATTAACCACTTAATTAATCCCTTAATTTAAATTGTTGGTTTAGATACTAATCTCGTCATAAGCCTTTGTCGATGGTCAAATAATTATATTACGCATTCTAACAATCACCTATATGTCTATGACAATCAGATTAAAATGTAATTCATTAAGATCAAGTTTAAATTATGTCATACATGCCATCTAGGTATATGTCTATTCTACACGGAATTCTTAATTGTTACCCTATGATCATGCATCAAACTATCTTAGGCTGAATACATGAATCCCTTTGCCAAGTTCAATATAGTTTCTTAATCATTCAAAATATTGGCCAGATATAATAAAAACATTAAGATTAAGAAAGAATGAATCAATTATAATAATTAAGTTTATAAACTAATAATCAATGAAATCTAACTACATACTAGGTTCACATAGTCTAACCCTAAAATAACAAGTTTAGCTTATCATAAAACCAAGAGTATTAAATCAATCCATAAATAACAACAAGAATAAGAACATAATAAAAGAAAAAGAGAAGAAAAACTAATCAAGAAGACATCTTGGATTGGTTTTTTCTTAATCTTGACTTGAAGCTTGAATTTTAATTTCTTAGATTTGATATTTAATTTTGTGTTATGAATTCTTTCTCTACATTTTTGCCTCTCTACTTGATTTTTTTTTAAAAAGTTTTTGATATTCTATTTATAGGTTTATGTCTTTAATTAGGGTAAAACATCAAATATAAATTAGATTAAAATTAGTTCAAGGGTACTGTTCACGTAGCGCTGCGGCACTGGATTTTGGGGCTGTACATACTATTTTTTAGCGCTGTTCTAGGCATTGTAGCAAAAACACTGCAGCAAAACTAATGCAGCATGGTACTGTAGTAATTTAATGTTTTTGTCTTATTTTCTTCAAATTTTCATCTCTATTTGTTCTATTGACTCCAAACTTATAAAATAACAATAAAATACATAAAGCCCATACATTAGAGTGTATCAAACCCATTGGATACAAATTAATTTTTATAAGAAACATGATGAGAAATTGTGATATATAAGGTCAGACTTATTGTTCAAGACTTTTAACAATGACCTACTAGTGATCATAAGAAGACTTATTCTCCTATAATAGATGCTATTATATTTTGATTCATAATTAGTTTGGTTGTATTAGAAAATCTTAACATGCATCTCATAGATGTGGTGACTGCATACTTATATATATGGTCGCTAAATACTAATATTTGTATGAGAATTCTTGAATGATTTAGAATTCTTAAAACATTTTAACCATCACATTGTAACTTCTTTCTATAAAGTTACATAAATTCTTGTATAAGTTAAAGTAATCTGGATGGTATAATCGTCTCAGTAAGTACTTGATGAAAGAGAGTTATTCTTGTATAAGAAGTCAGAATCTAATTTTACCATTGTATTAGTTTATGTCAATGACTTCAATGGTCATTCGGTTACTTGATCATAAAAGCATCTATTTCATCCCAATGAGTGAGAAAAGCAAGTACTTGGCCTGAGTGCAATTAGTGTTTTATTGTATTTCATATAATACACTAGATCAAATGTAGTATTTTTAGTGAATTTATTGACAAGATTCAATTTGAACCAATTAGAAAACAATGGAATGGTGTTAAAAAAAAAGTTTTTATTATCTTCGTAGAATAATGAATTTGGGATTATATTATTCTAATAAGTTAACATAAAATTTAAATTTTGTTAATTTTGTTGATGCAAGTTATTTATTTGATCTTCATAAAGCCTATTCACAACTATCATATACTTTCAGTTATAATGGCACAATAATCTCTTGGAGAACCATGGAACAGACTATTGTTGCCACCTTCTCAAATCATGCAAAAAAATTCTTACTTTACATGAAACAAATAGAGAATTGTATATGGTTATAATAAGTCATCCATCATATTAAAAAAAAATATGAATTATCTTATACTATAGATACTCCAACAACTATATATTAAAAAAAATATATAGCTTACATTGTTTAAATTAGAGGATGATACATCAAATGGGATAGAACCAAAGATATCTCATCAAAGTTCTTTTACATTCATTAAGTTTAAGAAAATAAAAAAATAATATCAAACAGATACATTCCACTGATAATTTTATAAACTTATTCATCAAAACATTACCTACATGTGCATTTAAAAAATGGTATAGGACATTAGTATGTGGTGTCTCAGTAAACTTTCAAAATTATATATGTTATATTGAGAAGGAGCATTGAATTAGGGGAAGTATAATCTGTGAAAAAAAGAACTCTACAACTATTTTTAAACCTATATGTACTATATATATATGTATTTTTTAGCTAAATTTTACAAGTAAAGATTTTTAACGAGTTAGTTGCTTGTTAAATACCATTTTATGATTCATCAAAAATAGTATTATTTTATTTTTGTTTTTTCCCACTGTATCATAATTGGTAGACATTTAAAGGGGTAGTGTTGTGACATGTTGCCTATTCATCATCCCACGTAAATGCAATTGGCATCACCTATCTTATAAGTGTTGACATTTGAATGGATTTGTTGTGCTATAAATGTGTCCACGATCTTGAACTTCATTTGTAATATAATGCATTATTGAAAGCAATAATGCATTGATGACACAATTTTATTTTTCTTAAAGTAATATTACAACATCTGGTTTTTTTTTTAATTTTATTGATTATTGACTTATGAGAAAATAAAGGTTTTCAAAACGTTTTGATGTGATAAATACACACAATATACATATACATACACATATGTGTATACATATATATTATTCTTACATTGTTAAGATATAAAATTTATATTTTAATTAATGTTACATTTAATGTATTTATTATTAATTAGTATATTAATAAATAGTAAAAAGTAAAAAGTTTATTGACTTATGAGAGAATAAAGATTTTCAAAAAGTTTTGAACTACAATAATACCCCGAATAATTCATGTCTACCTTCAAATCCTCTATCGAGAAGCATCCTCAAAGATCTTCAACCAAACATTAATTATGTTGTTGATAAAGGTCAAGGCTCCTCAACGTGTTAGCGAATTCCGGTCGATTAGCTTATGTAACTTCTCTTAAAAAATCATCGCTAAGATTCTTGCTAATAGGTTGAAGACAGTTATAGAGTCGGTTGATAACAGACAATGCCATAATAAGCTTTGAGTGCCTAGATGTCTTATGAAAAAAAAGAAAGAAAGAAAAACTACCATGGATGGTTAGCACTAAAACTTGATATGGCGAAAGTGTATGACCCGGTTGAGTGGCTTTTTTTTACAAGGTATGACGACTCATTTGGGCTTCTTCGAGAACTTTACTACAAAAGTAATGGCTTGTGTATCTTTTATCTCATATTCTTACTTAATAAACGGGGATCCAAATTTTTTTTTTTTTAACTCCATCACAAGGTCTCAGGCAGAGGGATCCTCTCTCTCCCTACCTTTTTATCATTTGTTTAGAAGGATTAACATCGCCGATTAATGATGTTGTAGAGAAAAAGCTAATTCATGGCTTAAGATGTGGTAAAAGGGACTCGATTATCACTCATCTTTTTTACGCGGATGACAATATACTTTTTTTTCAAGGCATGTCAATTTGCATGTATTATGATTAAGAATATTCTAGATGTGTATTCAAGGGCTTCAGGTTAGTTGTTGAATTTCAATAAATCAGTTGTTTAATTTAGTAAAAATCTCCATCACCGTCTATCTTAATCACTAACTAGGATTCTAGGTTTGGCTTAAGTTTTGACACATGAAAAATATATAGGATTATCTAGTGTGGTTAGCATAAATAGAATGTGGTATTTACTTCCATAAAAAGAGTTTTAAAAAATTAAAAGGGTGGAAAGAGGGACTTTTCATTTCGGCAAACCGTGATGTTTTACTAAAGGCAGTCATCCAGGGAATACCCACCTACTCCATAAGCATTTTTTAGCTTCCCGGTTCTTTTATAAAGGAGTTGCATCGGTCGTGTACTAGATTTTGGTGGGGGTGATGAAGATTCTAGGAAATTGCATTTGTGTAAATGGTTGACACTACTCTATTCCAAAAAAAATTCAGTAGTATAGGTTTTCAAGACTTTGAGTTGTTCAACATGGTAATGTTAGCAAAACAATATTGAAGAATGATAAATATCACTAGTTTCTTAGGAGCTTCGCAGTCGTTACTTCTCTCACACATCGTTGTTACAAGTCAAGATTCTAAAGACTGCTTCCATTGTTTGGAAAAGTCTGTTTTGAAGTAGAGAGATGATTTTGCAGGGTTTTAGATGAAAGGTGGAGAATGGGGAATTAGTTTTTATTCTACAAGAACGTTGGCTATCTCAACCTCTCTCATTTAAGGTTATCTTTAGTGTGCCTTATTCCTTATACATTAGAGTACCTGAGCATAAAATTCCGTCTGAATAGTGGAATAAAAATCTTATTAAAAATAGGTTCTATCAAGAAAAGGCCAACTTGATTCCTTAATGTTAACTAGATGACAACCGATTGCTTAAGGTGGCATTATGACAACGAGACTTTTATTCGATAAATAGTGGTCATTGGGTAGCCATGCAATTTTGTGACATTCTTGAGGCTTCCAATAATGTAGACTTGCATAATTGGTGGAAGTTTGCATAGAGTCTAAGCATTCCTAGAAAAAAAATTTCTATAGAAGGCATGGTTGGATCCTAACTATAGAAGCACTAAGATGTTACAAGGTTCTTGTCGATGTGAAGTACCCGAGTTGTATGTTGGACACAGAAACAACACTTTGGACCTATAAGAAATTTAAAATTATTGACTAAAAAAATGATTTTTCGAGTCAACAAACTTTGAATTTATTTTGTTGCGAGAATTAGCACGTTGTGCTTGAAGGTTGAAATCTTGATCTTCCTCTTTCTGTTGATGATAGTTAAACACCCGCAAAATATATGAAACTATTGTTAAGGCTTCATTGGGGTGGGTTCTGACGAAGACTCTATGATGTTTAAGTCAGAAAAAGGTTATTTTAGTGAGGTTTAGGAGAGTAATAAGAAAAAGGTCAAAAAATATGTTCAATGTAGAAAAATGTTGAAGCCAGAATAAAGATTTCAATACCAGAAGAATCTTCTTTCTGTTGTAATTTTATCACCTATTTATAGCATCGGTCTTCAAAGAATATTTCTTGTGCTTATCTTTGCCAGTGTTGTGGTTGAGTTGGGTAAATCTTGCTAATTATAGGTTATGCTGATCTCTTGGCGTAATTTGGAGAATTCTTTCCTAAAGGCATCGTAGTTCTTCTCTTCCTATAACTCTACTTCCTTTATAATACTAGTTTCCTCTTTAAACTCGTTTCTATAAAAAGCCTGATTACTCTCTATTCGGCTCGGTAGCAGTCTGGATTTACCTCTGCTATCACAGTGGTTCGGCATCACCTACCAAGTTGGTCTTCTTATAATGTACTTCATCCTTATTGGTCTAAGTCTTGTTTCTGTTCCCGTGGTAGTACCTGGTTAGAATGTAGAGGCTATTCAGCATGTGTTTGACCTGGTACTTCTATCGAGTTGTTTTCTTTGTTCATCCTAGTCAAGTGGTCTTTTTTTATCCTAGTTAGCTTGATCTAGAATATGCAGGGCTGATATGCAAGTGTCTTGGACTGAACCTAGTTAAAGCGACCGAACAAATTCCTCGTTGGAAGTCCATTCTTAGGCTTGGTTCCGGCATCTCCTAATGGCCTCTGCTATCTTAGACATGGGCCCTCGAGGTTGGCCCACAAAGGACTTCCTTGAAAGGTTAAGCTTTTTAGGCCTGTAAAGGTTGAAATTGTGGTGATTTTCTGGAGAGAACAGGGGTCCACCAGTTTCTAGTTTGGTTTATTCAAAACTGAAAAATCTATTTTTGTGTTATCTACTCGAGTCTTCGCTTTTGATACTTGCTCAGTTATTCACTCCTCACATCTGCTCGAAATCCTTATTTATGTGTGTATTTTTGGCTTATACCAGTATTTTGTGTGAACAGGTTTGAACAATTTTTTTTTAATATCCTGATCTTGTTGGATGATACTATGCTGAGCTGTTCAGTTCGATTTTACTATCGCAACTACTTTCTAGAGTACCAAGCTAATGGTTACTTTCTAGGATTTTCTTAGGATCTTGTACAGTTGGAAATATTCCTTAGAGTTTGACTTTTTCAGATAATGATGATTGAGATTTTAAAATGTCATCCCCAATCCATGTGAAAAGATGTCTCAAACGCGGGAACTGATCTTGACCATTGACCCCTCTTTTAATCATGTGGCTGGAGGTAGCTAAAACTAGAATATCATGTCTATTCTATTTCTGAGTGATGTTTAGGTGACTGAAATAATCTGGTTCGTTCGAAATTTTAAACTTCAACGGTCCAGATAAAGAACTCTGAAGAACTTGAGGCGTCGTACTGTTCTATTTTAAAAGGATGTCTATTAGGCTTATAGTGATCTTGTTCGTTCATCGGATCTAAACGGCTGTGATTCTTCAGCTCTATTGGCTATAAAAAGCCACCATTTAAAACCCATTCTCTTCTTTACTCTGTATTTTTCTATCGTTTCTTTTTTATCTTAACTTCTTGTGGAAAGTTTTTTTTTTTTTGTGGTCATTGGTGCTGTTTTTTACTGTGTTTATCTAATTTTTGCATTTCCTTTGGATGAGTTCCTCTTTCTTAATCTTCTGGTTTGGTCTTCTTTATCTTGCATTTTTTAATGTAAACTTTACTGTATATAAGCATACTTTTGTTGTTTCTGTTTCTTGGGTTTTCTTGCCATTTCTAGGTTTTTAGATACTGTTTCTTGGGTTTACTGTATATGGCTTCTAAGTACTTACTTTTGCCTTCTTTTTTCTGGTTTCTAGGTACGATTGTCTTTATCCTTACCCTATGTGTCTCTTTTAGATTTTAAGAAAAACGTTTTATTTCAATGGCATCTAGAAGAAATCTAGATTTTCAGCCATTAACATGGCTGAGGAAGAAGAAGAAGTAAGCCTAAAAGTTCCACTAGTCAGAAAGATTGGTGAGGCTAGAGGTAGTGGAAGGGCATCCACATCAGTAGGTGACATGCCCTCATTCTCTTTGGTTGTTATTACTGAGGCCGAACCGGTCTCCATTATTAAGGAGGACCAAGGAAATTACCTTGAGGATCCTGATCAGGATGTAAAGGCTGTGAAGTTCGAGCTGGATGTGAGATACCACATGTCCAGTTTGAACGAGGCCAACCTGAAGCCTATTAGGTTGACATATAACATCCCCAGATTGGTTACACTTAAGCTGCCATCCCTAATGATATTTTGAGCAATCCTATAGAGAGCAAAGTGGCCATTCATGTAGAATTCTTGAGGTTGGGCCTTAGACTTCCTACGCAGCAGTATTTTGCTAGGATGCTGGCCCATCTAGGAGTAGCTTCCTCTGAATTAGGCCCTAATTCTAGAAGGGTTTTGGCTAGCCTATATATCTTTTAGGCAAAGGCAGGGCTATCCCCCCACACTTTCAAGAGCTGTGCTACCTATATCACTTTAGGAGTAATGCTAAAAGTCAAAGAGGCTTATATTATCTCTTCTTCCATGGCTTCCAAAATTCAATCCCTGATCGTGTCTCTTCTGTCATGGATTGAAAGAGAAAGTGATTTTTAACCGAGGGAGAATGTGATTAAACAGCCTTAAGAGGAACGAGAGAGAGTGGGTCATTCTTACAAACTTCTCTTTGAGTGCAAGTTTTCCTTTCATTCATTTTTCCTTCTGTTTTATTTTTTTCTTTTTTTGTTTGTCTAACTTTTTGGTGTATTGCAATGACTTGGGCCACTGACATTGAAGTCTCTGATAGTAGACTTGCTCGAATCACTGCGGTCATTGAGCATATTTGTCATGTTCAGGATATGCTTTCACTGACCAGTTTTATTTAGTCTAGCTTGGTGACTTTTGTCCCGTATAAGCCTCGTGTTTATATTAAATACCATTTTTTTCCTTAAATTTTTTTCTTTATTCTTCATTTCCTTGCTTATCACTTTGTATATACTGTACAGGAATATCCGAACGAGAAAAAGGTGAGAGGAGGAAGAGAAGTCGTACAGAAGGTTCTAGTTTGTCCTTTGGAGGTCGGGGTTCCCTCAATGAAAAGGGGACCTCTAGGGCTCGGGATGTTATTGAGGTGGTCGAGCCTGCGAGAAACACTGATGCGATATTTCTATATCTTAAAATTAAGTGCAAGTATACACTATCGTATGCAAGTAATAAAGGGACTAAATAGTCGGATGTCGAACTCACAGGGATAATTTCTACTTTCTAACCAAGTACTAAAATTATGCCTCTCTAATAATTACTCAGAAAAATAAAAATCTAAAATTGAATGTAGAAAATATAAAAATAAAAATACAATGCAAAGAGAATTAGGTGATAGCAATATAGAGAAAACCTAGGATTAATACTATCCCTCAATATGCTTTCTAACGATTAATCTTTAATATTTAACTCCATTAGTCTTTATTATTGATCAAGACACTAATGTATTCACAAGCCTCTTCCAAGGTCATGCAAGTATAACTTAATTTACCAAATACATATATTCCTATGGTACTTGTAATAAATTAAGATTCATTAAGATTATGTCTTACTGATCATACATGCCAATTAGGTATATTTCTATCCTAAATTAAAACTTGCATATGCAACATTGAATGCTACTCTACAATCATGCATCAAATTACCTAGGTCTAAATATTATGATTCCTCTTCCGAGTTTATCAACAATATTACCAACTCATTCACTATATATTGGCCAAATATATTGAAGCATTAAGATCAAGTAATTTGAATATCAAAGAATAAAGTTTATTAAATATTCAAAAGATATGGCAATTAAGAAAACATATTGAGTTCAAGTATTAATCCTAAAAAATAAGTTTAGCTCATGACTACAAGAGAACAGCAGTGAAAATAATAATAAATCATGATACAATCAATAGCAAATCGATGTAGACGTCGAATTGCTTTTAATTGCGCTGCCTAAGATACTCTTGATGCCGAAGAACGCATTGACTCTCTCTAAAATTGCTTCAATTAAACTCTTATTGCTCTCTAAGACTCGTGCTCTATATTCTTGGTGTTCTTGAATGTGTCTTGGGTTCTCTTGGTTGATTCTTAAAGGCTGGGAACGAGTGGCTTTTATAAAGATTGATATGAGCTTAAAAATCTCAATTCTCGTCAGACTAGGACTTGCGCTACCGCTGAGGTGCTATGCAGTTATCGCTGGAGCGACACGTGAACAAGGCTTCATCGCTGGAGCGGTGAGATGTTAATGCCGAGGCACTGGGCTATCGCTGGCGCAGTGACTATTCGTCGTAAGGGCGCCAGATGCGACTTAAACAGGTCATGTTTTCTTATTTCGATCACTATTCTAGCGCTGGGGCGGTAATCCTTGTAGCGCTGGGGTGCTGGACTCATACTTTGAAAAGTTTGTATTTTAGTCCTTGTGTTTCTTTAAATTTGCATATTCTTTAAATTTCGTTCAAGTCCCTATAAATAACAATAATACATATAAATAGCCATCTATTCTCATAAAACAATAAAATATCAAAATAAAAATATGAGAAAATATATAACAAATTTGTCCTTATCAAACGCTGATAAGGCATTTTAAGGTAGAGCTTTCGAGCTTCTACCGTGAAAAACTCTAAAATGCTCTAGAAGCGCCATAACTATAAAAGAGCATCTAACACGCATGAGGAAATCTGATTGCTTGTGCTTATGTACTAGTTCCTCTGGAAATGCTGCTTCTACTGAAGCTACCCCTATTGTTGGGACTGATGTTACCCCTACTACTAAAGCCGATGCTGCCCTTATTGCTTTACTCCTGCTCAATCTGTAGGACCTGCTAATGTTCCCCCAACAAATCCTCTTGTCCTTGTCAATCCTTCTCCGATCGACATCAATTTGGTGGGGGGGAGGGGCGCATTATAGTAGATTTAGAGGCAACTAACATGGCTCTAACAGTATAAGTTGGTGTCTTTTTTGTTCTTGTATTTTTTCTTTTTCTTCTGAACTTTTGTAACTTTCTTTTATCAGTGAATATAAACAGTTTTTTCTTCATAAATTATCTTAAAATGTCTTTGCAAACTTGCTCTTTTTATATTTACCTTGAATATTGACGTAAACCTACTTTTTTTATTAAATTCATAACATAAAGTAATTTTTATTTGAAACAAAAATGTAATATAGGTGAGCAATCCTATAATAACATTCAATACTTGCAAAAATTATGTTAGTTAAGATTAAATAATAATCTTTTTATGTCGAGTCAATTTATCAAATCCAAGCAGAGCAAGATAATTCACAATTCATGAATCAAAATGAGTTAATGAACTTTAACAAGTGTTATCATGAAACTATACTGATGCAATTATTATTGAGTCGACTAGCAGATACCTTTTCGCAACACTTGGTTTTTTTTTGAAATAGTTATAGATACCTAGTCATTTGTCTTGATCAGTCCCTTTTTGGGTATTATAAGTTCATAGGGTACACCTTATAGAGCCTTACGTCGGTGGTCTGTGGATAACCTTATGAGTGCCGCCCTTTATGGCGTGTGTCTTCAATTTTTCAAAGCTATATATTTGTAAAAAACACCTCATAAATTCTTACCCTGTTCGATGGACTGTGGATAATCTCATAAGTGCCACCTCCTATAAATTATACGCTACACGTTCATAGGGTACACCTCACAGACCCTTACCCTGTCAATGGTCTATGGGTAATCTAGTGAGTGCCACCCCTTATAGCGTGTGTCTTCTGTTGAGTGTGTTGGGTTGGGCAAATTAACTAGGGTGCTTGCATGTGGGTTGTGTTCATCATACAAACAATATACATATCTCATACATACATGTGCACATCGGAAGATTAAATACAATGAACACAGAAAATAACATTTGATTAATCTGAAATTCGAGATTGAGAAAATATCACCAATGAAGCCTTTGGATTAATTTTCTTTGAAGTCCACCATGAAATGAATCTTTGATCAATCCTAGCAATCAACAAGGGTGGGTTTGATTGTCTAGAATGGCAGCATCTTAATCCAGCATATGTGTTTAACTCTTAAACATTTTACAAAGTTCAACTATTTAACTTAATTAAATTTGTTTTTCCTTTTATTCAACTCTTGAATAAATAAAACAAATCTTGTTTTTAGTTATTACATTTAGTAGCCATTAATTCAATTTGTTTTGTTGTTCTAACACTTAAAACATAAAACAAACAATTTCAATTTCTCAAATTGAATTGGCTCCCAAAATGCAAAACCTAAAATCTAAAACATTAATGATTTTCAATTTCATTTCACTTTATATACAAATGCATTAATTCCAAACTAATTTGCATTTCATTTGGCTTAACCTAACCTTAGTTAATATTTAACCTTAGTTAGATTATTTTAACTTAACCTTTAAGTTAATAAATATTTAATTAATTTAACCATAGTTAACTAACTTAACCATGGTTAAGTTAACCTTTACTTAACCTTTAAGTAAGGTTAACTTAACTTAACCATTTGGTTAACTTTTAACCTTAGTTAAGTTAAATTAATTTATTTAACAATTAAATAAATATTTATCCTTATTATTTAACAATTAAATAATCATAAAGTGAAATTATTATTATATCCTTACTCGGTTACCAAGTTAACCTAAAGTGGGTCCCACCAATTTAACCACATACTTTAGTTAACGTAACCTTAGTAATTGCTGAATTATACTGTATTGAACAATTCAATATGGTACACTGCCCAAGTGCTTAAAGAGTACATTTCATATTGGGACTCTCTAGGTCTACACCCGATTTGTCAAATAGAACTGTTCCATTAGTCCGTAATCGATGCCCCACGCACACGTTACGAATATTACAAATCAGCGTGTCAGACCATACAAGTTGAGATCATAACGTATACATATAATCCTTCCATCATTTATATCCTGAATGTGCGGGGATATAGATCAGCACCGTCAAATCCCCATTTGCTCATCCATAAACTTATCTCTAGATTCGTATCTCGATAAACAATATACGCAAACACTTTTGCTATATTGTTTAACCCTGTGGGAAACTCTTTTCCCGGGTTTCTGCTTGTGGCCACAAGACTTTATGAAATACAATCTCGGAGCATCGGATATACAACTTACCTACGTAAGCTGACGGATCCTGTATCTACGTACACCGGACTCCATGAGCATCGGACCATACCCAGCGACACATAGCGGTCAGACCATGAAAGGTCTCTGACATATGTGGAACCAAAGCATGATGGATCACTCACAAGACCACCGTGGCGCTCAGGTCAAAGGACTACGAATACTACTCAACTCGAGAGGACCTTCCTTTGACGGTGTCATAGGATATCTATTGGGGTCCTCATAAGTCTGTTCAGTATCCAGTCCTGACTGGATATCCGCATGCCTATACAAGCTCTAGGCTCATGGTCAGCTAAGAACAACCATCTGAATCAGTCAGATATAGACATACACTAATCTATATAATGTGAATCACCGATAGACCCGCATTAGTGATTATAGATCAGGAACATTATCTTTGAGACATACTTACATAATAATATTTCTTAACCCCTATTGCAACTCTTTACAATTATATCATTACAAGTATACTCTCAGGTCTTTGTCCCATTATAGACAAGGTTCTAACTCTTTAGACCTCGCTGACTCTTATAACCTGCTAACTCTTAACAGTGCTAACTTTTAGCATTTATAACTCTCAGCTTTGCTAACTATTACTTCTGATCTAAACTCTTTTAGATCAGATCTGAACTCTTTCAGATCAAACAATGTCTCTAATGTTACAAGCATTATACCATATTAATATGATATTAACAATCTTTATTCGAAATGTTTATTGTATAAATATTAACAATTAATATTCATACAATATTGGAATGGCACGTGAGCACCAGCTCCAACATCTTCAATGTCTTCAAAGTTGTATATTCATAAGGCATACCTCATAGAGTGTTACCCTATCTGGTGGTTTATGGGTAATCTCATGAGTGCCGCCCCATTACAAACTATACGCTGCACGTCTATATGATACACCTCATAGATCCTTACCTTATCCAATGGTTTGTGGGTAATCTCATGAGTGCCGTCCCCATATGACGCGTATCTTCAATGTCTTTAAAGCTATATATTTGTAAGGTACACCTCATAAAGCTTTACCCTATCTGGTGGTCTGTGGGTAATCTCATGAGAGCCACCCCTCTATGAACTATACGTTGTATGTCCATATGAAATACCTCACAGAGCCTTACCTTGTCCAGTGGTCTATGAGAAATCTCGTAAATACCGCCCCCTTATAGCGTGTGTCTTCAATGTCTTCAAAGCTGTATATTTATAGGATATACTTATAGAGCCTTACCTTATTTGGTGGCCTGTGGGTAATCCCATGAGTGCTGCCCCTTTACGAACTATACATTGCACGTTCACAGGGTACACCTCACAGAGCCTTACCTTGTCCGGTAGTCTGTAGGTAATCTTGTGAGTGTCACCCCCCTATGATGTGTCTTCAATGTTTTCAAAGTTGTATATTCGTAGGGTACACCCCATAGACCTTACTCTATCCAGTGGTCTATAAGTAATCTCATGAGTGCCGTCCTTTACGAACATTATATTACACGTCTGTATGGTACATCTTATAGAGCTTTATCATACTTGGTAGTCTGTTGGTAATCTCGTGAGCGCTGCCCCCCTATGGTGTGTGTCTTCAATGTCTTTAAAATTGTATAATTTTAGGTTACAACTCATAGAGCCATACCATGTTCGGTGATTTGTAGGTAATCTCATGAGTGTCGCCCCCTATAAACTATACGCTGGACGTCCATAGGATACACCTCATAGAGTCTTACCCTGTTTGGTAGTCTATAGGTAATCTCGTGCGTACCGCCCCTCTATTGCGTGTCTTCAATGTCTCTAAACTTGTATATCGCAGGGTACACTTCATAGAGCCTTACCCATTCTGGTGGTCTATGGGTAACCTCATGAGTGCCGCCCTCTACGAACTATATGTTGCACGTCCATAGAGTATACCTCGCAGAACCTCAAAAAGACTTACCTTGTTTGGTGGCCTGTGGGTAATCTTATAAGTGCCGCCCCCTATAGCACATGTCTTCAATGTCTCCAAAGCTGTATATTTGTAGGGTACACCTCATAAAGTCTTACCCTATCCGGTGGTCTGTGGGTAATCTTATGAGTGTCGCCCCCCTATGAACTATACATTGCACATCCACAGGGTACACCTCATAGAGCTTTACTCTGTCCGATGGTTTGTAGATAATCTCGTGAATGTCGCTCTTTTATGGCATGTGACTTTAATGTATTCAAAATTGTATATTCGCAGGGTACACTTCATAGAGCCTTACCCTATCTAGTAGGGGTAGGCAAACCCGGATCGGTTCGATTTTTGGTGTGAACCAAAAATTGAACAAAGCCTGTCGGTTTTTGAAGAATAAAACCAAAAATCAAACCGAGTTCATAGAGAACCGAACCAGTTCAGTTCGGTTTGGTTTTTGATTTTTTGGTTCGGTTTACAGTTTTTCGGTTCGGTTTAGCTCAAATAGACATAATTTAGGCTTATTTTTTGGTCGGTTCGGTTTGGTTTTTTAATTTTTTTAATTTTATTATTATTATTTTTTAAAAATTCTATTTTTTGGTTCGATTCTCGATTCGGCCTTCCGAACCAAGAACCGAACCGATTTTTTTGGTTTTTTGAATTAATAAAATCGAAAACTGAATCGACCAAGAGAAAGATCAAACCGAACTGACCAGTTCGATTTGGTTTTTCGGGTCCAGTTCAGTTTTTTTGGTTTTTGCCCACCCCTACTATCTAGTGGTCTATGGGTAATCTCATGAGTACCACCCTCATATGAACCATACGCTACACGTTCATAGGGTACACCTCGTAGAGTCTTACCTTATTCGGTAGTCTGTGGGTAATCTTATGAGCCCCACCCCCTTATAGCATGTAAGTTTAGAGGCAATTTTTCATTGTTTAATTTTCAGATGTTTGCGATTATTTAGTTCCAAATTCTGAGTAGTCATTCTTATAAATATACAAGTAAGGAAATAACGATTTTATTAAAAATGATGTCCTTATATAGCAAGTATTGCATAAAAGATAATAAGTTTAGGATAGTATTTCTTTAGCAACTTGGCATTCCACAGTTTTCTCACAACTCATCCATCTACTCGTTCGAACTTATAGGCTCCTCTGATGTGTTTGATGAGCTTGTACAAAGTTTTGTAGGTCGGTTCAAGGACTCCATCGGTCGAGTCTTCGTATTCAGCACAACGCTTCTTAGCACTAAGCCGCCTTCTTTGAATTCTCTTGCCTTGACTCTCTTGTTGTAGTATTTGGTGACCTTTTGTCAGTAGGCAGTTACTTGGATCTGGGCCTTCTCTCTTAGCTATTCGATTGAATCCAGTTTTTCCCTGATCAGCTCATTATTTGTCGTCTCGAAAAAGTACAGTACTTTGTGTGTTGGAGTTCTAATCTCAGTGATAATCACTACTTCACATCCGAAAGCTAGTAAGAATGGTTTTTTGCTGGCTACAGTCTTGCTGATCGTCCATAATGCCTAGAGTACTTCTGAAAGCTCTTCTACCCATTATTCCTTTCTTTCGGCCAACTTCTTCTTAAACAGCTTCTTGACCACTTTTTTGGGGAATTCTACCTGTCTATTTATCTTGGGATGAGCCAGCGATGTAAACAGCAATTGTACTCTTGTTTGCAGAAGTTCTTGAAGCTGCTATTATTGAACTGTTTCCCATTATTAGTAATGATGGTAAGAGAGATTCCATACTGACACATTATATTTCTCCAGACAAAATCTCACACGCTCTTTTCGGTTATCTTTAATAGCGGTTCTGCTTCGATTCATTTAGTAAAGTAGTCCACCATTACAACTACATACTTGTAAGATCCCTTTCCTTGGGGCAAGGGCCTTATTATATCAAGACCCCATTAAGTGAATGGCCAGGGTTCACTTATTGTAGTTAGCTCCTCGGCAGGTGCTTGAATCTTGTCAGTAAATCTTTGGCAAGCATCACAGTGTCTAACCAGGTTTTTTACATCTTGAAGGCCAATTGGCCAATAATAGTCTATTCTAAACACCTTGTGAGCCAAAGCTTCTGTCCCCGAGTGGTTACCATAAATCCCTTCGTGAATTTCTCTAAGAACCTGATCTGCCTCTTGTGGTCTCAAGCATTTTATACAAGGGTAAGAGAAGTCCCGCCTGTATAATACTCTTTCTATCATCGAGTATCTGGCTGTTCAACATTTAATCCTGCGAGCTTTTTTTTATCAGTAGGGACTATCACATTCAAAATGTAATCTTTGATTGGATCCATCCAGCTAAGACTTGATTCGATTTGTATAACTTAAACTTCTTCTTGTATGCTGGGCTCGACAATAAATTTAACAAGGACTGTTCGGGGCAACTGGGCTTCTTCTTTTAAAGCCATTCATGCTATGACATCGGCTCGGTGGTTCTCACTTCTCGAGATTAGCTCAACTTTCACCTCATTAAATTGACCGATCCATTTTTTACTTTAACTAAGTAAGCGGTCATTTTTTCTTCTCTGGCTTCAAAATTGTCGTTCACCTGGTTTATTATCATCTATGAGTCATTTCTTACCAATATTTCCTTTGCTGTTAGTGCTCGAGGCACTCTTAATCCAGCTAGCAGAGCTTCATATTCTTTTTCGTTATAAAAGTTTTTGTCACGCCCCAGACCCAAAAGATCCGACACACGACATCACTTACATTCATTCATTGCATGTGCACTCATAAATAATATTACACAAAATTTTCAACTTTCCTTCAACACAGAAATCCTTAGCAAGTTACTAGTAAGTTCAACACTAAAATCAACCCATAACTTAACATATAAATATAAACTTCTCTTGACCATATTTAAACATTCATTTCAATTTCTTTCAGAATTATAACAATTGAATTATGACTGGGACAATTAATAAACCGGAGATACGCAGAGTTTTCTCAGAGATTAACACTCTACTACGTCACCAGTAGCAACTTTGTTACCGGAAGCCCAGAATATATTCATTGCAAATTCTTACTTGAAATCAACTAGTAACCACACTTTGAAAACTTAAATCAAATCCAGCCACACACAATGAAATAATACATAAGTATTTATTCAATAGGGACAAACCAAATATCCTATCCCACGTGTCCCCAAATGAAACACACAACAACCTAGCAACTTAGGGAACCCAAGGAACAGCAGAAGCCTTGCCAAATCCGCTAAGCACACATGTACCTTATTTACCTGAAATCACCATAAACTATAATGAGTATAAAACTCAGTAAGCATACTAGTTTTTCATATATCAAATACAAATACATATATGTACACAATGCATATGTATGATATGCTGTGATCAATCAAAATCATAATCTTATCAAATCACATATCATGTAAGCGCTTACACATTCTTTCAAAACACATAATAGGAATACCATCACTCAACTACTACTTAGTAGGACTTACATATCACATATCACATAATGAGCCAAATGTCACTCGTAGGTGACATACCGTATGAGAGGAATAGTACAAGTGAGGCCTTTAAATCATACATATATAATGCTCATGCTCAAAGGTAAAAGCCAAACCCTCACCCTGATCATCGGTGAGTCCTCTCACATGTACCAATACGCCACCACACGAATGTGATGACTCACTCTTCCTTTAGGTACCAATAGGATCCTCCCTACATACGGAACACATAATATATACCAATCCCGAAGGAAAGGCCACACATAAAGGCTCCACAAATCACATAAAATGTCTACTAAGTCAACAGTGAGTTCAAGTACCCTCAAAACACAAAATATTTCTCATGGACATATTACACTTCAAAAGCTTTCTTTGTTAAACATATCTTATTTTGAAAGCTCACTTTCAAAAAAACACATGTATGTCCATGCTCAATGTCAATGCTCATATTCATAAACATATATTCACATTTCATATCAAAATATACTTTGACATAACATAAACATATTCTTAACCACATTTACAAAATCACTCATAACACTTACTATGTTTATTGTGATTTCAGTAAAAAGTCTAGTATACTTACCTCTTAACACTTTCAGCTACAAGGCTTAAATCTCCTTAACCTATCAATGGAGATTAATCCTTTCATAAGCCTCACAATTCACACAAAATACTTTAAATAGCTTACAAAATTATACACAATGCATTTATCACATCAAATTGGTCTAAATACTTGGTTTCTCAAAACCTGTCATTTTGACCACTTACACTTAACAAAATTTTCTAATACATCAAATGATGTCCAATTACTCCGAAATCAGAATATATCATTCTTGACTCATATATACTTCTTATATATGAATATTATATCCAAATTCCTACACAATCCATTTCATACACACCATCGAATCCAAACTACAAACCTGACAGGATCAAGATACTTACTGAACAGTATTCAATCTCCCAATTTTATAAAATCATATACTAACTCAAAAATTATAAAACTATCACATAATTATTCTTAACACATATCTCAGTCCATGATAAATATTTCTCTTCCAAATCACTGCCAAAAATATTTTAAAACTATTTTATTCCATAGCTTTAAAAATCTGTTAATCAAATACTGTAATGAGCGGATATACTTTAGAAAATCATAACATTTCAACCACATTGATCTAAATTCTCAATTCCGAGTATATCATATTAGACATATAAACTTATCATATTCCACAAATTCGTAATTTTTGAAGATCATTCAGTAGGACAAACATTGTTCGTCACTGTATTATACTGTTCACATAGGAAATTTCCAGAATTTCAGGGTCATTTTGGTAAATTCACAAAAAATTCAATTTCTGGAATTTTGAATCGATTCAAAGTCTCAGATGATCCTAAACATGTCTAATTTCATATACTCAAAACTAAAAATCAGAATCGAATCACAACAATTTATAAAATTCTTGGATCAAGAGACTATTAAGCAGAAATTCTACAATCCATCATGATTTATCAAACTATCTTATAGATTATCATCAATTCTCAAAATATCATACGAAATACACATCAAATCCTCAATTATACATATTTCCAGAAATTAAAACTTAAAGAAATTAACATAATTAACACCAATAAATTAAGAAATAATTGTGATATACCTCTTAAGATCTAAAAATTCCAATTTCTTCTTCTTCTTCTTCTCTTTCTCTCTCCTCTATTTCTCTCTTCTCTCTCTTAAAAGGGGTAGCTCGACCTAAATGAGAGAATTAGGGTTTTAAAAGTGTATTTTTATACTAAGTGGCTAATTTTTGGTATTTACGAATTCACCCCCAAAACTTTCAAAGTATAACAATTTGGTCCCTAAAATAATTCAAAAGTCTTGCAAATAAACCCAATACTAATAGTATATCCTTAACCTATAAAAACACTACTAATAACAATATATAAATCAAGGATCACCCACATACAAATAAAATACGTATATTTATATATATAAATATACATATTCTTACCGGTTATGGATACTGGTTACTACAGTTTTAAACCCGAAGCGAACAGCATAACTAACTTCATTTCCCTCCTAGCTAATAAGAACAATCTCTGGTCCACTTCTTTGAAGATTGGATGCCCTATTTATATAGAACAATCATGATACTCTTTTGTCTAGAGTTGGTTGGTCTGGAGCTTGTGGATGTGGTTCTTTAACTTCTATAGAACCAATGGTACATTTAACTACAAATTCGACTAAGGCCTACCCTTTAATGGATGTTCAGGACTTATACTAAACATCAAATTCGCTCAATTCTATGGACCACTTGACCAACCGACCAGATAAATCTGATTTATGTAATATTTATCTTAACAGTTAGATGGTTAGAACGATTATTGTGTAGGCTTGAAAGTAAAGCCGTAGTTTTCTTCCTGATACAATCAAGGCCAGAGCCAATTTTTATAAGGGTGGATACTGGCTCTCCGGATCGGTGAAAGCTTTGTTGACGTAGTATACTAGTCGTTGAACCCTTCCTCTTCTTTGACTAGTACTGAGCTTACTGCATGGTTCAAAACTCCCAAATAAAGCATTAGCTTATTAGGCTGGAACAGCTAGATGAACCGATTCAGAGAGATAGGCCTGTAGCTACTGAAAGGCCTGTTCTTATTTTACAGTCCATCGGTTCTTATTCTTTCTTTTTATTGCTTGAAAGAACTCAAAGCATTTGTCTGTAACTTAGGGAGATGAATTTATCCAGAGCCATAACTCTCTATGTAAGTTGCCGACTTTCTTTAACTATACTTGGAGTCTTCATCTCCAGAATGGCTCCAACTTTGTCTGAGTTGGCCTATATCCCTCTCTTGTTAACCATAAAATCCAAACATTTTTCTGATTTTACCCTAAAGGCACATTTCTTTGAATTCAACATTATTTTGTTCTTCCTCAATATTTTAAAGATTTCTCTTAATTCTTGCTCATGGTTCTTAGCTTTCATGGATATGGCCATCATATCATCCACATACACCTCTATATTTATGTTGATCAGGTTTTTGAAGAGTTTGTTTACCAACCTGTGATAAATAGCCCCTGCATTTTTTAACCCAAAAGGCATTACTTTATAACAGTATATTCTCCGGTAGGTGACGAAAGATGTTTTCTCCTAGTCTTGAGGAAACATTGGGATCTGGTTATACCCAAATAAAGTATTCATGAGGAAGAGCAGCTCATGCCCGATTATAGCATCTACGAGCTAGTCAATCTTTAGAAATGGGAAGCTATCATTCGGGTATACTTTATTCAGATCGGTGAAAGCCACACACATCCTCCACTTCTCATTGGCCTTTTTCACCATCACTACATTTGCTAGCCAGCCAGTATAGTGAACTTCTCTGATGAAACTTGTTGTCAACAGTTTCTCCACCTCTACTGCTGCAACCTCGTTCTGCTCTTGGTTGAATATTCTTCCTTTTCATTTGATCGAGTAGAATGTGGTGTTGATAGCTAACTTATGAGAGGCAAGGACAGGATCTATTCCGGCATATTTTTATGAGACCAGGCAAAGATGTTCGAAAACTCTCGAACTAGTTTGATCAACCCTTCTCTAACCCTTTGTTCTAACTGGGACTTAATTTTAACTATCTTCTTTAGTTCAACAGTTTTAACGTGCATTGTCTGCAGTTCTTCTACTGGTTCTGGTGACCTAATGACTTCTTCCCTTGGGTCAATAGTGGAAATACAAAAAGCCTTCTTTATAAACAATGCGTAACAATTTCTGGCCATCTCTTGATCTATCGATACTACCCCTATACATTCTCCAGCTGGGAACTTGCGTTTTAAATAATGGATGGACGTAGCCACGTTCGTATTTCTTATAAAGGGTCACCTGAGGAGGACTTTGTATGGGAAGGGCTGGTCGACCACTACAAACTTAGTCATCATCGTTGTCTCATACGGTTTCTACCTTATGGTCAAAGGAGGGGCCACTGCCGCAATTGGCAACACACAACTTTTTTCGAACCCCTGTAGTGGTGTCTGGGTCTTCTTTATATATAGGTTCTTGATTTTCAGCTCATCCAGAGTCTCTTTAAAATAATTTCGACCAAGCTACCCGGGACAACGAATATTTGGTTTATTCTCTCGCAAGCTACCCGTATTTATATCGCAAGTGCATCATCATGGGGATAACTAACTCCTTATGTATCCTTATCGGTAAACATGATCGGAACTTTCTACTATAATCTTTGTTTCTTAGGCAGAGGAATGTTACACATAATCTGATGTGCCACCACTGAATACTTAGAGTAGTTCTTCCTTTATCTGTTAGAATTTTCTGCTAGCTTGGGTCTACCAGATGTGATCATGGTGGGATTAGAATTCGACCTACTGGGCTAGTTAATAAATAGAATATGTTGCCTCTCAGTTCAGAATTCTCCCATATAATCATTCCTTATCAAAGCATCCACTTATTTTTTTCAGCTCTAAACATTCTCATGTGGCATAGCCTGCATTTCTGTGTAGATCACACCAGCTCTTTGGATCTGTCTGCTGTTATACCTTTTTTCCCTTGAAATTTCTATTAAGTAAGCCCTTATTTTTAATAGCTTTATAAACATCTTCTAGTGGTACTACCAAAAGGAAAAAAAATTCCATCTAAGCCACCCTTTTTTCTTCAACAGGGTGATCCCTAGAGTTTCTGGGGCTTCTGAGCTGCTCAAGGTAATTGTATGGGTAAGACCTGTTCGGCCCATTATTGCTCCAATTTTTTGGCACATTATGCCGACTTGAAAAGTTTCCCTTTTATTGGGATTGATATTCATTGTTCGTCCTCTAGTATTTTTGAAGATGGGATGAAGGTCTCTTTTTCCTCTCATACCTTTTATTCTCCTTTGGCCTAACCTGTCTCTTAGGGGATCAGTAAGGGATCTCTTTGTTTCCTCTTCTTCTTCTATAGCAATATACTTTGACGCTATATTGTATGTTGCTGGGTAGTTCAGAATATTACTCTCGGATAGGTAATACCAAAACTTGTTCAACTTTAGCCCTGATTTGAGAGCTTCTAAGGCGATGGACTGGTCAAAAGCTCCTAATGATATCACCTCCTTATGAAAACTCTGGATAAAATCCTTAAAGCTCTCATTCTGACCCTGTTTAATCTACTTCAACTACTTAAGGTCTTTAGCCAGAGCCCCAAAAGTGTTGGAAAAACTTTTCGATCAGCTCATGGTAAGATGAGATATTATGCTGCTTCAGACCCCTATACCAAATGAAAGTTGGTCCCTCTAGATTCATATAAAAGAGCCTTCAATTGATAGCAGGTCGATAACATGGTCTACATGATGGTTAGGGTCGATAAACCCTCAATAGATTGAAAGGCTCAGAAGTCAAAACCCGTTTGGGAGTTCTATGTCCCTCAGCTCATCTGTCAACAAAGATCTCCTTTCTCTTTCTGTCTTTTTTGGATGAGGTTATTCTTTCTTCTCATTCTCTTCTAAAAATTGCTTCAGCGTTTTCTCCAGATCATGAACTTTATCTTCAAGAGGCAGTTCGGCATTATTGTGCTGCTCGATCAGTGGCTCTTTTTACATTATCTGATCAAAATCTCCAATCTGTGATGCCTTCCTCTTAAGAGGTACTTGATTCTGTCTGGTAACCCCGACCTAGTCGTGCGAGGTTTCTGACTTGTCCATTTGCTCTAGTCACTCCTGAATTTAGATCTCTACAGCTTGAGATTCTCTTCTACCTCTGTTTCTTACTTCTTCTCCTCCTCTTCCTCTGTTTTTGATCAGCTCAATCATGAGCTTCCTCAATTCTTCCCTTTCTTCTCTCAGTATCCTTAATTTTTCTTGGACTTCGACCGATAATGAGCTCTCTATTTAATGGGCGAATCAATTTTCACGGCCCCATTCTTGTCCAGTTCAGAGCTTATTCTCCGATGATTGGATTCTAGCTAGTAGATGATTATTCTGTCATGTTAATCGTACTTGGGTGATGAAAATGTATTTTGAACAAAGCTTTTCGTCCTAATTCCCATGGACAACCCCAAAAACTATTGACCGAAAAAAAATAATTTTTCACGCTTTATTTTGTTGTGAGAATTAGCACCCTAGGTTTTGTCTTACTGGGTTTGAAGGTTAAAATCTTGATCTTTCTCTCTTTATTGATGATAGTTAAACACCCAAAAAATACTTTAAACTATCATTAAGGCTTCACTGAGGTAGGTTCTGGCAAAGGCTCTCCGATACTTAAGTCAAAAAAAAGGTTGTTTTGATGAAGTTTGGGAGAGCAATAAGAAAAATGTCAAAAAATATGTTCAATGCAGAAAAGCGTTGAAGCCAGAATAAAGAATTCAATACCAGAAGAACTCTCATTTCTAATGTCATTTTCTCACCTATTTATAACATCGGTCTTCAAGGAATATTCCTTGTGCTTATCTTTGTCATATTGTGGTTGAGTTGGATAAATCTTGCTAATTTTAAGTTATCCTAATCTCTTGGCGTGATTTGGAGGCTCCTTTCCTAAATGCATCATCGTTCTTCTCTTCTTATAACTCTACTTCCTTTATAATACTAGTTTCCTCTTTAAACTCGTTTCTGTAATAAGTCTGATTACTCTTTGTTCAGCTCAATAGCAGTCTTGATTTACCTCTACTGTCACAATGGTTCGGCATCACCTACCGAGCTGGTCTCTTTATAACATACTTCATCCCTGCTAGTCTAAGTCTTGTTTCTGTTCCCGTGGTAGTACTTGGTCAGAATGTAGAGACTGTTTGGCATGTGTTTGACCTAGTACTTCTACTGAGCCATTTTCCTTATTCATCCTAGTTAAGTGGTCTTTTCTGATCCTGGGGTGACTCAATTAAGAATATGCAAGGCTAATATACAAGTATCTTGAACTGAACCTGGCTTAAGCGACCAAGCAGCTTCCTCGTTAAAAGTCCATCCTTAGGCTTGGTCTTGGCATCTTTTGGTAGCCCCTGCTATCTTGGACTTGGGCCCTAATGTTGGCTCACAAATGACTTCTTTAAAGAGTTAAACTTCTTGTGTTTGTAAAGATTGGGCTTTGTGGTGATTTTTTCGGGAGAACAAAAATGATTAAAAAGAGTAAAGTTGTTATGAACTTTATCAAGTGTAGAACTTTGTCAGATTTTAAAGATTGGATCATGTCTTGCATGGAACAACTGCATCTAGACAGTTTTTATCTCATAGTCGTGTGTTTATGGCGTATATGTTACCAAAGAAATCAGATAGTTCACTTTAAAGCAACATTGGATTGTGATGAAGTGCTGAAGTGGTCTTAAACTTTTACAAGGTAATATCAGCAAGTTAGTGATTCTGAGATTAAATTAAAAGGCTCATTGAACACTGCCCCAACAACTTGGTGTCCTTCATTAGATAGTGCTTTTAAATTGAACATCGATGCTGCTTTTGATGGCGCAAAAAAAAAAGAATTGGTCTCGGATGGGTGATAAGATAATTCTCTTGCTTTTAAAGTGAACACTGATGCTGATTTTGATAGCACACAAAAAAATAAATAAATAATTGGTCTCAGCTAGGCGATAAGACAATTCTCATGTGTGGTAATGGCAACAGGAATAATGTGCCTCACCGAAAGTTTCATGGTGAATCTAGCTGAAGCTTTAGTAACTCAAAAAGGAGTTCAAATGGCATGAGAGTTGGGTTTAGTTCCAGCCATGTTAAAATCCAACTTAGCTACAGTGATCAAGTTGTTGAATGCAAGTCCAATACTATTGCCGAGATTAATATTATCATTGTTGATATTGTTAAATTTATTTATCCTGGTTCTATTTTTATGGCTAAGCATATTCGTAAAGAAGCTAACCAGGTAGTCCATTGTCTATGCAAATTTGCTTTCATTTCTGATATAGAATAAGTCTAGAAAGGATCAGTTCCTCTTTCTCTCGTTTCTTTTGTTAAAGCAGATATTACTGCTTTCAATTCTTAATTTTAACGTAAGTTTGTTATTATTCTTTAAAAAAAAGTAAAATATTACCAACTACTTAACAAGTAACCGGCATTAATTAGTAATATATTAATTAAGATACAAATTTTATATTTCAATTATATAAATATAGCATTACTAATATATATATATATTTGATTTAGTGAACTACGTAACTTATCATATAGTGAGCAACATTGTTATATGTTACTGTCTATTAAATTTAAATTTTTTTATAATTTTTATATTATTTATAATGTACTACAGAATATTGTCACATATTCAAGAATTTACTATATGATAAGTTACATAGCTTACTAGGTCAATTCTCTCTCTCTCTCTCTCTCTCTCTCTCTCTCTCTCTCTCTCTCTCTATATATATATATATATATATATATATATATATAATAGAGAAAATCTAATCAATCAAGTATAAATTTGTGCTATTTATAATTTTTTATAAAAAATATATATATATTTGTATCGTAATATCACAGTTGGATGAGGTTGAGCTTAAATTAATTGTACATCTTTATGTTAGTAAAATTAGGTAATTCTAATGTTTTAATGAAAATGTGATGCAGAAGATCGTGTCACTTTATGCAGTTGAGGTGTTGAATTTATGCAATTAATCAAGGAAATGGGAATGCTTCCCGCTAAATTTTTGCATCCACATAACGAAATGCTACATTGGTTAGCTTATGAGCTAAAAAGTTACAAGATTTTGGAGTGTAACTAAACCTGAACGAGTTGATCATTTGCGCACAACTGTTTATATCTTTGATCACCAAATTTACTTCCTTTGCTAAAGAGAGTTCTCCATTTATCAATCCTACAACATTTTTGGCATCGATTTCAATGATTAAGGGGATGTTGCCAAGTTCTTCTACAATTTCTAAACTAAAAAGAATAGCCTTAACCTATGGAAATTCTACTTCACCGTTGCATTCCTTTTGGGTTGTGGCCATATTTACAGGCTTACCCTTTGCATTTCCTAACATAACCCCTAATCCAGCCTTGGATCCATCTCCTTTTATAGCAGCGTCTACATTTAACGCGATCCACCCCTTATGGAGTGCTTCTTATTCTAGTTCCATCATTCTGTTATGATCATTTTTGGGATATTCAAGCAAGATCTTCTGGAATTGAATCAAGTTAATCTCTATAATGGCTTCTGCACTCTTAATAACACTTCTCGGGTCAACAAGCTTTCCCTCTATGATAAACAGATTTTTGTTCCTTCAAATCATCCACAATTAGACCAATATTTTTGAAAATTCCTTTTCAGTAGTTCTTGATATCACCTGCTCCAGAAAATCCTTCAGGTGTTCTTCTTTCAGACCTTTCACTAAGTATGCAAATTCAAATTCTTTCCATACTTGGCTTAGCTAGTTTATATGTTACCAAAGCATGCATAGTGCTCTCTTCATACCTACAACACTTGTTGCATTTGGGACTTCTCAAAACATTTCTTGATTTTAGAACCTTAGCTGTGGGCAATAAATTCTTCAAGACTTTCCAAAAAGATTTTAATCTTTTGTTAAATGGGTTGTGTCATATTCTCTTTTAATAGTTGACATCTCAGCAGATGATTTTGGCCATTTTTTGAACTTTTTTTTTATTATAATAAAATAGTCACTTCTGATAGTAATTTGCTCTTTTTATCCTGATGCGAACACAAATTATCTTTTTTTTTTTTTAAAGTGAGGGAAATTTAAAAAATGTTCTCTACATCTATATTAAAGAAATAGTATGAGCACATTTTTTTTTTCACACATTTCTTTCATTAATCAGACAATCAACACTTGTCTCCTTAAAAGGCTAAGAGTTAATATTAATATTCTTTTTTAAAAATCCCCAAAAGTCTAATTAATAGGCTCATGGTTTGCTTCATCCAAATAAATATATTTAAAAGGCCCAACATTTAGGCCAACAGGTAATTTTACCCAAAAAAATGAGCTTAAAAATACAAAACCTGCCTGAAATGTCATCTCATCACTCTAATCAATTTAGGTTTTGACCAACTTATGCCATATTGCCTAACCCTATAATTGGTCACCACTCATAGGCTTTGATCGGATCAGCAAAGCACCCCGAGTAGTTAACGTAGCAGATAAGTTGAGCCACTCATCCACAAGCATCTTTGAGGCTGCTCGAACTATAGAAAATATTGAACAACTTGATTAGCTAATTCAAAATACCAATTTTTCAAAAAAAATAATAAGTCAACAATCCAGATAAGGCAAATTATTGAGAGTGACAATCTACACCATCATTAAAGAAGAATTATTTGATTTGAAAAATAATATCTCCTAAATCACACTAAATAGACAGTTGATATCTTGATTGTTCTTCTCATTCACATCACTGTAATGATTTGAATGTCTACTCACAGAATCTTCCAAACTTGATACTATATAAAAAAGAAAAATAACTAGAAACAAATTCTGATTCTGCAAATTCTATATAGAAAAGTTCTCTAATTACTTTTCTTATTCTTACATAATTTATTAAAAAATCAACTTAAATATTAGAAAATCTTTACCAAAAACATTACCAATAAAATCATAACAAAAGTGTTTCCTTAGTGGCGGTAGACGTAGCCAAAGTACAAAACCCAATAAGTCTAAGATCGCAACCCAACTAAGACAAAGCGAAAATTCTGTTTCTACCTCAAACAAAATTTAAAACTCGTTGTTAAAAAAAAATCGTTTTTTCTGGTCAACCTAGGAATCCAATTATTTCTGCTGGGTTGAATTGGCAAATGCTGAACCATCAATTATGCAACTTGACTCGGCATTAATGCACATGGGCCGCCATATACGTGTAACAGAACACGCCCAGGTCCTAATCCATACGCTACCCACAAGCATTAAGGAATCAGTTTGTTCCACGTCCACCATATGCATATAATCGGATGCTACATAGTAACCAAGTGCCATTTGCTCAAAATAATCATAATACAGGGACCATAACTTTAACTCCAAGCTCGCCTGCCACTCGTACACAAACACGTATATCACATATGAATATGATCCACTTTGAATTGCCATAAAACAAGCACCGACCAGTACCACCCTGCCTTGTCTCTCAAAAGTTTTATTGCTGTTAGTGCTTGACCTTTCCGGCCTTTGACATCATTAATGTTGCACAACTATCATTTACATTCTCATTGTGTATCACTCCGTGTATGCTAATTTAGTTGGGTGATTAATTGTCTAATTCCTATTTCAAAATTAGGGCTTCTTTTAAAATTGAAAAAAAAAAAAAAAGCTTGCAACAAAATTTTCATATAAAAGTATCTAAGTGCAATTTTTTGAGTACCATTATGGTGTATAAAGCAACTCCACAACAGCCTTATTCAGAGTAGTTCAATGATTACTATTCACCAAAATGCAGTATGATTATTTTAACTTTGAGCATTGATTCGAAAATAAGTTGAAAAGCCCTCAGCCGACCTCCACCAAAATGCTAATAATATGAATGTGGTTTGCTCACCTTACAATCTATTGCAAATTTAATATATTTTCACCAACCCACCAAAAAAACACTTGTCAATTTTGTATTTCTAAGCTTATTCAAAGAATTTATAGTAAAAGTAAAGTACTATAAGTAAGATAATATTGTTGTATCACAGAAAGCTAAAATATTGAAGTATCATCATATCTTTCCATATGAATGATTGAACCAAAGCATCCTCCGTTTATTTTTCAAATGACTAACTTATTAAGAAGTGAGAAACCAACTCATAGCTACTAGTGCCACATCAGTACTTAATTTTATCATTGTTAATGATGATCTTTACTTAATGTGTTGTTGGGTCTGGCCGATTCGATTCATTGAAGAGTAGCTTCAAACCCCAGAGTCGAAAGCATCCCTACAATGCGAACAATTTATTGGCTTTTTAATTAATGACTAAAGTTTAAGTTTATCTAGAAAGTTGGGAGGTTTCATTAATTTATTAAACAGGCTGGGAAGCACTTACGGATATATATTATGTGGAATGGAGCAGTGCATGGTATTGTTAAGGTTCGAGATTATTCAAGTTAATTAGAAATAACAATACCGAATCAGAATAAATATTAGGTTTAGGTTTAAAATTAATGCCTGGATTCCATGCTAATAATATACGCCGAACAACCGCTTGGATATAGAATTGTTATATCCATGAATGAGTGATCGTGAACTTCATTGAGGAAATTTCAGAAAGAAATGTTGCCTAATTATGTATGTAAAGAGAAATGGACAGAATCATTTTACAACATAGAGCTTTTTGTATTCATTTCGAATAATCTCTAGAAGGAATTTAATTATTCTGATATTATATGTTAATTCAAAGGAAGTAAATAGAAGATACGAAAGAAGTTAAAATGTTTAAAAAGTAAAGTATTATTATTATTATTATGAGAAATGCTACACATGAAATAAAGTAGCCTTCAATTGATGCAGCGAAGACAGTTGTGATGTTAACGACAGAATAGATGGCCGCTGGGGACAAAATTAAGGGATGGCTAAACCGCGTTAGCATATATATCAGCTGGTTAGCATTTACTCTTCTGACTTTGTAATCTCATTTTCCAACATTTATAGCTTAAATATATTGACTACTATAGTTTTTCTTAATAATCCAATTGGCCACAGCCTGCTTTTCCTTAACCGGTGACTCCAGTTGGAGAAACTATCCACCAATCGATCGAACAATAAATCTCTAGATTTAGCCATTCAAATGCCAACTGAAAATAGAAATTCCATTGGCCACCAGAGGACCCTACTCCCAAGAGAAGAATAACATGAGATTTATTATTACCACCAGCAAATATGCATGTCTCCCGCGGCCTCCGGATCAGCTGATAAGATCAAAACAACAAAATTACTAAATAATTCTCCTTTAAATGAAATTTCTATCGGTGGGATACAACAGTGATTCTTTCATTCGACACTCGTTGATTGAACAGTAAATTCATCTGTCTTGACTACTACAATCTAATTTTGATACTACTTATTAAGAGTTTTAAACTTATAAAAGTAAAAGTATAAAATCTAAATGTTTTGATCTAAGAAATTAACCTAATAAATGAAAAGATCATTTTACTTATTAATTTTCTTTTAATCAATACGAAACAATCATCTCTTTCAACAATTATCTCGCATAACTTATTAAATTAAAATGAACTCAATTCACATACTTTTACTTTTGGTCCTAGAAACCACGTCATATCATAACTCAAATAAGAAATTATAATATTCTTTCTTAGCGTCTTTGACAACCAAACAAGTCTACTGCACGCGGCTTCATTTCAGCAGCACCCTTCTAAATGCCAGCTGTCTTCACACGCACTAACCTTAAACAATATAAATACCCATTTTCTCTTCAAACACAACATACATACCGATTCTCTCTTCTTCACAGTTCGCTTTGCTTTTGGCATCAGCATGACATCTATTTCCCATTTTGCAATTTTCTCTTCACTTCTCCTGCTCTCTTCTCTCTCTCTGCCTTGCCAGGCCACAACGAGAAAGCTCTCAGCTCTCGTTGAACAACCCCCCCTCGTTTTGAAGTACCACAACGGCCCACTTCTTATAGGAAACGTCACCGTTAATCTTGTTTGGTATGGCAATTTCTCTCCCATTCAACGGTCTGTAATCATCGACTTTCTCAACTCTCTCAGCTCTTCTAAGTCCCCGCCACCTTCGGTCTCTTCGTGGTGGCAGACCACTGAGAGCTATAAAGGTGGCCCGCGTCACGTCGTTGTCGGGAATCAAGTACTTGACAAGAATTACTCGCTAGGAAAGTCATTGAAAAATCCGCAAATTATAGCGTTGGCTTCGAAAGCGGGGATTAAGGATGGTGCTGCTGTTAACGTCGTTTTGACTTCTGGTGACGTGGCGGTCGAGGGCTTTTGTATGAGTCGCTGTGGGACCCACGGGTCTGGTCAAAGTAGGAAGAGCAAGTTCACTTACGCGTGGGTTGGTAACTCGGTGAGTCAGTGCCCTGGCCAGTGCGCGTGGCCGTTCCACCAGCCTATTTACGGTCCACAAACTCCAGCGTTGGTTGCTCCTAACGGAGACGTGGGAGTTGACGGAATGATCATCAATCTGGCCACGGTTTTGGCGGGAACCGTGACCAATCCGTTTAACAACGGGTACTTCCAGGGCACGTCGAACGCGCCTTTGGAGGCCGTGAGCGCGTGCACGGGCATATTCGGAAAAGGATCGTACCCGGGTTATCCAGGGACGGTTCTGGTGGACAAAACGACCGGTGCTAGCTATAACGCAAATGGTGCGAATGGGCGCAAATACTTGCTGCCGGCGATGTGGGACCCAAAGACATCCACCTGTAAAACACTCACCTGATCAATTAAAAACAGCACGGATACCATGCATGTAATGTAATGCATAATAGTTATTGCTTGTAGATATGGATTCACAGTGAGCTTATAATTCTTGGTTTGTGATTCGTTTTCTGTATGATATTGTAATTTTCTCAAGCGTAAATAAAAGACGTTTGTGAATTCTAATTGATTTTTCTTTATAAAGATGGTTATGGTTGCGGTAATCTGTTGTTTGCAGTAGCTTCATTACGTGCGAGATTTTAGTGATTTGGGACTAAGTTTGCATCATAGAAGGATAATGCACAGTTAGGAGCTTGAGTTGGGTTTTATTACAGTGCCAAGGCCCACTTTCTCATACCTAATAGAAAAAAGAAATAATCATAGGGAAGTTTTTCAGAAATGGTTCTTATTTAAAGTTATTTTTCTTTTTTATCATAAAAGAATGGCTAATCTTTTGTAATAAAAAATAAGTCATTGGATAATTATATTCTTAACCTATATTTTTTCTCTCTACCAAAATTTTTGAACTCTCTTTCTTTAACACACTCTAAATTTAGATTATAAAAATAATTAGATTATAAATAAAATAAATAATAAATTAATAAATTATGTTGTAATGGAGTTGTAAAAATAAATAAAATGAGTAAAATTTTGAAAATTTTAAAATTTTTTAATCGAATAAATATTTCATAGACTATTTCTCGTTCTTGAGATTGGTCACACAAAATAATTCGTGCAAGCTATATTGCACGCGAGACTGCCATGTGCAAATCATTTCATGCACCCCTTTATTCTCTTTTTATTTGACATGATTGACTATTTATTTTTATAATTTTATTTTATTAAGTGTTATTTAATTATTAAATTATAACTAAACATATCAATTATTAAATTAATATTTTTTAATTTAATAAATTGTCTTAATAAATATATTTAATTTATATAATGAATTTTTAATATTTTAATTAATTATTAAATTAAAAAATAAATAAAATAAAATAAAATAAATAGTTTTGGCTCGCACGTGAAATGTTTGAGGTGGCAATTTAAGGATTGCAAAATTATCTGCAAACTTATTAAAACCCGTCCGTATTATAAAGGATTTGGTAAGAATTTGAGTAGGTTTAATATGAGTTTGATATATAAAATTAAAACCTACAATAGATTTGAGATGAATATGGGTTTGATAAAAAACTTGTGAATACTTGCAACAAATATTTGCGGATATTACATTTTTTTTAATTTTTTAAAATAAAAGACAATACATTATATATGCATGCCTTGCGCGCTTAACATAAGCTTTTAGCACGCATGCTAAACTCTAAACGCACAATGTTGCGCTCTTAGTATGAGTGTTAAGTTTTAGGCACATAATGTTATGCACAACATTGCGCGTTTTTAGTATTTGCTCTTAACACGCGTGTTAAGTACTAGACATAAAACATTGCGTACTTTTAGTGTTTGCTCCTAGCATATGTGCTAAGCATTATGTATTTATTATCAAACTAATTTAAAATCTGCAGATAACCTGTTGTAAATTTGGTAATGAGTACGTACTTGCTAAAGCGGATTTGATATTAAAACTTCAAACTCACAATAAATTTGAGAAGAATTGGTATTTTATTTTTAAAGCAAATGCGAATGCGAGTTTAAAGGTATTCGCTACAAACCCAATCAGCTGCCATCCTTAGGCACCACATAAGCGCACCCTGCACGAACGCTCCAACTTATTTTGACATTAATTGTTTTTATTTTTTATAATCTTTTTAATTTAATAATTAATTAAAATATTAATAAATTTATTAAATAATTTATTAAATTAAAAAATAATCAATAAAATAAAATCAAGAATATAGATAATCAAAGGCAATTAAATGCCATGTGACCTTTTGCACATGGCAATTTCGCATGTGCAAATTGTTTCGTGCGTTCTTTTTTCATGTGTGAAAATTTTCTTCGATTCACTAGTTTTTAGATTTTTATTCTCATTTATCTTATTTCTCTCAACAACTTCACCGCAATACAATCTACCAATCTTTCACTTATTTTATTCATAATTTAATTATTTTTACAATTTAATTTTAAAGTATTTTATAAAGAGGGAATTTAAAAGCTTTTGTGGAGATAAAAAATATAAGTCAGGGATATAATTATCTAATTGCCCATTTTTTATTATAAAAAATTAATTCATTCATTGTGGCTTTAAAAAATGACTTAAAAATAAGGGCTATTTCTAAAAAATTCTTATAATCATATTGTCATAATTTGTTTTCGATGTCTCACATTTTCAGTATCCAAATTTATGTGGGTTGACATATTTTAGGACTAATTGATTTTCTATCTCAAGCCTAAAGATTAATTTGATGTGAACATTTTAAATGAACTAAGCAGACAAAAACCCCAACTCTTTTAAAATTGGTAATTCTAACTTTATATGAAACTCATAACTATAATTACTCTATCTAATATGTTAATTGTTGTCCTTAATATCTCACGCCCAACCCACTAAGGTCTAAACTGAGCGGACCCAACTAAAGGCGAACTCTATGTCCAATAAAACAACTTATAGTGGTAGAACTTAATATAAATTTGTCAATGCTTACCTCGGACCAGTTCTTCCTCATTTTGTGATCGAAGAGCCTTTAACCCACCACAAAGGAACTCCATCCTTAAGTGGGTTGAGCATTACTCCTAATCTAATTGTGTTTATCCTCATCTACTTCACCAATGCAAAGACTTCAACTTCAACCATTGGGGATACTCATGCCTCGTAACGATTGACTACTATCAACATCCAAGGATAGCCTTTATCTAGAGATCTTCAGGGGCAAGAAGGTTATACCACCTACACTGTAACACCAAAGAATTCAAGCTAAACAAGACATACAACTCACATTTCTTTGAAGAACATGGAGCACAAGGCCATTACTTGGTAACTTCATAATTCCGAACCACACACATATGACCCATAAGTAATCAGGAGCTTATAACAAGAAATAACTGTTTGAGGAATTTATATAATAAAAGATGATAACTCGCGCTTCTAGGATAATTAAGTGATTTCCATACATCTTCAAGAAGTATAAAACAACTTTGACTCTATTTTTTTCACAAAAATCCTGACTTAAGCATTAAATGAACATTGTTGAAAATTATCATTGATGCAGATTAATCGATTCTACAATTACAATAAACAAGTCCAAACCATTGAAAAAATTAGACTGAACAACGACTCAACTACAACTGTTTCTAAAGAAATATAATTTATTCCTTGACAAAAGATCGCAGGTTTGATCGAAGCCCAAAATAACAACTGAAGTGATGTTGAAGCAAGCAATGGAACAATACGTCGGTCGCCAAGTAAGAAGTTGACGGGAGTAAAAAGAAGAGAATTTCATCGTTCGGATTACAAGGGATACGGTTTAAATCACCCACTTGCCAGCCCAAAACCCAACCCTGATTACCAAAGCCCAAGAACCGCCCCATACCTCTGGAACGCACTGCAAACTTACACAAGTCAAAACATTCTCATTTCCGATTGCATCAACCCTCGCTCGCACTTGGACGTTCCACATCTCAACATGGAACCCGAATCACAAAAGCACGATCCCCAATCCCCGGAAACCCCACCACCGCCCACAAACACCACTTGCACCACCACATGTTGCGCCAATTGTGGCGGCCCGACCACCTACGCGCCCCCGCCTCAAACATCATACTCCGAAATCTCCCCGCCTCCCACATACCGCCCAATCCGGGCCCCCGCCATTAACCTCCCTCCAAACAACCCCTCGCAAGCCATAATCCTGGCCCCTGTTCCCCAATCCCAAAAGGTTCCCGTAATCTCTCCCCCTTTCCAATTCCAAACGCCGTCGAAAAAAATCCAATCCCCCGATGACATCCGCCACTTCATCGACTCCGATTCCGGGAAAAACTTCCTCGGCTTCGTCGTCGCCCTCTCCGAGTCCATCCGCGGCCACAAAATCTCCGATCCTTGTTACGAGTCCCAAACAGTCGGCACCATCGTCTCAATCCTCGCCGACCTACTCCAATGGATCGACGAAATCCCCCCCGTTCAACAGTCCGCTCGATATGGCAACGTTTCATATCGAACCTGGCAAAGCCGTTTAACGGAAAGCAGCGAGTCGTTAATACTCCGTTTTCTGCCAAACGAGCTTCAAGCTTCCACGATCGAGATCGTTCCGTATTTTAACGACAGTTTCGGTAATTGCAGTCGTATTGATTACGGTACTGGTCATGAAACTAATTTTGCTGCTTGGTTATACTGCTTAGCTAGAATGGGGGTAATTAAAGACGAGGATTATCAAGCTGTTGTGGCTAGGGTTTTTGTTAAGTACTTAGAATTGATGAGAAAGTTGCAATTAGTGTATAGTTTGGAACCAGCGGGGTCGCACGGTGTTTGGGGCTTAGATGATTATCATTTCTTGCCGTTTTTATTTGGTTCTTCGCAGTTGATTGATCACAAGTATATGAAGCCAAAGTCGATTCATAATGATGACATTTTGGATAATTTTTCAAGTGAGTATATGTACCTTTCGTGTATTGCGTTTATAAAGAAGGTGAAGAAGGGGTTGTTTGCTGAACACTCGCCCATGTTGGATGATATTAGTGGAGTGCCGAATTGGGGTAAGGTAAACAGTGGGTTGCTGAAAATGTATAAGGCTGAGGTGCTCCAGAAGGTCCCAATTATGCAGCATTTTCTGTTCGGCTGGCTCATTAGATGGTATGGTCTATTGTGAATGATGCAAGTATTGGTTGTTTGCTTTATAATTGATTGTTTTTAGTAGAGATCAGATGGTACTACTTGAAGCAAAATACATGCTTTTTTATTAAGTTATGATCATATCATTGATGGAGTTGATTGACTCAAATTTAACATATATTATGACGGAATGAACTTGATAATCGGATGTGATGACATTTAGGTGACATCATAATTGAGTTCAAATATGGTACTTATATTTATTATTGTTTAATAATTACATGAGCGCAGTTGATTATTTTTGTATATCTGGTTTAGCTATTTGAAGCTAATGGGTTGAGTTTGATTACATTTTATGAAGATCACACAATATATAGGTGCTAGGCTTGAAAAAATAGTTCCTGGTTTATGTGCATCATGCTTGCTTTTATTCAAATTTGAATATTCAATGACATTTTGTGGTTTGGAATGTAGTGTTGTTTCTCAATGAAGTATGATAGCATCAATCAGGGTAAATAATTAGTGAAATATAAGAGAGGAAATACCTTTGCTAATGGCCCATGCATTGAGAAGATTGCTACTCCTTCCTGTGTCTCAAAACAGGCTTGAAATTTCTGTTATCTGATTGATGTCCATTACAGTTAGTTATCTAAGCAGAATTTGTATCTCTTAAACAAGGTGTCATAAAGATCAGATGTTGTATCTTTTAAACAATACAAATCTGAACAAGGTATGTTTCCTGAATGAAAGGTATGCTTTTTAGAAGCTACAAGAAATAAATTTTGCATGCTACATCCCGCATTGAAATACATGGGATGTTAGGCAACCAGCTACTGCAAGGACCTGTGGAGAGCTTAGTTGTTTCTTTCTATAGGTTCCTTTAAGCTCTCGAATAACATAAATCTGGCTACACTGTCTGAATTTGTCATCGTAACCAGGTGCATGGCACCATAGTCATGCCTTGCAATAGATCTAAACTATGTCTCCAGTCCATTGACGTATTTGATCATGACTTAAGCCTTGTCAATTAGACATCTCAGGTAGATAAATATTAACCAAGTCTTGGAAAAGTAATGATTCATCATTGATATCATGGATATTAAGATCATTGAATGTGATCTAATCTAAGTTTTTTGTTTGAAGAATGTGGAAATGATTCCAAACAGAGAGAGCTAGGTGAGTTTGGTGTATATGTTTAAAACATGAATCACCTTAAGCAAGAGGTTGGCCGAATGTTGAATAGGTTAGTGGCCATTTGATTATAAATCAATTAGTTTAAGGCCCACTCATTCTTTGAAAGCATAATAAATCAATGATTTCTTTGGGCAATTTAGTGGCCGAATGAAAAAGAGCTTGGTGGCAAAAATTGATCTCAACAATGGCCACCTTCTACTTAATACATTTCGGCCAAAAAAAAAATGCTTCTTTTACAAATCAATTCATGTGGCCAAAATAACTTTTAACAATTAACAACTAAAAGGGCCATTCAAATCATGCCACGTGTCATGCCATTACAAATTAATGGCATGACATGTGACATCCAATAGAAAAGATAAAGTGGCAAGTCCGACTTGCCAAGATCCCGAGCTTAACACTTAAACCCTATCATTTCTTCTAGGGACCCTAAAATAATTTTGATTTTTTGAGACTTTCCCAGATTGAACTATTCAATCCGGTGCACTATCTAAGTGCACAACGAGTACACTTCATATAGTGAGACTCCTTAGATTCACATCTGTTTTGTCTTATGGAACTCTTCCGTAAGTCCATAAATGATGCCTCACACACATTATGGAAATAAAAAAATAGCGTGTTGAACCATACAAGTTGAGGTTAATACATATTCGTATAATCCCTCGGTCATATATATCCTGGAAGAGCAGAGACATAGATCATCACTGTTAAGTCTCCATATGCTCAATTCTATAACTTATCTCTAGATTCGTATTCTCATAAACAATATTCGCAAAAAAATTTGCGATATTGTTTCTCATACGGAAAACACTTTTCTTTAGTTAGTTACTTATGGTCATAAGATTTTCTGGAATACAATCTAGGAGCATCTGGATATACAACTCACTCATATGAGCTAACGGATCCCATATCTACACACATTAAATTTTATGAGCATTAGACCATACCCAGCGACACTCAACGGTCAGACTATGAAAGATTTCTGACATGTGTGAAACCTAAGTATGCTGGATCACTTATAAGCCCACCGTAGTGCTAAGGTCCAGGGACCACAAATACTACTCAACTTGAAAAAATTCTCCATTGACGGCTTTATGGGATGTCTATTAGAGATCCTAATTGAGCCTATTCAGTACCCAGTCCTCAATGAATACTCGCATGTCTATACGAGTTTCCACTAAACTCGTGGTTTGCAAAGATTAACCATTTGGATCATTCAGATATAGGCATACACCGATCTATATTAAATAAAGTTTTCACTGATAGACTCGCATCAATAAAAATAGATGAGAAACATAATGTTTGAAAACATACTTGCACAATAACATTTCTTAGTACTCTTTGCAACTATATCATTGCTAGTATACTCTCGGGTATTTGTCCCATTTTAGACAAGGCTCTAATTCTTTATATTTCGCTGACTCTTATAGCCTATTAACTCTTAGCAATTATAATTCTCAACATTGCTAACTCTTAGCCTTGGTCTAAACTCCTTTAGACTAGATCTAAATTTTTTCAGATCATACAATGTCCGAAATGTTATAAGCATCTTACCATATATATTTAATATTAACAATTTCATTCGAATTGTTTATTGTATAAATATTAAACAATTAATATTCATACAATACTGGAATGACACACAAGCACAATTTCTAACAACTCTCATTTGCTTTAGAGTTGTTCATGAGGATATCTAATACCTATTGTTTCCATGTGTTTCTTAAACACATTAGAGGTTAAGGCCTGAGTGAGTTCGCTATATTTTTCATGGAATATATCATAGATATTATTACATCTTTAAAAGGCAAGATCTTTTTAATTATGTGGTATTCATCTGGAGCATATACAAGCGGTATTATGTTTCGTTTGAAAAATTATATTCAAACCACACATAGAGAATAGTCATAATGGAAAGTGTTTCCACTTGGGTGAGGTTTGACATAGTAAACGTTACTATTCAAATATACATTACCTTAAAAAAGATAGACCGCTTAGATATCTGTTTATCGATCATAGACATTTCATTAACATATGTTGTTAAGAAGTGCAAGCATATAAGATATTGTCTATCTTTCTCATATCTGCAAAATGTTGCATCATTTGAGAGATGCTAGAAAGCTATGAAAAGAGAAGTATAGCTTCGCGTATGTAATGGAGATTTTCTAGAAGTGGTAATTGTTAGGACATTTTAGTCACTTCTCCATTTCTAGCAGAAGCATAATGTTGTATAATTGTTCTTTTGTGCCATACCTTATTAGACAAATCATATCACTCTATGTATTAGACAGAGGGTTATCATGAATACATTAAGAATAGTTCATGTATTTATGAGAAAGATAATCTTTTTCTGATTAATTGTTAGTTAATGAAATGACCATTTTATCTTAAATACAATAGGAAATGTCTAGGTGAACAAAATAAATAATAGTTCAGGAACTTTAAATAATAATTAATTATGGGACAAAAGATTAGGTCATGTAGACGTGAGACGACTATCCAGTCTAGTTAAGGATAGACAGATACTTGATCTGATTATGAAACCTTGGCCAGTTTATGAATCTTGAATTCGAGGAAAAATAACCAAATACTTGTGTAGGTATTAGATACTGATTCATTGATTTATTAGAACTTATACATATTGATGTATATAGTCCAATGAATCATATTGTCATTGGGTGAATTTCGATACTTCATTATCTTTATCGTGATTTGTCATGATACAGATGTGTTTCTAGAAAACACAAGTCGAAAATTTTTAAAGTGTTCACAGAGTTCTGACTAGAAGTAGAGAAACAAACCCTCATTTAATGCCTTCGATTAGATCAAGGCAGTTTATACACGAGTAGTAAATTCATAGATTATTTAAAGGATAATGAAATTCTCGCTCAGAATAATCCTTTAAATATTTCTCAACACAAATGTGTTTTGTTGAGGAGGAATCGAACTCTATTATATATGGTTCGATTGATGATTGAGCTTTAACGATCTTCTAGAATATATATGAGATTGTGCTCTAGAAAATGCTAATCACTTATTGAATAGAGTTTCATCGAAAGCTATTTCTTCTGTTCTGTATAAGATATGGACTGAAAGGAAACCAAGTCTTAAAAATATTAAGATTTAGGGTTGCCTTATTTATATAAGAGTTGTGCAACAGGATAAACTTGCACCCAAAGAGTATAAGCATCGGTTCATATGATATCTCAAGCATTTTATAGGATACCAACTCTATGATTCAGAGGAGCGAAATGTGTTCATTTCTTGTTACACCACATTCCTTGAGAAATAATTTTTTAAAGGGTCGTAGGGTTTATAAAAAGATTGAACTTAATAAAGTCAATCAAGATGAATTATGAACCGATGATGAAGCCTAAAGCTCAATTGAGTGAGATACTTTTAACACACTCTCCCCGTAAGTAGAAATGGATATTGAGAGTCACCTATTAAGTATGCTGATACCTGAAGGTGTTTTTCGTGTTTTCTTAGTTGAAGAAAAGAATCCTTCGACTTATAGAGAGACGATGTTGGACATCGATTTGAAAAAATAGCAAGATGTTATAAAATTCAAAATTGACTCTATGTATGAGAATCAAGTCTAGGATTTGGTTATGCTTCCGGTAGGAATTGTTCCTATTCCTTGTAAATGAGTTTACACAGTGGAAGCGTAAACCCAATATGAAGGTAGAGACCTTTAAGCCCGATTGGTGATAAAAAATTATACTCATAGATTTGGGATCGGTAATGAGGAAACCTTCCACCAGTAATCATGCTTAAGTCAATTCGAATTTATTGGCTATTGCAGTCTGTTGGATTCTTCGTTTTAACAAAGAAATCAGAGAGTCTGGTTTCATTAAGAACAAAGATAAAGCGTGTGTGTTCAGAAAGGGCAGTGGGAGCATAATTATCTTTCTAGTTCTCTATGTGGACGACATACTCAATGTTGAAAATGACGTTAGTATATTACAAGTTAGTCAATTAAGAGTTATGTGAGTAAGAACTTTTCCATGAAAGATTTGAGAAAAACTTCCTAAATACTAGCTATAAAGCGTTATAAATATAGAGTTAGAAAGTTGATAAGACTATTCCAATTTTCGTACATAGACTATGTTCTTGAAAAGGTATAATTTCAATTACTGTGAGACAGTTAATGTACTTTTTTGACATAGCATTTTCATGCCTTGTCATACTTGTTTAAAACATGAATCACCTTAAGCAAAAGGCTGGTTGAATGTTGAATAGGTTAGTGGCCATTTGATTATAAATCAATTAGTTTAAGGCCAGCTCATTCTTTTAAAGAATAATAAATCAATGATTTCATTTGGCAATTTAGTGGCTGAATGAAAAAGAGCTTGGTGGCCAAAATTGATCTCAACAATGGCCACCTCCTACTTAATACATTTCGGCTAAAAAAAAAATGCTTCTTTTACAAATCAATTCATGTGACCAAAATAACTTTTAACAATTAACAACTAAAAGAGCCATTCAAATCATGCCACATGTCATGCTATTATAAATTAATGGCATGACATGTGGCATTTAATAGAAAGGATAAAGTGGCAAGTCCAACTTGCTAAGATTCCGGGCTTAATACTTAAACCCTATCATTTCTCCGAGAGATTCTTAAATAATTTCAATTTTTTGATAAATTCTCAGATTGAACTATTCAATCTGGTGCGCTACCAAAGTGCACAACGAGTACACTTTATATAGTGAAACTCTCCAGATCAAACTTGTTTTGTCTTACGGAAATCTTTCATAAGTCTATAAACGATGCCCCACACAAATTATAGAAATAACAAAACGTGTTGAATCATATAAGTTAAGGTTAATATACATATTCGTATAATCCCCCCGTTATATATATCTTGAAAAAGCGAAGACATAGATCATTACCGTTAAGTCTTCATATGCTTAACTCTAGAATTTATCTTCAAATTCGTATTCTCATAAACAATATCTACAAATACTTTTACGATATTGTTTCTCACACGGGAAACTCTTTTCCCGAGTTAGTTACTTATGGTCATAAAATTTTCTGGAACACAATTTTGGAATATCTGGATATATAATTCACCCATATAAGCTGACAGATCCTATATTTATACACACTGGACTTTTTAAGCATTAGATCATACCCAGCGACACACAACGGTCAGACCATGAAAGGTCTTTAACATGTGTGGAACCTAAGTATGGTGGATTACTCATAAGTCCATCGTGGTGCTCATGTCCAGGGACCACGAATACTACTCAATTTAAAAGGATCTTCCATTGAAGGCTTTATGGGATATCTATTAGAGATCCTAATTGAGCCTGTTCAGTACCCAGTCCTCACTAAATATCCACATGCCTATACAAGCTTCCACTAAACTAATGGTTTACTAAGACTAACTATCTAGACTATTTAAATATAAACATACACCGATCTATATTAAATAAGGTTTTCACCGACAAACCCGCATTAATGAAAATAGATCAAGAACATAACGTTTAAAAACATATTTGCACAATAACATTTCTTAGCACTATTTACAACCCTTTGCAGTTATGTCATTACTAGTATACCCTCAGATATTTGTTCCATTTCAGACAAGACTCTAACTCTTTAATTTTTGCTAATTTTTATAACCTGTTAACTCTTAATCTAGGTCTAAACTTCTTTAGACAATATCTAAATTCTTTCAAATCATATACTGTCTGAAATATTATAAGCATCTTATCATATATATTTAATATTAATAATTTTATTCAAAATGTTTATTATATAAATATTAAATAATTAATATTCATATAATACTGAAATAGCATGTAAGCATTATTTTCAACAGTATATAGCCAGTTATATTGCATTTGACTAAGTTGCAGCCTGTAATTTTTGTGTGTGTGGTCATTCTGTTGGTTCATAATTTGTTTATTACTTTGTAGACCTTATTATAACAAATTTATGTGTAAATATTTCTGAGTGCTACTATTTTATGTAATAAGTGATGTTCTTTCATTTTGGTGATGTTAATCCTGCAATCTGCAGATGCTTTTGGTGTTCTGTGCGTATACATTCAGTGTTGTTTATTTGTCTATTCTCTGTGGCTTTAATTATCTATAAATATTGTTCAGTTCTTTATAAATAGGTTATCGAATCTCATTGCACTACTTGGATTATGACAAGGAAAACTTTGTGATGTCCACATATGTGTATATTTTGGCAGTATGCTACTAGAGTTGGTTTATGTTCAGTGATTGTAGCCTGTTATTTTGTTATGGAAAAGCTTACTGTGATTCATATACTGTTCTTACTTATTTGTTAACTCATTTCTCCTTTATTTTTAATTTAGGGAGTAGTTAGACGTTTCAGCATTGTTGGGATGTATGCAGTGGAAACAAAAGAAACTTTTTCCAGAAAGTATGGTGCATAGTTACTGCAGCAGAATTCTATTAAACTCGGAATATAATACTTTTGGGAGTATGGATTTGTTGAGTTGTTTCCCTTTGATATTTGACATGCTTGGTGGCTGTAGCAGTTTGGTGTTCGGCCAACACCATATGTTTTGTTGATGAAATGTTGCTTTTTGATGGAAATTAGCAGCCGTCTATGGGATGGTTAATGTAATGAAATCTTATGTTTATGAATATTTGGTATATCATAATAACCAACATACAATTTTGTACTAAGTTTTGCTAGCTGTTTTTAGTGACCCTTGCTGATTAGTCTGTTGTAAAACATATGGTATTGCAAATTCATTTTTCTTAATCACCCTTTAGTGGCCTGTTTGTAGGTTTTTGCCTTAACCTGATTTGAAACCCCAATCCTTGGAAATATTGGTATAATTATGCGTTTCCTCTACTAAGTTCATCAACTTTCTAGTTTTGCCATATAGCTGCCTCAAGTTATCATATCCATTCATGAAATTCAAAGCAAACAAATGGACTAGTGGTTTGTATGGGTTGCAACAGGTCAGTTGATGGAAATTTGTACATGATCGTAGCTGCTGTGCAAGGATCGTGTAGGGTTACATCATAATTGCTTAACTGGTTGGCCTTTCTAGTTAAGAGATCAGTGTAGCATAGCATGTTTGAGTAATTTTTACGCATTTTGAGTTGGTTACATAACTCTCTTGAAACTTGTTATAAGAGTATTAACTATTTGATTTTAGGAGAGAAAATTGCTAGGGGAGTAGGACACGAGCTAAAATCCTGCTAAAAATAAGTGGGAATAGGACTTCACACTGACACCTTTTACTGTCAATCGACCATTATTTAGACTGTTCTGGCTGGCTATGTGCCTACTGCCAAAATTTACCAGAAGCAATCTCTGATATTCTCGACGGTTAAATTACACGTTTTCAATATTTCCCGTGTCCCCGTTAAGTAGGTCTCTTGAGGTGTTTAGTTGAATAACAAACACAGGTTATGTTTAAATCCAGGTGGGCATAATGCACTTCATTTTCATTGCATTTCGACCTAAGATATGTCCTAATCCCACAAACCTCTACTTACAAAGTGAATTAGTGAAGAGAGAGTCATACTTTAATGAGTAAAAATCATCATGATGTAAATCGTAAAGAAAGTCTTTCTTCTTGAACCAATTAACACTAAATGAGCCACCAGTTTAACATGCCTTTGATATTCCAATCATATTTTGCTCTATACCTAGATGGAGATTGACATTGAACTAGTGCTTTGGGACTTGGGAGAAATTAGCTAGCTATAAGGTGAAAGGTTTGAAGTAAGATTTAATGTTAGTATTATCTGTCACATTCTGAAATTAACTTTTAATACTTTCTATCAATTTGTAAGATGCTATTTAAGTGGATGAAATATATCAAAATTATTATAAAATAAATAATATACCTTTATTTATATTTTTAAATTTGGTACTATATTTTTTTTCTTTTAATTTGAGTACTAAGATAAAAATAATTTTTTAACAAAATATTTATTATTTTTATTTTTTAACATTTATTTTAAAAAAATTAATCATAGTAGAGGTTTACTGTATAAATAAAATTTAATGTGTTTTAAAAAAATAATAATAAATAGTTTGTAAAAAAAAATTGTTTTAGTATTCAAGCAAAAAAAAATAAAACTAGAAAAGAAGAGAGTATTAAAATTGAAAAGAAATATATGATTATGGGTATATTAGACATTTTACAATAATTATGATATAAAATAGAATCTTAAAAATAAGAGGGGTATTAGAGACCAATTTTAATATGAAATATTACCCAAAGACATCCATAAAAATAATCGTTTGAAAGGAGGAGTGTAGACTGTAGACTCTATCTAGTATCTAGTAGACAGACAATACAGAAGAGGAGAATTCACGCGCTTTCTTGCTGGAGTGTCCTTAACTGTTATCAATTATCATACCCCATTGCCATCGAGTGGCTAAGACCTTCACCTTTGTGTAAGAACGTGAACTAAAATTTGAGACTTTGGATTGCATCACATGCAGTCAGCTCTTTTCATGACATGATGCTGACATACGTGATGGCGATTTCTCTTCTCTCTTCTCTCCCCCATTTAACAAAAATTATTCAAATGCCCCCCGAAACCACCTAATTCTAAGTTAGAAAAGAAGAGAGAAATGGCACTCGTTAATTTAGATGATAAAACAACCTCTCCGACGTCAATTGGAATGAACAAATGAATGAATGTGCAGCGCAGGAGTCAGAACAGTGTTTTGCAGTATTTGCTTCCCCTTGAGAACTGAAACCATTACATTTAATGAGTCGTGAGCCAGCCATTTAATGGTGGACGTGTGGTTCGTTTGTTCTTTCCTCGTTACCCATATTCGAAGTTCAAACCAGAGCAAATGAAAATCAGAATTGTTTCAAAGAACCCATTCTCCAAGTAAGTCTAGTCAATATTAGTAATTGCTGATGAATAGCGTGGGAACCAGAAACAGAACCAGAAGGTTCAATTCAACCTGCACCAACTATTTTGGTTAATAAATAAGCCGAAGGTAACAACTCTCTAAATTCCCAACCCCGTTGAATCAAAACCCAGCCATCTCAAATGGGCCTTTAATTAGACCACAAATTAAGCCCAGGACTGGTGTCGGTGCTACCTTTTAACCCAGTTACCAAAAGCTTCTCTCTCTCTCTCTCGCTATACAAACGTTACACTCACTCTACGTAGTCCACCACACAAGTGTCTATCTGTCAAGTGTCACCGTCTCTTTATTTTCAAACATATCTTTCCCAAAACCATAAATATAAAATAAATGCCATAAATGTTACCATTGAAAACTGTCCTTATTAACACCCCAATCTTTGACACCTTCTCACTCTCCCTACTTCTTATTATTAAAAGGGCATAAGTACCGTTCTTCAAATTTTGTTTTTTTCATAAAAAATAAAAATAAAAAATTAACACCGTAAATAGAGAGTAGAAGGCTTGCTTTTACCTTTGTTTTAACTCCTGTTTCTTAGTTCTTGTTGTTGTTGGTTGAATTGATATCTTTTAGTTAGGTGGGTGGATAGCACTGGTTTTTGTTTGTAGCTTTTCTCTCTTCTCTCCTTCTTTTATATTTTTACCTCCCTCTCTCTCTCTCTCTCGAATCTCTCTGAGGAGCCTTTTCTTTGCACTCTCTTTTCTTCCCCTACGTTTCTGGCGGATAAACCGGTGAGTTCTTGCTTTCGCATAATCTTATCGAGAAAGCCTCTGCCTTTTAGAATCAAAAAACCTCACTTAGTTTGGATGCGTGAAATTTTTTTTGTTCTATTATATTTTTCTTTGTACCCTTTTGTTTGGTTACTGGGAAACCGAGCTAAAAGAAAAGAAATTTTGAAACTATGATGAATGCCATGTGTTCTTTTTGTCTTCTGGGTATGAAAGTTCGCAACTTGGTTGCTGTAGCTTCGTTTTAGTTAATATTTTTCGAGTTTTTGTTTTTTTAACTTTACTTTCTTGGCTTTACTCAGCTGAGTCATAGTTATTAATTTCTCATCCTCATATTTTGTGCGGGTTTTGATACAGTTTAATCACCCTGTATTTTGCATGCAGTAACGTCTATGTTCAAATTATTCTCTCTCTGCTTGTGTCTGGATCAGCTAATTTTAGTGAACTTTGCTTTCTTTATCTGATAAAGTTTCTTGTAATTATATATTAGATGCTTCTCATGCGTTGATAGTTTTTCTTGGCAATTTTACTTGGTGGGCTTTGTTGGATCTATGGAAGTTGCTTTATTTGTAATTTTTTTTTATATAAATTGAGTTTTCGGTAGTCTGTTTTTACTGTTCAAACTACTAAACTGTGATTTTTCTGTCAAGTTCGGCTAAATCTTGGTCCTTGCCTTGTTATTATCGGGAAAAAAAATGTTTGTTTTTCTCATTTTTTTCTATTGCTCAATTGATCTGAAACTTTGTCTTTGATAATTCATTTCTCTTCGATATATTCTGAATTGTTCAGTTTGTTCAACAATTGTCAGTTCTCTTATATTTTGTTGTAGAAAGAATGCTTCTTGTCAATGGAATGTGTAACAAGTGATGCTTTTGTATGTGATAGAGATCTCATACTTCTCCTATCGTGTTTCTGTTGCTTGACTATTAAATATGCTAATCTGTTGTTAATGTCTATTTCATTTTTAGAACAGGACTAACTATGGGAATTTTCAAACTTCTTGAATCTTCAGTATCTTAAGCAGATTAAATGGAAGGGGAAAGTGAGTTCCGGCAATGGGATGAACTAATACCAGATGCACTTGGGCTAATCTTTAGACATCTGTCACTCCAGGAGGTACTAACAGTGATCCCCAGGGTTTGCAAATCATGGAGCAGAGCAGTAACAGGACCATATTGCTGGCAAGAGATTGACATTGAGGAATGGAGCAATCGATGCCAACACGACCAGCTTGATCGGATGCTTCAAATGTTGATCACAAGAAGTTCTGGATCTCTCCGCAAGCTCTGTGTTTCTGGCCTGCACAGTGATACAATGTTCTCCGTCATAGCAGAAAAGTAAGGCAAGATTTCACATTCTTGTCACACCCTTGTTCAGTTTGTAATTGTTTTTTTTTATTTTGCTTTGACTTGCAACTTTACCTTTGGTACTAATGAGAATTCATAAATCCTACATTTATGCTGTGTTGAACGTTGATAGCTCACACAATTCATTGGTTTAGATTGTCATGTGGTATCAATGTAACTGTTTGCTCTGTTAATATGCTTGCTGAATTTACTTATATATAGCAAAAAGTCCCCATTAAATCTATTAATCTTAAGTCTATTTTAAAATCCATCAAAAATCTGATTTGACAACTTTTTCCTAGATGCCCCAAATGAACTCTTATTTAATGCATTTTGTTTGTTTGACCATTCTGCTGATTTTGATCTTTTCCCGGGTTTTGCAAGTGCTGGTTCCCTTCAGACTTTGCGACTGCCAAGAAGTGAAATGAGTGACTCCATTGTGGAACAGATTGCTGGAAGGCTCTCTGCAATCACGCACTTGGATTTGAGCTATTGCACTAAAATTGGTGCTCGTGCTTTAGAGGCCATAGGAAGGCAGTGTAAATCACTTGTCTGTCTATGCCGGAACATGCATCCATTAGATACAGCAGACAAGCTCTCACAAGATGATGAGGCTAAGGCCATTGCCACAACAATGCCCAATCTCAAGCGTCTTGAGATGGCTTACCATGTTATCAGCACTGAAATTGTTCTTAAGATCCTTTCAAGCTGCACCCAATTAGAATATTTGGATTTGAGAGGGTGCTGGGACGTAAAACTTGATAACAATTTCCTCAAAGAGAACTTCTCGAACTTGAAAATTTTGGGACCCCTAGTTATGGACTACTACGAAATAAATGATTGGGATGATTGCTCAGATTACTCTGATGGTTCTGAGTACTTGGCCTGGGAATTCCTAGCTGGTGAAATGGCTGATTATGATGACGATGAAATCTATGACGAAATGTGGGATGATGAAGGAAGGCTGGAGGAGCTTGAGCTAAGGTTCTATGACGGAATTGACGACGATGTAGGAATCTATGGTTGGCCTCCATCACCTTAGCTTCTGTAATTTCTTCCTTGTCAAGTTGGTTTCTATTTCTAGCATTTTCACCCTCGAAACTGCTTCTATATTCTCTAATATGTAGTACATGTTTCAATAGGAACGAACTTGTGTGGTATGCAACTTTCCCTCCTCTCATAATCTACATTCCAAGTGAAATATTCCTGTATAGTTTAGCTTCCGCTGTCGTTGTTCCTGAATGTAGTTTAGTTGCCGATTGCCCTCGTTTTGCCATCAATTTCCAGGCTGAGGAAATGGAAAGACGGATCTATCTCGAAATATCTCACATCTTACCCAATCTATTTTGGAACAAGAGAAATGGCCCGCGTTGGTATTTCTAAAAGATGCGTCAGATCAAAGGTGACTCTGGTGCCAGGTTGCCAGCCACTTTACAAGCATAGCCTTTCAATATCAATGGCCCGCCATTAATATTCCAACAGTATACATTGTTGAATTTGGGTCCTCAGTGCAAATAAATAAACAATATCCTTTGTACACTAAAGTAGCCCTTGATTGACTTTAAAGCCTTTTGTGTTTTAGGCTTATTTGATTCTTCTCTTTGCCTGAAGAAAGGCAAAATCCCTCCCCATAGCTTTATTTGTTCAGTTTCTCACAACAGCTGCCATTCATGCAATGCCAAAATTATACTGCCTTGCCTTTTGTTTTTCTACCAAGTCTTAATTTTTGAACTATGGCTCACGATTTGCCTCACGTCCTTCATCTTTAAAAATAGGATGTCCTGACCACCGACTGTAATTCTCTTCTCGTTATTCATTGAAGCCACCTAGATTAATTTCCCTTCGCAGGATTATTTCCAATGTAATTATAAAAAATTAATTTTTCAGCAATTTTAGACCAAGCTTTTGAAAAGCTTTAATTTGCGGATAACTCAACACTAACTTTGCGATATATTTTTTTTGCTAAAAGTATCTTTGATCTCATTGAAAATGGGTGGGATCAAATAATTCGACGAGGTTAGTTGTTGAACGTGTCACATAATTCCGAGAACAACAAAAGTTGAAAAAAGAAATCCTTTGTATAGACTTCGAGGTGTGGGAATCGGGCTCCTAACTGGATTGTCGTGAAGAATCGACCAACTTCATTGCCTTTTTTCTATATCCTTCTTTCTAGGTAACAGTCTAGCTCTCCTCTTGCAATTTTTCTGTATCCTGGTAAGCTAACCTGCTCCCTGAAGCAATGATAAGAAGGTTAATGACGACTTCATGTTGTCTTCTTGACATCTTCACAGTCCATACGACCTATGCTTCGCTCTGATAGACTTAAGACGCTTCCTCGTGCCTTAAGCAGCGAACTTTGTCGGTTCTTTGTTAGCTTGTAAGATTTCTATTCAATTAAATATCGTCGAATGGAATGCTATAAATGTTATTCGAGCCGATTCTGAGGTATCTCCCGAGGAGATGATTGATGGTGTGTAGTCAAGTATCTGTTTCATTAAGAAAGGCATTTACTTCTTCTTAACCAACAACAACACCTCTTTCTTCTGATTTTAACCTGGGCAAGGGCGGTGGGTCTAGGTCCTAACTTTAGTCTGAAAGAGACATCTTGAGTATCAAAGTTGGGTACTTAGTATTTCAATCTTCGTTTTCGCCTAAAGCGTTTTCTTTTTTAAGTCTTTTCTTTCCCTGTCTCGTAATTGAATTTAAGAGGAAGCACACCTCGATGAATAGGAGCGATTCCAAACAATGAAGCAAGGGCAACGTTTCTAATTGTTTTACTTACCACTCACTACTAAAAAGGCGGGTCCAAAGGGACTAACTCCTACCACACCTTTAATAGCAAGTGATTCTTAAATTCAAAGTGGGAATTTTATTCGTTTTACTATTTTGTAACTCATAATCAAATCTCGATAATTAAATATTTAAAATTTAATAATTTAAAACAGTCCTTTTAAATAATTAAATATTATTTAATGAATGAAAAGTGGGAAATTTATAATCCTGATCTAAGTAATAATATCATTTTGAATTTATTTAATTTAAATTAATATTTTTTTTCATCATAATTATAATTATTGTGAAGAAACGTCCACTGCCTTGCCTTTTGTTTTTCTACCAAGTCTTAATTTCGGAAATGTCTATGCGCACAATTTTCATTGTACCAAGATGAATGGTAGCTGATGTGAGAAATTGAACAAATAGTTTTGATAACCTGGCGCCCACAGAAATATATATATATATAGAAGCGTTAATGGGGCTAGATGATGGGATTATCTGATTGAAAAACTTTAAAATTTATCACGTTAAACCAAATTCCTTGGATTGCATAAATTAGTATAGAAGTTTTAAGCTAATAAAAAAAGTTGGGAAATGTCTAAAAATAATTATTATTTAAAGGTCATAAATTTTTATAATAAAAAATTATTTGGATAATTTTATTTATTAAAAAGACGATGAATAAACAAAATTATTTTTGATAATAATGAAATTATGAATCAAAATGGTTGATATAATTCAAGATTTCCTACACCCTCCTCGCACGTAAGACATGGCATAAGAAGGGGCCGCTCAACACTCCTCATGCATGAGGCATGCTACGAGGCCTTGTCATTAGGACATAGCCTCAATCTTTTTCTTCAGCTTTTTTTGTTGATTTTTTTTATTTTCTACTTTTTTTTGGTTATTTTTAATTATATTTATTAAATTATAAATTATACTACTCAAAATATACTAATTTTAACTAATTTCAAAGTCTATTTTAGACCAAAAATTCAAATGATTTGTGAAAGAGAAATACAACAATGCTTCAGGAGTAAAATGGTATAAAAACTATGTGTTTTGCTAATAAAATTCATAAATATGCTGAAAAGTTAAAATAAACTTTTGTTTAAAAAATAGGCAATTTTTAAAAAATTTCAAAAAAAGTTCTTAGATCCACAATAAAAAAAGAGTTACATATTATATTTCAACTATTTTCTAGGTTGTTGACCTTAAATTTTTTAATCAAATTAAAAGTATAGTTCAAGATCTATTGTTAAATATTGAATTTGTATTTTATAGAAACATTTTGGTGAGTTAAATGTTAGTGTTCTTCATGAAATTCTTATTGTCGCTTATAATCTCTAACACTACAAAAGAATAATCTATTATGACTAGCTGACAGTGGTTTTTAAGTTAAATTAATGGTGTCCTTGAAAAAAATATAATGATGCAAAAGAATCAAAAGAAAATAGTATATTCTTTTATAATAAAGACATCTTTATCATGTGGAGGATGTCTCTATTTGTGGAGCTTGGAGTGGTTTGGATCCTATAGCAAACTCATCCTCTTCTTGGAGTTTTATTCCCTTTAAGATTTTTTTACGGGTGCGTTTTACCTACTCACGAATTCTCAAGTATCATATTTTACTCATATTTAATCTATTAAGTGTTGTATTTTACTCATCTTTAAACTCTTTAAGACTATCTTTAAAATATTGAAGGTGCTCATTATGATGAGAAGTAATCGTTCATGATAAGAAAATGTCGAATTTATAAGAGAAATGTGAAGATGATCATTGGTAACCCTTAGTTATGTGATTAATTTTTGTAAAGAACGAGGCCCATCAGCAATATAGTATGACTCATCGATTTATTTTTAAAGAATTGGGCTCTTCAACTATAAAGTAAGATTCCTCGATTTTTGTAAAAAATGGAGCTCATCGACTATATAGTAAGACTCCTCAAATTTTATAAAGAATATGACTCATCGACTATGTAATAGGACTCCTTGATCGCGTGTGTTGAATTGAGTTTACTAATCAATGAATAGGGTCCTCAGTCTTAATCTAAAAAGTGTTTATCTATAGTTTAAAGATAATTTTTTTTTGTACAATGACAACTGCTCAACCATAAAGTAGTGGGTATTAAAACTCTAATCTAACTTAGTATTACTTTTAAGACTAGCACAATCCCCTAAACTTTGCACCCTAAGCTTTAATAAGAGTGTTTGGTTACCCTAACTTTCATTGAGTTAAGAAGATGAACTCTTATACTCTCTAAATTGGGCTCAATGGTCCTAGACTTTTGCAAGTTGAGCTCAAAATCTATTAGACAACAGAGATAAAGGTTGTAGAGGTACTAGTAATTAAAATATTTATCAAACATAACCTCAATAGAGTCCCTGCAATTAAGCTAAAAACATGAACGGTGGCAACATTTCACCTTGCTCGGCCGATGAAATTCTACCTCCATTTTTAATTACGAGCAGTACTAAAAAGAATTTTAAACCAAATTTTTATTATTACTATTTATTTAGATTAAACAAGCCTTTAAATGTACCTAAAAGTAGAGCATGGGGGCTCAGCCAACTTGGCTGAGCCCCCCAAGGACTCACATCCCCACTTGGGTTCGACCCCCCCTCTCCTCCAGGTGGTGCAAAAATGTTGATAAATATTGTAATTCCCCCCTTCAAAAAAAAAAAAAATGTACCTAAAAGTATCCCCAAATGCCTGTTTACTTGTTACATGCATTGGGATATTTAATATTTTATGAATTAAGGTTTCTAGTTTCAACGAGTAGTAATAGTAGTAGTAGTAGTAGTAGGTCACATGATTACATGTGATTCGCGTTCTTAAGATCTTATACTGTTTAAACACACTTCTTGTCTTGAGATACGTGAACTCATTTGGATGGCTCAAACAAATTTCCTTTTGGGAATGTGTCGCACGTGCCATATCTAAATTAGAAAAGAAAAAAGAAAAATAAAAAAACTTGAAAGCTCAACACAAACTACTAGTAGATATGGTGCATATGCATGAACTATTATTAACTGTACAATTGAGACGATGGTCCCTGTTCAGAGAATGCAATAAAGTTCCACTTAATTTAATAATTCGTTCAATAATAGAGCTTCAAATCTTCACATGTATTTTGTGAGCATTGATTTTACCTTTTCTTTTTTAAGAAAAATAAATATTCGAATTCAACTTCAATCAATGTGGGGGTGGTTGTAACTTTAACACTTCTAATGATAAAATGAGACTTTGTTTCTACTAGCGAAAGCAGATACCTGGCAATTGTTTGTATTCAACTGGAGGCGATGCATGGTGATGATAGCGTAAGGAGGCCAGCAGGCAGCAGGCAGCAGCAGTAGCTAACCCTTAAAAGGAACGAAAATTTAGTAATTAGATAAAATTATGGGCAGATTTGACACTCAAGTCTCATCTCAACCTCCGGAACTTTAAATTTTCAAGAAAATGAATGCGAGGAGAGAGCGATTACGCAAGAAATGGGGAGAGGCCCACCAGCAGCATTCTCTTTCCATATTCACATTGATGAATGATGATTTGGTTTTGGACTTTGTCACTTTTCTGGGGTTAACCATGGGAATAAGTGAAATCCCCGTCAGGACTTTACCCTTTTGCTTTTTATATACTCATAATTAATAAGATGCCTCGTGATTATATTTATAAATCATAAAATCATAATCAATCTGCGGTCCCCATTCTTTAATCTCATCCGTCCACGTTACCCTGCCGATTTTAGAGAACAAACAAATTCGGCCACGGCCCAGTTGCACCGTAAGTCACGATAAAATTATTAATCTAAGATTACTTTTTTGCCATCGAGTTTCATAATTTTAAAAAGGGCAAAATGGAAAATTCCAACTACTTTAAAGGGTCCATCCATTTTTTTTTTTTAATAATGAGTGGTCCGTGGTCCCGGTTTTAAAGACAAGAAGCAATCATATCAATGACAAGATTCGCATGTCCCTTTAAACAATTTTTTCTTTTTCTGATTTGTTTTTATTGTCGTCGTGGAATACGCAAAACTCTAGCACTGTCACTGTTACTGTTACTGTTAGTATAACTTCGCAAATCAACGGCAACTCGTGTTATTCTGGGCCCATAAATCTCCAACTCCAACTACAAATACAAATCTAGATGCTTCTTGTTACTGAAATTTATGAATCATAATTTGTATTTTTCTTAATAATAATACGTTTGTGGAAGGAAGGAAGCAAAGTTAACTTGTTTTCAACTTCTACTCTTTTACAGCTAAAACCAATTATTGAGAAATATAAAACAAGTTAATTCAGTTTCAATTCTTTTAAACTTTTTTAAATAATACCGCACGTGTTCTCTTTTTTCTTAAATTTTATAGAACCTTTTATTTTATTTTTTAAGAAAATCTTTTCAAGTAGAAATAAAATGTGATTTTAAATATATGAGTTTTTAAAATATATATATATATATATGTGAGCTACTTTGAGGTTTTATATTTTTAATGAGCATAAACAATTATTTTTTCTAGTAAGAGTGGGCAATGTTTGTTTAGTATGTGTTTGGTTGAAATTTTTTTTTTTTAATCAAAAGATTTTTTTTAATGTCAAAATTTATTTTTAAATTTTTTTTTACTTTAATTGAAAATGTGTTTTTCAAATTTAAAAAATTAGTTTGTCCTATTTGTAAAAACTCAAATTTAGGCTTTTGGGAGTAAAGCTTTTTAATTTTTTTTTTAATATTTGTGTATTAACACATATATTTTAATAATATTTTTTTAATTATATGTCTACTCTTAATAAAAAAAATTATATTCAACTAATATATTTTTAATGTTTTGTTGAAAGCTATCATACTCTATATTTTACAATCATCTATTCCTATAAGACTCTTTGAAAAAAAAAATTACATAGTATTTTATTTTATTTTAAATTTTTATACCAAATAGAATATTTTATTTAATTTGTTGATTGTTGTGTAATAATTATACTTGCATTATTGTAAATGTATATTTATTGATATTTAGAGTTCTAATTATTTTACAATGATGACAAAACTAAATTTTAGTGTGAATCACTTTTGTGTTGTCTATAAAAACACGCTAGTTTGTTTTAAAATTAAAATTTTATGTTGTGTTATGTAAAAAATATTGAACTCTATAAATTTTGAATGTAAACTTCTTTTAGTAATTTAATAACAATAATTACTTTTAATAATATGTAACTTAACAATCTATTACTTCAAATAATTTTTTTTAATTAACAATTAAATTATTAATAATTTTTTTATTAAAAAATATACTCTTAAAAACTTTATTTAAAAATTCCAACCATTCTAAAACCAACGATAATAAAAAATTAATTAATTTTTTATGTGAAACTAATGTTTTAATAAAATTGAATCAAATCGATTTAATTTAATTCTTATTTATATTTTAGCTTTGCCCACTCCTACCTCTCAATATGATTTTAATATTATTATCTCCCGTATTATAATTAGGGGGTTTAATTTATATGTTATGCAGTAAAAATTAAAAAAAAAAAATGAAGAAAATGAGGGAGGGCTTGATTGAGAATTTTTGGGAATGGGCTGATGCTGAATTCTAACATTTGCCGACAGAATCCATCTGGCCGTGTTAGTTAATCTTCTGATTTTGATTTTTGTTTGTGACCCATCAACTGAAATGGGCCCTTTGAAGCTTTGAATTGATAACTGGACTGGGTCTTGATACCAACGTAACGGGCCGATTAAAGGATTGGTAACTTGATGCCGATTGCTGAATTAGCACGTGTTTTTATTTAAATAAAAATGATTTATGATTATACGTCGGGTTGTCGGTAACATACGTCTCATAATAATATTAAATATTTTAAATTATATTTTAAAATAATATATTAAATAATAAAATAATGCAATAGATAATTTTAAATTTTATACAATTTTATTATTTAATAATTATTTAATACATTATTTTTTTGATATAATTTATTATGTTTAATATTATTCTAAATAAAATTAAGTGAGTTTTAGATACATGATATTAACACTATCACCCACTAAGATTGTCGCAAATTACATTTTGATTGACATTTTTAATTTTAATTATACTGTTATCTCATTTATTTAGTCTGGTTTCCGTTAGATCAACTTCCAGCCACCACCAAATCCAATTTTAATTAGTTGTCGAGCTTGCCACCGCCCAACACTCATCCCCTGCATGTGAGCATCACTCTTTGTAGACGCGCTCCCGTCCGACTTAGTGCAAAGCTAATTCCGACAGTATTCATTCTCTCTCTAACCATTACAAAGAACAATCTATTCTTTAGAGTTTTACTTTCTTATTGTTATTTTGTGAATGTATTATTAGGGAGATTGGGTGTTTTAAAATGATTTAGTTTTGGTTGGATGAAGAATGTATTTGTTAATGGTGGATTATGTGTACCTCTTTATATATATATATATATATATATTTTGTAATTATTCTCTTATGTGAAGTAAATATATTCTATAGTGAGGTAAAATTTTTCATGCGTGAAGTAAGATATTCTTTTCTTTAATAGTAGTAAAAAAATTCATACGTGGATGATCTCCAATCATGAAATTTATTTTATTCCCTCTATAGAGAAAGCGTAAGGTCTGAGCGATCATTAATATGTCTGTATTTATATTATCTTAAGAATTCTCTACTATATAATAATAAACCCTATAACATCTTTGAGTTATTTATGATATTAAAATTGCTTAAAAAAATATCAAATTAGAAACCGTTTAAACACTGTTGCAAATTAAAGAAACATTTTACCTAAAAATGCGAGTTGAATATGTTAGAGGGAGACCCGGTCAGAAATACAAGGCGATTAAAGTTGGGAATTGAAATAAAAATGAAATTTTTTCATAAATAACTCTCTTATTTTTTTATTATTCTTTTTTAACTAAATGTAAACTGAATATATTTTATTAACCAAATTTTTTAATTTTGGACATATTTGCTATAATATCAAAATTTAACATATTTTCACACTCTCCACCGAAAATCACCAAAAAAATTTTGAACTTTCACAAAATTCGTAGATAAAATTTTTTGAAGTTATCATTGTATAAATCGGAGTTTATACAACATATTTTTCACTTCAAACAAAAGAAATGGGCGATTCTTGGTCAGTTTTGTTGAAATTTTTAAAAAATTAAATTTCTTTAGAAAATTGTTAGAAATTTATTATAATTTGTATTTAAAGTTAGAAATAGATGAAATTATTGAATTATATGTGAAAAATGGGTTAGAATGGTGTAAGAAATATTAAAAATGGGTCCAAAAAAAAAATTTTGATTGTATTATCGCGATGCAGACGACAGCCGGCCATCGTTGCCAATCTCGGGGCCACGATGCGCCTTTAAGGCGCATCGCATGCAGCATCGCGGACGTAATGTCCGCGATGCCGCACTGTTGTGCCACGTGGCGCCTATATAGGATGCCACGTGGTGCAATTTTTTTAATTTTTTGAAATTAATTTTTTTATTTAAATGAAATTTAATGTTATTTAAATTACATAGATTAAATTAAATTATTTTTAAAAAAAATTTAAAATTAAATGTAATTTTATTTAAATTAAATAAAATTTAATTTAGAATGATGGATCTAATAGATTAAGTAATTAATTAATAAATTACTTAAATAACTCATTAATTTTAGTTTGTAACATTATTTATTATTGTGAGTACCTTTTATAATTATAATTTATATATGATTATTTTTATTTTAATATATAATTAATTATTATAATATGTTGATTAATATGTTAGTAATTAATTATTATAATATGTTATTTTTATGTCTATTAAATTAATTATTTGTGAATTTTATTTGGTAAATCATATTGTATGTTATTTTTAAAATATATGTATGCATGTTATTATTTTTCCTAATATTAATTTATTTTGTTTATTTTTTTTTAATTGTTACAGGAAAGAGAACGTATCGAAAACATATAGAATTTCAGAGCATATATTTTTTCGTGCATCAGTGACGGCTTATGCGAAGATGTGAGGTCTAAATTATATAAAAGATAAACTGACAGAAAATCATAAAACATTATTTAGGCAAACGTGTATGGGACATTTATTAAATATGTCAGATTTGACATTCTCTGGTATTTTGGTGCACGAGTTATTATTGCGTGAGGTGCATACCTCTAATTTAGAAAATGAGATGTGGTTTTACATAGGGAGAAAACGCATCTGATTTAGCCGACACGAGTTTGTACTAATCACCAGACTACAAATGCGAGATTACCTTCCCGCCTAGCAGTTGCATAGGAAATTGGATACTCGATTATGTGATACATATATTTTCAGGGTAAAAAAATTACCTTACATATTTGTTGATAAATTATACGGACGTCTGAATTTGATGGATATAGACGATGCAAATGCAGTAAAGTTGAGTTTATTTTATTTTGTGTATCGTGTTTTAATCCCACGTGACGAGCGTAGTGGGATTCAAAATTTTGTTCTATATTTAGTGGACGACTTTGATGTGTTTAATAAGTATCCATGGGGAAATATTGCATGGATTGTGCTTCATAACTTACTTAAGAAGGCTGCATTCCAAAAACTTGATAAAATAAATAGAAAAGGGTTTGCATAAAAGAAGTTTGAGAATTATAACGTGTATGAATTTTCGCACGTATTTCTGGTACACCATAATTTTTTTGTACTTAACTTTTTTATCTTAATTATTTATTTATTTTGTATACGTAAAACTTATATTTTAAAAATAATTATATTATATTATATATGAATTTTCGAAGCAATTCCAGTGTGCGGAGAGGTTTTTGGTTATCATTATAGTGATCGCTTCCCTCGTATTTTGAATTGGACGACTCGAGGGACTCCATAGATCGATGACGTTTAGAATACAATATTAGAAAAGGATTTGGTATGTGTTGATATTAATAAAAAATATATTGGTTTATAACTTTTATTTTATTTTAAGCGTAATTTAATATTATATTTACAAGTTCTTTTAGTAGATCGTAAATTAGTACCAAAAGACCATGAGAAGAAAGAGGCAATTGTGCAACTGGTTAGACATGTAGGCATTCTGAACGGAAGTTATGTTGGGGACTTCCTAAATATGTCTGATTACAGCGAGAGTAAGCGCCCCAAGACCTATGCACATTTCAGCGACCCTAACGATGATGTTATGGATGTGGAGGGGGATGGATATGAATGGACAAACCCACAAATGTCAACACTGGTGCTAGAAGCAACAGTATATTACTTTTTTACGTGATTAACTAAAGAGAAATTTTTATATATTTCTAAATAAGTCATTAACTATGGTTATATTTATTATAGTCTGAACACAGTGCATCTGCGGACCATGATGTAATACATCAGATTGAGTAACTGCGGGAGGAGATAATTAAGAGATTTGAGCGTACTGAAGCTGCACTTCTGTAGAGAATGGATAAGGATAGAGATGAAATTTTTTCAAGGGTTGATGAACTCCGGACCGATCTTACACAGCAGATGATGATGTGCTTTAGACAGTCATGCTCATTCCAACAAAACGAAAGCCATAATATGATAATAAGGCCCATAACTACATGACTTAAAAATACAAATATAACTCATAAAGAACACATCAACTACCATGTAATGGAATTGGGTTTGACAAGTTTGTCGATTATGTCCATGCTGCTTACAGCGGCTGCATACATTCTTTGTGGGAGCCTTACCTTGCGATAGAATTCGATTCTTCTGACATCTTCCTAATTGTCGGCGTATTATAGGAGGCTAGATGTTAGCAGCTATCAACTCCTCTGGAACAATCCAATCTAATGGATGACTAACCGGATTTACTGGTTCACTGTATGCACGCGACAAAGACTCAGTCGTGTAATATCACGAACAAAGAGTCTGGTATTAGAATCTGACCTGCCTGTATATTGCAAGTGCATGAGGACACGATAGTTGCCGCAGATCAAACTTTCGACAACTATATAACTTCCCGGAGATGTCCACTATTCCATTTCTTTTTCAGTCTTTAACGAAAAAACGAGATTGATCTATTGCATACATTGTCATGCAAGTGGAATCATCATTGTGCTTCCAAATCTTGTCATGAGTCCAAGTGATCAATAAGTTTGACATATTTTCTGCAGCCTCACGTCTCTCAACAAACCATCTTTGTATTAACTCTCTAATCCACTCAATTAAGGCAGTCACCATCATGGCACGTGCTTCCTTCGCAACAGCGTTAATGCTCTTTACAATGTTGGTGGTCATGATGTCATATCTTCTAAATGCTCCTATTGATTGAGCCCATTTTAAAAAACCAACCTCCTCTTCCAAGTATCTTATTGCCTCCGATTTCATTTATCGCATCTTATTAATTTTTCTTTGAAAGTCAACTATGCGATACGCCTTGGCAACAACAAAATAGGAAGCCAAATATGCTCCTCCTTTTTTATCTGCGACGGTATCTTATATCGTGCTACCAAATTACACTTCAAGTGATGGATGCATACACCATAATATACATTAGGAAATACCTCTCTAATGGCCTTCTCAATACTAGCATGTCGATCAGATATAAATACAAGATTCTCAAGATAGCCAATGACTCCTCGGAGTTTTGCCATAAACCACTTTCATAAAGCATCATTTTCAGAGTCAACAATACCCCATGCAAGTGGAAAAATCTGGTTGTTTCCATCCTTGCAAACAGCCACAAATATTGTTCCCAAGTATGCATTTTTTTTAAATGTACCATCAACTGCAATAACCGGTCGGATAGAAGACTGGAACTTTCTAATACATGGTCCAAAAGCCATGAAGAAATATTTGAAGTGCTTGCAATCGTCAATCTCCAAATGCATGACTGTACTTGAGTTCTGTTGTTCCAATATATGACAGTATGCAGGAAGTAATTTATATGAACCCTTTATAGTACCACGTATCAACACCAATGCATGCTCCTTAGATCGCCAAGCAGTAGGGTAAGTTATATCCATACCAAACTCCTCACGTATGTCTGCTTAGATTTCTTTCGGTCTATAAAGTCAACTTGCCGATAAAAACTTCTTTTTTATGAATTTGTCAATAATCCAAGACTTTGCTTGTTGATGACCATCGCACAATCGATCTAATTGGCACACGTGACTTGAATCAATTCTGCACACGATGAAATATTTCCTTGCATCTGTCGACATTACATGTAATCACTATCGGAATCTATCATCGTCACATTTGATCTCAAAATGATCTTTTGTTGACCTTGACATTTTAAAGCTCCAATTATCTTTAAGTGCTAACATATTAATAGCCTGGTGAAGTTCGTCTTTGTTATCAAACACCTTTCCTACAAACACATCGCCAATTCTACTACTCGATATCTTATCCGATATGCCCAAGTCTGATGGTGGTATTGAAGGCATAAACGCAAAAGGGTTTTCCGTTTCACAAAAATCTATTCTTCTAGCTTCAATATTTAGGGAGTTTGTTGAAACATAACAACGTCCGCCTTCTGCTAAATCATCCCCTTCTAAATTATCAACATTTCTAAACATCATCACAGTCCCCTTCCACATCCCCAACATTTCTAATATCATCACAAGCGTAATGTGTATAGGCTGGGTCTTCATTGAATGGTATAGGAGAAACATTGTGATACTCATTCGTTGTGTTTGAAAGAACCACTGCTCGAATTGATGGGAATGTATGGCTCACTTGGTTGCTACCGCTAGCTAACATAAAATGAGTATGAATCGATGGTGGGTTTTGATTGAGCGGCTGTACATCATCTTCATAAACGGGAACTCTATGATCCACTATTACACATAAATGACAATACGATCTTCTATTGGCGCTAAAAAAAAATCAAACATCATAGTCGTTTCTAATCTCAATAGGCTTTAACTTATACCTCGTTTCATCAATTTTGATTTTCAATGTCACCTTACAGTTCACATTGTCGACTCTTAATGTATAATATACTGCATTTAAAATATTTTCAAATTTAATATCTTTCGAAACCGAAATCTCAAAATTACTATAATCAACATAACTTTCTTCTCCATCACTAGAATTCTCTCACTTTCCTCTAAAACAAATAACAATTGCATCATACTTCATAGGACCTGAAAAAAAAAAGACAATTAGTAAAATTATTTTTAAAAAATTAAAATAATTATTTAAAAATAAAAAAATAAAAATTATGCACAATCATGCGTATTGCAGGGCCGAGATGTCTAAATTGACGGCAGTCGAACGGGTCGCTGTCTGATTTTCGTCAAACACACTAAAATCTTATTTTTTGCTAGATTTCAACATCTTTTATACTATTCTAACTTATTTTTCACATTTAATTCATCAATAACACTTATTTTTAACTTTAAATGTAAGTTTTATCTAATTTCTAACTAAAATTAAATTTTCTAAAAAAGTTTAAAAAACTTACTAGATTTGGCTATTTCTTTGATTTAAAGTGATAAACATGCTCAACAACACTCAATTTTCGCAATAACAACTTTAAAAATATTCGACCATCAATATGCTTCTTGGTTCATCAATATGACTCTTGGAGGTTCGGTAAAAAAAATGAGAGGAAATTGTGTTTTTGATATTAGGGCAAATATATCAAAAAATAAAATGTTTAGTTAATAAAGTATAATCATTTTACATTTGGTTAAAAAAGAATAATGAAAAAATCGAAAGATTATTTATAAAAATTTTCCAATTAAAATCTAACTTAATTCATGAGGAGTCCTTAATATTTAAGAATATAAAAAAATCTCTGACATCGTAATAATTTTATTAAATACCCATATATTTAATTCTTTTTTGATTTTACCTTTCAAATATTACTATTACATAATTTTAATAAATACAATTACAAAAATACATTTCTAAAATCTACACTCAATTTTCTTTTTAAAAAAATCACTCAAAACCTTTTCCATACCAATTATTATGAAATAAACAAAGAAAACAAAATTAAAAGAAAAGCTAAAAAATCAAAAACAAAATCAGAAACCAAACCCTAGGCACACAAACAACTTCCTAAACTTATATATTGACTAAGCTCAAATAAAATACAAAACTACAACTGTCTTTTTTAAATTTCGAGTTCAACCTTAATAATAAGATAATCGTGACAAATAAAACAATTAAAAGATAATTATAACAACAATCATTATGAGAATGCAATCATAACTATTATAGTGATAATTATGACTATTATAAGCAATTATAGCATTAATAGCCTTCTTAAAGAAGATTTAGACTTATCTTATATAAAGAAGATATTTTTTTTTAAAAGGAGAGAGAGTTTTTTCTATATAGAAGATTACTTTTTTCTTTATATTTGTATTTATTTTTTACTTTTTGTGATAGTTACAAAGTCTTGTTGCAAACACATTAATACATAATGCATGTAAATGAATTTAAAGTTGAGTAAAATATATGTAAATCCGAATTAAATTAAACTATTATATATCTTATATCAATTTTTTTATCTCTGTCAATATATTTTTAATAAACAAATAAATGTATCTCATTAACTCTAAAATTATCCAAATTTTCGAATCAACAACAAATCATCACCATAGTTCATCAAAATACACTCATATCAGCCAGCACATTTATATTTTTATCATAAAGCAATCGTATTTAAAAACAAAACAACACATTACGGACGCCTGTTTGGGCTGCAGCCAATGGAGAGAATTTTGGGCATTTGAGGTGGCGATAATCGGTGGCTTTTGTTGTAAGTGTCTAGAGAGCCCCGTTGATATAGTTGACCGTCAAATGCTTTGGACAGCTATTTGTGTGGTTTTAAAGTTTGCATCGGAGGCAATTGGTCACAAGGTGCTTGGTTTTAGATTTTGTCTTTGAATTTATTATTATTTTTTAATAACTGGTATGAAAGAGGGTTTTGAGATTATAATTATGATTGTTGAGTGCTTTTTTTTTAAAAAAAAAAAGAAAATTAAGAGTATATTTTAGAAGATATTTGTTGTAATTATATTTACTAAAATTTTATAACAGTAATATTTAAAAGATAAAATCGTAAAAGAAATAACATATGAGTATTTAATAGAAACATTATAATGGCAAAGAGTTTTCAACATTTTTAAATAACATATGAGTATTTAATTTTTTTTTTTATATAGATACAAGAGACTATTTTATTGAATTAATAAAATAAAATATATTCACGACAACACAGTGATTTCGTTTCATTGAGGAGTGACGCACCTGTATAACCTTTGGATAACTCCAGAAATTGTTTTGATGCCGATAATTCCAGATTTTGAACGCTTTATTGTATGCACAAAGCAGTCAAGCTCCCATAGCTTGACCCCATCTAATAATCGTCATCACCACCGCCCGTCAACACTTTAATCGTCAAAATTCAACTTCTAATTTAGATTTTAAGCCAAAACAGGTTTTCTTTTTCTCTCTCTTGCGCAAGACGGAAGAGAATATTAGAATATTCTGTAATGTTGATTTTTTTTTTTTATAGTATTGATAGTAGGGATCCTAAAATTTAATTTTGAATTTTGAATCTAGGTTCACACTTTTTCAATGAACTCCAAACTTGGATTTTATTTAAATTTTTTCAGGCCAGTTAAATCTAGATTTACGTCCAATTTTTTTAAAATGTATAGGTTAAATTTAAAATTTTTAAATATTTATTTTGTAAATTTTTAAATTTATATATAGTAAAAATTCAAAATTTTAAAATTTAATTTAGGAGTTAAAAATATCAAATCCAACCCAAGTTCCTTCAAAATTTTGGATTTGATTTTTTTAAAAGGATGCTATAAGCCAGATTCCTTCTTTAATTGATAATGAAATTATTTGTATTTATTAAGTTAATAATTAAATTTTATCATTCTTAATTTTTTATTTGATCCAACAATTTAATTTATTTTCAATATTAATACTAAAAATATCATAAAATAACTCATTTGACACAAAATAGACAAATGGTGCGGGCAACACATGTCATAAGAAGAAGAAGGTTGCAACTTGCAATGGTATTTATGGTAGGATGACAAAATTTAAATTTGAGTTTTGATTAACTTAGATTTAGATTCGTACTTTTTCAATGAACTAAAAGCTAGAGTTTTACTTAGGTTTTTTGGAGTCATGTCAAATTTAGATTTAAACTTTTTTTTTATTAAATGTGTAGGTTAAATTTGAATTTTTTATATATTTAATTTATAAAATAATTGTTAGATTCATATATATTAAAAATGATAAATTTTAAAAATTAATTTCTAACTTAAAAATAAATAAAATTTGAATCCAAACTGAATTTTTGGATTTCTGTAAAAGTTTAAATTCGAATTTTTAAAAGAAAAACCGGAATGTGAATTTAAAAAAAAACTCAAATTTTTTCAAAATGAATTTCAAATTTTTCTCGATTCAAATTCATATCCAAGCCAAGTTTCATATCTAATTGATAATGAAAATATTTATATTATTAAATTAATAATTAAATTTATCATCTTTAATTTGTTAATCTGATCCAACAATTTAGTTTATTTTTAATATTAATATTAAAAATATCATAGATAACTCATTTTACGCAAAATAGACAAATGGTGCGGGGGGACACGTGTCACAAGGAGAAGAAGGTTGCGACTTGCAGTGGTTTCGTGGGTAGGCAGGGGCGGACTTAAGCGTGGGTACATGAAGAAGTGGAGGGGGGTAGGTGAGATGACTTGGAGTCTTGGACGTTCCTCTTCTTTTTAAAGCACCAACCCTAATCCACAAAATAATGACTAATTGCAGCAAGGGTAACTCCCTTTTTCCCAATTATTAAGGGTCTTTCCGTAATTGCACATGTTGATATTCTTAATCTCACTGGGTCTTCACCAAAGCATAAGAGACTGGTACCTAATTAAAGTAATAAAATTCATTTCCATAAGCCGTGACTCCGCTCGTGGCTTAGCTGATTAATAATCAAATAGATCCATTGATACACGAATGTGTAAAATTGTTAATTTATATAGAAGTTGGCATCTCTAAGTAATTATGATGCGTGCGTTTCAACTTTCAATCATGCTTAAATAGTCAAATATATAAGATGTTACATAAGTGATATTAGTATTAAAATCTCACCTACCGCCGTGAATTTATACCGTCGTTGTCTATGCTATATTGTGGCATTAGTCAATTGTTGCTGTTGGGCGAGCGAGAAAGTTTAGGTTGTTGGGTCATTAGGTTATTACCAAACTCTTGTCCCTTCTGCTTGCAAGTTGCAACTTTCTATTTTAGCGGTTGCTAAACAAATGGATTTTTGCCCACACACGACATTCAACAACCCACGATTACAAATTATAGCTTCAGTAACTATTTCTCAAGTAAATTAAAAAGAATAATGTTACATATATGCTAAGTTTATATTTCAAGTAATCATTTAACATAATAATTAATTTTAAAATTTATACTATTTGATCATCTAATAATTATTTAACAAAATATAACTTAAGATGTGTAATATTATTAAATTAAAAATAGTGATAACAAAGATAATGTTAATGGACTTTTTTATTATAAAAAATACTTAAAAATAAATAGAGTATCTTTTTAAGAAAACAAATAATTTTTTTTAAAAATATATTTATATCTCAAATGATTACAATATTACAATAATGATTTATTATATCATAATAATTAAATACAAAAACTTAAAATACATAATAAAATTTTAAATAATTATACTATACAATAAATGAACTATATAATAACAGTGCAATATAAATATGATTCCATATTGTAACTATGTTATTCTTGAATTTTTTTTTTAAATAATGCTAACATATTTTAAATTATATCTTAAATTAAATTCTAAAAAAAATAATATTTCAAATGATAATTAAATGATAAAAGAGTGTAATAGATGATTTTAAAATTTACACCGTTTTATCACACGATAATTATTTATATTAAATCTTTTGAGATACAATTTAAAATATTTAAAGTTACTATTTTTTCCCCTTAGATCATGGTCATGGACAATTGATACTCCCATTTTCTTTAGTACTCTTCCATGAACTAGACAACAGTTGTAGAAATACAAAAATAGAGTAAAAGATATATATTATTTGGAGTAAGTTTCTTTATATGGAACTTTTTCTCATTAATAACGCATAGATCGAGGGAAAATTAAATTGACAAACTATTGAATATATTTCGATGAACTAGTAATTTGATGCAAGATACGGTGTACATCAAAGAAAAGATTGTTTGTAGCTCAGATAGGTAAGTATTAATTTGATTAAAAGAAAATAGACAATACCCTTTTAGGATAAAGATGAAAATTCATGAACATTTAATAAAAAGGATTGCAAAAGGCCAGCGAAGGATTTGTATATTTAAAACTTTTTGGATCGAGGTGTAGTTAAGATCAGTTTAAATAATTAAGTTTCGACTCAAATGGGGATAAAATATTACTAAAATTAGTTTTGGAAAAAAAAATCACCTCATTTAGTTTTCACAACAAATTTTTAAAAATAACTTTTTTTTTTTCTCTAACTACTGTTTAACAATGTCTTGGCGAAAAGCCAAAAATAAAATAATATATGTAATATATTGATATTCAAGTCAAGAATATGCTTGCATATCTCGAGTCATGTATAGTCGTATATGCTCTCAAATATTTGAGTGAAATGTATCTAAGAGGATTCGGACTATCCACCGGGTGTACCCTTTAACAAACAGAAGCAGAACTCTAACTTCTTATTTACCAAAAATAAATTCAACAACATTTTAGTTTTAAAACTTTATATCATTCCCCGTTATACCTCATTATAATAAATAAATAAAATTAAAAAATAAAATAAAATTTGTGATATTTACCAATCAAATTTGTGCGTTGCACATTGATATTAGATTTAAAAATTAGAAAAAAATAATAATAATAACTGAGGTAGGCCGTAAATTACAGCCGTCGGGTCGGGCTCGGCTCCGTCTCTACGCAGCCGCAGCCGGCTGTAACCATCATTAGATGGTAAGTAAACATTAATGTAACTAAAAAAATCATAATGAAACTGAACAAAGATGAGCATTCTCCCCGAAATACCCTTCAGTCACGAATTACCAAAAACACCCTTAACTACCACACACCATCTTCGCTAATTTCCTTATAAAACCCTTTTCATATCTCTCATAGTCTCTCCAGGTTCCTCTCACAAACAAGACCCTCTTGTGAATTGGAATCATTTTTCAATATAAAAAAGAAAAAAGAAAAAGGAAAATCATATGATGGCTCTCGTTGGAAGCACATCAATTACTTCCAAGTCATCCTTCATTCAGCACACTCAATCTCCGCCGTTTATCACCACCAAACCCAGATCAAGCGTCCTCTCCATCTCCGCCGTCCATGCTGCTGACTCCGCTAAACCATCATCGACCGTCAAAACGACAACAAAAACCACCGAGCCGGTCACCAAAACGCACAATGCTGGTCCCGCGAAATGGACGGTTGACAGCTGGAAATCTAAGAAGGCTTTGCAGCTACCGGAGTACCCGAACCCAGAGGAGCTCGAATCCGTGCTCAAAACGCTTGAAGCTTTCCCGCCGATTGTGTTCGCCGGTGAAGCCAGGAGCTTGGAGGAGCGGCTAGCTGAAGCCGCCATGGGCAAGGCTTTCTTGCTCCAGGGCGGTGATTGCGCCGAAAGTTTCAAAGAATTCCATGCTAACAACATTCGTGACACTTTTAGAATCCTTCTTCAGATGGGCGCCGTGTTAATGTTCGGCGGTCAAATGCCCGTTATTAAGGTGAAATTTTAGTCAAATTTTTTTGTTCTATTGTCTCGTTTTCTTTTTTTGTTTTGCATTTTAGTGAATTGGGTTCAATTTGTTTTAGGTGGGGAGAATGGCGGGGCAGTTTGCGAAGCCGAGATCGGATCCGTTTGAGGAGAAGAACGGAGTGAAGCTGCCGAGTTACAGAGGGGATAATGTGAACGGAGACGCGTTTGACGAGAAATCAAGGATCCCGGATCCGCAGAGGATGATTAGAGCTTATTGTCAGTCAGCTGCCACCTTGAATCTTCTCAGGGCTTTCGCTACAGGTGGCTATGCTGCGATGCAGAGGGTCAACCAGTGGAATTTGGATTTCACTGAACACAGCGAGCAGGGAGATAGGTAAGTTTTATCAATTCTGAGTTACTTTGTTTTTTTTTTTTGAAGTCTTATTTGGCTGGCATGGTTTTATTAGCAAGTTTTGGCGGTGGCTTTAGCTTTTTTCTGTTGTTTTTTTATTTTATTTGTCTAGTAACTTTGATTATTGTAAAAGATTGTTCATTTTACTTTTTACTTTTCTTGAGGTCAATTATATATGGTGCAAGCTTGATAACGTGTTTCATACATAATATGCCATCTCTATCAACATCACTGCTAATGTTTGTCGTTTTAAATTGTCCAAAATAACCCTCTTTGGGGTTCTCAAAATCCTTTTCGTAACTTGCGTGTCCTTTTATTGGTTATAAGATAATCTGCTTATTTCTAATCAGTTAGTCTGTTTTTCACGTGTTTTTCTAAGTTCATTGTCAATTTGTATTTGTTGTTGTGTGGAGGAATGATGGAATCTAAAAGCCATGGTTACCATTTCATTTATATCACATTTATATATACAAAACAAGTTGTTTCCAAATGATCCAGAATATCATACATTTTTATGTCCAAAACTTTTGTAGTGCCAGTTATGATTGATTCTCTAATGTATGTACAACTATCTTGGATAGAGATGGACGACCAGGACAATAGAGTTTTGTTTTGTTTTGTTTCTGTTTCTCTATGTTATTTGAATTTATAAAATATCTTTTATTTCCTTGACATGACAGGTATCAGGAACTTGCTCACCGAGTTGACGAGGCCCTTGGGTTCATGGCCGCTGCTGGACTCACAGTTGACCATCCTATCATGACAACAACTGAGTTCTGGACATCCCATGAGTGCTTGCTCTTGCCATATGAGCAATCTCTTACTAGGTTGGATTCAACTTCTGGTCTTTACTATGATTGCTCTGCCCATTTTCTTTGGGCTGGAGAACGTACCAGGCAGCTGGATGGCGCACATGTTGAGTTTCTGAAAGGTGTTGCCAATCCCCTAGGAATTAAGGTAATTTTATTTGGCTTTCACTTAATCTAGTTTAATGTGATTGAATTATGAAGCATGCACCTCAGATTTGTTTAGATGATGTCGAAGCTGGTTTTATGCCATTAGTTTGATTAAATCCTTTTTACTTATTTGTACATTCATGATTCTCTTCCAAAAATGGATCCTCTTCATCAATTAGTAACTGGATTTCAACAAATCATTGTTTGAGTTGCAGCTCTAGTTTGGCAAGTGCTTGATACTTTTTATTATAAGGATATAAAATTTAATACGATTTCATGAATAATAAGTAATGTGACTAATATGTGTTGTGTCTGTACTGCAGGTTAGTGATAAGATGGATCCAAATGAGCTAGTTAAGCTCATTGAGATTTTGAATCCTCAAAATAAAGCAGGGAGGATAACTATAATCACTAGAATGGGTGCTGAGAACATGAGAGTGAAGCTTCCTCATCTAATTAGGGCAGTACGCCGTGCAGGCCAAATTGTGACATGGGTCAGTGATCCCATGCATGGTAACACCATAAAGGCTCCATGCGGTCTCAAAACTCGTCCCTTCGATGCCATCAGGGTAAGTACTCATCAATTGTTTTCATTGCATTCATTTAATTGCATAGGAGATATATAGGAGTTGAAAGTATCATTGAGAATCAAAGTTATACAATGCTACAAAGGAAGCACTTGATTACATAAAATTGCTGTCATTTCAATTTAAATGCATTTGTCTAGTATGCTAGACAAGTGGGTATACTTAAAATTCTCATAAAAGAAAATAATATAACCTTTTGTCTGTCTGTCATTCCCTTCAAGTTTTGGACTTTGAAGGAATTTCAGTCGTGGTGTAGATAGACCAAACTCACCAACTATTGCGTGCAATTAATACTGTGGGCTCACTGATGGCTACAGGCATGCTTCAATGTCGCCATTAAGATTTCTTTATGTATGTTGTATGATTGTTCCCCTTTTCATTAATGAAGCGGGCGCTAGCTCAACTATCACGAGTGTGGGTAGTTTCAAGAAATTATATTTTTATTTTAGCAGTAGAGATGTTGGGGTAAGCAAGAACTGGGTTGTAGTAGGTAAGAAAGGGACAACTTGTAAGATTTCTTTGGGCAAAACAGTCAAATAGGGTTCCTTCAGCATGCACATTGTAATTCAAGTTAAAAAAGGCTTTGGTGGGTAGGTGGTCTTATCCTGTTAAGGGTTCTCTAGGCATTCCATTGATATGGTGAATGCCATTTGACTATGGAGATCAGTTTCGGTTGGGTTAAGAAAATAAATACTTGTACAATTGCAGCTTCTCTTGATGGGTTAATGTTGGGGGCCAGCTGTCACAATGTATAATTTTCATTTTCTTGCATATGACTTTCACATATAAGCAGAAAAGTGCTTATTGTCAAGAAACTATACAATACGTTGCCTTCCAATATGATTTATTTATTTTTCTTCATTTGGTGCAGGCTGAAGTGAGAGCATTCTTTGATGTGCATGAACAAGAAGGAAGTCACCCAGGAGGAGTTCATTTGGAGATGACTGGCCAGAATGTGACAGAGTGCATTGGTGGGTCAAGAACAGTGACATTTGATGACTTGAGCTCACGTTACCACACCCACTGTGACCCTCGTCTCAATGCTTCTCAATCACTTGAGCTTGCCTTCATCATTGCAGAGCGCCTTAGAAAGAGGAGGATCAGATCGGAGCAACCTCTTGCCTCCCAGGTCCTGTAGAATGGCTCCAAGGCCCTGCAAATATGACATTGTTTTACTAAGTTTGGCGGGTGTATTAGTATTTTAATTTTGGAGTTTTGATTTAATTTATGTTATGTATCGTGTATGTGTATACTGGAAGAAAGTGATGGTTTGAGACTGTAAGAAACAGAGAAATAAAAGACCCAAGTTATGATTACGTTAAAAAGGTTGGTGAATTCTGTGGGTAGGTGGATTGCAATGCTCTCTTATCAAGTTTTTGTCTTCGGAGTTAGGTGTTGAGAATATAGGCTTGTTACACACTTAAAACAATGTTATTTAGATTTTACCTGACGTGAAATTTTGATCACGAAAGAGTTTTGCAAGCTGCATACTTATTTTCTGTGCTACATTGAAGAAACGGCACACGCACAATAATTGTCTACTCTTTCCGCTTTTCCGAAACCAGAATAAGATGCTATTAATAACTTTCCCGAGAGGCGGGATCTGGTTTATGAGTTGCAGAAATTTCTACCTGAGATGCCTAGCTTTAGCTTTTGCTTTACTCTTTTACCCTTTCTTTTATCTTTTGATATAATGACGCCACTGAACTGAGAAGAGGATTACGGAGACCAACGTCAATGTGCTAGTTTAAAGTTTCTTAAAATCTTAAATCCATGTGATTATTGTTTTATGATGAACCAGCAAGACTTCAGCCATCAAAATGATGTTTTGCCAAAATAAGGGAAAGACAAAAAGATTTTTTCAATGGTGAATGTCGTGCGATATGACATGTCCGATAGTTTTTGGCCAGAAAATAATCGCAAAAAGTAGTCCTCCACATGTAATCGAGACACATCAAAAATCAAATAATTAGATAATTATTGTTCTTTTTTTTTATAGGGCAATTATTGGACTTCCCCAAATTTTGGTTAAAGAATAATAAGTATTTTTTATTTTTAAAATTATTCATAAATACCTCTGTCGCTAAAATTCAGTTAAATTGAAAGATTTTCGTTAAAATTACTATAGTACATTTTTATTTTTTATAATTAACTTCATAATTTACAATAATACGTGATATTATATAATTAATTTATTTTATATTTTTAATTTCACATAATTAAATAAAATTTAAAAAAATACAAAATAAAATACAAAATATTAATAAAAATCGCGCGTGATGTGGCCACCATCATTGTCACTTGTATTGGCAATGACAACGACGATGGATTGACTTAAAATTATTATTATTAAATTTAAAATTTTATAATTTATATAATATTATGAATTTTTTTAATAAAGATACAAACATGCATAAATAAAAAAGAAAAAAATGAGGGCCACTTAATACCGTGTACACTACCAATACTTTTAAAGTTGCCAATTATAAATCTTTTTAACAGTGATAATGGTGTACTGCACATTAAGTGGTCATCACCTATTCTCTTCTCATTTGATTGCTTGTTGATAGTTTTTTTTTTTAATGATAATATTTTATTGTTATGTCAATCATAAAATTTAATTTATCATCATCACAATAGTTGATAGTGCCTGCTACTGCAGTTCTTGTTTATATTTTTTATTTTTTAAAATATATTTAATTACTTTATATCCTTTTATTAAAAATTATAAAATATATTAAGAGAAAATGACATATAAATTCTCATAATTTAAAAAATATATTTATATTTTAATATTTTTAAAAATCTCATTTACACTTTTATTAAATAGCAAAATTTATTAAAATTAACGTCTAAAATAATAAAAATAGTATTTTAACTTGCACAAAAAATGGAAGTTAAGTAACATAATATTGCATTTCTTTTCGTTACATGTGTCAGCCTTTGATTGAAAAACTCTTTTGACGCTCGTTATGTAAGCATCTGTTCATCTTCTTTGTGAAAATATTAAAAATAAAAAAGGCCCAGACAATTCAAAGGAATAATTATTTCCGGAAGATACTTGAATCTATAAATGGAAAGATTGAAATTTTGTTACCAACATGTGCATTAATAGACGATTCTTGTGCATGGCCTTATTCTCGACCTAATATTGATTTTTGGAAACACTGAAACGCTATCATTTTGTTGATTTTGATTACTGTATGAAAACAGATTTGCTTTGCTCACCAACTCAGCCATGCTTTCTCACAACAACAATTTTTTTTAAAATTTTTCTAACAACAAAGAAAACAATTTTATTGAAGCCCAAAAACAAAAAATCGAACCAGATTATTGAAAGAGATGACTTTTATGGATTTCAAACCCAAAAATAAAATAGACCAATTTTGTAGAAAGATGAGACATTTCTTGCTTTTGTCCAAAGACATTTTTTTATTGCTATGGTATGAATAAAAAGCCTTCCTAAAACAACGAGAACAGTTTCAAAGAAAATGATGAACAAGTAAAAAATGGCACACTTTTTCTACCACCTCGAAGAACAAACCTCAACATGATTAACTTTGCTTTGGGAAAATATTTCCACAACAATTAAATAATTTATGCATTTCCCTATGAAAATCGAACGAACCTAGGCTCATGCCTATCAGTTCAAAATGAGGGGTTTAGGCTATCCTTAAATACTAGCCCAAGTAAATCACTTCTGGTCAATTAAAACATCGCCCGAATAACTTCGAGTAGCTCTCTCCAAGGCATTCTTGCCATGCTACCCTAAACAGTTTTCAAACTTTGAGCAAAACAAAATCTATTCTAGAGCTATCAGCTTAAGATATAATCTCAAAAATCAAACAAGCTAGATTCAATGCACGTTCTCGTAAGGTAACCATCTACTATTTCTAACACATACCACCTCAAAGAAAAGTGATTTTAATTTCAAATCCCAGTCACTTTAATCATGCCGATAATTAATGAAAGAATAATTTGATCTTTCGAACATGAATTTTGAAATTTACATAAATGAAGAATAACTATAAAAAAGGAGGGAAAAAAAGTCAGAGGTAATATTATTTTTTAAAATCTAAACATCTGAATCATTTTCTATTATTTAGAAACTGACTTATGCATTGGAGGGTTGTTGCCGGCACCACCACCGGCAAGACCATAATGAGTTTTCTCTTTTTTGTAGAAAGATATCCGAATTGCTCTATGCTAGCCACCCTCATCACAACCCTACCCAACAAGGCCTGAGTGAAGTTCTCATAAAAAAATAAATATAAAACTTGTTGGTCTAGAAAAATTAATTTTTTTTAGTTAACAGTTTTTGACGTTGATCGTAAGGATTGAACAAAAAGTCTTGTCAAAACCCACCCACAGAGCAATGCCAAAAATCATCAAATCAGACAAAAAATGAGATAGAAACCAACAAATTTACTTCTAAAAGAGCCCAACCTTGCAAATGGAGACCTTGATGCAGGGTAAATTCTAAGAAGAGTTGTGACTGATAAAGAAAAAGCGAGAGGAGATGAAGAGGCTATTAGTTAAATATTAAAGCAGCGTGGGAGAAATGAAGATAAATGGATATTAAATTAATATATGAGAAAATAATCGGATCTTGCAACCCAATATCCGTTGAGGCTATTAATCGAAGTTCCCAGGGAAGGGAGGACAAAGGCCCTTCACTTGTCGATTAATGGGTGAAGGCATAATTAGCGATGGAAAGCCTGAAGGATCCCAAGTTAGGGGTTCAAATTACGAAGAGTCATAGGGCTGGAAGAGACTGAAAGGAGTCCCCTTGAAGAACCCCTACTAGAAAAAGCTCAAAGAAAACCCCCTAGAGAAGCCCGTGTCGAACCACATTTGCAAGATAAAATTTGAAGACTAGAAGAGCGATTACAAAGCATGCAGTATACATGTAATGCTATTTTTTAAAACCTAAACACTCTAAACCATTTCCTATTCTTCAGACACTGACTTAAGCATTAGAGGGTCTCGTCGATACCACCACCAGTGAGACCATAACAAAGTTTTCTCATTTATGCAGGAAGATATCCGAGATACTTCAGACGAGCCACCTTCATCACAACCCAACCCAATAAGGCCCAAGTAATGTTTTTGTAAAAATAAAAAGTAAAACTTGTTGACCTAGAAAAAACCAGTTTTTCGATCAATAATGTGATTGTTTTAGCAATCTTGATTGTATATCTTTAATAACTACGAAGGGCGCGATAATTTGAGCTGCTAATAGAGTCTGATAGACTTTATTGGGAGTTTCCTTATTTTCTTTTTCTTTTTCTATATTCATTAGTTTTTTTCCTTTATTTATTTTATAAATAAATCCCATATGAATGTGAGTATAAAACTGAAGCTGCAAATTTGATGATAGAAGTATAGATAATTTAGTAAATGCTTATTAATAAGTATGAGTGATACAGTAATTTGACTTAACCTTACTGACATAGAAGTCTTTCAAACAGCCTTAAGTCAAGTCGCGGGCATAAAAGTCTTTCAACAGATTTAACATAAATTATGTTAATTTTAATAAATTTCATTTTTATTAAATATTAAGATTTGGATATTTATTTTTTAAACTATGAGAGTTCAAATGTCATTTTTTCATAAATCAATTATATAACATTACATGTCACTAAATGTAAATTATGAAGTTAACTAAAAAATTAGAAAGTATTATAATAGTTTTAATGAAAATCATCTAATTTAACATAAATTTTTAACAATAAGGATCATTTTTTTATATAATTTTGAAAAACAAAATTATTTATTGTCTTTTCGGCCAAACTTTAGGGTGTTATTATCTTTTTTTTCCTTTGTTAGAGAAAAATCATTTGCTAGGGGATATTTGAAGTAACATGTGAACCACCCTTAAAGGGCCATGTGGCTACTTAGCCCACAAACTCCACAAAGGAGATTGGGTTATAAATGAGCTAAAAGGAATGCTAACCAAGTTGGGGTTACTTGAACGCCTATTTCAATGAGACCACCTATTTAACACATTAAATTTGACGCGACGATCAAGAGGTTGAAATATATGTTCATTCTCCAACTGAAAGTATATTCATTTACTCTTGCACATACCAATGACATAACATGAGTAATTCTAAGAAACATTTTTTTTTCCCCTTCTTCTCCATCTATCTTTAGGGGTAAAACAAAATCATAAAAAAATGTTTGCCACCCAGTTCTCTAACTAATTTGAATGTTGGAAATATATTGTCAGCCACCTCACCAATGTTAGCCTCTGGCCAATTTTGCATATTGTGTTATGCAAATTTACTCGATCCAATCCAAACTCCATTCGAACCTTCCAATCAACTCTCAACTCCTTACAACCTATAACTCCGTCCTAGCCCATCTCTTGACCATGAGATCTACTCTCTCAAAATCAACTGTCTAGTCCAAAAAATTCGTTAAGTGTTTAAGGGGCACATGGTCTCACCAATTTCCTAAAAAAAAAATATTTATTTCTTTTTTTCCCTTAATATTGATACACATTAAATTATACAATAAAAATGTTACACTATATTAACTTAGTAACAATCAGAGTTATACTATTTTTTCAAAAAGATCCTACAGTAATTTGGTAAAGATATTTAACCAATGATATCTAACATACTTACAAGTCATAAAATTTGGACTCTTAATCTTAGATTGCATTTGACGTGCAAGATTGAATTGGACTAAATTGAAATATATTAAAGGATTTTTTTTGAAAATAATCAAAATTGGAGGCGCTTTAACTTTTTTAACCACTATTTTAACTTTTTTATTTTTTGAGTTAAATATTTAATGAATGAACAAAAATATCATTTTACTATTTTAACAGTACTTGCAACGAGTGAATAATATCCACCACAGTAAAAAATATCCGCTACATTGGACAGTATCTACTATAGTAATAGTGTCTGCAATAGTATTATTAAATTAAATTTATTTTTATTTTATTTTATAATTAATTATTATATACTTTTATTTTACTATGTGTTACATAATTAATTTATATTATTTACTTAAAATTATATTTATTCAAATTTAAAATTATATTTGTTTATTAAAATTATATTTATTTTATTTGTTAATTATTTAATTTAATCATATAACTAAATAACTAAATAATTGAATAATAATATAAGTAAATAAAATAAATATAATATTATTAAATAAGTATAAATATAATTTTTAATAAATAATATAAATTAATTATATTATATATTATAAAATAAATATAATACTAATAAAAATAAAAATAAAAATATAATATTTAATATAAGTAATAATAATTAAAAAAATTATAATAAAATTAAAAATTAGACTATACCATATAGAGGCAATAAGTTCTTATCGCGCCCACATGTGAGCGCTCAATATTTTAATTTATTTTATTACATACATCATGATTAATTTATATTATTCAAAAATAAATTAAATATGTTTATATAAAATTTTATTTGTTTTATTTAATCATCAATAAATAAAATAATTTTAATAAAAAATCTAAATTAAGTTTGTATTTATTTATAAAAATTATTTTTATTTATTGTATTTATTTAGTTTAATTTAACTACATTAAATAATTATCTTATTTATATAAATTTTGTAGTAATATGATAAAAATAAATAAATAAATAATATAAAATAAATATAATTTTAATTAAAAAATTAAGTTTGCATTGTTCACTATAGCGCGATAAAAACTTATCGCACCCATATATGAGCATGATAAATTCTTATCGCACCAGCATATAGGCGCGATAAGAACTTATCACCCTCATATATGAGTGTGATAAGTCCTTATTGCACCCATATACTGGCGCAATAAGGACTTATCGCTCTATATGATATAGTCCATTTTTTTTTATTTTTACTTATTATTATTTATATTAAATATTAAATATTTTTTTAATTGTTTATTAGTATTATATTTATTTTATAATGTATAATATAATTAATTTGTATTATTTGTTAAAAACTATATTTTTATTTATCTAAATTTAAGTTTATATTTGTTTATTAATATTATATTTAATTTATTTAATTATATTATTATCAATTATTTAAATTAATTATAATTTTTATTTATTTATTGTAATAACATGATTAAATTAATAACAAATAATATAATTAAATAAAATAAATATAATTTTAATAAATAAAATCAAATTTAAATTTAAATAAATATATTTTTAAGTAAATAATATAAATTAATTATGTAACACATAGTAAAATAAAATTATAAATTAATTAATTATAAAATAAAATAAAATTTAAAAACATTGGACTACAGCAAACACTCTACTGAGTACTATTGATTATAGCAGGTACTGTTAAAATAGTAAAATGATATTTTTGTTCGTTCATTAAATTTTTAGCTAAAACAAAATTGAAATGGTGGATAAAAAAGTCAAGGCCCCATTAATTTTGGTTATTTATGAAAATTTTCCTATATTAAATTATATTTAGTATGTAATATAAAACTAGACGAATTAAATATTTAAATTCACCATTGATATAATTAAAATTAATTTAATAATTATAAAAATATATAACTATGCATTGAAAATAATAAATTTATAAATATTATCATTTAAAAAATTTTATTCTAAATATTTTTAACCAAAATATATTATTAATACATAAATAATAATTTATTTATTAAATCAGTTAAATTAGTAATTAAGTACTCATAAATATTTAATTATTAATCAATAATTAAATGTATAAAGTGAAATAAATTAAGTATCAAGTATTCAAGAATAATTATTTATAATATATATTAAAAAAAATTAAAATTTATATCTGAATTAATTAAATTAAATTAAAAAACCAACCATTTATTTCATGATAAATTCAAATAAATTATTAATTAAATCCTGATAATTTAATCCAACAAATATCTTATTTATGAGTTATAGTTATTTGTGTTATATAGGATCCATTTATAGTAGAGTAATACTGCACTTTTCGAATGATATCCTAAATTTTTTATTTTAAATAATGTGTTAAATAATTATTAGGTGATGAAATAATGTAACTTTTAAAATTACCAATTACACAATTTCACCACTCAATAATTACTTGATATATTATTTAGAATAAAAAAAATTTAAATATCATTTAAAAAATGTAGCATTATTCTTTATAATTATTTGCGATAAGAGTTATAGGATTAAATGGACATATTTGATTACAATTCGAGTAATTTATTTATTTTTTATTTGAATAACAATATGAGTTGTTTAGTGTATATATATATATATATATATGCAATCAGAATGTACTATCGTTGTAATGATGGTAATATTTTACAAATATTTTATATACATCACAATATTTTTACAATATTTTTGTTTTTCAATAATAACAACAACAACAACAATAATTATAATTTAATCATTAATGATAAATTTTTAAAATGATGATTCATTATAATAATAATAATAATTATTATTATTATTGTTATTGTTATTATTATTATTATTGTTGTTGTTAATCGAACAAAATTAGTTTTATGACCAACGAGTTTTAAATCCGTTTACTAAAGGAATGATGATGGGCTTATCGATTTGGATTACTCTTGTGAATGGATTTTGATTATGGCTGCTTAGATATTTTTCTTTAAAAAATAAGAAGAAGTTCATTATAATTTTGAATAGTGGTAATTTCGGCGATAACCTTATATGCCTAAGTTAATAGTTTGAAGACAAGTATAGTTAAAAGTGTTTGAATTTAGAAGAATGACATTTTTTTCATTGTAACCTCAATACCCTTTTTATAGTTGCTTATTTGTTCACGTGAGTCTCGAATATGGTAGACTAGGATAATGCCATTTTTCTTTTATTTTCGACATGCTTATAGTGATTTGAAATCCCTAAAATTAAGGCTACTTGCCTGTGAGCGAAAAACTCAAAAGATTGTTGCCACTTACTTTATATGAAACGTGCATTGACTTTTTCATGATCTTAGGAATTATTTACTTAAACAAAGAAAAATAATAGTTTTAGGTTAAATTTGTTATTCGAGGTTTATGATTGATTGGAGATATATGATTAATGGGGATCTGAATAGTGAGTTGACGGATTGTTTTGAATGGCTTGAGACTGTCATTTGGACGTTTTTAATTTGGTTTGAGATTTGTTTGGTTGATACCCCGAGTGCAAGCGAGGACTGCTTAGTTAGGGAGCGCCAGAAGAGCTTCTAATGACTTGATTCTTTGCTCTTCGATAACCCTGCCCTAATAAGTCGCTCGAAACTCTACCCTTTACTTTGCCCCGTACTATCTTCTTCTAGTTGCCCCTACCTAATAGGTCAAAAAAAGTTGAATCAATTACAAAAAGTGGGCCTAGGTCAATGATTGACCTTATTTCTAGAGGAAATAATTATTATTTTAATTATATAACACATATCACAAATTTCATAGAATATAAAAAAGAAGTTATGTTTGTTCTTTATAATAAAAAATAAAAAATAAAAAGAAAAGAAGACAATGTTTAAATAAAAAAAAAAACTAGAGAATTTTTTTTGTTATGTCAATGCCAAGACGCGGTCCAGACTCCAGCCGCGGCCACGTGAAATAGATACGGTGGAGCATCTGCACGCGCCATTATCGACGTAAACTCTACGCGAATCTTCGAAGATGCCCCGCCATCTTTGCAAATTGCAAAATCTACGCAAATTTTAAAAGCAAAAACTACAAATAAAAGAGAGATTTCGTTTTAGTTCTATAGCAATTAGCAAAGCAATCAAATGGAGATTTCTGATCAAACACCCCCAGTAAAAGATCGCAGACCAGACGCTCTTGGTGATCTTAAAGTCCTTCCCGATGAACTCGTCTGCTCTATTTTGGAGTATCTCACTCCTCGTGATGTCGGTCGTCTCACTTGCGTTAGCAGGTTTTATTTAATTTACTTCGATTTTAATTTATTTATTTCTAACTAATAAATTTCAATTTACGTTGAATTTTGTGGCCACTATATATATATATATATATATGTTAATTTCACATTGAATAATTCATCTATTTCGAAAAAATTAATGTGAGTTAAGGTGGGATTAATAATTTGTTTTATGAAATTTTAACTTTCTATCAGTTACACTTAAAATTTGTATATTTAATGGTTTTAGTATATCAATCTAATTTGGCTATATAAAAGAAATGATTTGAATCCAGTGTAATGCATCTTTAACGGTCAAGTTTTGTTAATTTTTTATTTTATCTTTTGTTAGTTAATGTTGCACTACTGCTTGATAGAAATAGTTCTCAAGGAGCTTTGAGTGTCATTTTCGTTAAGATTCTTTGTCATTTTATTTTAATTTTGGGATTTTTTTCGTCAACATGCAGTGTGATGTATATATTTTGCAATGAAGAGCCCTTGTGGATGACTCTATGTGTTAAGAAAGCCAGTGGTTTACTTCAGTACAAAGGCTCTTGGAAGAAAACAGCATTGCTGTTGTAAGTCTCCAAATTTCATGCTAAAACTTTTGCTTGGTTTAAGAGTTGGTATCATTGTCATCATCATTCTTTTTTTCCATAACTTGCATACGTCATGATAACTTGTTACTGTGTCTTGGACTGCAGAGAGGATCCACCAATTGAATATGATGATTCCTGCAGAAAGCTGTTGTATTTTGATGGTAAAAGTTCTGATGCCATAGCTTTATGACTGATAATTTGATAATTATTGCTTGTAGAGGATATTCTTCATCGTTATATTTCAAAAATTTTCTTCATAATTTCTTATTCTCAAAATGATTATTATACTTACATGTTCTTAGTTATCTCAAGTTATTAGACGTGTACCTTTTGTAGGCTTCTATTCTTCATTCCTATACAAAAGATATTATAGATGCCATACTGCACTGGATGGCTTCTCTTTTGATAATCAACTTGTGAAAAGAATAAAACCAGAGGAGTTAGATCGTGAAGGTGCTGAAGAACCGGTATGCTGTAAATAACTGATTATATATTTAAAGAATAACATCATTATCGAAATATGGGAAATTATATTTCCATTCTATCTGAATGATTCACTGGGAATTATTCTTTTTGCTCTTCTATGTTATCCATTAGTGTATGTACTCTATCTCCTTGTCCATTTTCCTTTAATGTTGTCTTACATTTGAAGTTTTTATATATACCTAGATTCTTATTTAACTTATTTAGTCTGTTTGTGCATGTGATTTCTTATTTCAATGTTCCATGTTGGATTCTATTAATTTTGTTCTAATGTATCTTCCTCCGGCCTGGGCTGTATATAGCTTCTGGAATTTTTAAAGAATGATGGATGAAATGCATTGAATAAATGTTGGCTTTTGGAACATCAAATCATAAAATTGAAAAAATGATGTAGAAATGATAAAATCTTGAATGTGTATGCCACCCCTCCTTTGTCAGTCCTTCCTCTTCATCAGTAAACTTCAGTGACTCAACATCAGCTACACTTCTAAAATGATTGTTAATGCCCCAGCACCATTGCTGCTGCTGCTGTAACGATATGATCTGGACCAATATCTCTTTCTTGCTGGCAATGTGACCACCATTATTGCTATTTACCAAACTGCCATTACCACCGTTACACAATCACAGTGCCATACCTAATTGTCTTGGCCACTGCCATGATTAATCACCTCCTACTAGTCTCATCTGACCATGTAATCACGATTTTCCTTTTTTGAGTTTAATACGCTTGCTATCACTGTGACACATAGTTGCACCACTTGTGCCAATAATACCACTATGTGTACTTCCATCTGGCTATTTGTGATTTGGGAGGCTTTTCTAATAGTTACATATCATGCTATAATCCGTAAAACATATTTAAGTATATAAATAAATAACTAAAGAAAACCTAACCTTATCAGTTTAGTAATTATAAGCAACTTTTCCTCTGTTTTTTTCCTTTTTCCTTTTCATATGTGAAGAGAAGAAGAAGTTGTTGATGTTTCTCTTTGGCATTCTATGTAATCTATGTTAGAAACTGAAATAACTAATCATATCTGATATATTTTTCTCATGAGTTTTGGTCTCAAACCATATACCAGGCTTTGCTTAGTGGATTGTCGGACACTTGGCCTGCAAGGAATACGTGGACAATTGACCAGCTATTGATGAGATATGGAGATACAAATTTTAAGATTTCTCAAAGAAGTGTTCAAAACATTTCAATGAAATTTAAGGATTATGTCTCATACATGAATATTCAGCATGAAGAAGATCCCTTATATATTTTTGATTACAAGGTGCTATTATGGTTGTGGTAATATTCATGCAATGTTATCATTTGAATTGAAATTTGATATCAACTTTGAATGTTTGCAGTTTGGGGAAGCTGCACCAGAGTTATTGAAGGATTACAGTGTGCCACATCTTTTTCAAGAAGACTTATTTTGTGTTTTAGATAAAGATAAACGACCTTCATATAGATGGCTTATTATTGGGCCGGAGAGGTCCGGTGCTTCATGGCATGTTGATCCAGCACTTACCAGTGCGTGGAATACTCTATTATGCGGCCGTAAGAGGTAAATATGAACTTCAAAATAGTGTGTATCTGGGCATGGTTCTACCCTGCTGAATCGGTGATTTCTTACCTGTAATAATTGATGACGTTGTGGATGAAATTATATTCTTATCCCAAATGCACCTTATTGTTTGTTCTATCTAGCAATCCATGTTGCTGCCTGCAGTATCATCACATAGATACCTGCTAATTCTAATTAATATAATGATCTATCCCCTCTAAACAGCTGTAATACCACCTGCTTATAACAAGAAAGCAGGTAGTACTTAATCCAAGTCTCTCAACTTATTTCTATGAAACTGCATCTGAAAATGAATGGACATGATTAACCTAAAAAGGAAAATTGTGGAGTAATATTTGACTAAGGACTGTTGTGAAACTTTTGTTGGATCCTTCTCCAGAATGTCCTTTGAAATATTCATTATCCACTTAGCACAGCTTTTCTTTCCTTCTTGATTTTCCACATTTTGATTCTCTTGGTCATGGTGATGTGGATGCATGTTTTAGAGTTTCTTGAGTTTAACTGAACATCTTATGCCTGAAACATAGAGACGATACTGACTAGGAGAGCCGGACTGTGGATTAATGTTATGAATATCTTTAACAAGTTTATCAGATGTTGCGCCCATCCATTGAACTAATCATAGCAGTGTTAATGATTTTCCACAGTATACCATGTGTATAGTGTACTTTAGGCTGGTCAAAATTTTTGCCCTTCATAGATTGCTTTAATGTTACTGAAATAGCTGATATTTAGTAGGCAGTTTCTCCTTTGTCTTTGAATAGGTGGGCATTATATCCTCCTGGACGAGTACCTCTAGGTGTTACAGTACATGTAAATGAAGAAGATGGTGATGTCAATATTGAGACTCCATCATCCCTGCAGGTATTTAATACAGATCTCATTTCTGATTTTCTGATTGCATTCACCCAATTTACCTTTACTGATTCACATTTTGTGTGTTTAAAGTGGTGGCTGGACTTCTACCCACTTCTTGCTGATCATGAAAAACCAATAGAATGTACCCAACTACCTGGAGAGACAATTTTTGTTCCAAGTGGATGGTGGCACTGTGTCCTAAACTTGGAAACAACTGTTGCTGTTACTCAGAATTTTGTTGATTCCAAAAACTTCGAATTTGTTTGTTTGGATTTTGCTCCTGGTTATCGTCATAAAGGAGTTTGCCGTGCTGGTCTGCTTGCCCTTGATGAAGGAAGTCTCGAGGACCTCGGAAAGAATACATTTCATGATGATTGTGATTTGAGTTACCCAGATCTGACAAGGAAAGAGAAGAGAGTCAGAGTTAACGGATCTGTTGAAGATCAAACTTATGAAGAAGCTGCCATTGGTGTCTCTGAAAGCTGTAATTCTTTTAAACATGGTTTCTCTTATGATATAAATTTTTTGGCAAAGTTTTTGGATGAAGAAAGAGACCACTATAATTTTCCATGGAACCCAAGCAAATGCATTGGACAACGACAAATGAGAGAATGGTTATCGAAGCTTTGGTTTGGAAAACCAGAAATGAGAGACCTAATATGGAAGGTATTGCCTTTTTCTTGTTAACATTTTCTTGGGTCTTGTCAAGTTGGGGAGTTTGATGTACTGGATGTAGAAACTTTTTTCTTTTCTTGTTTTGGGTGATAAATTAGATAAATTTACTAGGCAAAATTTATAAATAATTACTGCAAGATACTACTTCTACAACCCCCTCTCGAGTCTGAGGTGATAACTAATAAACTCTTGATTTATTAGCAAGCTAAGGTTCTTCCAGGCATGTGTATTTCTCAAGAATACTAATTTACCAGCATATTACTTACCGCATTGGAAGCCTTAATGATCACATTGTTTAAGAGTGAACTTGATGATCCGGCTCACTTAGCGAGCACTTTGTTCAAGAGTGAAATAATAGTCCTTGGGACTGAATTCATTCTATAATGTTAAGCAATGAAAGAGAAACTCTTCAAGAAGGGGTTTAGGAGGTCATTTGTTTAGAGCAATGATCACTTATTAAGTTGCTATGGGGAAGTACTTGTAAGGGTTCTAGGAATGTGTCCTTGTCACGTCTAGATCATCTTCTTGTTTTCTTTTAAGTTTTGTTCTGCGGTGAAATTTGATTGGTAGGTTTTGTTTATTCTTTAAACTCCCATGCTCATTTTTTTCTAACTCCCTCTCTGAAATGTCTTAGGGAGCTTGTCTTGCTCTAAATGCAGGCAAGTGGTTGGAGCGCCTTGAAGAAATTTGTAACTTCCACAAATTGCCCAGTCCAACGGCTGAAGAGAGGCTCCCTTGTGGCAATGGTAGCAATCCTGTGAGCATATTAATTTCATGACAATCTATGTTTTTTCTGAGTTTATTTTTCATCCCCATTTCTTAGTCACTTTATATTACTTTTTCCATAAATAAATTTTGACATTGAAATATATGAGGAACTTGATCTTAGGAATGAATGCAAGCACATAGTAGATGATAAGGAAATTCTGATTTTTCAGTAAGGCTTTTTTGGGGTTTAGTTGTGTGCTTTTAGAGGGATGCTTTGGTGGAGGTTGGTTAAGTTAAAAGATTTCGAGAAGAGAGGCAAGGTTGGATCATAACTCGCACTTAGAGTTTTCTCTTTCTTAGACCTATTTAAGTGTGGATGGGATAGTTCTCAAAGAATATATTTCTTTATGGCAGGGGCCTTTTTTGTTCCCTGTTGTGGTTGGGTCTTGAAAGTAGTTTCTTTCTGATAATTTGAGATAGCTACAACTGAAATGTGCCATGGAAGATAAGGCTAGAGGTTTTCAGTAGATAGGAAGTTGGTGATGATGCAACCTCTGAAACCTACCTGCAGGGGTAATGTTGATGCAAATTCTAAGCAGGCAATACTGAACATTTATTACTGTGGAGAGTGTTCAGCACAAGTCCATGGTATCATCTTTTGTGTGGTCAGCAGATCTTGGTTGGATTACTGGCATTGGAAACATAGTGAAGAGAATGTTCTAACATTGGGTGGTGGATGGAGATCTTTGGTTAATGGTTTCCTCATTCTCTGAGATTAGATTGTAAAAGGTACTGCCGTGTGGTGAAATATTTGGCAATTTTAATCTGGACTTAGAAAATGGTAACCCTTTAATGGGATGTATTTTGTAAAGACGGTATGGGATTTGAGGGACAGGAAAGTATGGCAGAGACCTAAAGCTGACTCTTGGAGATTGTCATCTTTGTGGATGCTAGCTTCCAGGGTGTTTGATGATTCAGGCCTGTCAATTATTTATTGATTATCAATGTTTCAAACTTTCTGTCGTGCGATTTGCTCTTTCAACCTTTTTACCTTTTTTTGTTTGTTTGCGTTTATCCTTCTCTTATTTGTTTACACAATATGAAGAATAAATTAGGGTGCAAGATTGAGCTACCTGTTTCTTGGAGATGCAATTGGTTAAACTTATGTAGCAGGCACATTAAGTAAGGTTCATAACTTGAGTTACTTCAAAATGAATGAGAGGTGATGCTAAGATTATGTAACCATCAAGTCATCAACTAAGCTTAGCAGATCATAAAATTTTTAGCCCTGAACAGAATTGGCTCTACAGCATTCACACAGTATGAAGAATAAATGAGGGTGCAGGATTGAGCCACCTGTTTTTCAGATCAATTGGTTAAACTTATGTATTTGGCACATTAAAGAAGGTTCATCACTTGAGTTGCTCCAAAATGAATGAGAGGTGATGCTAAGGCGTCAACAAAGCATTGCTG